>JAGTTD010000004.1:14800951-16000951 GCA_018398585.1 Simmondsia chinensis
GTGCGGACACATAACGAAGGATAGGATCAGAAACGACATCATAAGAGGCAAATTGGGCGTAGCTCCCATTGAAGATAAATTAAGGGAGGAACGTCTGAGGTGGCTCGGACATGTCAGAAGGAGACTGAATGACACTCTAGTCAGAAGATGCGAATAGCCTCTTACTACATTAGGCAGAAGAGGCAGAGGCAAACCAAAGAAGAGATGGCTTGAGACGATCCGACAAGACCTCACCCACCTAAACCTTCGGAAGGAGATGGCCTTAGATAGGGCCCAATGGAGGGCTAGCATAGGGGTATTAGATGATCCGGTTAGAGTAGGGTAGTCTTTATCTCTATCTTTTCTATCCCTATCTCATTCTCATTCTCGTTCCCTTTCTTTATCTCTTCTACCTTTTTTTTTTTTGGCCATACTTATGCATTTCGATGTTTCTCCTGTGCCAAGTCTTTGGCTGATGGATGCAGACCATCTTTTTAGGCTAGGGGTCCTCGAAAATAGTCTCCCTTTAGGGTAGCCCCCTGAAGGGGGAAGGCTGCATACATCTACCCTCCTCAGACCCTGCGTTTGGCGGGAGCCTTTGGAGGCACTGGGTTTGTTGTTGTTGTTGTTGCACTTGAAATAATTCTTCTGAGACCTCTTTTCTTCCAAACTCAAGGGCCTATTAGTGGCCTGAAAAGATTTGGATGTTGAAGCTCCAACTGGTGCAATTCTTCCCCTCTGAACTTCAGGAGTAGCCAAAACCATGCTCTCTACTTTCCTTGCCTTAGAGTAAGCTTGAGACAAGGTTGTAGGATCAAAAGCCTTAACCATATTCTTGATTTTTGGCTTAAGTCCACTCACAGAACTCGAAGTATAATAGGCCTCCGGAGCTTCTGGATACACTGTCAACATCCTAGCTCTTAGACTCTCAAATTTGGACATATATTCCTTCACAGTTGTTGCTTGTGTCACCTTATTGAAATTATCCACAATATTAGTTATATCCTCATCCTCTTATCTCTCACACCGTTCTGCCACAAACTCAGGCCATGAAATTGCAGGATTACTATGCACTAAGCTATAATACCACAATTCCAATTCACCATGTAGATAAACAAAGGCCAGCTCTACCTTTTCAACCTCAGTAATGTTATAGAAACGAAAGTGCCTTTTCCATTTCCTCACCCGAGATTGTGGCATTGCTCCATCAAAAGGCTCCAAGTCCGCTCTTGGTTGTCTAAATTCATTACTTCTTGCAGTCGATGCACTATCTCCATCGTCAAGAGGTCCTGGTGGAGGAGTAGGATCAGGTGGTCTAACTTGTTGGCTTGTTCTGACGTGCTAGCTTGCTGGAAGAAGAATACTCTCTCCAACAGCCAAAATTTGCCTTTGCACTTCTGCTGTAATTCTACCAGCTGCTGTGATTGTGTCTCAAATCTCTGTGATTGTGCTTCAAACTTCTGATCCATGTCTTACTTCATCGACAGAATCAGATTCATCATCTGATCAATCCGGTCAGGCTGATTACTACCTGAATCAGGTCTAGCTACAACAACAGCATAAGTAGCGTTGTTACTAGTAGCATTGGCAGCATTAGCAGCTGCATTAGCTCGCGTAGTCATACCTCCTACCATCTGTGCTGATTTCTTATGTTTGGCCATGATTGTGAACAAATGAGGCAGGAATCGAACAGATAAGGCTTGGGAAATGCGAATGCAATCAAATTGAAGCAAGGTCAATCCGATCATATGCAAATCTCAAGCTCTGATACCAATTGTTATGAACTAAGATCAATCTTGATTCTTGACCTAGGTTTGTGGAGTTTAGATAAGAGAAAGAAATTAAAGGGGATGAGAATTATAGAGAGAATTAGAGATGACAGAAAGAATCCAACATATTTTCATTGATGAAATGATTCTTATAAGAGATTGAACTATTAATACTAATTCTAGATACAATGCATTAAGACTAATAACTAAATGGCTCTAACTAGCTTAGCCACCGAAATTGACCAACTAACCGGCTAAAGAAAGTCATGACAACAACAAATGCAATTGCCTTTCCCACCAAGGAACAATTCAAAAGCAAATGAACTAAAACAAACTAAAAGATGTTCCTCGGACACTGAAAACACTCCAAACCAGCTCATCTAAGGACAAACATATCAAATTCATTTGATTAACCCAAACAACATAATTTCATTTCCATCTTAATGTAATTCCATCATAATTGAAATTGGAATCATAATAGCACAATCCAGTTCTAGTTCTAGTTCCAATTCCAATTCCAATTACATTTCCAAATGTCAAATAGAGTCAAGTGAATAATATAGTAGTGATAAAGTGGTAATATATACATCAGGAAGCAAGCCCATGGCTTTCATTTCATCTCTAAAGAAGAAGGCATCTTACAAGCGTGCACCTTTCATCGTCCCAACAATCAAAGAGTGAAATGTATCCCTCGAAGGTTGAACCCCATGAAGCATCATATCATTATAAACTTCTCTCAGCAGATAGCTGTCATGATCGGGAAATAGTAGAATATAGGGATTAATAATTCATTGATTGTAATAGTTTAGCTTAAGTCATTATTAGTCAAATAAGTGTACTTGTATTAGCTTTATGCTTAGTATATGTTAGTAATATGCTAGCCGTTAGTTCATGAGAGGAAATGGGCGCCAATGTCGGTTTAGGGGTCAAGGCTTAGTCAAGGGTGGCGGCTAAGGCTGGAAGTCGGTTAAGGGAAATGTCTAAGATCAATGTACTTAGATTTAGTATAAATAGTTTGTTTCAAGTGTAATTGCTCATTCAATCAATCAAATACAAATATCTTTTGATATTATTCTCTCTCTCATCTAAATCTCTCTCTATTTCTCATCTCCAATTCACTTCTTTCTCATCTCATATTCTTTTATCCTAGTTCATGATCCGAGATTGATCTCGGGACGTGACAATTGGTATTAGAGCCTCATTTTAGGCTTCAATTAAGTTGATTTAGTTCAATTTAGTTGTTTAAGCTTAGGATCAAGGTGATTGATAGCAAATATCCTTGATCACTTTGCAAGTTGATTAAGATTCCAATTTTGAAGTCTTAATTGATAAGCTGGTGGTTACATATCTGAAATTACAACTAAAACAGCACAAAAAAGAGGCAGATTTGATTCAGATCCTCACTGTGACAGTAAGCAGTGAACAAGCTTGCTAGATTAATTGATTCATTCAATATCGTGTGTAATCTTGAGGATCTACACCGGGAGTAAGATCATGATTGTGCATAAGCGTACTGAATTCAGTGGCTGAAGTGGTGAGGCTAAGTGTTTAGACTGATTGAAAAAATACAGTGTGAAGCAAGTAGTGAAGTGTACTGCTGGAATCATACTACTCTTGATCAAAATCAGAAAGATCAACTTAGCAAAAGCTGAATTAAGATTACTTCTGGTTCTACAATTCAATTGCTGAGGGAAGCATGATTTACAACATAAATCAAGCGGTTGGAGATGGAAATGCTATAATTGAGGCATTGCAGCTGGAACAAGAAGCTTGTGTGCAACAGCAGGTGCAACAGCTCATGCAATGCTGTAAACACACCTTGTCTCGAATAGAACCGCAATATTTGCAAAGGCAGCTGGAAGTTCAGCAGCAAATTCTTGGAATACAAGATCGATACAGTGAGAAGGAATGTATTCAGTTGTTCGCAGGGTAAAAGCAAGGGTTTGGACAAGGATGGTCAAGTAATTCGAGATTTACTGTAAGTGAGGAGGTAATTGGAGAATCTGGACCGCGAATTAGTGCAGTACGGTGCGAAATCGATGCAACAAAGCCTGAAGTGCAGGTTGAGGAACCAAATTTTGGTGCCGACATCAAATCGCAGGTGCAAATTGAGATTTTGAGTACCAGGAAGTTGAGGTTGAGGGTTCTATTGCAGCAGTGTGCGAAAATGAGTTTGATCGTTCATCTAAATCGTAAGAAGTGCTACTCTAGCAAGAGAATAAGAGCATTAGAGAAGCCAATCCTAGTTTTCCAAGGAGTTACTCCATAATTTTTACAACTTGACATAAATAATGAAGCAACCTAAGGTAGTGTTGATGTCTATTGATAGGCTTGGAGCATTCTCCTTCATTCAAAGAAGTATCAAGAGGGCAAGGAGAGGATCTAAGTTTGGCAGCCATGATACAAATTCAGCCTTAAACCATGTACATGACAGTGCAAAATTTTCAAATGCAGAACATGTTGCTGTTAAGTCTGTTGTTGGAGCTTCTGCAGGGTCTATTGCTGAAGTGGGAGTTAAAATCGAAGCAAATCAGTTTGAGCAATTTGGCTTTCGAATGCAGAAGATGTTTGTTGCAATGCAACGTTCATGGAAGGAAACGTTGGATCGGCATTTCGAAGGAATGCATAGGCAGCTCGATGGCTTATTTGAACAGCTCAATGGACAAAGTTCTCAAGTGGAATTGAGTCCTCAAGGGGAAGTGCCATGTAAGGACATTGATCAAGTATCACGGGAAGCTCCATACCGACCACACTCAGCATTGAATCCATGTATTAATGCTTCAGCTCATCAATTGAATGAGACATCAATGTACTCATTAGATCAAGTTGAGGCGATTCAGCAGCAAGTTGAGCATGAATGTAATGCAATGAATCAGATTTAAGATGCAACAATATACTCTTTGGATCAGATAGCTATGGTACAACAGCAAGTTGATGTTCCTGCATTGGTTGATACAGTTGTTGTTGTAGTAGGGAAAAGTGTGTTTGAGGTTCTTTCATTGTTGCAAGAAGATGATTTTCCAGTTGCACATCAGATTCAAATGAGACCATTTGATCCGGGGAAGAACGAAGTTGAGTAAACGCAGCAAGGAAGGGAGCAAAATGCAACTGCCTTCATACCATGTTTTGTGACTCAAAATGAACTTGGTATTACTGAACTTCAGAAGCATCAGTTCACTACTAATTCTGCACCAATTCAATTTAACCTTATACTTGCAATATCAGCACCAATTCAGCACGAAAGGGAGTCCTTGCAAGTTGAAGAACCCTTGAATGCTACAGTCAAGAAATTGTAAGTATACATTGAAGTCTTGAGCATAAGAAAGTTGCTATTGAAGTTCACATTGCAGTAGGGTGTTAAGATCAAATTGGTAGTACACTTAAGTCACAAAAGGTGCTATTCAAGCAAGAGGTTAAGTGTAAAGGAAAAACCAATCTTGGTCTATCATGGGAGACCTCCGGATTTTCTACATCTTAAGGCAAATAAAAAGGTTCTTGGCAAGCTTTTCATGCTCAAGAACTTGAAACTAATGCAACCAAGGAGGGTGTTGTGGTCAATTGATAAACTAGGTGCATCATCTTGGATCAAAAGGATGTTGAAAAAAACAAGAAGGAGGAAGAATTCTGTATGTAATAATGCAACGTCAGCAAGGAATCAGCATGTTCTCACTGGTGTGCAAGCAAGTCGAGCTCAGTTGTGTTCCGATGTTGCTTTAGTGCACGGGGTTGTTCTATTGCAGATGAGTTCTGGGCGAGATTAGGTCCCACTGCAGGCTTTATTGAGGCCCTTTGATCCAGGACAGGAGGATTCACTCAGCCAAGATGCTACCGCTCACTATCAGCTGAGTAGTTTGCAAGAATGGGTTACATTACAAATTAGTAGAAGGATAATTGGGGTTAGTTCATCAATGTGTGATAGAGGAAGGCCACCTAAGTTGGACAAGCACAAACAAATGGTAGTCAGCAGCAACCGAAATGGGGTGATCATGTGCAGAAACAAGGCATTAAGTGTGGTTAAATTGTTGTGGTGATCTTCAAGGTTATAGGAGCAATTGTGTGATGATCAAGAGATTTCTTCTTGGCATAGCTCAAGCTTGAATTTGCATAACTACACTTCTTAAATGGCAAGACATTTGCAAAATTTGAAGAGTGGTGTTACTGCAATGTTGCAAGTTAAGCTGAACTGATGTTGGTTTTGTTTTGCTGAAGAGTTGCTGTTTTGGACTGGAATTAGCAATTATGAAGACAAGAATAAGACCAAGCTGAAGTTGTCACTAGAGTTAATAAGTTCTTGAAGCTATACTTCTCTTTAAGATTCTTAAGGACAAGAATCTCTTAAGGGGGCGGTATTGTCATGATCGGGAAATAGTAGAATATAGAGATTAATAATTCATTGATTGTAATAGTTTAGCTTAAGTCATTAGTAGTCAAATAAGTGTTCTTGTATTAGCTTTATGCTTAGAATATGTTAGTAATATGTTAGCCGTTAGTTCATGAGAGGAAATGGGAGCCAATGTCAGTTTAGTGGTCAAGGCTTAGTCAAGGGGTGGCGGCTAAGGCTGGAAGTTGGTTAAGGGAAATGTCTAAGATCAATGTACTTAGATTTAGTATGAATAGTTTGTTTCAAGTGTAATTGCTCATTCAATCAATTAAATACAAATATCTTTTGATATTATTCTCTCTCTCGTCTAAATCTCTCTCTATTTCTCATCTCCAATTCACTTCTTTCTCATCTCATATTCTTTTATCCTAGTTCATGATCCGAGATTTATCTCGGGACGTGACAATAGCGCCTAAAAAACCCTGGAAGAAGAATCACCCACATAGCTTAGAAGCAAACATAAAAATTGTTCGAGTGATTAAAAACAAACATAAACAAATAATCCTAAACCTTAAAATTATCCCCTAGTACACTAAATCCATCATGCATCATATAAGTGAGAAGATGTCCCAAAGAAAAATGTGTAAATTCCAAACACATGCAACCACCTAAATACTTCAAAAACGAAAAAAATAGGAAGACAAACATTTAAATTTACATAAATGGATTGGAAGACTTCAAATAAACGGAGACAAGTAGAGAGTTAAATATAGTTCTTTTAGCCTGAATACAAACAAGCACCATATCATCACCAAAATCTTTCAGAATGAAAGCTAAAACACACAAAACCTTGTGTTGCACGTACTTAAAAACAGACATGGATAGATGTGAAAATTTTACGCTCCCATACTTAATCCAAGGAGTTGACATTTAAGACGTCCACATATAAGCCCAAGTAAAATTCCATCTCAAAAGTAATTGGCATTTATACACTTGATTTAGCTGATGGTTCTCATAACTCCGCTTGCAATTTACTTGAAAAAAGGAAAACCGAGATGTGTTCACGAGCAAGGGCTCGGGCAGCAACGATGGTAGGCAAGATGCTTATGGAACAGCGAAGTAGAGTTAGTGGATGCATTATGCTGAGATTCGACTCTGTAACCATTGCTAACTTGCTAAAAATGCTTAATTCCCTAGGTTCTCATAAATATTTGCCTCGCATTCAGTATTACATTATGATTGACCAGTAACGTATTTCTCTCTCCTTTTTCTCTTTAACTCTCTAACACACTCTTCTTACTCCCTTTGTCCTTGTTAGTTGTGGCACTTTTCAATTGAGGTATTTATCAATTTATAAGGGAGAATGTTAGTCAGCCTTAACTAACATCGACAATGGCAGAAGGCACTAGTACTCGGATGATCATGAAGGAAATTGAGGAGAACCTTTGTTCTCGAGTTATGGAAGCTTGAAGTGAACTTAAGGCTAAGTGGATCAAATGAACAAAGGATTGGAGGAGGTCCAAAAATTGATTATCAGCCTTTCCTTGCAGATGGGGGCCATGATGGGGTGATTGAGCAGCCAGGGACGATCAATAACCTAACTCCAATCCAAAAGTAGTGAGCAACTCACACCGATCAAGGCCATTCCTCCACATCTAAACATCATGGTACAACAACAACAATAGCAAACTCAGTGCCTCAAGGGTTCCCACCAATGCAGGGCCCCGGGGGAGAGGGTGTGAGCCCAAAGGAAGTTGTGTCCGATGACCCCTAACCTGAAATCTAAACATCATGGTAACTGTCAATTTTCCATTTGAATGAAAAATTAATCTACCAAAATTCAATGGGGAGGATGTTGAATGATGGGTATTCAAATTGAAACGATACTTCACACTGGATAAAAACCAGGACCACATAAAGGTAATAGCGAGCATTGCTATGGAAGGCCCCAGCTCTCATATGATATCTCAGAACTGTGAGACAGCATGGCCAAATGTGGCACTTATACCCTGGAAGCAGTATTCTAAGGCTCTCATTGATAGCTTCAGTGAGGGAATAAAGAACCCCCTAACTAAGCTAACGAATTTAAACAAGTTAGCCCTCTGATTAAATCATAGTTGTAGGAAACTGCAAAAATGCTAATGTTTCACAATTCAGAAACGCAATTCGGCATTTCAAAGTCATATTTACTTTTCCAATGTGCATCAAAATAACGGAAACATAATTCGATTAATCATGGAATTATTTTAACAAGGAAATACTTAATAGATGATTTGTTGGCCAATTATTTCATCACTCGATTTTAAAGATAGTTTTGTGTGCACATGTTAGAGTCATTTTCTAGATCTTATTCATTGGAGTATTTAGCTTTTTTTCTCTATTGCTTAATATTGACCTTGTTTGATATTTATTCTTTAGCAGCTCAAATAGTAACATTTCAATCTTATTTCTTGTATATCTAATATATAGTGATCTAAGTGTACCGTCCATGCTCCCAACCATAGAAACTTGTTTCACTACCCGCTTCCTTTTTTTGCTCTCACTCCCTCCCATGGTTCTGTTTTGTGCAACTATGGATAGAATTCTTAAGCTCTTTTAGATTAGTAGGAGTAAAAAAATATATTGTTCATGTGTGTGGGTGGGTGTTTTTTTTTTTGGGGGGTGGGGGGGGGGGGGGGGGGGGGGGGGGTGTGAGGAGAGATTAATAAGAACTTGCAAGGTAGCTACACATTTTAAACCCAATTCACTTTCAAGAAGCAGTGGTAAATTGCAAGAAAAATGTTCTGCATACTCCAGTAGAATTACTAATTACAAACTCACAAAATCAGCCCTAATCCTTTTGAACTCTATGGTCAAAGTCAAAATCTTCACCCTAAAACAACAACCATTAATAACCCATGATCTCACAACCCCAACACATCATCCTCTAGAGCTTCCTTTAAGAATAAACGTACCCTCTCAGCACCTGAGGTAGAGGAACACCATGCCAAAAAACCTTTGCTTTGCAATGAATGATACACTCCAAACCACAACTATCCTATGAGGAAAAAGGTCAAGCATAAGTGGCTAGTGAGCCCAAACAGTTGTCAAATACACATGAATTGATCCACACTTCTCCCCCACACTTCAGAAGGGATGGTGAAATTTCCAAACGACGAGAATCCCAACCTTATGTTAGAAGCGCCATATTCACATACTTGTTGATAGTTGAGTACCTATAATTTCCTTGACAAGGAAATATCAAGAGAATTTGGCTGTCACATTCAACAAACAACCAAGATGAGGACAATAGTGGCTGATTAAGAATCACTTGTTTTGTGAATGCCTTTGCAGGGAATTCACATTAGAAATATAGGTAAATAAATTTATAGCAGATGTCTTGAACACAACTCTAACTTATCATGACATGATGCTAGGCATTCAGAAGCATAGCACATTGGTAAAGGTACAATAAGATATCAGAATCCTCTCTTTGGAGTTTGAATTTTAGGAAAGAAAGCATTTGTTGTGTGGTTTGAATGAGGCATTGCTAAAGTATATCAATGTAAAAAACATTTCCAACAGTTCCTGTCGGATGCCTTTAGTGCTTCCCTCCAAGTTTAATAGTCTAGAACTAGTTGATGAGGTCAAGAAGCATCCACCAAATCTCCAGATGCTTTTGCTTGAATTTAGGACCTTTTTGAAGAGCTTATAGAGTTCTCACCATGTAGACTGGGCTACAATCACACTATTCCTCTCAAAGAAGTTAGTGACCTCACTAATATTTGACCATATCGGTATCCAACATTTAAAATGGACATTATTGGAAACTCATAAATGAAATGTTGGACTTGGGAGTCACTAGGCTGAGCTCATCATCATTTGCATTTCAAGTCATCCTAGTCAAGAAAAAAGAAGGGATGGGGACACTCCGCTTTGATTATGGAGCCTTTAATAACTTCACAATTAAAAACAAAATCCTCATTCCTATTACAAGAGCTATTAGATGAATTTTAATGGCACCTCATGACATGTTGAAACAGCTTTTAAACACACCTCAGGCATTCCGGGTTCATGGTTATGGCATATGGGCTTAGTAGTGCCCCGTTGGCATTTCAAAGTATCGTGAATTCCATCTTGGAATAATGTCTCGAGAAGTTTGTCCTCACCTATTTTGATGATACTCTAATGTATAGTCCATCTTGGAGCACTCACCTTTTCTGCAGAACAGGTGCTACACAAAGTACACTAAATGCCGGTTTGCAGCCATTAAAGTCAAGGATTTCAGGCATTTCATATCTGCAATAGGGGTTTAACCAATCCAGAGAAACTACAAGCCGTGAATAATTTGGTGATACTATTGAAAACCAAACAACTATGAGGTGTGTTAGGGTTGACCAGGTACTATCGATACTTCATTAAATATTACAGGATGCAAGCATTACCCTTGAATAACCTACTCAAGGAAAAAAAAGAAAGTCTCTTTTCTGCTAGATAGTGGAAGTGACTATAGCATTCGATTGGTTAGAATTGGAACTCACATACGTTCTAGCTCTAGCCTTACCAGATTTTACAAAATGAGTTCATCGGAGAAATCAATGCTTATGAAAATAGAAGTGGCGCAGTGTTGATGCTGCAATTCTCGGGCATTGTATTCATTAGTAGGGCCCTATGACTAGAACACCAAGCCATGTCCATCTAAGAAAAATTGTATCGTATATGCCATTGGTAAGTGGTAACAACACACCGCCCCCCCCCCCCCCCCCCCCCCCCCCCCCCCCGGTGGGCCAACACTTCAAGCTTAATAAAGGCCAAAAGAGCTTAAAGTATCTCCTAGGGCATCTCGCACCTTCCCAACATTTCTAGTTGTCAAAGCTTTTGGGATTGGACTAGAACATTTTATGTGGTCCTTATGTTCATTTCATCTGAATTTTATTCAGAGTTGCAGTACGTTAGTTATAAGCAAGGTTTCGTGCAATTATTAAGGGCCTTTTGCATGACCCATTGCCACACAAACATTATACATGGATCAACGAGCAACTGAGGTGTAAGCATAAGTTGGTAGTGGGTGAAAATACTGAACTCAAGGAACAAACCCATCACTGGTTCCATGATTCCCCCTAAGGGTGACATTCAGGTACAAAGGCGACACATCAACAAATTTTCTCTCTGTTTTATTAGACGAGCATGAAACAATAGACGTAAGCTTATATTCGCCAATGTGATACTTGGAAACATAACAAGCATGAAATTATTGCTGAACCGGGTTTAATTCAGCCATTGTCGATTCCTATGGCTGTTTGGAGTAGTGTTTCCCTCAACTTCGTTGAATGGCTACCTATATCACGTAGCCACTCAGCTATCATGCTTGTGGTCAACTGCCTTAGCAAGTATGGCCCTTTATTCGACTCGATCACCCATAAACAACAACTACTGTGCCTCAGACTAACTCGATAATATTTATAAACTACTTGGTGCACTGGCTACCCTCATCAACAATCAGTATCCCAGCTTCATCAGTACTTTCTGGCATTAACTATTTTGACTTTTTTTTACCAAAAAAAAAAATATATTAAGAAAGAGAGAATGTGCAAAAAGTTAAGGACGAGATGTCCTTAAAATTACAAAAAAAAAAAAGAAGAAAAATCCATAAACTAATAACTAAAAGCCCTTCAATCCCTTTATAAATCAGCTAAGGCTACATCAGCGAAGCCTACAAAGATCTTGTCCAATGAATTTCCATAAGACCACCTTTTCCCATAAGAAATTAACTATTTACACATTTTGGGGTCCAACTCAATCTCTCCTCTTTATACCATCTACAAAGTGGTAGGCAAACAACATACTCAACCAGTGTTTAGAAATCTACCTACGGTATATATCAAGACAGGCACCTCATGACTAGGTGAAAGAGCTTCTCCACGCCGAGTGGTGGTAGAACACTACTTTTTAGTTGACTGCTCACATTACACCTTAAAGCTTTCATATGAATAACCACCTCCTATATATCTATTATATTTGCTAGGTGAATCTGAAGTAGATTTAGTTGATCATAGCCTTTTGTAGGAGGAAGGACACTCTTGCTCTCCTTAAGCATCACCTCCATTAAGCTCAAAATTGTATGAGGCATAAAAGCAAAAGCACATCATAGCAATTGAGAGTTCCAAATTAACAATTAGGTGCATCTTAAGCTTCAACCTTACAAATAGTCATCGATTGAGGCTCAAACCTTCCATAAACTTGCTCCCTAATGCTGCATATTGTACAAGATAGTTGATCGGATTGGGAAGATCACTTACAAATTGCATTACCAATTGAAGCTCAAGTTCCATCACACTTTTCACGTGTTACTCCTCAAGTGCTGCTTCAATACACCATCAAATGTTACTCCTTTATCTGCTACATGGTCCCTAGCATGCCTAAACCACAACAAGAGTTGGTGTTGGGTAAAAGGATGGTCTGGCAACAAAATAGTGTAGCCACCCAGATGATTGTTAAATGATACGGTAAGCAGATGCTAGTTGGGAGTATCTCCTTGAGCTACTATATCTCCTTTTGCATTTCAACCCTCAAAGATAAGGGTTTAGTTTAGGAGGAGGTATTGCTACACTAGATTCAACTGATAATGCACACAACTCCGCCATACAACCCACTGCACAGGAGTAGAACCAAGATGCAGGCATGTGCATGGGCTCAAACAATAATGACTATGGAAGGGATGTTTATGCAACTACTGACTTGGAGTTAGTGGACCCAATATGCAGATGAATAACTATTGTAAACTTAAAATGCCCAACTATCTAGGTTCTTGTAGATATTTGCCATACATTTAGTATTACATAAATAATGAGCAGCAACGTATTTCTTCCCTCGCTTTCTATCTCCTTTTTTCTCTCTAAGTCTCTGAAGTTCTCTTCTTTCTCCCTTTCTCATTGTCAGTTGTGCATTGTTCCACTAAGGTATTGTTATGATCTTGCTAATGTTATGCTAGTTAGTCTAGATGTATTAGCTCTAGTTAAGTGCTGCGTTCATTAACTGAATTGTAATGTTTGAATTTGTTTGTTGTTTGGCCCCAATTCCTTCATATTGTTAGTTGAGTTGGTTGGTGGTCGTTCTTGGTCAAGTAAGGCGGTTGTTAGCTTAATAAGTCCAATGTGGTTGGTCTTGATGCAATGCAACTAGATTGAGTATAAGTAGTTGTTTCAAGTGTAATGGGAGATTCATTCAATGAAAAATACAACCATCTCTTTGAGATATTTTCTCTCTATCTCATCTAGCTTTCTCTCATCTCTCATCTCTTTCACTTCTCTTCTCATCTTGATTCTCTCACTATCCTAACCTTTCACAAGGTTAAGCGTAAGTAGACCTTGAAGCTTAACATTTGGTATCAGAGCTTGAGTTGGCTGTTAATTGCTCATTGTTGATTGATTCGAGCTAGTAAGGTGCAAGAAACAGAATTAAACAATGTCTGGTGGTGAACTAACTCGATTAGAAGTAGGAGATGGAAATTCAGCTACTTTTGTTGATCCTAATTTCTCTTATGCTGTGGTAGTTGGTGCTAGTGCAGCAAGAAATGTTCAGTTTGTTACAAATAATCAGTTGAAATCAGAGATAAATGAAATGTTTGATCGATTTAAGCAAGTACAGTAGGAGAATGATCAACACAGGGATGAGATGTTCGATAGATTTAAGCAAAAGCAGTAGGAGAATGATCAGAAGAAGGATGAACGAATGCTTCAGCTGTTGAGGCAAGTTCAGCTGGAGAGAAACTAGAGGATTGGAGATCAAATGTCTCAGTAATTGCAACAATTGGAGGAAAGGTGTACTGATCTGTAAGATCAGGTCAATAGACAAGGTTTTTCGTCCGGAGTTGGAATCTTGTTGCATGTAAGTCAGCAGATGCAACCTTCTAATGTGGTTCAATTTCAAGTTCCGAATGTTGTTGATGAATCTCAAGATAGACCTCAAGTGGCTATTGTGACTGATAGTCCCCAAATTTGTCCTCAAGCAGCTGATGTTAGACCTCAAGATCGAATTCCAGAAGTTGAAGTAATTGCCAGACCTCATGATTATCCACTTGATCAAGTGCAATCTCGATCTTCCAGTATGAATCTTGGGTAGAATGTTCGCCCTCCCAATCATCTAGAATACCTCAGATTTGCCAATGTGAATTCTGAACTATTGGATCGCCCACCTGATCAGAGACATCATCAGCAATCAGGAAGTAATGATGCTTTATCTAATAATCGAAGCAGTGGATTTAGGCAGCCAAGAATACACATTGAACCTTTTGATGGCAAGCAGCCATAGTCATGGATTAGAAGATGTGATCGGTATTTTCAAATGAGCAAAAGGTGGAATTGGCTGCTGTGTATCTTCAAGGAGATCACGAAGTGTGGCTTTATAGTGTATTGAAGACTAATCCTACTCTTTCTTGGGCTAAGTTTGTGGAAGAACTCTGCAAGAGATATGGAGATGAAGACTCAAGTGACATTATGGATAATTTCAACAAAGTGATTTAAGTAACATCTGTGAAGGGGTATATGACAACGTTTGAGAACCTTAGAGCGAGCATGATAGATGCATATCCTCAAGCCACTGAGCCATATTATTTCTGGAGTTTCATTAGTGGCTTAAAGCCTAAAATCCAGAACCTTGTGAAGGCAATTGGTCCTAGACCCCGTCCAAAGCTTATGCTAAAGCTAAGCTCTTTCAGGCCACAGTTCTTGCTTCTTTTGATGGACCAAGGTATAAGGGAGGAGGCTACAAGCAGCAGAAGGGATTTGATAGGCCCAAGGTTACTCATTATGTTTAGAAGAAAGCTCAATGACTTTTTTAGAAATGCAGTCAGCCTTATCAGTTTGGCCACAAATGCAATCCTAAATTTCTCATGACAGCTAGAGGAGTCAGTACTGATGAGCAATCTGGCAGTGATGAATCTGAGATTGAAGAGGATAATTCGGGCCAGGAATCATAAGATGAGCTAAGTGAAGATGCAGTTGAGATTTCCATGAAAGCATTGATAGGGAATGGAACTCACAATACTATAAGGATCAAAGGAAAAGTAGGAAAAAGATCAATCATTGTCTTGATTGATAGCGGTAGCACTCATAGCTTCATTGATCCAAAGGTGGTGAAGAAAGTGGGACATGAAGTTATCAAGACTCATCCCTTAGTAGTGACTGTTGCTGATGGAAATTCAATCCTAACTCAAAACAAGTGCCAAGGGTTTCAGTGGTCTATGCAAGATCACAAATTTGTTTGACTTCATAATCTTGCCCATGGGAGGATGCGACATGGTTTTGGGAGTAGATTGGATGAGAACCTTCAGTCCTCTGGTTTTTTATTTTGCTAAGCTAACAATATCATTTGAGGTACAAGGAACCAAGGTGATTTTGCAAGGTCTTGCTAACCAAGCTCAGTTGCAAGTGATTAAAGGCAAGAAGCTGAAGGGTGGATTCAAAAAGAATGCATATCAGTGGGTAGGACAACTGTTTGCAATATCTCTTATGAAGATGGGAGACATTCCTCAACCTGAAGTAAGAGCATTGATAGAAGAGTTTGAGGATTTGTTTGAGCAGCCTCAAGCATTACCTCCTAAGAGGACTTTGGATCATGCAATGCCTCTCAAGCCAAATTCTGAGCCGGTGAAGTTGAGACCCTACAAGTATCCTCATGCACATAAGACTGAAATTAAAAGGCAGGTTGATGAATTGCTCAAGACATGCTTTGTGAGGCAGAGCCATAGCCCCTTTGCTTCTCCAGTCATACTTGTTGAGAAGAAGGATGGCACGGCAAGGATGTGTATATATTACAGGCATCTTAACTCATTGACCGTGAAGGATAAGTTGCCAATTATTATCATAGATGATCTATTGGATGAGTTACATGGAGCTCATATCTTATCCAAGCTTGATCTTACGCAAGGATATCACCAAATCAGAGTAATGGAGCAAGATGTGTATAAGACTGCTTTAAGAACACATCATGGGCACTTTGAGTTTGTGGTTATGCCTTTTGGCTTAACCAATGCTCCAGCAACATTTCAAGCAGTAATGAACTATATCTTCAAGTGGTTCTTAAGGATATTTGTATTGGTATTCTTCGATGACATTCTGGTTTTATAGTTTTTCATTGGAAGATCATTTGGTGCATCTAACGGAAGTGTTCTTTTTCATGCGCAATCACAAATTATATGCAAAATTAGCTAAGTTTTCCTTTGCTCATGCTCCATTGGAATATTTGGGCCATGTTATCACCCATGGAGGAGTCTCCACTGATCCATCTAAAGTCCAAGCAATGAAGGAGTTGGCTGCGCTGGTGACCTTAAGGCAGTTGAGAGGGTTTTTGGGGTTGACTAGCTATTACCGAAAGTTTGTTGCTGGCTATGGAGCCATAGCCAAACCTCTAACCTATCTATTGAAGAAAGATGCATTTAAGTGGTCAGATAAAGCTCAAGAAGCATTTGAAGCTTTGAAGTCTGCAATGTGTAAGGCACCAGTTTTAGTAATGCCAGATTTTGTTGTGGGATTCATCCTAGAGACATATGCTTGTGGAAATGATATTTGGGCTGTTTTGTCTCAAAAGGGGAAACTAATAGCCTACCTCTGCCAAGCTTTGAGTCCTAAGCATCAAGCACTGTCCACCTATGAGGAGTAGTACTTGGCAATCTTGTTTGTTGCTGGTAAGTGGAGGCATTATTTGGATGGGCATCACTTTAGAATCAAGGCTGGTCACCAAAGTTTGAAACATCTTCTTGAACAGAAAATTGTCACAAGGATCTAGAAGAAGGGGCTAGTGAAGATGTTAGGGCTTGATTATGACATTGAGTACAAGAAAGGGAAAGAAAATGTGGCAGTTGATGCATTATCTCGTAAATTGGAAGATTATGAGCAAGGATTATGTGAAGCAGTGTCTATTATACTTCCAGCTTGGGTTAAAGAGCTGTATAGGTCTTATGAGGATGATTCTTTTGCACAAGAGTGCGTAAAAGCATTTAGTGTGAGTAGAACAAGCAGCACTGGAACTTATGCAGAGGTGTCTGTTGTGAAGGGAGTTATTTAATTGAAAGGCAAGCTGTACATTGGCTCTTCCACTGATTTAAGACCGTAAATCATCAGTGCCTCTCACGATTCAGCTTGGGGAGGACATTCAAGGGCTGAAGGCTGGCCCAAATCAAGAGGGAAGGAGGTTATTTGGGTTGTGGTTGATCGGTTCACCAAATTCAGTCACTTCATTGGTTTGGCAAGACCTGTGATATTTGAGAAATTGGCAAGGAGCTTCTTGGACAACATCTACAAGCTTCATAGCTTGCCACAATCTATTGTATTAGATCAAGACAGGATCTTCACAAGTCACTTTTGGAAGGAGTTGTTCAACCTTTTGGGAACGGCATTGGCCCTTAGTTCATCATACCATCCTCAAATCGATGGACAAACAGAAAGAGTCAATCAGCACCTTGAGCAATACCTCAAGAGCATGGTGTTCAGTCACCCAAAAGTGTGGAGTAAGTGGTTATCCCTTGCAGAGCATTGGTACAATACACATGCTTATACTTCTAGTGGAACTACTCCATTCAAAGCTCTTTATGGTTATGATCCTCCAACACCATGGACGTTGCAAGGGATTGTGTCATCAGTTCCTGAAGTTACTAATCTAGTAAAGCAAAGGAGACAATTGATGGAGATGCTGAAAGACAATCTTCATCAAGCACAAGCTAGAATGAAGTTATATGCGGACAGGAAACGTGTGGACAGAAATTTTAAGGTTGGGGACATGGTTTATCTGAATTGCAACCTTACAACCAAGCAACCATGGACATGAGGAAGAATGTGAAGTTGTGTGCAAGGTTCTTTTGGTCTTATAAGATCCTTGAGAAGATTGCAAAAGTAGCCTACAAGCTTGACTTACCTCCTAACTCTTACATTCATCCTGTTTTTCATATTTCCTTTCTCAAGAAACAGGTGAAAAAGGGGAGCAGAAGTTCACTTCATCCTCTGGACATTGGCTCAAATGGAGCCTTACTTCTGCAACCTGCTGCTGTGCTTGATTCACGCGTGGTTAAGGCTGATGGCAGAACAACTTAGGAGGTTTTGGTGCAATGGATCAATTTGAACGAGAAGAATGCAAATTGGGATGCGCTTCAATTCTTGAGGAGTCAATTTCCTACCTTCCATTCTTGAGGACAAGAACATTTTCAAGAGGAGGGGAATGTTATGATCTTGCTGCTGTTATGCTAGTTAGTCTGGATGTGTTAGCTCTGGTTAAGTGCTGCGTTTCATTAACTGAATTGTAATGTTTGAATTGGTTTGTTGTTTGGCGCCAATTCCTTCATATTGTTAGTTAAGTCGGTTGGTGGTCCTTCTTGGTCAAGTAAGGTGGTTGTTAGCTTAATAAGTCCAGTTTGATTAGTCTTGATGCAATGTAACTAGATTGAGTATAAGTAGTTGTTTCAAGTGTAATGTGAGATTCATTCAATGAAAATTGCAACCATCTCTTTGAGATATTTTCTCTCCATCTCATCTAACTTTCTCTAATCTCTCATCTCTTTCACTTCTCTTCTCATCTTGATTCTCTCACTATCCTATCCTCCCACAAGGTTAAGCTCAAGTAGATCTTGAAGCTTAACAGGTATCTATAAGGCATCATGTGCAGTAGCTCACTAGTCTTAATCTCTTCTTTATCATAACTCCAATGTGGAGGGTTTTGACCTTATAGCATGTGAAGCCCTCAAAACTCACCCTCGCATGTGAATCTTCCTAAAATGTACCCATCACCTTCTTCGATTCAATTATACATTTTATCATCCAATTGGATCCAATATTAGTCGGAGAGATCATTGGCACATCAAAATCAATTGCACAAGATAGATAAAATTGACAGAAAAACCAAACTAAAATTAATAAGTAAAGACCATATATACCAGTTAATTTCTTATATGTGTTTGTGGTGTTTAGTATGTGTGTGGGAAGAAGCTAAACTCAAGCTACTTAAAGATTATCAAGACCCCCGTTATCACTTGGTTTTTTCTGCTCCTTTCATTTCTTTCTTTCTCTATTTATAGTGGTAGGATGATATTTTTAGTGTTTGGATAATTGTCCTTTTTCTTTTCTTACAAAATAAGTTTTTATTATTTTTTGTAGGGCATATCTCAAAAGACATGTAAATGGATAAGTTTAAGTTGTTTGGTCATTGGTGGATTTTTACTGGGCGAATAGTGTTAAAGGCTACTTTTATTAGGCGAATTGTGTTGATTTTCTTCTTACTGGGCGAATAATGTTGTTTTTTCTCATACCGGGCGAATAACTTTGTTCTTTCTTCCTACTGGGCGACTAATGTTATTTTTTGCTCATATTGGATGAATTGTGCTGATTTTCTCCTACAGGGTGAATAACCTTTTTTCTCCTCCCTACTGGGCGAATAACTTTTTTCTCCTCACTACTGGGCGAATAATGTTATTTTTTATCTCTATTAGGCGAATTGTGTTGATTTTTTCCTATTGGGCGAATAACATT
Source organism: Simmondsia chinensis (assembly GCA_018398585.1). Taxonomy (NCBI): domain Eukaryota; kingdom Viridiplantae; phylum Streptophyta; class Magnoliopsida; order Caryophyllales; family Simmondsiaceae; genus Simmondsia; species Simmondsia chinensis. The sequence goes on from JAGTTD010000004.1 coordinate 14,820,514, forward strand.
TTTCTTTGCCTCTATTGGGTGAATAATGTTTTCTTACGTCTACTGGGCGAATTGTGTTGATTTTCTCCTATTTGGCGAATAACGTTGTTTTTTTTACTCCCACTAGGCGAATAATGCTATTCTTTACCCCTTTTGGGGGAATAATATTTTGTTTACCTCTATTGGGTGAATTGTGTTGATTTTCTCCTACTGGGCGAATAACATTGCTTTTTATCGCTACTGGACGAATAATGTTATTTTTAACCTCTACTGAGCGAATTGTGTTGATTTTCTCTTACTGGGCAAATAATGTTGCCTTTTACCCCTACTGGGTGAATAATGTTATTTTTTACCTCTACTAGGCGAATTGTGTTGATCTTCTCCTACTGGGCGAATAACATTTTTATTTTTTAACCCTTACTAGGCGAATAACATTGTTCTTGACCCCAACTGGGCGAATAATGTTGTTTTTTACCTCTACTAGGCGAATAGTATTTTTTTTTTACCTCTACTCGGAGAATAGTATTAGTTTTTACCTCTACTGGGCAAATAACGTTGTTTTTTGCCTCTACTGGGCGAATAACGTTGTTTTTTTACCTGTACTAAGTGAATTGCATTAATATTTAGTTATTTTTCTAAATTACAAACATATTAGCTCCCCACTTTTCATACAAAATTTTGTCCTTTTGTTTGGAAAGTGTTAACTTGTCATTTCTATAAATAGCCCTCTTGGCATGTTATTTTCTTCTACTCTTCCATTTATAAATGTTGCTTTAATGTGATAATTTCTCTTTTATTTTCAACTTTTACTTGTAATGTTTAAGTTACTTCTTCTTTCTTTCTTTTTTTAAAACCACCTTTGATAAAGTTTCCCTTATTTTCAGTTTTCTTACTTGTAAAGCTTCAGGATGAAAATGTTTCGGACATATATTTTCTCTCTAATATTCTCGTGGTTGTCTGTTAAGGCTTTAAACCGATGTCGTGCAGTTTCTCAATTTTGCTGTCAGCTTTTCCTACGGGTGGATTTATTAAAAGATCAATCCATGAATTGCTTCCAGTGCCCAGCAGATGATGTGCTTATCTTAAATGAGTACCGTCCTCCTCTTGGTGAACTTGTGGAAAAGCACTCGTTACACCCGCCTTTTTTGGCACCTTGCCTTCTTCCCAGGTCCTTACATTTTTTAATGGAGGATAAGGAAATCGTGGGGGTGAGTAATGGATTAGTCTTATGTCAGGGCATTCCTTTTTATAGGCCTATGGGTTTATCTGTATGTAATCCAGCTACCAGAACATATCTTCCATTCTTCTTACATGAAGAGTTACGCTATCTGAGTAGCACCCTTAATGTTGTGTTTGTTTGTTCTGAAGATGTTTCTCTTTACCCTTTTAATTACCATAGTTTTGTGTTTGCTCATAATCATGAGGCCAACTTAAGAAGTGACTCTTGGGCTGAAGGGGATAGGTACTCAGTCTTTTACTTTGATCGCGACGCCTGGCATTATCGAGCAGACATTAATACGGGGGGAGGTATAATAGATTTCACTCGTTTGGCGCTTTGCGACAAAGTTTTGTACCTTTTATCAGAGCACAGTGGTTATTTTACCCCAGATTCTTCGTATTTTGTCCGTATATTGTGTCGTGGGATATTAAGGAGGGCTCTGCTACACTTTTATTCTTTCCTCCGAGTATCAGTGATTAAGTCGGTCGTAGTAAACTTTTAAGAATTTTTTGTTGGCAAGGACATCTTTATATGGCTGCGTTGCACGGCTTGGCTCTTTCCTTGTGGAGTCTTTCCGATCGAAGGGATCTGAATTCATGGTCTTTTGTTCAAAACATTTTCTTCAACATCCGTCATCCTAATGTGCAAGGAAATGTAGGTGTAACAGGTTTTACCGTAACGGACTCTCTTGTGATCTTCTCTACTGAGTTTAAAGTTTATAGTTATGCTCTCTCTGGGCCTCATCATGGGGCACTCAGGGTCATATGTCAGCATGGATATGGAGAATGGGCGCGCTTGTATGCATATTGGAGTTCACTCCATCCTTGTGGCGCTCCAGTTTATGCTTGTGGGATACTTTGTGATTAGGATGTATTTTGGACTTGACCTACAGGAGTTTGCTTGTAATTTTTCTGTTTAAAAGTGCTGTTGCTATTTTATTTTGATGTCTTCCTATGTATACTGAGGGTAGGTGTTAGAGATAAATAACTATATACTTTGTCATGGCTGGTTCTGAGCTATCGGATAAGCTCGTCATAGGTATGCTATGTAAACATGTTTGTATGAATTAAAGACCACATTTTGGACGCACTATGAGGGAAATGAAATAGGTGAATTGTATGAATTAGGGATGTATAATTATTTGATAATTTTTATTTAGGTACTTGGGCAATTCTTTTGTTTTACTCCCCATAGCCAATAACTTGGTTATGAATTCTAAATAATTTTTAATGTGTGACTATCCTTGTTTTTAATTTTTGTATTAGTAAGTGTTTAATATAGTTCCTCAGGGCTACTTATGTTATTCATTTGTATACTGGTTGGGGTTTAGCATAATTTTCGGTGTATAAATTTGTTTGTAATTTCCATTATTTGTATCTCCTATTTAGTACACTGCTGGGCGTTTAACGCAGCCCCCAGAATATAGAATAATTTATAATTTTGACTACTTATATCTTCTATTTTTACACGGGTGGGCGTTTAATGCAGCCCCCAGTGTATAAAATTATTAATAATTTTTACTACTTATATCTCCTATTATTACACTGGTGGGAGTTGAACATTGCCCCCATTATATAAAATTATTTATAATTTCTACTAGTTATATCTCTTATTTTTACACTGGTGGGAGTTGAACACAACGTCTAGTGTATAAAATTATTTATAATTTTGATTACTTATATCTCCTATTTTTACACTGGTGGGAGTTGAACGCAGCCCCTAGTGTATAAAATAATTTCAATCATTTATACCTCCTTTTTTTTTCTTTTTCTTTTTTCTTTCTTCTTCTTTTTTTCTTTCTCTTTTCTTTTTATTTCTTTTCCTTTCTTTTCCCTTCATTTCTCCCGTTCTTCTTCTCCCCGTCTTCGCTTCCCCTTTTCTTCTCGGTCAAGCTTTCCTTCTAGTGGTGGTTTAGCTCATTTTTCTTCCATTTTCGGTGATTTTTGTCGAATTTCAGTATTAGGTACGATATTTTTCATTCCATTTGCCCCAATTTCATGTGAGTATATGAGGTCGTTTATTATATGCCAAAAGTGGAAATTGTTGGTCATGGCTCTTATGGTTTCAGTGTGGATTGGGTTTTAGTTTAGGTTTTAATGTTGATTTTGCCCTAGTTTTGCAGAAGAGTCTATCTTTTGAGTATATAGCAGTTTTATGAGTTATACCCATCTTCTTTTTGTCATGTTAACTTGTTAGTGTGTGGCCTATTATGATGGTTTGTTGTAGTTTGATTAAAACATCTTTTGTAGTGTGTGTCCTATTGGTTTACGGATGTTAACAGGTTTAGTTTACATGTCTTCGATAAAAATTCTCTAATGTTCTTAATATAACAAGTGTTTTGTCGTGCTATTTTACAGATGCTATTAACTATTTTTGGTTGTTTTTAACTGTTATTTTGGTCAAAACCTCCTCTGTGACACGGGTCCTGTTGGCTTACGGATGTTAACGACTTTTGTTTACATGTATTTGATTAAAATTTCTCATGTTCTAATATAACATGTGCTTTGTCATGCTATTTTATGGATGTTATTAGTTGTTTGTGAATGTTTTTAGCTGTTAATTTGGTCAAAATTTCCTTTGTAACGTGTCCTATTGGCTCGCGGGTGTCAACAACTTCATTTTACATGACCTCCTTATTGTGTCCTACTCATTTTAAAGGACATAAGGTTTCTTTTTTTTGTCTGTTGTTGTGGTTAAGGCGGTTTTATGTGTGAAAATGAGCTCGGGTGCAAACAGCGATAGTTCTTCCTTCTAACGGCGTGTTTTAAATAATCCCACAATTCCAAGTAGGCAAGAAGATATTTTATCTCCTATGAATTAGTGAGCGGTTATTGCGTCGCCTCTACCTTCTTTCCGTATCCAAAGGGAGGAGCATTGCCTCTATTCACGTATGTATTTGTGTTCTTTGATTCATGTTATGCTTATTATGGTGATTTCAATGCAAATTAAAAATGGTTCAGGGCAGAAGTAGGACTCGAAGTATGAATTGAGGCGAGCAAGCTGAAAATTGGCCTTCCACTTCTGGTCTCACGCCTAATCTTGCTTCCACTATTACAACTTTAAACGCAGCTAGAGTGCGGGCCGAATTCCCACATATTGCAGGTATTAGGCCTTTTAAATCGTTTGCTCAACGTTACTCGAATGTACAGAAGATTTCCTTTATTAGGGAGAAGTATTATTTTCCTTCGGAGTACGAAATATGGACTCTTAAGGAAACTGACTGTATATTATTTCCTCCTCGGCATGACTATCTTGCCGTGACACTGGAGTCTTTGAGTGCTGGGCTTAGATTTTCGCATCCTTTTTTGGTGTCTAATTTGTTGGAGCGGTATACCTTATGCCCTTGGCAAGTGACGCCTAATGGTCTTCAGAATGTATACGGGTTTTTGATTACTTGATTTGTTAAGGGTTTTACAGTTTCTGACAAGGCTTTTGACTATTTATTGCAAGTCAAAAAGAGCCCTTTAAGAGTCGTGGGAGTTGGCGGTTTGTTGAGGATAATCCATCCAACCTTAAGATTTGGTTGAACAAGTTTTTGTGGGTTTGCCCGCCTACTCTTCCTAGATATCCCATGGTGTGGCATAAACTAACTCGTGCCCCTAGACCAGGTCTAGAAGAGTTGGCCCCCTCAGATTGGGCGATTATCAACTATTTTGGCACGAACTCTAACGAAGATCATTTTGTAGCCACTTGCTCACTTCTTGGTACAGAAATAGTGCTTGCAAAGGCCGGATTAAGCAGGAGACCTTTTCTAGGTATATGAGTCTCGAAACTTTGACCTTTTCTTTTGGGTTTTTTATTGAGTTATTCTATTTTTACATAACAGCGAGTGTCTATTGTTTTTTAGTTTTGCTACTGTTTCTCTTCTTAACACAGCCGAGGAATTGGATAATTTGAATATCTCCAGCTACTTGGTTTCAAACTCTCCTCAAGATAGCTCGAAGCACACCGATATGGGTGCTTCTGCAGAACCCTCGGTACCACCTCCTTTTGAGGACCCCCCTCCTCGTGTTACACAATCGGTTTCTGAGGGGGAAGGCTTGGCTCAATGTCGTATACGTAGCGGCATTACACTGCTACCTTCTTGGGATCCGTCTACTCAGTTGGCCTTACATCTTGAAGCGAGGAATGTCCGGGCACGCTCTGAGTCACTGCAAAATCCTGTTGTATTTGATGCATCTGCTGTCATTCCTTGGCCCCCCCCCCCCCCCCCCCCCCCCCCCCCCTCGCTCCTCCTGTGAGAGACTCTCCCCCGCTGCCTAACAGATTTTGAGTCCTTGCTCAGAGTTTTTGAAGAGCCGTCACCTCCTGGGACCATCCATCCTTAGAGTTCTTTCACCTTGTCAGAGGTGATGACTTGTGCTTAATTTATTCATTCCTCTTCTTCTCTTTCTTTTTGTTAGTACTATTGCTTACTTTTGGTGTGTTTATAGCATCTAGGTGTCCTGGGTTATTTGAATCAAATGGCCTCATCTTATACAAACTCTATGGCCCATTATCAGAACCTTCAAGAGGATCTCTAGGCTGTTTGAAGTGCATCTCTAAGGCAGTAAGAAGATTTTCATCATGAAGTAGAATAACTTCAAAGGAGGCTGGATGAGGTACGGGCTGATAACTCTCGTCTAGCGAGAGAATTACGTATTTAGGATGTGCAAATTGACGATCTTCGAGCTGTAGTTCTTCGAGCTCATGAGGAAGCCGTTGCTACTTTTATGTTTAGCTCTTAATTTTAGATTGCCCAAAGTGAATTTTACTGGGCCGGTATGGATTCCGCTTTTGCTCATTTATCATGGAAGATTGGTGATAGTGGACCCAACTTTACTCGACCTATGGTCGACTCCTTAATCTCTAAAATTACAAATGAGATTAATGAGGAGTTATCTTAGAGGGATGCTTCTCCTTCTACTGGAGGTAATGCTCATTCGCGAGCTTAGGTCGTATGGGGTTATAACTTTCTTTCATTCTCTCTTCTACTCCTGTTGATATTATGATGTCTATGATGGATAAACATGGGTGATGGTATCTTGGCATGGGAAGTTTGCTTTGCAAATGGGTACACTTGACTTTTTATGAAAATGTATGGTTGTACTTTCAACAAGTGTAGGATAGCCTTTTCAGTAGGAGGAGAATTGTGTTTTTTACTTATCATGTTGTTTTGTACCCTTGATAAGTATATGATAGTTTTCTCCATTCAATAGGTGAAGAGCCATATTGTTTAATTGACCATGTTATGTTATTTCGTATCGTTGATAGGGGTATGGTATCTTTCTTTTTAACGGCTGGAATGTCATGTCGCTTGATTGACAATGTCGTATTATTTCGTATCGCTAGAAGGTGTATGATATCTTTCTTTTTAACAGGTGGAAAATCATCATTGTATCATTTATAGGTGTATGATATCTTTCTTTTTAACAGGTGGAAAGTCATGTCGTTTGATTGACAATATTATGTTATTTCGTATCGTTGATATGCTTATGGTATCTTTCTTTTTAACAAGTGGAAAGTCATGTCGTTTGATTGATAATGTTGTGTTATTTCATATCACTGGCAAGTGTTTGGTATCTTTCTTTTTAACACGTGGAAAATCATTAGGTTGTCTGATTGACAATGTTGTGTTGTTTTGTATCATTGATAGGTGTATGATATCTTTCTTTTTAACAGGTGGTTGGTTGCACCTTCCATAGGTGAAGGGTTGCACATTTAACAGGTAAAAATATGTAGTTGCATTTATTCAACATGTATTTATAATTGTTTTACGTTATCTTTCTTGTTTTACTGTTTATGACTTCATTTACCTATGATATAAGAAGCATCTAATATCTGTCCGCTTAAATTTGTCTTTCAGTATTTAACGAAAATAAAAAACCTTTACACTGTACACAATCGCCGTCGCATTTATTCAACATGTATTTATAATTATACAAGACAGATAACGTACATTTACAAAAAAGAAGGTTCATTATATGCTTAAGGATGTGGCACAGTTACCGGTAATATTTTCTGAGGTTCTGCGCATTCCAACTTCTGGATATCTTAGTTCCGTCTAAGCGGCATAGTTGATAGCTTCCCTCTCTTAGGACTTAGATTACTTTGTAAGGACCTTCCCAATTAGGTGTGAGTATTCCAAATTTTGTACCTTTTTCTACAGCTTCTGTGCGCCTTCAAAGGAAATTTCCTACCTGAAATTGTCACGGTCTAACTTTACAGTTAAAGTATTTTTCCATTGCTTGTTTTTGTGCTTCCATGCGTAATACATATCGGACTTCTTCTACTAGATCTAAAGAGTTTACCATTAGTGCCGCGCTTTATTCTAGATGGTAGTACTGTACACGGAACATAGGGTTTTGTATTTCTATTGGCAGGATAGCTTTTGCTCCATACGTTAGCATAAAAGGGGTTTCCCTAGTTACGCTTTTTGCAGTTGTTCGTTAGGAGCCCATTGTACTGGGCAGCTCTTCAACCCATAAAATTTTTGCTTTATCTAGCCTTCTATTAATGCCTTTTAGTATTTCCTTGTTAGCTACCTCGATTTGTCCATTACTCTGTGGGTGGGCTATGGCAGAAAAATGCAGACTGATGCCCACCTTTTGGCAATAGGCTTGAAACTTGGTTGAGTTGAACTAGGATCCATTGTCTGCCACAAGTATTATGGGTATTCCAAAGCGGGTAATAATATTTTTCCACCGGAAGCGTTGTGCTGCTTGGTTTGTTATTTTTGCCACTGGTTCGGCTTCAACCCCTTTAGTGAAGTAATCGATGGCTGCTATCATGAACTTTCTTTGTCCTGAGTCCAGAGGAAAGGAACCCAATATATCAATTCCCCATTGCGCAAAAGGTAGTGGACTAATCAATGTCATATAGAATGGTAGGAGGCGCATGATAGATCAGGGCAAATCGTTGACAAGCTTTGCAATGGCATACTAATTCTTTGGCATCTTTCTTCAAGGTGAGCCAGAAGTATCTTGCTCGTAGAGTTTTATTTGCAAGTGCATGTCCCCCTATATGTTCTCTACATTTGCCTTTGCCCTCATGAATTTCTTCTAGAATACCTTGTCCTTAATCCATTTCCACACATTTGAGTAAGGGATGAAAGTAAGATCACTTATAGAGCTGGTCCACTATGAGCACAAATCGGGAGGCCTGTCTTCTTAACGTTTTGGCTTCCAAAGGATCAGAAGTTTGTTTTACGTGGCGGAGCTATTTGATTACTTGTTATGTCCAACCAGGTGGCGTTTCGAGATAACATATTCTTTTTTATGATTTCCCCTGTAGAATCCTTGGGGTATATTTTTTTAACGATTATTTCTGTGTTTTCAGGAGCTGCATGACAAGAGCTAGCTAATTTGCTCAACTCTTCTGCTATGTGATTATGATTTATGTCGATGTATGTTAGCTTTGCCTTTACAAAGTTTGCGGCTAGTTCTTGAAACATTTGAAGGTATCTAAGCATGTTTTAGCTTCGTGTTCTCTGTTTACCTGGCTAACTATTATCTACTAGTCACTGTAAATTCTTACGAAGCGAGCTCTAGTGGTCTGCGCAAGACCAGCTCCATGCATTAAAGCCTCGTACTCAGTTTCATTATTAGTCAGCGGGTAGAGGAAACATAGAGCATATTGATATGTCACCCCTTCAATATCTCAAATTAAAATTCGGGCCCCCGAACCCTCTTGGCATGAAGAACCGTCTACAAATGTATTCCATACTGGAAATTTTTCAGTCGTCTCATCACTTGAGTCTTCAATTTTTCCTTTCTTTTCTTCAGTAGCATTTTCTGGCTCAGGACTCGGCTCTTCCTCGAAGTTGCGTTCGACAAGGAAGTCTACTAGGGCTTGTGCTTTTATGGCAGTCCATGGTAGATAATGTAGGTCATATTCTGATAATTCTACGGCCCAAGCTAATAATCAGCCCGAGCATTCTAACTTCGATAATAGTTTCTTGACAGGTTGATCTGTCAATACAATTATAGTATGTGCTTGAAAGTAAGGTCAAAGTTTTCTTGAAGCCATTATAATGGCAAACACCATTTTTTCTAACGAAGGATATCTTAATTCGGCCTCTTTTAACACCTAGCTGAAAAAATATACCAGGATTTGTCCTTCTGAGCGATTTGCTGCTAAAACAGCGTTAATGGTCTTATTTGTGGCTGCTACATATAAAGCTAGGATCTCTCTTGGATTGGGCTTGGCCATGGAGGGAAGATGTGCAAGATGTTCTTTGAAATGTTGGAGAGCTGTAATGAATTGTCATGTATTACTTGTTAAGTCTTATATTCCATTGTAATTCCCTTGTAATTTGAGTATTGTGTAACCAAGAGCAAAGGAGGGAAAGTTAGTTTAAGTGTAATCAAGTTAGTTAGTTAGTTAGAACTAGGGTTAGATATTCTTGGTTATTGTACAGAATAGAAATAGCTTAATTCTTGTATTGAGAAGACATGGAATGAAAAAGACCCTCTTACTTTCTCCCTAATTATCTCTATTCTCTTACTCTCTCCTCTTAATCTCTATCTTCTATTTCTCACTTAGGTATTGATTCAAGATTCAACTTGAATTTTTACAAGTGGTATTAGAGCTTGTAATTGCATTCGATTGGCTTGCAATCCAAGTGATCACGCTAGCTAGGAATAAGAAACAACCTCCAATGGCTGCAATGTCAGCTGCTGAGGTTGGTCAGAATGATCAATTGGCTCAGCTCTAGCAATAGATGCAGGACATGCTTTGTGTGATGAGTGCCAATCAACAACAGCTAGTTCAAATGCAGCAAAAGATGGAACAAAAGCTGGATAGAATGCAAGAGCAGATTCATAGATAGTCCTTACCCTTGGATGCTGGTGTGCTTCCTCAAGTTCCTCCCCAAGGGAGACCTCTTGATGAGCCTGATCAGGGAGAGGTGGTACTTGCAACAAAGAACTCAGGGTTTCGACATCCCAAAGTGGAGATTGACATCTTTGATCTAAAACATCCTTAATCTTAGATAAGGAGGTGTGAAAGGTACTTTAGATTCTATGCAATTGCTGAATCTCAAAAGGTTGAATTAGCGGTTGTGATTTTGTAAGGTGGTTATGAAGTTTGGTACCATGGGTTGATCTCGGGTAAATCAAATGTCACTTGGAGGGAATTTGTGGATGAGTTTTGTGATAGATATGGGGATGCGGACACGAGAGATGTGGTTGAAACTTTAACAAGGTTCACAAATAGGAAGTGTTAAAGAGTACATGTCTCGGTTTGAGAATTTGAAAGCAAGAATGATGGCAGTTCATCGGGGGGCAAGTGAGGAGTATTATGTCTCTAGCTTCATTAGTAGGTTAAAGCCTAAGATCAAGAATCTAGTTAAGGCCCTCAATCCTCCCACAGTGTCCAAGGCCTATTCTAAAGCTCGATTGTTTGAATCCTCAGTTACAAATTCATATGAATCTGGACAAAAGGCAAGAGTGGTGGCTCCATTACAGCAGTTAGGACCAAATTCATCCAGAACATTAAGTATTGAAGAAAAGAAAGCACAGAAGTAGTGCTTCAAATGTAATCAAAAGTATCTTTTTGGTTATAAGTGCACTCCAAAGTTGCTAATGGTAGTCGGTGGTAGTGAGGAAATAGATGAGGATCAGGAGAATTATGAGGAATGTGAGAATGAATTGATGGAGACTCAAGAAGTGGAGGAGGATCAGAATGCGGCAGAGATCTCGGTAAGAGCTTTAACTGGTGGAGGAACTCACAACACCATTAGAATCAAAGGGGTTGAAAACCGCAAGTCCTTACTAATCTTGATTGATAGTGAAAGCACCCATAGCTTCTTTCATCCCAAGATAGCTGGATTGGTGGGGCATGAACTTATCAAGGCCTCTCCCTTTGCTGTAACAGTAGCAGATGGGAATTCTAAGTTAACACAAATAAAGTGCAAAGAGTTCAAATGGGAGATGCAAGGTCATTCATTCACTTATGATTTCAGGGTGTTGAAGCTAAGGGTTGTAACAGGGTATTGGGAGCGGATTGAATGAAAACTTTTAGTCCTATTATCTTTGATTTTGTGTAGCTAACTATCTCATTTGAAAGAGAAGGAAGAGCAGTGCAGTTGCAGGGGTCGGTTGAGCAAGGAAGCCTACTAATCATGAGTCATAAGAAGTTGCAAGGGGTGCTTAAGAAGAGCAACGTACATTGGATTGATCATTTGTTCTCTATTAATTCAGAATTGGATGATGCTCAGGCTGTATCCAACCCCTCTATTAGGTAGCTATTACACGACTTTAAAGATATATTTGAGTTACCAACAACCTTACCTTCTTAAAAGAAATCTTCGGCGATCAGGGTACCAGGTTCTTCCATATGTTTGTCGCACATCGATAGGCTAGGAACCGGATCTCTTCTATTGTTCGTCCGGATGGTAGGAGGACTTATGATCAGGGAGAGATTTCGAGCGGGGTCTCATACTTTCAGGAGTTATTGGCTGAGCCGAGAGGGCCGCTTTGTGAGGACATTTCAAGGATTTTCCAGTCTCGTCTTTCTGAGGATATGGCTAGACCGCTTACTCTTCCGATTTCTAATGCTAAGGTTAGAGATGCTCTTTTCTCTTCTGGTGATGACAGGGCGTCCGGTCCTGATGGCTATACCTCCCTCTTCTTTAAGAGGGCTTGGGATGTGGTGGGTTGTGATGTAGGTCGGGGTCTCCATTCATTCTTCCAGTCAGGGTGCATGCTTGGTGCCCTAAACACTACCCATATCAGCTTGATTCCGAAGGTAGAGAACCCCTCTACCTTTGCTGACTATCGCCCGATCTCTTGTTGCAATGTGGTCTACAAGTGTATCACTAAGATTATTGCAAACAGGCTAAAAGGGGGTTCATCTTTACCTGATTGACGATTCTCAGTCTGCTTTCATTCCCAGGAGGCGAATTCCTGACTGTATTCTATTAGCTCAGGAGCTTATGCGTGGCTATAACCTTAAGACAGGGGCTCCTTGGTGTGCTTTGAAGGTTGATATTCGTAAGGCTTTTGACACGGTGCGCTGGGACTTTATCCTTTCTGCCATGCATTGTATGGGTACTCCTGAGGTTATGATTCGATAGGTGTGGGAGTGTCTTTCCACAGCCAGATTCTCAGTCGCCATTAATAGCGAGCTTTAAGGGTTCTTTGGCACGAGCTGGGGTATCAGATAGGGGGACCCGCTCTCCCCTTATCTCTTTGTCATCGCTATGGAGGGTCCGTAATGTCTGCTTCGCAGTGCCACTATCGATCCGTGGTTTCGATTCCACAGACACTGTGAGAGTACTTGCCTCACTCACTTATGTTTTGCAGACGACCTTATGATCTTTAGTGAGGCTGATGAGGGTAGCGTCTAAGTCATTCGTGAGATGTTGGATCGTTTTGCCGTTCTTTCGGGGCTGTCCTTGAATGAGGCAAAGATCGCCATCTTCATTTCTAGAGTTGATCCCGAGTTTCAGTAGCCTATTACAGACGTTCTAGGGTTTAGATATCTGGGGGTGCCACTTTTATTGTCGAGGCTTCAGTACATTCACTGTAAGCCGCTGTTGGACCACATCCTTTCTCGCATCCAGCTCTGGACTTCAAGGGTTCTTTCGTATGCTGGGAGATTATAGCTTATCAGATTGGTTCTGTTTTCTCTTCAGGTCTTCTGGACTTCCGTCTTCCTTCTTCCGAAGGTCAGGAAGATCGAGTCAACCCTTGCTGCCTTTTTATGGAGGGGCACCTCGCTAGCCAGGGGGGAGCGAAGTTGGCCTGGCAGCACTTATACAACCCTCGTAGGGAGGGGGGGTTCGAGATTTGGAGCTTGACAGTGTGGAACCAGGCTTCTCTTATGAAGCTCATATGGGTCCTACTCACTAATCGTGATTCCCTCCGGCCTCGGTGGATTTATGCCAACTGTCTTCGATGGAAGAGCTTCTGAGAGATTGAGGCCAAGGGTTCGATTCCATGGTCGTGGAGGAGCATCCTTGATATTCGGCCGCTGTGTCACATGGCTTTCAGACATATCATTGGAGACGGCCGAGATACTGCTCTTTGGATTGACTACTGGCTTCCGTGTAGGTGACTCGCAAGGCGGTTCTCAAGCCGTATCTGGCACTCTAAAGGTCTCGAGTGTCAGATATTATTGATGGAGATCAGTGGAGGTTCGCTCAGGACAGGGTTGAGCTGCTGCCTTTTTGGGCATCTGTTGATTTCAAGCCCCTCCCAGGTGTTGCAGATTGTATCAGGTGGATGGGTGACAGATCAGGAGTCTTCACCACCAAATCGGCTTGGGAGATGATTCATAGTAGGAGGGAGGAGGACTCCATCCATCATCTTCTCTAGTTCTGGCTGCACATTCCGAGGCATTCCTTCATTCATTGGCTTGCCTCCTGTGAGCGACTCTATACTCGTGACAGACTACTGAGACATTGAGCTTCTGGTGTCCTGTCTTCTTGTTTGTTGTGTGGTTTAGATGATGAGTCGCATAGCCATCTCCTCTTCACCTGCAGCTTCTCTGCCGCTGTTTGGTCTCGGGTGTCATCGCGCACCTCTATTGCTTGGAGTATACTTCCTTGGCATGAGCTCGTTCAGTGGGCTTCTACTCAGCACCGTTGCTGTGGGGTGGATCGTATCCTCACCCGCTTTTACTTCTCTATGACGGTCTACATCCTTTGGTACGAGCGTAACCTGAGGATTCAGCGTTTTCAGTCCAGACCTTCTGCTGCTGTCATCGAGGAGATAGCAGGATTGGTCTGTAGCAGCCTCATTACTGCTCCTACGCTTTGTGGCGCTCATCGCCACACTCAGCTTCTGCAGGAGCTGGGGATTGAGCATTAGTCTTGTTTTGGCTTCCTAGCTTTTTTTCCTTTATTTAGTCTTGTTCACTTTTGACGCTCTGCCTTGATTTGTTTCATTTTTTGTTTCTTTGATGTAGGCCTTTCTGGCTATGACTTGGGGTATGCCCCTCATAGACTTGTACATATATTCTTTCTCATATATGGTATATATCACTGACTTACCAACAAACAAAAAAAGAAGGATCTAACACATGTTGTTCTACTTCAACATCAACCTCTGCCATCTTGAAATTTCAGATCATGTTGTAAATGTTGCTACTGTACCACTTCTACTGGATCTAATGAGTGCAAGTGTTGCTGATGTACTACTTTGATCTGATCCACTGAGTACAAATCTGCCTCATTAGCCTGGTTTGTTGTTGCGCATTCCAGATTCAAGCTGATTCCAACACAATCAATCACATTTTGCTCAATTTCTTGCTCAAACACCTCAACTATTTCAACTATTGATTAATTAATACTTGCGAATCTCGAAATGTCATTCTCCCCAAACTAAGGTTGATCTAATGACATAGAACTTAGCCCCTTAGCTTGACAATTATTAGGTCCTATCACCTCTAGCTCCTCTTCCATATTATTAGACATCTTGATGTTGCTTATGTCTAAAACACAATATCCATCGTAAATGTTTCTCCCATTTAATGAATTGAAGACAAAATCGGCACTCCATGTCATATAATAACTAATATGAGCAATAACCTCACTAATGAAAGATGAGATCACCTTAATACTTGCAAGAGAACCGTAAGGCCAAAATACTTGGTAAAGAATATCCTCATCTGTACGGAAAAATGGCTTCAAGATTTTGATCAAAATGCCTAGCATCATAAGAAGACTTGTCCAAAACAGCCTCCTAACAAAATTCACAACTTCAGGAAATTTTGCAGACAAGAAGCAATCCAACACAATTTAGCTAAACTGAGGGCAGTTTAGCTAGATTGACTGTCGAAGCATGATTCAAGGTCAATGATTAAGGTTCAGCTATATCAAATGCAATTTCCAGCTAAAATGAATCCAAGATAGCAACTCTATCAAGATTTCGATGTATTAACCCTTAGTTCACTTGTGAATTCAGCAAAACCAAACAGGTGCAACTAACCAACTGTAGTACGACAAGCTCTAACCAAAAATTTTAAGCACTGAAAGTTTGATTGAATGCTCCAGAACAAAAGAACTCAGGAATGTACCTCAATCTGAAGATAATTCAGCAAGCTCTAAGACAAATTCAACTAATCGTATGCAACTTTAGTTGGACGGATGAGCTTTTTACATCAGATCACTCGAATTCACTACCAAATTGCAATAGTAGCAAGCTTTTGCATCGGAATTTTGAAGCACTGAAGATCAACTCCAACTGCAACTTTCACCGTGCTTGATTCAATACAAACTTAACCTAATTGAAGTAAATTCAACTAAGCCAAATGCAAATCCTCAAACTTCTGTGTAGAAGTAGCTAAAAATAGATAATAACCGCAAGATTCTCAATCAAGAATCCAAAAATTGAACTCCTAATCAGTTGCAATGCGATCAAGGAACTTGATATCAATTTAAGCTTGATCTAATGCTTATACAATTAAATTGAACTAAATCAACTTACTCAGAAGCAAAATCCAAGGGTCAGATACCAATTGTTATGATTCAAGATCATCTTGATCATAACGTAGGGATAATCGAGTATGGGATGAGAATGAAGTGAAAAGAGGTGAGAAATAGAAAGAGTTTAAGACAAGAAAGAGAATTCAAGTTTTATCATTCAATAATCTTTCTTACATGATAAATCACTCTATTTATACTACTTTCTTAGGCGAGGGAATACATTTCATTTGGAATACAAGAGCTAACCGACCGTTCCCCCTTTAGCCGCCAATCTAGACTATTTTAACAAACATTTGACTCACCTCGACTAATCTTGACTTGTACAAGTACTAAAGAGGACTTATTAGGCTAATCAGGCTAATACTAAGGACTTATACTAGTTTATTACAACCAACGACTTACTAGTATTTAACTCCAAATCCCCGGTCATGACAAACTGCAGCCAAAAAAAATGCAACACACTAAAAACATGTCACAAATTTCACAATTAACACATCCCCAAATTGCAAACCCTAAAAACTCAAGAAGGAGAAAAAAAAGAAATGGAAATGGAGATAAAGTGAATACTTCGAGAAAGTGACACACTAGGGATGATAAAAGTTAAAAGAAGAGCTGAAAGATAAAGTAGGAAGAAAATAAAGAAGAAGAAGGCGCACAAAAGTGGGTCATAGAAAGGAATGAGAAATCGAGGGTCCCGGCATAGCTCTAAGGTCTGGGTTAGAATCAAAGGTCAAAAAAAAAGGAAAAATGGAAAAGCACAATGTATATATAAGTAGAAGTAGGTCAGTTAGTTAGGGGACCCCGGCTAGGAGAATGGAAAAGGATGGGTGAGCCAAGAAGGGTGCCTCAGCTAACACAACCATCGTTGAGCCCAGAGACCGAGAGAGGTAGGGCGAGCAAGGGGGATACTGTTACCTTCCAATCAAGAATTGAAAGTCTAACCTTGTAGAAGAAGAGTTTAGGTGAGGAGAGAAGTGAAAGGGGATGAGAAAATAGAGAAGGAGATGAGAAAATAGAGAAGGAGATGAGAAATAGAGTAAATTCCAAAAGAAAATTCAGATTTTATTGATTGAATGCTAGAATTACAAGCTTAGGGCCCTATTTATACACATGTGGGTACATTGTATCATGACAATCCCAAGCTAACCAAAACTAATAGTTTTCCCGCCTAATTTCTGCATTTTAACCCGGCTTGACCAAATAACAGCATTTGGGGCCAAAAACCTACCCCAACCGACTTTTAAAATCAAACAACTCAACAATGAGACACTAACCAACAATTACAGCCAGAAATTACAATTGAAATTCATCAATTCATAACATTCCCTCCCTTTTAAGAAACTTCTTGTCCTCAAGAAGTAAAATGTGAGAATTGGCTTTTCATGAAATTGCAATTTTCCCAAGTCATAATGCTCTTATTCAAGTTGCTCCAAGTCACCAACACCTCCTGCGCAGCACCTTCATCCCTCTGCAGCGTTCGACGAGCCTTAACAGCAGCAGGTTGCAGCAACAACATGCAATTAGACTCTGCATCAAGTGGATTTTGCGTAGCTGCGGCACCCTTCTTGACCTTCTATTTAAGTAGGAAACATGGAACACCGGGTGAATGTATGAATGCCAAGGTAAGTCAAGCTTATATGCAACATTGCCAATTTTCTCCAAGATTTTGTATGGGCCAAAGAAACGAGCACTTAACTTGACATTTCGCCTGACAGCCAAAGAAGACTGTCTATATGGTTGTAATTTAAGGTAGACCATGTCTCCAACGTCATAGTTTTTGTCTACCCTCTTTTTGTCGGCATAAAATTTCATTTGTGCCCGAGCTTGTTGGAGATTATCTTTAAGCACTTGCGCCATCTGCTGCCTCTGCCGTACCAGATCAGTAGCTGCACAATCTGATTCTCCCGGTTGTCGCAGCAACATTGGTGAAGGAGGAGGATAGCCATACATAGCTTGGAAGGGTGAAGTGCCAATTAATGTATGGAAGTGAGTGTTGAACCAAAACTCCACCAAAGAAAGCCAATGATTCCACTCCTTGGGCCTTAAGAAAACCATACTCCGAAGGTATTGTTCTACACATTGGTTGACTCGTTCGGTTTGGCCATCCATTTGAGGATGATTACAGGAACTAAGTGCCAATGTGGTACCCATCAACTTGAACAACTACCTCCAAAATGTGCTTGTGAAAATCTTGTCTCGATCTGAAACAATGGATTGAGGCAATCCATGTAATTTGTAAATGTTGTCAAGGAAGATCCTTGCCAATTTTTCAGCGGTAACGGTTCAAGCAAGAGCAATGAAATGGCTATACTTGGTGAAACGATCCACCACTACCCATATAACCTCCTTGCCTTCAGACCTTGGTAATCCCTCGATGAAATCCATCCTAATATTAATCCATGCTCCATCCGGAATAGGAAGTGGTTGAAGTAGACCCTTGTAACGATGATCTCCCAACTTCGTTTGTTGACATACTTCACAAGCCTTCACATACTCACATCTTTTTTCATGCTTGGCCAAGTAAAGTACGCCTTAACCCTTTGATACGTGCCTTCAACACCGACATGACCTCCCCAAGATGCATCATGAGAGGCTTGTATTATCTGATCACTCAATTCAGTAGCTGAACCAATGTATAGCTTACCACTGCTTCTGATCAGTCCTCTCTGCGTGGCTATATCAGCATCTGAGCTGCATTTTTCTACACCTTTCACGAGAGCATTAGCAACACAATCTGGGGCAAAAGAATCACCCTCATATGTGTTGTATAGGTCCTCCATCCATGAAGGAACCACCACGGATAGCGCACTGCAATGCCCACTGTCAGCTCCCTCAAATTTTTGGACAGAATGTCGGCAGCCACATTCTCTTTGCCTCTTCTATACTCAATGTCATAATCAAGGCCAAGCATCTTCATAAGGCCTTTCTTTTGAATCCTCGTCACAATCTTTTGCTCAAGGAGATGCTTGAGGCTTTGGTGATCCATTCGAATGATGAACTTGTGACCTTCCAAGTAATGCCTCCATTTTTCCACGGCTAAGAGAATTTCTAGATATTCCTTCTCATAGGTCGACATAGCTTGATGCTTAGGACTAAGGGCTTGGCTCAAGTAAGCAATAGGCCTTCCATTTTGAGAAAGAACAGCCCCAATACCAGTACCACTCACATCATTCATGGCCGCTTGAAAAGTGGCCGGAGCATTTGTTAGGCCGAAAATGCATAACAACAAACTCGAAATGCCCATGATGAGCCTAAAAAGCAGTTTTGTAGATATCCGGCTCAAGGACTCTGATTTGATGATAGCCTTGCCTCAAATCAAGCTTAGAGAAGTAGCATGCTCCATGTAACTCGTCAAGCAAATCATCTATGACGGGAATTGGGAACTTATCCTTCACTGCCAAGCCATTTAACCGTCGATAGTCAATGCACATTCTAGCCTAGCCATCTTTCTTCTTCAAGAGGATCACAGGTGAAGCAAAAGGACTATGGCTAGGTCTAATGAAATTCATGTGGAGAAGCTCCTCAACTTGCCTCTCAATTTCTGTCTTTTGGCCATTAGCATACCGATAAGGCCTGATCTTGACCGGATCGGCATTTGCATGCAAGGGAATGGCATGGTTCACACTCCTTTGAGGAGGAAGACTCTTAGGTTGCTCAAAAATGCCCTCAAATTCTTCCACCAAGGTCTGCACTTCTGGTTTAAGGTCCTGCTGCAACTCTACCGCAAATACCATGAACAAATGTCCAATCCAATCTATTGCCTTCTTCTTGATTCCATCTTGCACATGTTTACCATCAATCAACTTGAGCTGAGCTTCCTCTAATATGCCTTGCAAGGATACTTTGGTGCCATGAACCTCAAATGCCACGGTCATTTTATCAAAATCAAACACAACCGGGTTGAAGGTTCTCATCCAATCCACCCCAAGCACCATATCGCAACCTCCTAAAGGAAGAACTCTAAAATCAAAGGTAAATTGATGATTTTGCATAGACCATGGGAATACTAGGCACTTGTTTTGAGTTGTTAAGGAGTTTCCATCAACCACCATAACAGCCAATGGTTGATTCTTGGTCACCTCATGCCTTACCTTCTTAATCAACTTGGGATCAACAAAACTATGTGTACTTCCACTATCAATAAGAACAATAATAGAGGCTTTACCAGCCTTGCCTCTGATTTTAATGGTATTATGAGCCCCACTCCCGGTCAATGCCTTCAGAGATATCTCAACTTCATCATCACTCAATTCATCTTGTGAAGTAGGACCAACACTGTCACTTTCTGCTTCTGAATTGTTACTGCCAGAATCAGCACTAGCACGGGACCCCCTTGCATACATTAAGGCTTCTGTTTTGCACCTATGACCAGGCTGATATGGTTGATTACTACGAAAGCAAAGCCTCACTAAGCTCCTGTCAACTGCACGCTTAAAACCAGTACCAGAAGTCTTCTGCTGAGGTCTGAACTTGCTGTTGTGCTGCTTGTTCTTGTCAATTATTTGAGCTTCAGTAGCTTCAATCAACTTTGCCTTATGGTAAGCACTTGACAAAGTCTTAGGACCAATGGCCTTCACCATGTTCTTGATCCTTGGCTTTAATCCACTTACAAAACATGAGACATAATAAGATTCAGCATCCTCAGGAGCAATGGAAAGAACTGACAACAAATTGGCCCTTAGGTTCTCAAATCTGATCATATATTCTCTCATGGTTGAGGTTTGGGACAACTTGTTAAAGCTATCCACCACATCGGTTGACTCATCCTCTCCATAGCGTTCACACATTTCTTCTACGAATTGGCCCTAAGAAAGGTTAGGTTTGCTCTTCAACAAACTATAATACCAAACCTCAGGATCACCATGTAAATGAACTGTAGCTAGCAGGAGCTTTTCATCCTCAGGTATGTTATAATACTGAAAGTACCGATCACACCTTCTTAGCCATGATTCCGGTTGCCTTCCATCAAAAGGATCTATTTCCACTCTTGGCTGCCTGTAAGTGCCACTCCTTCCACCACATGTGTTGTCATTACTCAAGGATCTATGCAGAAAATGTCGATCAGGAGGTCTATCAAAATGCTCGAACTCATCAACTGCAACTCTGTGATGCAAAGCAAAATTGTGTGGCTTGGCATTGTGACCTGCATTCAAGGCACTCGATCTGCAATGTACCTGTCCTGAGGCACGATCCTGATTATCTACATCAATTTCAGGTTGTACAGGTTGATTTTTAGCTGATTTGATATGAATTGAAAGTTCTACATCGGGTTGCACTATCGGAGATTTTCCTCGAGTTCTCACCAAACCTTCAGGTCTGTCTGCGTTGCCTTGCTGCTGATCTATCTCAACCTAATGAAAGATCTAGCTAGCCGGCTTAAGGATCGCATCAACACTTGATTCTCTTTGCTTATTAACCGGATCTTGCAAGTGCACAAGTTTCTTCTCAATTTGTTGCAACCGATCCTCCTTATTCGCATCCTTTTCCATCATTGCCTGCTGCATCCTCAATATTTGCTGAATGCTGTCATTCTGCTGGTCAAACTTAGCATTCAGCTGTTTGAACTTGTCGTATAACTCCCGATGGCGATCAATTGATGCACCTGCACCAGAACCTGCAACTGCAGCAGCAAAATTCATTCCTAAACCTGGTGCACTGGCACCTCCAGCTCCAGACCTAGTTCTTACACCTTCGTTCATGTTTTCCTTTGATTTAGCCAGCCTCAATCAATCAATTGATTGCTTGAACCGGCTCTGATACCAATTGTTAGCTTCCAATAAAGAATTGAAAGTCTAACCTTATAGAAGAAGAGTTTAGGTGAGGAGAGAAGTGAAAGAGGATGAGAAAATAGAGAAGGAGATGAGAAATAGAGTAAATTCCAAAAGGAAATTCAGATTTTATTGATTGATTGCCTGAATTACAAGCTTAGGGCCCTATTTATACACATTCGGGTAGATTGTATCAAGACAATCCCAAGCTAACCAAAACTAACAGCTTGTCCCACCTAATTTCTGCATCTTGACCCGGCTTGACCAAATAACAGCATTTGGAGCCAAAAACCTACCCCAACCGACTTTTAAAATCAAACAACTCAACAATGAGACACTAACCAACAATTACAACCAGAAATTACAATTAAAATTCATCAATTCATAACATAGGGGATACGCCCAACGTCAATACCTAGGGGTCTGTGTGGTACGCCCCTGAGGCTTAATTTGGGGGTTATAAGTCATATTTATATAGGAGGCTGTGTGGAACGCCTTTGAGGCTTAATTTGAGCGTTATAAGTTGTTTTTATATCTGGGGTTGTGTGGTATGCTCCTGAAGCTTTATTAGGGCATTATAATTCGTAATCGTGTCGAGGGTTGTGTCGTATGGCCCCGAGGCCTAATTTGGGAGTTATAAGCCGTATTTTCACTGAGGGCTGTGTGGTACGCCCTGAGGCTTAATTTGGGCGTTATAAGCCTTTTTTTACTGGGGGCTATGTGGTACACCCTCGAGGCTTAATTTGGGCATTGTATTCCATATTTATACTGGAGGCTGTGTGGTACGTCCCCGAGGCTTAATTTGGGCGTTATATGTTGCGTTTATACCGGGGACCTTGTGGTATATCTCCGAGGCTTAATTTGCATTATAAGTCCTATTTATACCGGGGGCTGTGTGGCATGCCTCCTAGGCTTAATTCGGGTGTTATAAGTCATATTTATACATGGGGTTGTGTGGCTTGCCCTTGGGACTTAATTTGGGTGTTATCAGTCGAATTCGCACCAAGGGCTGCACAATGCGACCCCAAGACCAAGAATAGCACTGCAAGGCCAAGTAATAGATTGTCCGAGCTTTACTCAAGCGTCATGGATAGCAATATAGACTACATGACACCCCTCTTTAGATTGAATGTAAAAACTATTACAACATCCATATTCGAATATTACCCAAAGCTGGAGCTACCAAGAAAATTTTTCAATAACACTACAAAAGACAAATTTTTTTCTCATATTATGTAAATAGTAATGCAACAAAAATGTCGGCACCAATGCACCAAAAGAATAAACTATGTTAGGTACAAAAAGATCAGAACGAAAGCAACATATAGCGAATGCTACAAAGACTGAGCACCAAAAAGGGAAACAAAAACATGCAAGCACAAAATGCCATTTTACCCCGGAAAATTACAGAGCCAAACCCAAATAAAGCCCTCAGGTGGGATTATCGAAGACAAGTCCTTGGGAAGCCATGGGAGAACCACAAAGATGAATTGAACCCTAATATGCTCGGAGCAGCACCCATTCTCCATAACCGTTGGGGCATACTACCTGAAGCCTTTGGTGCTTAGGGCTAAAAAAGTGATAAAAGTACACCATGAATTCAGTGGAAAAGATTATTCGATGATCCACTCTAAGTACCCTGTAATCCCAACGTTTCGCTGCTCGTTCGAATGTTGTATATTGAAAAATATGCTTCGAAGCAGGACCCAAGACTCAGAGTCCCACCTATCCTCCAACACCCATAAAGTAAGGGTAAGCCCATGAATGGCGGCAAAACATAGACGACCATCTAGACAAAAAATACCCAACAAATGACAACGAATGGCACACGAGATGGCAGGAACAATAGATAGTTATAACACTCAGGGACATCCCAGGCTACCTGGTAGGGAAAGTAGTAAGGAGAATCGGGAGAGAGCAATTCATTGTGCTTCGATAGAAAATATAAGAAACATTGTCACAAAATACTAATTTCGTAAAGTCTACTGAACCACTGCTAGTGCACATAAGTGTTCTATACCTCTAGGGCCCGTGATCAAAGTAATACACGGAATAAAAATCTAAAGAAGGCCAATAGTCTTCTTTGAAAATAGCTTCAAAATTCAGGAAAAAGAGAACTATTTTCAGGGAAGAACCTAACGACAAAAATTCGTCTGGAAGGAAAATAGGGAGATAAGCTGGGTTACATATTTCCAGCCCCGAAGACCTAAAGTGAGGAGTACTTTTGCATATATCTAAACCATTACTGATTTATATGATCTCCTTTTCATCAGACAAAAACTGTAAAGGCTCCGCAGGCACGCACGCAAAAGGATGGGAGCTGTCCATAGTGTAAGACTTCACGTACCTCCCGTGAGGAGGCCAAAACCCATTTTGTATTAAAATGCCATCCTTAGGTTGCTTCAAGCAATTTAAGGCTTGCTCCCTCACAAAATGCTCTCAAAGGAAAAGCCCTCGAAAAAATTAAGAAACGATACTACATCAGCACAGAATTTTAGTGGAGAGCTAAGAGAGTATGATCAAAAGCAGATCCTTATAAAAAAAACCTCTATAAAGGCACACGTAAGGGTAAAAAGTACAGGTGAATTAAAGGAGGAAAAAGGCAAAGGTAGTGAGAACAAGGAAGGTATTCCCAAAAACCCACGTATATATATACACCAAGTCATAAAAATCTTGACATGTAAGGGTAATGGATGAGGACAAGGATGCACTTTCCAAGTAAAGATTTTTCACTTGAAAGTGGGGGGTTATTGTTTTACAACTGAACCTACCTTTGCGAGCCAAGTAATGGGCGAGCTTGGCGTAGGCGAGCCAGAAAGGGGAGAGCCAGATAAAGGGCAAGCCATGCATGGCGAGCTAGAAATGGGCGAACCATGTAAAGGGCAAGCCAACTAATGGGCGAGCCAGGCGTAGGCAAGACAGAAAGGGGAGAGTCAAGAATAGGTGAGCCAGATAAAGGGCAAGCCAAACATAGGCGAGCCTAGTAACGAACAAGCTAAGTAATGGTTGAGCCTGGTAATGGGCAAGCTAAACTCAGGCAAACCAAGGATAGGTGAACCCTAAGGGCCGTCTCCAAGGTAGGTATTTTAAAGGGAAGGCACACACGCATGCCCGCTCTTCTCACACACTGTATAAGGGGACACCATCCAGATCTAAAGGCAGGCGAAACAAGAGAAATGAAATAATGGAGACTGAGAGACACCCCCGCACGCGCTCTTATTGTAGGAATCAAGAAAGACTAAGAATGGAAGGGAAAAGGATATCCTCATGGTCTTGGCACTCGAGCTTGAGTTTAGCTTGTCCTACCCCACACACTCTCAAATTTACGAGAAACAGTTGGTGACTTACTTGAACTGTTTCACATAGATGTATGTGGACGATTGAATGTTCATGCAAGAGGAATGGTCTGAGTATTTCATCACTTTCACTGATGATTACTCGACGTATCGTTATGTTTCCTTGATGAGATGGAAGTCTGACGCTTTTGAAAAGTTCAAAGAGTTTAAGGTTGAAATTGAGAATTAGATAGGTAAACATATCATGACAGTTCAATTTGATCGAGGTGGTGAGTACCTCTTCGGAGATTTTCTAGATTTCTTAACTACAAATGGGATTAGATCTTAGCTTTCTACAACGGGTACTTTGCAGTAGAATTGTTTTGTAGAGAGGAGAAATATGATGTTGGTAGAGATGGTAAGGTCGGTGGTGAGTCATACTACTTTACCAATCTCTTTTTAGGGTTATGCCTTGAAAATGGTGGGACATGCTCTTAATTTGGTTCTTTCGAGGTCAGTTCCTAAAACACCTGTGGAGTTATGGACTTGGTGCAAGCTTAGCATAATATATTTTCATATTTAGGGATGTACAGCACGTGTTGAAAAAGAATCGTGAAACGTTGGAATCTAGGACACAAGTGTGTCTGTTTATAGGCTACACTAGGGTACAAGAGGTGGTCTAGTCTATAGTCCTTTAAACTAAAAGGTGTGTTGGTGCAAATGTAAGGTATTTAGAACAGAACTTTCAAATGGACTAAAAAGTAAAAGTCATATAGTGTTAGAGGAATTAGGGATACTGCATCTTAATAGTTTAATATGTCTCAAGAGAAAGTAGATGTATTAGATACACCTGCGGTTGGTCTTGAAATAGTTCCACATACATAGGAGTGCTGGCATAGTGGGATCCTCTTAGTTACGCTTAGGTGCCCGAGGACATGAAAGAGGAGACAAAATCCATGTATTCTAATCAAGTTAGGAATCTTATAGTGGCGCCACCTGACATTATAAGTATTTTATGTAAGTGAGTCTACAAGAGGAAGAGAGGAGTAGATGGGAAAGTATAGACCTTCAAGGAAAAACTGGTGTCTAATTGTTATACCTAGAAGGAAGGTGTTGATTATGATGAGACTTACTAGTAGACATGTTAAAGTTCATTAGGATACTCTTGTCTATTGCCGCTCATTATGATTACGAAATGGCCTTTTGAGTGGTCATCTTGAAAAAGACATCTGCATTATGCAACCAGATGGGTTCATTAATGAAAATTAGGAGCATATGGTATGCAAACTGAAGAAGTGCATTTATGGACATAAATAAGCATCTCATTCATGGAATAAAAGATTCAATGAAGTGACCAAGTCATATGCTTTTGAGCAATTGGTTAACAAACCTTGCGTGTACAAGCGAAACATTGAAAAAGTAGTGATTTTCATAGTGTTCTATGTGGCTGACATCCTACACATTGAAAATGATTTAGGAGTTTTATCAACTGTTAAGATTTGGTTTTCAAATCAGCTGAATATAAAAGACTTAGGAGAAGGCAGCCATATTCTTGGGATAAAACTTTTGCGAGATTGTAAATATAAGAGTTGGCTTTACCTTAGGCTGTCCATATAGTCAAGTGTTGTCTAAGTATGTGGTTGACTCTAAGAAAGGTTTGTTTCCTTTCAGGCATGGAGTACCTCGTTCTCTAGATTAGTGTCCTAGAACGCCCCAAGAGGAAGAGCAAATGAGGAATATTCCATATGCTTCGGTTCTTGGAAGCCTTATATATGCAATGTGATGTAATATACCCAATATTTGTTTTGTTCTGGGAATGCTAAGCAGATATCAGTTAATAGTAGGTCCTTTATAGTGTGCGGCATTGAAACATATTCTCCAGTACTTAAGAAGGACTAAGATTATATGTTAGTTTTTCATAATGACAAGCTGATTCCTGTTAGTTTTTAATAATGATAAGCTGATTCTTGTCGGCTATTCTGACTCAGATTTTCAGTCAGACAAAGATGCTAGATGTTCGATGTCTAGATATGTTTTGACCTTTGGAGGTGGAGCCACTAGTTGGAGGAGTGTCAAGCAGTCTTGCGTTTTGCTGACTCCACCATGAAAGCCGAGCATGTGGTGGCTTCTGAAGCTGCCTACGAGGCTTGTTGGCTAAGTTTTTGATAGATAACTCTAGTGTAGTAGACGGGCTTATAGAAATTGCCGTATCTTGTGACAACTCTGGTGTGGTATATAACTCTAAGGAACCTAGAAAGTGCAATCCATCCAAGCACATTGAAAGGAGGTATCACCTCATTTGAAACCATGTAGGGAAAGAGGATATTGCAATTTTAAAGACTGATATCATAAATAATTTGGCGAATCCTTTCGCAAAGACTTTAACTCAAAAGTCATTTGAGTGTCATTTGGATAAGAAGGGAATGTGATTTATGACAAATTGGGTTTAAGACAAGTGAGAGTTTGTTCGAATTGGTGTCCTAGAAAACCCAATTTATGTGAATAATTTTTATTATTGAATATATTTTATTTAGTACTGTCTTTATGCTTACAAGTTTATTATGTGTGCGATGTTATTTCTTTCAAGTAATGAACCATGAGATGGACATGATCCATAAATGACATTTGGAATATCTATTACAGTGGATAATGAGATTACAACACAAATATACTAATAACAAATTAATGTTAATAGTTAATTTGTAGTCAGTGACTAGTTTGGACTACTTGTGTGCTAAGGCTATAATGTTACATTTAGATAACGTATCTTGGTTATGTGGATGGTGATCCAAAATGTTTCATTGGTCTATTTCAATGAGATTATCACGCTGAATTGGACCATGTGACTTTCTCTCCTATCATAAATAAGCAACTCATTTTGTTATGCTTGTACAATAACTCTAAATTTTGGAAATAGTCTGAACTCATGCATCTAATGTCAGTTGCTTTGATGTCCTAAAAGCATTAGGTTACAACACGTAATTGAAATCACACGTGCGTTGGGTAACTGCATGAAGTTTAGTGGGAATAGACATTTTACAAGGAATCTATGACATAAGGATGTTCCTTAGTTGATTCATAAGGATACGAACCGACTTTAGGAACTTTGGCTAGAGCGTTCCATATGCGTGACATTTGGAATTAATACAGAAGTGTTTCGGTTTTAGCAAATTATTCAAGAAAGGGAAGTTGAGAACTAAGGTGGTAGATGTGAGAAAGAATAATAGTAGTAGTAGTTTAAAATATTTTCTCATGGACATCCAATAGAAGGGTTAATTATGAGTAAACGATTATAGGGAATTCAATAGCTAAGTATACTTATTTCTAGAGTGCAGTATGACTTATTTAGTGGAATTAACTTTTACTACATGGTAATCAAATTTTATCATGAGATGGTAGTAAACTTTGACCCATTTGGAGCTAGAATTAAATTTTCATAAGGTCCCTACGCAAGCCTCTATAATATACACCTTTCGAAAATCAAGAGAATTGATGAGATGAATTATTTTTTTGTGTTATGAATAAATTCTTTTTTCGAAACCCAAAAATCATGAAATGAATTTATACTAGAAAAAATTAAAGAAGGAAAAACAAAAAAAATCATCGCGGGCCACTTGTCGCGTGTTAAGAGGCACAAGGGGTAGATTCGCACCCCCCCCCCCCAGCGCGCGGGCCAACCAATGCACCACATGTGTTGCATTCTGGAAGTTGCTTAGCATGGTCTCCACATCATTTAACATAGACCAATAGGGTGCTGCCACGTGGCACCATATGATGTAGGCGGTGTAGCTGGTTCCTTTTGCGTGTTTTTTGTTTTTCTATATAGATGTTTTTTTTTTTTTTGCCTTATTGGACATCGTATTTTTATTTTATTTTATTTTTACATAATTTAAATATTTTGGGCTATAAAAATCTTGCTAGGGATCAATAAAAGAGAATCAATCATAATTAGTCATTCATACTTTTTATTCAGTTAGAGAATTGAAAAGAAAGTGCTCTCCCCTTCTTCCTTAAGATAGTTCTAAACAACCTTGATTTTTTGGCATCAACTCGCTTGGTGCAAAAAAGAATCACAGAGAAGACTCTGGTGGTGTCATTTTCGCCTAATATGTATGGTATGTAATTCCTAGTTATTTTTTAAAATTCGTCTTTAATTCATTTTTCATGTTGTGACTATGAATTCTTTGCATTATCATGTTTTAATTAGAGTATAGACAGTTTAACCTTTAAAATTTAGAATTTTAAATTATGATTCCACTGCGTATGATCCTTTAATTTAGGAAATTTCAGTTTACAAAATTAAAATTCTCCCAATAATTTCACCAGTGCTGGAGTTTTTGAGAAAGTATGATGGTGTTGTATTTTAAGTTTATACCTCGAGAGCATAATAAGGCACTTAATGATCTAACCCAGCAGGCCTCTGGGTAAACTTCCTACAACATGGTGTGGAGACTTTGTGATCATCAAGGCCAAGGTTCGAAACCACTATCTAGTAATCATTGAGTCCTTTAGCACTAAGAGCAAAGGAGTTGCAAATGGTCACTTTGGTTGCTTTAAGGAACGTCAACCTACAACCTAACCCAGATTAAGGTGAAAATTGGAGGAAACCCATAATGGAATACTTGAAAAACCCTCATGATTTCATCAAAGATAAAAAGACGAAAATAAAAGCTCACATGTATCACCTTGATGATGAATTTGGAGAATTATATAATAATGATGTCAATGGAGTGCTCTTTAAGTTCCTAGAGTTGGATGAAGCTACTCTAGTAATGGTTGGGGCACATGAAAGAATTTATGAAACCATTTGGCAGAAAACAAGATGTATTGGCTCATCAGGCTATTACTGGCCATTTATGATTGATGATTATATAAAGTATGCCAAAGGGTGCAGAGCATGCCAGAGATATGGGCATGTTCTTAGGGTTTCTATAGCTGAAATGCATGATATAGTAAAACCATGACCCTTGATATCTGAGTTATAATTCCATTATCACCACGAAGCACATGGCAGTTACAAAAACAATATAAGTTCTTACTTGTATGGCCTATGACTTCTTTGCATTTTCAAAAGAGTTGAGTCCTAATCATAGCAAAGGACTCCTCTGTGGACGGTAATTGGTTGGTATTCTGAATCAATTGTTGATATTTAGAGATAACCTTCTCTTGAAGCACTTACTATTCTTCTTATTCCTCTAATGCTATTGTCTTAGGTTTTTGAATTCTTGAATCTTGGAGGGAACGTTGTTGCTTAAGGGATGAAAGTTGATCCTTGAGCTCGCTCAGCTAATGTTCTAGCTAGTCAATTTGGTCTTCCACGCTCTTGATGTCTTGAAGTTGCTAGCTTTGGGTCTCCTTGGCTACTTGAAGTCTTTAAATAAGAGTTGCAAGCCCCCGAGGCTTTCTGAATGACCAAGGTCCTTGAAGGCAGCCCGACATTGTCGCTTCTGAGGATGGAGTGATGGAACTTCTTGTGAAATCTTGATGAGACCTCCTTCCAATTCTTCAAGCTGTCTGGTGAATTGGGGACTTATCTCCAGGCTCTTACAAGAGAGATTGCTTCTTGGTTGTTGGCACCAATGGCTATAGACTGAATGGGGAGGTGAGCCTATGCTCCTAATCTTTGGAACCCAGGAGATGTATCTTGATCTTGCTGTTGGAATGCTAACCTTTCACCAAGGTGGAAGGTATCCTTATTGAGAAAAGAGATGAGGTGACTTAGTCAAGGGATAAGGAGTGCCAGGAATAGATTATGGCTTTGGAATGAAAGATGAAAGTTTGAACTGCCTCTAGAACTTTAGTTGGAGTTAAAGGGGAAGTTATAACTGCTTCCTCTAGCATAGAGGCACCTGCTTTAGAAGAGGCTTTCTAAAAATAATGCTTGTGTGATATTACCATTTCATGGTTCGAAAAACAAAGACTCATAGGTCAAAATGGAGGTGTTATACCTTCAAAAATCTCTTCAATTATGATTGAAGGTTTCCATGACAACAAGAAACAAGCATGAATGAGTGCCTATCTCGAGGGTACTGGAGGAGGAATGTCTTCGTGTAAATAACCTATGAGGGCCTCCAAGATGGAAGTGATAGAGGCTTCTGCTTCATCAATTGGTGAGCCTACTGGCTCTATTCCGGGAGGGAACTCTAGAGCCAGGCTCTTCCAGGGGGCGTCTAGAAATGTCCACTATAACTAGGGGTTGCAGTTTCTTGATGTCATAAAAATGAGTTAGGACAGCCTTTAGAAGAATGAATAAGGAAGAATGCCAATATAACAAAGCCAATACCTCCCACTAAGAAAGTTTGACTCTTCTTTTTCTTACTAACGGAGAGATTCGCGCTTCTTCATCATCATCTTCTTCTTCCAATGCTTGAGTGGCTCTAGCTGGAGGTTGCTGATGGAATCCTTTTTCTTCTTCTTTTTTTGTAATAACCAACCTCAAGGATTTGTGTGGTAGCTTCAGGGGTAGATTCTTCCAAGAGCAACATGATAAAGCTTCAGGTAGCTGGGGGAGTCTCTATAGTGATTTCTTATATAGCTGAGACCGTAAAGGGATAAAACTAAGTGTACTAGCTAATTTAACCATAGAGGGCACCAACACGCCGTCACCGGATCCTATTAGAACTCCGACGTTAAGCGTGCTTGAGCGAGAGTAGTACTAGGATGGGTGACCTCTTGGAAAGTCCTCACCCTCAGGTTGGGGGCACAGGGAAACAGCCTCTCTTCAGGTTAACATCCTGAAGGGGGGAGGCCGCGTACATTCGCCCTCCCCAGACCCGGCGTAGGCGGGAGCCCTTGAGGCACTAGGTATGTTCCTTTAGAGCATCACGAGCCCCTAAGATGGTTGCTTACCTAGAACAGCTCTCTTGGCTAGAGTTTACTGCCCTTTAACTGGTTGAATGACTCTTGAGCTAGTGCTTGTAGGCTCAAGAGGAAGCGTAAAATGCTATTTAGTGCCTTTGGCCTTCATAAAATACCAATAAGCTTGGAATCAAGCCGGGAATTGGGGGGAGGCAGGGGAATAGGACTAGGATGGGGATGCTCAAGCTTTGGAGGTTGCCATCTATGACCACATCGTAAACCATTATGGTATAGACCTACACTACTTTACAGACTTGGCATGCATTAATATTTCAAGGGGAAGGCGTTTGACTCTCTTACCCTAGGGCTACGCCCATTGGTGTCACTTCAATGGTACACAAAGATACTATTAGCCTTCCAAAAAGCACAAAGTTGTCCACCCAATTCGTGCATGGCGTGACATTTTAGCCTAGTCGTGCGGGGTAGATTGTCCGATAACTCATCCTCCTCCCCATAAGACACCACAAGTACATAATAGAGCAAAAGAAACTCCAACGTGTCAGAGAGAATACCCTTAGGGCTAGTTATGGCCTTAGAAGGGTTAAAGATTGGGCCTAGGACATATGGTTTATTGGAAGAAGAGGGGTCCTTCTCAAAAATCAAAGAAAGGTGCTTCTGGATGGACGTCACGTCAATAAGAACCAAATGCCTATGCAGGATCATTGTGTTGTCTGATTAGACCGAACACGTCAAGATTTCTACAAGGCAATCAGCCTTGGGGACAGGGATGGAAACACAATGAGTGATTTGGGCCATTTCTGTTGCTTGAAGGATCTAAAGCCCTAAAATTAATCTGTAAGAAGTATAAGAGCATGAAAGACAGAGAGCAAGTGATAAAGTGCTTTATTACAACGAAGAGAGAGCACAGAGTAAATGGTGAAATGTTTCAAAGCCCTAACTTTCATATTTGTGAACACACAGGAACAAAGAAAACTTAAGCGTCATGCAGTGCCCTATCAAGCTGCCTATAGTTATAAAAGGTCAAATCAAGCATATTTTTTACCTGTTGGAAATATGAACTTACCAATGGTTAAAAGGGGGACATTTTTTTACATCCCAAGCTCGAGGGAGTTGGGACAACACCATTTTGGGATAAAGGGACATATGTATCCCACAAAGGTCCATTCTCGAGGCAAGTTTGTGTACAAAGATAACGTGTCTCGCACCAAGCTACCCATTGAGTTAAATCCCTTATGAGATAACAAGCTCCTAAGACGATTGATGGGGTCAAGGAGGCTCGAGCTTGAGGAACTTTCCAAAAGGGTGTGAGAGAGGTAGTTCTAAAGCTTTAGGACAATTACTTGCAGTTTGGAATATGCAAAACATGAATTTCCCTATGTACAAGGTGTATGTAGGTTTTATTAATTTAGGATATGACCTTGTATATGGTGATATGCATCTTTAATTACAACTCCCTTAGAAGAATACCCTCAATTAGTCAATCAATTGGGTGACTAGATGATTGATTGATTTAGGTCTATTAGAGACATTTTATGTTTATTTGTATTTTGTATTCAACATGAGGGTTATTTGTGTTAGAATTAGTGTCCTAAGGAACCCAATTTTTGTGAAAATTTTTATTACTGAATAAAAGTTGTTTATCCCTGTCTTCATTTTTACGAGTTCGTTCTTATTTATGTGATGCTTTTTTCTTTCAAAGCATGTACTATAAGATGGACGAAGTCTTTAAATGACATTTGGGATATTTGTTTTAGTGGATGATGAGATTATACCACAGACAGACTAATAACATATTACAATGTTATTTAATAATTCATTCTTAGTCAATGACGAGTTTGGGCTACTTATCTGCTAAGACTCTAACTCGACCATAGTGCCCTCTTTCCTTGGACCATTCTCATAGGACATCTCAAGAGAAAGAATACATGAAGAGTATTCCTTATGCTTCTGCTATGGGAAGCTTGATGTACGCTATGTTATGTACTAGACCTGATATGCGGTTTGCTGTTGAAATGCTTAGTAGATATCAATCTAATCGAGGTCTTATGCACCGGATGGAAATAAAGCATATTCTCAATTACTTAAGAAGGATTAGAGATTATACATTAGTTTTTCATAGTGACGGACTAATTCCAGTGGACTATTTTGACCGAGATTTTTAGTCATACTTACATGCTAGATGTTCGGTGTATGGTTATATGTTTACCCTTGGATGTGGAATTGTTAGTTGGAGGAGTGTCAAGCATTCTTGCATTGCTGACTCCACCATGGAAGCCAAGTATGCGGCAGCTTCTAAAGCTGCCAAGGAGGCTTATTAGCCAAGGAAGTTCCCTATGGATCTTTGAGGTAATTAAGGAGGAGATTACACCTATTTCCATTTATTGTGAAAACTTTAGTTCGGTAGCTAACTTTAAGGAACCTAAGAAGCACATCGAAAAAAAGTATCACCTCATTCGAGACTACATGAAGAAAGAAAAGATTGCAATTCTAAAGATAGATACCATAAAAAATTTGGCAAATACCTTCACAAAGACTTTGACTCAGAAGTAGTTTTAGTCTTATTAGGATATGATGGGAATATATTGTATCGATAATTGGGTTTAGGACAAGTGGAAGATTGTTAGAATTGTTGTCCTAGGAAACCCAATTTATGTGAATTTTTTTTATTATTGAATAAAATATGTTTATCATTGCCTTTATGTTTACAAGTTTATCATCATGCTCGTGATGTTGTTTTCTTTTAAACCAAATACCATGAGATGGACGAAGTCCCTAAATGACATTTGGGACATCTATTTTAGTGGATGATGAGATTATGCCACTGGCAGTTTAATAATATACTAAAATGTTATTTAATAATTCGTTCGTACCTAGTGATGAATTTGGGATAATTGTCTGCTTAGACTATAATATAATGTTTAGATAACTTTCCTTGGTTATATGGATAGTGATCCAAAATGTTATATTGGAGTATTACCTTGAGATTGTTACATTGAATTGGACCACATGATTTCCTCGTTTCTGTGCTACTATTGGTAGTGAGCAACTCATATATATTTTGTCTATGCAATGACTCTTAATCCAA
Organism: Simmondsia chinensis; assembly: GCA_018398585.1. NCBI lineage: Eukaryota > Viridiplantae > Streptophyta > Magnoliopsida > Caryophyllales > Simmondsiaceae > Simmondsia > Simmondsia chinensis. Next base: position 14,855,069 of record JAGTTD010000004.1, read on the forward strand.
GAAATAGCTTGAACTCATGGATGGAATGTTGATTACTTCGATCCACTACAAGGATCAGGTTATTAAATTTAATCTGGATCTTTCATTTGTTGGGTAATGGCATGAAGTAGGATAAGATATTTTATGAGAAATCTACCATGTACAATTTCCCCTTAGTTGATACGCAAGTGTTCAAATTGATTCCAAAGACTTTTGCTAGAGCATTCCATATGTTTGACATTTGGAATTAATACAGAAGAATTTTTCTGTATCAGTGAAAATTATTCGAAAAGCGCGAGTTGGGAACAAAGAAGAAAAGTGAGAAGGAATAATAATAGTAGTTTAAGTTATTTTCTCATGGACATTTAACAAAAGGGTCAATTGTAAGTAAACTATTTTAGGAAATTTAACAAGTAAATATATTTGTTTCTGTAGTGCAGTAAAACTTATTTAGTGGAATTAAGTTTTAATAAATAGTAACCAATTGTTGTTTTGAGATAATAATAAGATTTAACCCATTTAGAGCTAGGAATAAATTGTCCCTGAGGTTCATGTGCAAGCCTCTAAATTATGCACCTAAATAAGTCAAGAGTATTCATGAGTTTAATTATTTATTAAATAGTTGAATTAATTAATTTTTACTAAACACACAAATACATGAGATGAATTTATAGTAAAAAGTTAAAAAAAAAAAAAAAGAAAAACAAGAAAAATGCGCTCCGAGCGATCAGCATACAACACATGTCGCGTGTTGACTGGCGTTAGTGGGGCTATCAGTGTTGCCCCCCATGCCCCAACCAATGCATGGCAGGTGGCACCGCATCTAGGGGTGATCCACGTCTAACGATGAGAGCAAACAGATGGTGCCATGTGGCATCCAGTGACGGATTGTTGTGGAACGCGCTTTTATGTGTGTTTTGGATTATTATCTTGGTGTTTTGACTTAAAAAATAGTATTTTTCTTTCTTATTTTTTATTTTAAATTTAATGTGTCAGTTTTAGTTGCTTATATAAATAAAAAATTGGCTCATTAGGGTTTAGTTAATTCGCCCCGCTTTGACCTACTTTAATTAGAGAATTAAAAAGGTAAAATCTCTCTCCCAGTTAGTTCTATAAATATGGTTTTTACTAGAGCTACATGATTTCACTATCCGCACATCCTAGGCAAATAGGGATTGTGAAGAAGATCTCCGAGGTACTAATTGAGCATCTTTTGCACTTGTGGTCCACAAGGAAGTATGAGGTTTCTTGACTAATTACTTTAGAATTCATGTTTAATTGTTTTCCATAATTATGTCTACTATGCTATGCATTGTTATGTTTAGTTAGAGTTGTAAACTAGTAAATATTGAAAATAGAAAATTTCAAATTGTATTCTGTTGCTCTAGATCAAATAGTTAGAAGTAATTTTAATTTATGAAATTAAAATTGCCCACCCAACAATTTGGGTCTATTCTTGTCTTGAAAGTCATTTGTACTTAAGTTTGACTCAATATGTGTTTTGGATTTAGGCTCAACTAGGAAGTCTGTATTTTGGACTGGAGTTTCATTTAGGCTTAAATTTGACTCATAAGTGTTTTTTAGATTGGAGCTCGGTTTGGGTTTTGGTTTGACTTGGAAGTCATGTTAAATTTGATTTTTGTTTAGGTTTAGGTTCAACTTCAAAGTCACGTTGGACCACGATTTGGTTTAAGTTTAGTTTCAACTTGGAAGCCATTTGGACAAGCTTTGGGTGTGGAATTAATTTGGATTTAGGTTTAGTTTTGAAATAATCTCCGTTTTGTTTGACTAGAGAGTAGTCTCGAATTTAGGTTGGATCGGGAAGTCATTTTAGATTGGGGTCTGACTCAAGCTTAAGATTGACTGGATTGTCATTTGATTTGAGCTTGACTAAGAAATCATTTCAGTTTATGCATGACTTTTAGGGAATTTGATGTTTGGTTGCTCTATTTGTTTGTAATTAAGTGTGGTGTGGTCACCGCAAAAATTCAAACAAAACAAACGTGCAAAAGGTACTCACCGCGACTAGAGAGTGAGCCTAAATTTAGACCGCATGTCTTTGACCTCAACCACTCACTTTTTTTGGAGAAACGGTTTTGATATTTTGGTGTATCTAACTTCGATGATACCGTGAGTTCAGCTTCTGCTTCAATTAAGAAGACATAGATAAATATTTTTGTACATTTTTTATACATTAACTAACAGAAAATTTGAGGGTTATGGACCTAACTCAAGTTACAGTTATAATGACAGAGTAGGGCCCACAGACACATTTTCTCATACACTTAAAAGTTAGGAACTAGGGTGGAGAGAAACCCAAGAGCCCAGCAATCCACTTACAAGCTTGAAGTCAATCAGGGTTTTAAGCCTAGCACCCTTGACTTATATTAACTCGAATGACTTTAGGTTGTACAAGGTTGAGGTGGAGCAAACCGTATTCAGGTCATTGGACCAGGACCAACGTAGTCAAGGTCAAGCCTTGGCAAAGCCTCAAATTAAAGCCTCAATTCTTAACTTGTCAAAATTCGGGAACAGGTGGAAATCAAGAGTTCATACTTGAAGCCTGCATGACTTTATTACTGAAGAAGCAAGTATAGCAAGATCTATACTAAGCTAAGCTACATTAAGTTACGCTAAGCCTAGAAAAAGAGCACAACTGTGCTGTAAAGAAAACATAAAGAAGTTTTTTATTGAGTGTTTGTGCTGATTTTGGACTCTCATAGAGTCTCTTATTTACAGAAAAACTAAATAACGGCTGCACCCTAATTCTGTGGCATTTTCTCCCCACGTTAACTTCTTCATGTGTTTGAATGATAAATGAACGTGCCCTAGATTCGATGCTTGAGGGAATTCCTTGGAGCCATGTTCGCATTTTTAGCTAAAGTTGCTTCTAAAAGCCCCATGTTCCCTTGGATTATGCTTAATGCCCATGTAACTGAGATTGCACCTCCAAGTAACTGTCTTGAGCTCGGAAACCACCTATCTTGTAGCCTTCTAGGCAATCCCTTGAGCTCGAGCGCCCTTCACCCTTCAACCATCTCGAGCCTTGAGTGGCTGTTACCCTTGTTTGGGTGACAAACTTCTTAGGATGTGGGGCTCGAGACACCACTATCTTAGCATTGCAAGGTCTGATTTCCCTCAAGGAGGACCTCACGTGATAAGCACGTGACACTTTGCTCAAAACAGTGTTGTCCTAGTTCCTTTCAAATGAGGGTGTAAACAAAGTTGACATGGGATTCATTTTGAATTTGGGTTTGACATAGAAGTCGACTAGGATTTGGAATTTGGGTTTGTATTTAATTTGATATATGAGTCATTTAGTGCTTTCGTTAGGTTTGGAAGCTCTCTTGAATTTGAGTTTGACATAAAAGTTGATTTCGCTTTAAGTATGAAATGGAAGCCAATTTGGTGTAGGTTTAGTTTGACATGTGAGTCTTATTTTTATTTTTATTTTTTTTAACTTAGATTCGACATAAGAGTCAAGTTGTGATTATGTGTGATAATAGACATCTATTTAGGTTTTGGTGTGACATGGAATTCATTTTGAGGTTTGGGTTATTTTGAATTGTGCTCGACAAAAGTGAATTTGGAGGGTTTAAGTTGACATGGAAGTCTTTCTGCTATTTTTTTTTTTTTTTTTTTTTTTTGGAATTTGGTTTGTCATGGAAGTCTTTTTGATTTAGGTCGGATGAAAAGTTTTTTTGGTTTTAGATTGGACATAGGAGTCATTTGGTTTAAGTTGCCTTATTCAAATTAAATTTAGTCAACTAGTCAGGGTACTAACATAAAATTAAACCCACAAGAGAAACAAAATTTATTTTAGCATTTGGGTTGCAGCTGATTAGGTTGCCTACACACCATTTTAAGGGATCAAGTCATTTGTAGTTCAGCTTTATGTTCAAATTTATTTTTATTTGAGGGAAATTTGATTTGAAGGTGTTGGGTGCCATTTAGGTAATTAAAGCATATTCAGTTCAACTCATTTATATTTCCCTTTTTTAGAAGTTATTTAAAATATGAGTTTTAGATCCTTTGTTTTGGGTTATTTTGTAACCTGGTCAAATCAAACTTAGTTTTAGTTATCGTTGGGTATAGCACATGTCCAGCATATTCCATTTTCAAATTTGATACTCTTTTAGTTGTGACTACACCCAGCAATTAATATTGGGTTTCCTATGCACCTATTTTTGGGATCAAGTCAACATTGTTTTAGAAATACAATATCGAATTTTCAACTTGATTTCAAACATTTGCAATTGTACCCTGATAAGCGTAAAATCATTCAGGTTTAAATTTTGACAATCTCACATCTAGTTTTTATCACTTTTGCTCTTTTTCATTCCTATTGTTGTTTCCTTGCAACAAAATGTCATGATCGGGAAATAGGAGAATATAGGGATTACTAATTCATTGATTGTAATAGTTTAGCTTAAGTCATAAGTAGTCAAATAAGTGTTCTTGTATTAGCTTTATGCTTAGTATATGTTAGTAATATGTTAGCCGTTAGTTCATGAGAGGAAATGGGCGCCAATGTTGGTTTAGTGGTCAAGGCTTAGTCAAGGGTGGTGGCTGAGGCTGGAAGTCGGTTAAGGGAAATGTCTAAGATCAATGTACTTAGATTTAGTATAAATAGTTTGTTTCAAGTGTAATTGCTCATTCATTCAATCAAATACTAATATCTTTTGATATTATTCTCTCTCTCATCTAATTCTCTCTCTATTTCTCATCTCCAATTCACTTCTTTCTCATATCATATTCTTTTATCCTAGTTCATGATCTCGGGATGTGACAATTGGTATCAAAGCCTCGTTTTAGGCTTCAATTAAGTTGATTTAGTTCAATTTAGTTGTTTAAGCTTAGGATCAAGGTGATTGATAGAAAATATCCTGGATCACTTTGCAAGTTGATTAAGATTTCAATTTTGAAGTCCTGATTGCTAAGCTAGTGGTTACATATATGAAATTACAACTAAAACAGCACAAAAAGAGGCAGATTTGATTCAGATCCTCACTGTGATAGTAAGTAGTGAACAAGCTTGCTAGATTAATTAATTCATTCAATATCGTGTGTAATCTTGAGGATCTACACTAGGAGAAAGATCAACTTAGCAAAAGCTGAATTGAGGTGAATTCAGATTCTACAGTTTAGTTAATTGAGGATTGTGGTTAGAAGTGTGTTGAGCCGGCACTGGTAGCTAAGTTCGAGTCCAATTTGGATTCATAGCTTGAATTATTCAAGCAAACATTGCGGTTAGGGTTTCTGGTTTGAGTGCTCTCTAACTCGAAGTTCGTCAGTTAGGGTTTGAGCTCTGTTGCAATTGTTGAGCAGTAAACAAGCGGTGTTTAGTTCGAATTAAGGAGTAGGTTGCATTAAGCAATCAGTTGCTGAGGACTTGTTTCGAATCAAAGCCGTGCTTCTGTGATTTCGAATTAGAAGTTGCAAAGCTGCAGATTGTTCGACATTTCAGTGCCCTGGAAGCGATTATACACCAGATAAGGCCAAAATGTATACTCAACCCTGTTGCCAAGTTTCAACGAAGATGCTACGCTCTTAGTAGAAGTTTATGTTGCACTTCATCACATCACCAACGATGTTCTTCATCAATTGTTCAGTCCCTATGGTTATCTTGAGTGTATTAAGGAGGTTTCAAGATCCTACTTCACGGTGGAGGCGAAAGTGGTCTATACATCTCGAAATTATGCCGAAAATGCATTTAAACACCTTTAATTTAAAATATCTCAGAAAGGATGAAGCAACTATTATTTTCGGGTGCTAAAAGTCCAATAACTCAATCCTTGTAAAGACGATAGGCAAGAAAAAAAGATGCCAGCTCTCATGGAAATGATTAAGAGTATGAAAGATTTAAATAAAGGCTTCGAGTGTATGATGTACATATGGGACAAGATTGATCAGATGCAGGATAAGTTGAAGAATCAAATTGATGAATTGAAGCAATGGAAACATGAAGAAGTTGAGATGAAGCAACTTCACTTCTCACCAAATGCTGAGGCATAGGAAAACGAGCTGATATTGAATGAAGAGGCAGCGGTGAAGGTTGATGTTGGCTCAATTGTGGAGATGTATACAGTAATGCAGCGTTGTAAGGAGAGTATGGAACAACATTTCAAGAAAATGGATCCGGTCGCTAGAAATTTGATTCAATTCAGACGTTGGGCACCCGGGAGAGAGGAACTCTAACAACAAAAATGTAATCTCAACCAAGGTTCTGAGTGTTGCTTCGGTAGTGCATTCTGATATGAGAAAACATGAGGTTCTTGTTGCAACAGAACAACAAGAGTTTGATGCTTCAGACAATATTGAGCAGGAATGTAAAGCAATGAATTAGATTCAAGATGCAGGAATATACTCTTTGGATTAGATAGCTATGGTACAGTAGCAAGGTGATGTTCCTGCATTGGTTGATACGGTTGATGTTGCAGTAGGGAAAAGTTTGTTTGAGGTTCTTTCATTGTTGCAAGAAGATGATTTTCCAGTTACAAATTAGGTTCAAATGAGACCATTTGATCCGGGGAAGAACGAAGTTGAGCAAAAGCAGCGAGGAAAGGAGCAAAACGCAACTGACTTCATACCATGCTTTGCGACTCAAAATGAGCTTGGTGTTACTGAACTTCAGAAGCGTCGGTTCAGTACTAATTCAGCACCAATTCAATTTAACCTTATACCTGCAATATCAGTACCAATTCAGCACAAAAGGGAGTCCTTGCAAGTTGGAGAACCCTTGAACGCTCCAGTCAAGAAACTGCAAGTATACATTGAAGTCTTAAGCATTAGAAAGTTGCTATTGAAGTTCACATTGCAGCAGGGTGTAAGATCAAATTGGTAATACACTTAAGTCACAAAAGGTGCTATTCAAGCAAGAGGTTATGTGTAAAGGAAAAGCCAATCTTGGTCTATCATGGGAGACCTCCGGATTTTCTACTTCTTAAGGCAAATAAAAAGGTTATTGGCAAGCTTTTCGTGCTCAAGAACTTGAAACTAATGCAACCAAGGAGGGTGTTGTGGTCAATTGATAAACTAGGTGCATCATCTTAGATCAAAAGGATGCTGAAAAAAACATGAAGGAGGAAGAATTCTTTCTGTAATAATGCAACATCAGCAATGAATCCGCCTGTTCTCAGTGGTGTGCATGCAAGCCGAGCTCAGTTGCATTCAGATGTTGCTTTAGTGCATAGGGTTGTTATGTTGCGGATGAGTTCTGGGCGAGATCAGGTCCCATGGCAAGATTTATTGAGGCCCTTTGTTTCGGGACAGGTGGATTCACTCAGCCAAGATGCTACAGCTCACTGTCAGCTGAGTAGTTTGCAAGAATGGGTTACATTACAAGTTAGTAGAAGGATAATTAGGGTTAGTTCATCAATGTGTGACAGAGGAAGGCCACCTAAGTTGGACAAGCACCAACAAATGGTAGTCAGTAGCAACCGAAATGGGGTGAGCATGTGCATAAACAAGGCATTACAAGTGTGGTTGAATTGTTGTGGTGATCTTCAAGGTTGTAGGAGAAATTGTGTGATGATCAAGAGATTTCTTCTTGGCATGGCTCAAGCTCGAATTTGCATAACTGCACTTCTTAAACAGGAAGACATTTGCAAAATTTGAAGTGGCGTTACTACAATGTTGCAAGTTAAGCTGAACTGGTGTTTGGTTTGTTTTGCCGAAGAGTTGCTGTTTTGGACTGGAATTAGCAGCTATGAGGACAAGAATAAGACCAAGCTAAAGTTGTCACCAGAGTTAATAAGTTCTTGATGCTAGACTTCTCTCTATGATTCTTGAGGACAAGAATCTCTTAAGGGGGGAGTATTGTCATGATCGGGAAATAGTAGAATATAGTGATTACTAATTCATTGATTGTAATAGTTTAGCTTAAGTCATTAGTAGTCAAATAAGTGTTCTTGTATTAGCTTTATGCTTAGTATATGTTAGTAATATGTTAGCCATTAGTTCATGACAGGAAATGGGCGCCAATGTCGGTTTAGTGGTCAAGGCTTAGTCAAGGGTGACGGCTAAGGCTGGAAGTCGGTTAAGGGAAATGTCTAAGATCAATGTACTTAGATTTAGTATAAATAGTTTGTTTCAAGTGTAATTGCTCATTCATTCAATCAAATACTAATATCTTTTGACATTGTTCTCTCTCTCATCTAAATCTCTCTCTATTTCTCATCTCCAATTCACTTCTATCTCATCTCATATTCTTTTATCCTAGTTCATGATCCGAGATTGATCTCAGGACGTGAGACAAAACTTATTTGTACTAATTGTTACTATGTTTTGTTATCAAAAACAACAAATGGAAGCAAGATACATCAAATAAAAGCAAAAAAGGGGCAAACAACTCCAAAACCACACGGCTAGGGCAAAGAAAAGCAAGAACATGAACATGTTGTTGCAAATTGCAGTTATGGGCAGCTATGTGGACAAATCAAGGGCAAGAACTACTTAAACACTTTATGAACATGTTCAACTTGATGAAAAAACTTAATTTTTGGCGGCAACAACTGGAAAAAAAAAAAAAGCAAAGGTAGCAACTTGATGCAATGGGCAGCAAGAAGAGCAAATAGGAAAGAACTTATGTAAATTTTTTTATTCTATGTATTCCCAACCTCAAATACTATATAGCGTTATTTACACTGAAGGTCGCCATACTTTGTCCATTGTGTCAATTTAGTCCTTGTACTTTTAATGAAATTCTTAATGGTTCAGCTGTAGGTTGGGTTAAATTGAGTAAACGGATAAATTTGTAATAAGTTACTTACATCTAACATAATTTTACCACTCAAAATTACGTCATAAACTGAACTTAAATTTGACTAAAGGGCTAAATTGACACATTCTGAATTGTACTAGGACTAAATTGACACAATTAGAAGTATAAGGACTAAATGGTACAGGGACCTTTTAGCATCATTAAAATCCAATTCCAAAGAAAAAAGACAAATAAGTATTAGAAAGTGGAAAGGAAGAGAAAATAAAGAGTTTGGTTAGTGATTTTTCATTTCCAAAGTTATATTCTATCCCCTTCGTCTTCAAGTACATAGATTTTGTTTTAGTTCTACTTTATATTATGTTTGCCGCGAGCTAATTTTGTTTTTCCAATGCTGCGATGTAGCCTAAATTGTAATATTGCTCTTTCCTATTTCACCGTATTCAAAGTTTGTTTATTTTATTATTGAAGTGTTTATTATTGTTCTTCATGTTTTCTGAATGCTTGATCACCATTCAAAAATTTTAATGATTCATAATGAATAGGAGAGGAGATTTATGTTGATTGCTAAAGTAATAAACACCACAAATTAGGCAAAATGCTAGAGATACGTTAATGCGATTTGTGTGGTCTAAAGTGAAAAGTATAAATCTCCATAACTCTTTTCTTATTTAAATTCATGCAAAAGATTGATGAGTTAATATGTAAGGAGTATGATAAGTATTGCTCGAGAGAGAATATTTAGTAAATTATGGTTTTCGATCATCAACATGGAATAACAACTTGAATGCCGAGAATAAAAAGGCATATCAAGGCAACTAAGTGAAATCAGGTGCCTTGGATCTTATTAAATCAGTGAACTTTCACAAAAAGTAAAATCAGTAAAATTTTTAGTTCTTTTCGTTTAATTTGTTACATATTGAAATTTCAAATTTCAGCCATTCAAATAGTATTAAAATTAGTATTTTCAGTACTCATTCAATAAACAATCCTCCTGGGAAGGATACTCTACTCACTTCTTTATTACTTGATACGACTTAATGCACTTGCTAAACAAACACCACGCATCACACCCTATCATCACACCCTATTAATTGTTTTTTCTTTCATCAAAGCATTTGTTTTCTCTTCTTTTTTTCTACATTTTTTTTTCTGATTTTTCCTAAAAAATATGTTTTGCCTTTTTTCTTTTTTTCTTTCTTGGTTTTTAAACAAAAAAAAGGTTTTTTTAATTTAATTTTCCTTTTTTTAAGTAAAAAAATATTTTTTAACAAAAATTTTAAGCAAATTTCACGAATTCGGAGGAGTCCATATCAGTAGTGAACCTGGCGTAGAAATCTCCCTTTTTTCTCATCGTTAGTCACAAAATGTTTTAACACCTCGTGTAGTATCTTTTGAATCCATGGGTTAAACATGCCCTTTTGGACCACGCCCAAGCGAGATCCTTCAATTCCATCGTGGGTTTTAAGAAAAAAAAATTCCCTTTCAGGCTACACCTACACATAATCTTGCAAATTCCATCATAGGTTTTAGTATACCCTCACGTAGAATCTTACGAACTCATCATGGGTTTAGAAGACCTTCCAATACACCCTTGCGGAGTCTTGTGAACCCCATTGAGTGTTGAAAATCTGTTAGCATTTAGAAGAAGATGAGGGAAAAGAAAAAAAAATTTCAACCCCTCCAACAAAAAAATTATTTTTTTAAAAAACTAATTTAAAAGGTAGTGCATAGAAGAAAAGAGAGTAGAGACGTTTATAAAATCGAATTTACCCAACTTGAATCTTTTGGATTCCATCGTGAGTAAAAAAACATTTTCAAAATTAATTTTACCCAATTTAGATCCTTTGGATTATGGGCAAAATATCAATTTAGGGTGGAAAGAAAAGAAGACAATAGAGAAGAATATTTTAAAAAAAAAAACAATTATATACTTTGTACCATCGAATTTTGCCTCCTTACTAATTGCTACATTCACTTCTTTTGAAGTTAAAATTATTTTTTTTTTCTTACCCTCTTGTTCTCTGTTTTCCTCCTTGGTTTTCTTCATTTTTGTGGTTTTCTCTTCTCCTCTTCCCTAATTTTCCACTAAAAAGGATTTATGCAGACTTTACAAGAGCCGGTTCCCAAAATAATTCTAAAAAATAAAAAAATAAAAAAAATAATACTAAAAATAAAATATTTACGTTTATACGGTTTTCAGATATTAAACGCGGTTAATCAAAGCAGTTCTTTTCAAAATAAACCGTGTGACAGGCACGTGACAGAAACTCAAAAAAAAACCGCATGAACGAGACGCATTTTTTTGCTAATTGAACCGCGTTCTTCAGACACGGGTTTATAAGTAGACCGCATTCTCGAGACGTGGTTTATTTCGAAGTAAAACGCGTCCCTAGATGCGGTTTAAGGCACCTATACCACACTTTCCCAACCCATTCGCTCACACTTCCCTCGCACTCACACTTCCCTCGCCTGCCGCAGCTCAGCGTCTCTCTCCCTCTATCTTGTTAACCCGCCGCCGGTCACGTCGTTTGATTCATACACAGATTCATACACCGAAGATCTTTCAAGTGATCATTGTCGGAGTTATTTGACTACTACTGCATTTCTTCACGGGAGAGAATAACTACGGTAATTTTAACTTTAGGTTGGGGGTCCTCAGAAACAGCTTCTCTTCAGGGTAGCCCCCTGAAAGGGGAAGGCTGCGTACACCTACCCCCCCAAACTCTGCTTATGTGGGAGCCCTTGGAGGCACTGGGTTTGTTGTTGTTGTTGTTATTGTTGTTTTTGAAATAATATTTTTTCTTCTTAGAAAATACATAGTATTGTATTATAATGATATTTATTTAGCTCTCTAGGTTTGTTTTACTGAGTTTAGTTGGAATTTGTGGTTATTTGTATTATGTTGTTGAATGTTGTTGAAATTTTATTTGTTTTGTACATATTGAAGTTTATTGATTAAAAAATACATATTGAAGTTTATATTATTGCAAACATTTTCAGAAGATGACTTCTTTGCATCCTATTGTTTGTCGTTAGGGTGGAAAGGCCAAGAAAAGTGGAGAGCATGTCAATTATATTGGAGGGTATAGTAGTATTATATTTGTTAAAAAAGATATCAATTTTAGTGGATTAATCAGTATGTTGAGAGAGTGTTGTAATACTGACCGAAATATTGTTAATTTGAAAGTGAAATGGGGTTCTTGTACTGCACATGGACATCAAATGATTGATATTTTCAATGACAATTCATTACAAGCTATGTGGTCATACATTGAGCAAAAGAAGCAGTCAACGACAGATTTTTATATAGAAGTAGTACCAGAAAATCTAAATGTTAATATGGGAAATCGCCTACTTGAATATCAATCAACTTATCCTATATCTTACCCTGGGTTTGGGGTTGCTCCAAGTATGCCCCAAAATTGTGTGACCGATACTAGTATTACAGTTAGTCCAACTTCATTATTGGAATGTCCTACCAATAATGCAATTCCATGTACATCCGGAATGGGTTGAATTGGTGAATCAAGTAGTCATATTGGGCAAGTTGTGAGTATCCCTAATGAAGGATGCCCGATGTCACAATATAATCATGTGAGAGAATATGAAGAACAAGGTGGTGATGGTGACGTAGTATTTGTTAGTACAGCTTACGATGACAGTGATCAGGCTTATTCGTTCGAAGATGAAGACAATGAGCGAATTGATGAGATTGAAAGGGAGCTTGAGCAGGACGATGGAGATGACGATATCATTGATGAGAGAATTAATGAAACTAAAACAGAGTTTGCACGTAATGAGGTGGATGAAGATCCTGTTAGTTCTTGTGCTCCTGTGCCTGAATTTGCTCGTATCAATGAAAATCCCTATATCGAGCCTGATGAGTTTAATTTTCACTCTGATCATGCAGGCGAATTTGCTGTGGGACAACTTTTTCATACCAAACAAGATGTCATAAACGCTGTGCAACAATATTCGATAAGAAACAATTGATTTTGTAAGACAGTTGAATCAACTCCGCTGAAGCTTGTGTTCAAATGCAAGAAGAATGGTTGTCCATGCTGGCTAAGGGCTGTTGTCAAAGATCCACGATTCCCTTACTTCACAGTTGTAAGGTACCGAGGTCCTCACACGTGTTAGTGATGTGTTTACCCATAACCATCGCTTTGTAAGCTCAACCTTTGTTGCCCAACATGTAATGGAACTTGTTAGAACACAAGTGCCAATTTCTGCAGTTCTTTTGCTCAAGTTATTTCCGATCATTTTCGATTAAAGATTACATATAAAATGGCTTTGTTGGCAAAACAGAGGGCAATTGACAATATATTTGGCACATTTGAGGACTCTAATGCAAAACTTTCCCAAATTTTGAGAGCCGTTGGAAGATCAAATCCTGGTACAAAAACTGTATTCAGAAGTATTCCAACTTCAGACCCTTTTGTCCACATTTTCGACAATGCTTTTTGGCCATGCAGGCCAGCCATACAAGGGTTTTAATATTGTCGTCCTGTCATATCCATCGATGGTATCCATCTTTATGAGAAGTATAAGGGAGTTTTGTTACTGGTTGTTCCTTCTTATGCCAACAATCAGGCGTTTCCCTTAGCATTTGCTCTTGTAGAAGGCGAGAGTAACGCTAGTTGGTCATGGTTCATGAAGTACTTGAAAAAACATCTAATAGAGGAAAGAGGAGTCTGTGTAATTTCAGATCGTCGTGCTTGAATATGAATGTAATGAGTAGAAGAGAATGGAGGGAGCCACATGCCTATCATAGAATTTGTTCGAGACACCTTGTTACAACTTTGAAAAATATGACACACTTTACTGCAAGGCAGGCTCAATCTAGGAAATTCAACTCTACACTGGATAGAATTGGTGATTCGAATATCGATGTCCGCAGATATCTGGGTGAAATTGGCCTGAACATGTGGGCTCTTTACCATGATCAGGGGGAGAGATATGGGCTTATGACTACTAATATGGCTAAAATCATGAATGCTTTGCTAAGGGGAGTTCGTAGCTTTCCTGACACTTCAATTGTAGAGTTGACCTTCTATCGGATAAATAAGTGGTTTGTTCGACGACGGGGAGTTGCGGGTGAACTTCTTGCTGAAGAGAAACCTTGTTGCCCCAAAATCAATGAGATATTGGAGTCAAATAAGGCCAAGGTGCGATATCATCGCGTTGAAGTATTTGACTACAAAAGAGGTATATATGATGTCATCACTACGGCAGGTGATAGGGAGAGAGAAAAAGGAGGATATAAACAAACTATTAACCTTAAAGGAAGGACTTGCACTTGTCAAAAATTGCAGTTGTATGGTATCCCGTGTTCTCATGCTCTTGCCATATGCTACAATAGAAATTATGATCCTTTATCATTCATGAACTCGTATTATTCCCTTCCTATATATCGTGATTCATACGAGCCGAAGTTCAATCCAATTTCGGGCAAGGGATATTGGGAGCCGTACAATGGAGCTAAAATATTCCTGAATCCTAGTTTAAAGCGAAGTCAAGGCCGCCCACCCTCGAAACGAATACAAAATGAGATGGACGAGAATGACGATGCACGAAGGGTCACATGTGGGTTTTGTAAGGGAAAAGGTCATAATGTATTGACATGTAAGATGAAAAAAGAGCACAAGGCAGCTAGTAATAGTAGAATATATGGCGGTAACATTTATTTATGTTTTATTCCCTTTATTTTTATCTAGTTATTCATTATTTGTACATATTGGTTAATTTTGATAAACTTTAATTTGCCACAGCGTAATAAAGCCAGGCCTAGCTGACCCCAGCCTCCTACAGCTACAGCCTCATCACAGAAGTGCTGTAATATGGGATGGAGAGTTGAGTTTGATATTATGCTTATACTTGTGAGTATATGTTTATACCTGGTCCAGTGCATGGATTTTAATAGACCTATGAATTATCTCTATGTTGTTCATACTGGTGCTTTTTTGCTTCTTGTTACAGGATATGGGCGTTCTCACTTGTCGCCACCATGTCCCCGGCCTAGCCCTGCTGATTTACATGGCTCCTCTATTAGATTCACATGGCTTCGTCAGCACTTCTACCACTTTCCCGATAATGCCCCAAATATTCAAATTCAATATGCTGCAAGGGCATATATTTTTTCATTACTTGGTGGCATGCTATTTGTAGATAAGACAGGCAATGAGAAACAACTTATATATCTACCTCTGCTTCGTGATTGGGATGTAGCGGCAGAATGTAGTTGGGGAAGTGCAACGTTAGCTTTTCTCTGCCGACAACTATGTCGGGCATCACGACGAGGGCTGCAAGAGATTACTGGCCCTCTTACTCTTGTACAGGTTTGTTATATATTCTTTTGTAAAATTTAAATTTTTATATGAGTATGTTTGTGATTTGTGTATTGTTTTTGTATGAATACAGTTATGGGCATGGGAGCGAATTCCTATAGGTCGACCAGACCAAGCTCTTCATTTTCATAGAGATAAGGATGATCCACTTGAATGCAGGTATTTTTATAATTTAATAAATTTGTATAATAATGCTTGAATTTATGTATTTCTCAAATCAATTTTTTGCGAGATAGGTGGGTACATAATGTTTCTTGTATTGATGCACCAAGAAACCTCACATACTATAGGAGTGCGTTTGATTTACAAAATAGTAATCAGGTAAAAATTATATTTATTTTTATCTTTATATTCATATTTTTATTCCGCATTTCTGACAAATCTTTCATTTCTTGATTTTTGATGACATGGACTCCTTATATAGATGAGACTATTGCATTGCTTCCAGACATATGCAGCCATGGTCAGCATATTTGGCGCAGTATAGTCCCACTCATCTGTTTTGACATCATTGAGTGGCATTATCCGGATCGTGTGATGCGCCAGTTTGGGATGCAACAACAAATCCCAATCAATACTAGTCTGTTTGCTGAATTACATGCTCTTGATCGATGTGGTAAACACAAGGTCGATTGAGTGAGATATCATGAGGTGTATCGGTCGATGGGGGGTAGACGGGCGGGGTACGTAGCATTTTCTCCTCTAGCAGCCCCTCTCCCAAATGACGACCAATACATGTCATGGTACCGATGCATCACACTGATCAGAATAGCCCCTCCTTCCGATCATCCGCGAGATGGCTATCTTCCAATTCAGTCAGATGAAGACTTTGTTGTAAGTAGTTTTACTTTATTCTTGTCGATTTGATGATTAATATTAAAAACATATTTTAATATTTATTTTTTCTATTAAATAGCTAACTATGGCTCGGGTGGGCGATTTGAGTATAGGGATTATTCAACATCGGCAGTTTTCTGAAATACAAGCTCAAATGAACATGCTCACTATAGAGGAGATCAGGATATCAATGCCTACAACGTTAAGGACAAGCCCATCTGCTCCAAGTGCCTTTTTCTGATGACTTTTCCTCATTCCGTACAACTTCCACTTATGCTGTCGGAGCCACGTCTAGAGGGATATGGGATCAACATGACGAGGACCATCAACAGTTTCAAGATGTGCCTTCTGAAAATGTTGATTAAAGTCTTATTCATGAAGAAAATGTCATTCCCTAAGAAGATATTTCTCGACTACATCCAATACATGAAGATATTGATAGGACTAGAGGTAGAGTGAGGGATAGATGTAGAGATAGAGGCAGGGGCAGGGGCAGAGGCAGAGGGAGAGAGAGAGGCGAAAGCAATAAACAAAGACGTTCATTTTTGCCTTAATTTTGATATCTATGTAATTATATTTAAATGATATATTTGTACATAGTACATATATTTTATTAAAATAGAAGTTCTTTTTTCATGATATGAATATGTGATAGTTTGTTCTTATAAACTACTGTATTCATATTGCATAATTATTTTTATTAATTGTTGTTGTGGATATATTATAATTTGACAAAGGACATCAATAAAATTTTTTAACATTTAGAAGCTAAAAATTATGGTAATTGTAAGAAAACAGGATGCTTGGAATTTTCCACTGATATTAAACTGCATTTCCGAAATGGGGTTCAATGGCAGATAGTAGAAGCTGCGTGTCGTTGTTTTGCACTGGTAGTAAGCCGTGTTTACTAAAGGCGGTTTTATTGTAAATAAACTACATTATGTAAACGCGGTTAATTGACTTAAACCCAATTAAGTAAACGTGGTTTTTATTAAAAAAAATGCGTTTTCTTAATGCTGTTTTATTTAAAGGTAATAGCGTTTCTTAAACGCAGTTTATGTGTTGCCACATGTACCATAGAGAAGTAAATATTTTATTTTCAGTATTATTTCTTTTATTTTTTTTTTAATTTTGAGCATTATTTTGGGAACCATCTCACTTTACAAAGAGTAAACCCCTTGGACTATAACTTCCCCACCATGCCAAATAAGAGGTGACCTGGGTACCCTATTTTCATATTTTTATTTTTAATTTTTTTTCTTTAACTGCAACTTTCTAGGGGTTTTTTAATTTATTTGTTTGATTGATTGATTGATTTATTCATTAATTTTGTTTAGAATGAATACATGAGCCAATACAAATGGACCTATCTAGTGGATCAATATTCCTTTATGCTTGATCATGACATGAGCCTAGTGTTAAACCCATTTAAATTACACTCTATGTATCATTACTTTGAGCCCACTTAAAATGTGCAACATATAGCTGAGTTTGGATGGATCCATCCATAACAATTTAAGGCACACCCATGATATTTTAATTTTTAACATATGCCAACAATGAGGGCTAATGTTTAAAACTATGAAAATTTCACTGGCTCCTTGAGTGTTGTGCATGTGAACCTTTGAATGCGGACAAGGCTCGACTTTGTAGTTGCTCTTGTCGCACTTACTAATGGGTGTGTTTGGTTCTCATGGTTAGCGAATGGTACTATCCATGAGGGACATGAAAAATTAAGTGGAGAAGGTTGTGAGGTTAGTATAAAGCCATCAGGGGCATGCCCTTTTTGTTTGGAGTTTGGATTTGATTTGCAATCTATTTGAGGTTGAGCTTAACTTGGTAGTCATTGGAAAATGTTTTTGGTTGACATGCTGTAGAGACGGACTAATGTAACTTGTTTGGAATTTTGTTTTTTAGGTCGAGTTGAGTTTGTTTAACTTACTACCTCACTATCACCCTAGGACTTTAACTAGGGAAAAAAGGTATTTATTTATTATTCAGGCTAGATCTAGTTTATGATTAGACTGCCTACGTATTCTTTTGAGAGATCAAGCCTTCTCTAGTTCATTATAACTCAGCTATCCAAACTGTAGCCTCTTTTTTTTTTAAGTGAATAATTTCATAACAAGTTTTCCATTGACACAAGAATATATGACCTTGACCTCAATATCTGAAAATTCATAAGCACCTTTCGGACAGACCTTTGTGACAACATATGGTCCCTCCCAATTTTGGTTGAACTTGCCACCTACCATTTTGTTATAACAATTGGTCGCCTGACTCTAAGGACCAGGCCACTAATGGAAAATGAATGAAATTTCGCCCATCTATTGAATGCACCAAAAACTTGAGCTTCATAGACTTCAATTCTTTATTGAGCAGCTAATATTTGCTTGTCCAAGGCTTCAAGCTCGAGTAGCCTAATCTTGGCTTTCTCATCTGGGTTAGTGAGTTAAATGGCTACTCTTTGGGAAGCCAATTGTATTTGCAAGGGTAAAACTTCCTCGAACCCAAACACCAAACTATAAGGTGTGCATCTAATTGCATTTCAAATAGTAGTTTTGTACGCCCATAGAGCTTCAAGTAGCTGTTCATGCAAATCCCTTCTTGTTTTGGAGACCATCTGCTTAAGGATTTTGCAGAGTACCTTATTGAATGTTTCAGCTTGACCATTGGACACTGGGTTATAACTCGATGAGAAGCTATGTTTAAATTTCTACTTCTTGATAAATTTAACCAGCAGCTGAGTTTTGAAATAAACGACACTTTCAGAGATGATCTTTGACGGGACCCCATAGCGATAGATCAAATGAAGTAAACCTTTTTTGCCCCCATTTCTCTTCACGGAACAGCTTTGGCCCATTTCAAAAAATAATGAGTCCCCGCAATTATATGTTGATGTTGGTGGGATGATGAAGGCTTAAATGGACTTATGACATCGAGGCCCCATGCGTCAAAAGGCCAAGATAAAACACTTGGGTGTAAAGGTTATGGTGGTTAGTGAATGAAATCACTATGAATTTGGCAAGCTTGGCAAGTCATTGCAAATTTAATTGCATCTTGTACCATGGTTGGCCAACAATAGCCTAACCTTTTGAATTGATTGGCAAGTTTTGGTCTAGTTTGGTGAGCACCGCATATGCCAGAAAGTATTTCTTTGAGATTGAGAGCAGCCTGTTCTTTCACAAATACCACTGCAAGATTCCATCAAGGGACCTTTGATGCAAAGTGTCATTTTTTCAACACAAATTTAGATGCTCTTCTTCTTTTCTCCACCATTTTCTTTGAATTAGTAGGTAAAATATCATGTTGCAAATATTCAAACAAAGTTTGTTGTAGATCTAGCTTTTCTTTGCCTTGGTCAACTGAGACTGAGTTTACCATCTCGTATTGGTCTAGACAATCCTTTGCAGGAATCAACAGGTGACGCTCCCCAATAGTGACTTGGATTTCGTTTTTGTCTGGCAGAGTTAATGATGCAGCCAGCTTTTCTAAGGCATTAGCTTTATTATTCTCAGAACTCGACACGTGTGATTGTTGGAATTAATGTCTTGAAAAACCCAATTAGTTAGTTTTTAAATATTAATTAAATAAAATTATTTTATTTATGTATTGTTTGAATATGCTTTACAAGTCTAATGTATGTGTGACTGCTTTCTAAAACATTCCATGAGATGGATGTAGTCCAAGATGACATGTAAAGTTTAGTTTAAGTGGTCAATGAGATTGAGCCACGGATAGACTTAAATCAAATTAGTGATATGTTTTCAAAGTATATGGTCATAGTCAGTTATGGGTTTTGACAACTTGTCTAATAAGAATATAACATGATACTTCAGATGACTTATCTTGATCATGTGGATAGGGATCCAAAATTATTATATTTTATTGTCTATATGATTGGAGCATTGAGCAGGACCACTTAAATTATTTGTTTCGTTACTGCTTTCAGAAATTTAATCTATAAGACAATAACTCTAAATCCAAAAAATAATCTGAACTCGTTCGTGGATTGCTCAATACTTTGATGTGCTAAAAGAATTAGCCACAACACGTGACTTAAATCTTATGTGCATTGGATAACAACATAAAGTTTAGAGGGAACATGTGTATTACGTGGAATCTGCAGGCTCTTACGACATATGCCCTTAGTTGATTGACAAGCATATGAGCAGATTCAAAAATCTTTATCCAAACTATTCCATATGTTTGACATTGGAATTAGTCTGTATGATTGAATTGTTCGAGAGGGGCAGGTCGGGAACTACTTTAAAAATGTGAGAAGGATAACAATAGTAGTTAAAGCTACTTTTCTCATTGATATCTAATAGAGAGGTTAAAGTGGTAATAAAAGTTATTTGTGAATTACTGAACAATTGTATTTAATTCTAGAGTGCAGTAATATTTATTTAGCGGAATTACATAATACTAAATGGTAAGCAATGTTATCAAAGTGTTCATAATTATTTTTTTGACCCACTATCCCTAACATCCCTCTACAAGCCTCTAGAAGTACGCTGGTTGAAAATATTTAAAGTGAATTCATATGATGAATTATTTGTTACAAAATGAATAAATTAATTTTGCTAAGCATAACTCATTAAATGAATAAATTTATTTTACCAAATATAATTATGAGATTAATAATACAGGTGGGATTTTAGACAAAAAAAACTTTAAGGAAAAATGCGCATACACAGGTCATTATCTGCACTTAACACAATCAACCGATCATGGCATGACACACGTTGTATTGCAACTGGCCAAGTGCACTAGGGCTAAGTTACGTAGCGATCTGCGTACATGAGATGGAGCTAGTAGGATGCCGACATATGGCACGCAAAACTAGAACAAGCTGAGCGCATTATTTCTAGTATATGATGTCATTTTTAAATAGTTATGCATTTTTGTTTTTAAAAACAAATCTGACTTCGACGATTTACAAGTTTTTCCACCCAACATCGTATTATAAATAGGAGTCTTGGGAACTCGGTTTCCCAATTCAGTATTTTATGACAAAATTGATTTTTCTAAAAATTAAAAGGAGGAACTTCCCTTTGAAATTATTCATAATGAATATTTTCAGAGCCCACATTCCGGGAGTCAAGGGGTCATTACAAAGAAGATCCCGCTGTCTTAATAATTCCTCCCAGGCGACAACAGCAGTCTATGAACCAGATAATCCTCAATTTTTTTCATCTAAATTTTCCTTTAATTTTACGCACTTCTACTTATGATTTTAATATAATTTTTATTATGCTTAGATATTCTATGTTCGTTATGTAAATATCATAGCAGAGGCCTTTTAGATTTAAAAAGTTTTAAAATTATTTCTGTTGGGCCTAATCTAGCCAATCTAGGAAAACTTTAGCTTCTGAAATCAAATTTTCCCAATAGTGATACCTTAGTATCATAAAACTGCTCCATCAAGTATTTTGCTCTTTGGTATAAAGGCACTAAATTTGCATTTCTAAATTCATATTGACCAACTGTTTGCCTAATAATTAGTTGAGAATCGCCAAATGCCTGTAAATAGTCAATACGCATTTCAATAGGCATTTTGAGACCAATGATGAGTGCCATATACTCAACTACATTGTTAAAGCAAATTCAATCAAAGCAAAGGAGTAAGAAATGAGTCCGTCAGAGGGTGTGAGGAAGGCAATTCCTACATCTGCTCCCTTTTGATTTGCTGCTCCATCAAAGTACAATTGCCATGGTATCATCTTTGCAGGGAATACCTCGTCATCTTGCAATTATTCGCCTTCGGGAGCTGGATGTGCTGTTAAGAATTTAGTTGTAGCTTTCCCTTTTATAGTATTTTGTGGAGAAATTTTAGGTCAAATGGAGCTAACAATATTGCCCACTTGGCTAGTCATCCTGACAATATTGTTTTTGACAATGTGTATTTCTAGGAGTCAACCTTTGAGATTTAGGTATAGAATGAGATATAAGATAATGCCTTAATTTTCACATAGCGAACAACAATCCTATGCAAACATTTTCAATAGATGAATAATTGTGTTATGCTCCGACCAACCCTCTACTGATATAATAAATGGAATTTTGATTTCCTTCATCATCCTTTTGTGCCAACATCGCTCCAAGCAATCGCTCAATCGCTGTAGTATACAATATAAAAGCTCTCCCTTGAGCAGGTGCCATCAAGATAGGTAGTTTTCACTTATATTATTTGATGCTGTTGAATGTGCTTTGACAAGCTTAGTCCCAAACAAATGGGACATTTTTCTTCAGCAACCTTGTGATAAGTTGACATCTTCCTAAGAAATTAGAGATGAAGCATCTGATATGGGCTAGTCATCCTTGTAAACCACAAATATTCCTTGAGGCAGGCATCTCCAAAATCGATTTAATCTTGTCAGGCTCATCTCAATTCCTTACTATCTACCCACAAGTCAAAATTTTCTAGATGTGACTCCGAATGCACATTTTAACGAATTCATCATAAGTAGATGCTGACGAAGTCGGTTGAATATTGCTCGTAGGTCATCAACATGATCTTCCCTCTTTTCGGTCTTTACAACCAAGTTGTCAACATAACACTTAACAAAATTTATGTAGTATGTCATCGATGATGAAACTCATGGCTCTTTGATAAGTTGCCAGTATTTTTTAGACCAAAGGGCATCACAGTGTAACAGTAGACTACTTGTGGTGTATAAAAAGCAGTTAAATCCTCGTCTGTTAGGTCCATTTTGATTTGGTTATGTCTAGAGAAAGCATCCATAAACTATAATGCACTAACCCTGTGGTAGCATCTACCAAGAGCTCATTGATTGGTAATGGGACTTCATTCTTAGGGCATGCGTCATTCAAATCTCGAAGTCCACTTAGATGCGAAGTTGCCCATTATTCGTTCTAACAGGTATAATGTTTGCCAACCATGATGGGTATTAGAATTCACGAATAAAACTGGCCCCTATCAATTTGGCCACCTCGACCTTTATTTGAACAATCAACTCAGGTCGAAAGAGCCATTTTGATTGTTTCTTTGGTGATGTGTATTTGGACTCGGCCAACTTATGCACAACCAACTCCAAGCAAACCCATCCCTATCCTCATGAAGCAATTTTTCCATCATTTTTTCTTCGTGAGATAATAAGGGGCTAACAAAAACTGGTGTTGGATCCTCATCAATTCCGAGGTTAATTTATTGAAGGTCATCAACAGCAGCTTGGGTGTTATGATTCAAGGTAATTCTTGAATTATAACCTAGGTTTGAAGAGGAATTGAGATGAGAATCACAAGAGAATCAAGAGAAGATATGAGAATTGAGAGAATTAGAGTTGAGAAAAGGGGAAATTGATTTCATTCATTAACATAAACTTTATTACAAAAGATGACTAGCTATTTATAGAAGACAACTAACTCAAGAGATACAAAGAATCGGGACACAAACAACTCATAGCACAGCAACCCAAAAAACAGAACACAAGCCAACTAAACCAACTAATGCAAACTTTGTGTATGCGTTAGCAAGTGCACTAGTCGTACCAAGTAATATAGAAGTGAGTAGAGTATCGTTCCCATGAGGATTGTATTGAGTGAATACCAAAATTGGTAGCTTCAATACTATTTGAAAGATTGAAAAATTTAAGATTTTGATATGAAATAAAGTAAATTAAAATAAAAAGAAATAAAAGTTCAAACGAGACTAGAATGTGCTAATTTTTTTTGATGGTTTTTATCAGTTTATAAAGTCTAAGGCATTTGATTTCACCTTAGTTGCATCAATACGCCTTTTTTATTCTCGATATTCAAGTTGTTACTGTGTGTTGATGATTGAAAATCCTAATTTACTAAATATTCTCTCTCGAGCAACATTTAGTATACTCTTTAACGTATTAACCCATCACTCTCGTGCATGAATTTAAATAAGAAAAGAGTTTTTAAAGGTCTATGATTTTTTTTTTCGAAAACCACATAAATCGGGTTAATCTCTCTTGAGCATTCGCCCAATTTGTGATGCTTATCACCTCAGCAATCATAATAAATCTCCTCCCGGACTCATTATGAATCATTCTAGGCTTTAAATGGTGATCAAGCATTTAAAACTCATGAAGAACAATGATTAACACTTCAACAACACAATAACATAAACATTGAGTACTTTGAATTGGAAATAAGCGTATATTACAACTTAGGCTATATCGTAGCCTTAGAATAACAAAATTAGTTCATGATAAACTTAATAATAAACATTATAAACACAAAATTCATGAACTTAGGAAAAAAAAAGATAGAAAGAACTAAAAATATAAAATTACAAACCAAACTTTCTTCCATCCTCTCCTTTCCTCTTTCTCACGGGTTTTCTCTGTTTTCTCACTCAAATCTTGTGATTTTTGTTTTGAAATCTGATGATCAACAATCCCAAACCCTTCCCCTATTTATAGTAGTTGATATGGAATTAAAAAATTGCAAAAAATATCAAACTTCATCATCATTAACCGAATGTTGCGGCTGCTGCGTTCATCCATTCTTTTATTTTGTTTCTGAATTCTACCACCCAAAACCTACACAAAAGCATCATGTGCATGTTGTATAAGATGTATACAATCAATTTGAACAAAAATATGGCATAATATAGCCGCCCAAAGTGGAGAAAGTAAGCAAGTTGTGCAAAATCTGTCAAATTTCTGCAGCTGCAGCAGTGTTGTTTGTTCATCCATTTTTTTTTCATTTTTTCTGAATTCCACCTCCCAAACTTGCAAATTATGAGTTAATACATGTTAAAGTATGTTTTTAAAATAAATTTGGGTAAAAATCCTTGAGTTTGGGCTCCCAAAATGCAAGTTGAAGCTGATTGCACCACCACCTGCATCCTTGCTGCCCAAATTCTGCAATGGTTGTTCGACTCGATTTTTTTCATTTTTTTGTATTGCTTTGTACCACCCAAAATCAGATTTAACATCAACTTGAACATGTTAATGAAGTGTTCAAGAAGTTCTTTCATGTTATTTGTCCATTTTGCCACCCAAAATTGCAAGTTGAAATGGATTGGTTGAGCTTGGTGCATTTTCTCTATTCTTGCTGTTCTTTGCTGATTTTCTTAAAATTTTTGAGCTTAGACCCACCTAAATTCAGAGTTTACATCAAATTTGACATGTTAATGCATTTTTTAATTAGTTCTTGCACTTGATTTGTGCATTTTGTTACCCATTTTTGCAAGTTGAATTGTATTGTGCATAAACTTGTTGTGTTCTTGCTTTAGCCATGTTAATTCTTATGTTTTACCCATTTTTTGCTTTGGTTTGGTTTATCTTGCTTTTACTTGTTGATGTTAATGATAAAACCGAGCAAGATTTAGCATAAAACGAGCGTTTTTGCAAGGAAATGGAATTATGAGCCAAAAAAAGCAAAATCGAGCAAAATTTGATGTAAAATGTTTAAAAATATATTAAAATAATCTAAGAAATTATATACTAATTTAGACTTATCACCAACTAACAACCGACTTTCCCACCAAAATGACACATTCAAACCCTTATATGAATTTTAACAAAAAGAATACTAAAACATCTCCAAATCTGCTCCAAATCAGCTCCAATCATAACAATACCGTCCCCTGAAGATCATTCTTGCCTCAAGAACGAAAAGAATGGAAATATGTCCTCAGATCCCTTGAAGTAAGTTGTGGATCCAAGTTAGCCCATTGAACGAGCACCTCCTCTCTTTTCCTGTGCTGGTGCTGCAATTCGCGGGATTCCAAGACAGCCAAAGGACCTTGCGTCAGAATACCATTGGAAGCAGCAGTTGGAGGTGTTGTAGAATAGGAAACTCCATCGGCCAAGTGTTTCTTCAAGAGGGAAACATGAAATATAAGATAGATGCACGAGTCTGTAGGTAAGTTAAGTCTATAAGCAACTGATCTAATCTTCTCCAATATCTCATAAGGCCCAAAATAACGAGCACCAAGCTTCACATTTATGAGAACAACAATGGAAGATTGCCTGTAGGGTTGAAGCTTTAAGTAAACCTAACTACCAACATCAAAAGTTCCATGAAAATGTTTCCTGAGCCACTTGCAAGTTGTCTTTCAGACTTGGGAAATCCTTCTATAAAATCCATACTAATATGTTGCCATCCTCTATCAGGAATAGGCAAAGTTTGAAGAAGTCCTTGATGAGGAACATGATCACTCTTAGGTTGTTCACATACTTCACAAGTTTGCACCAATTTCTCCACATCTCCCTTCATTTCATGCCAATGAAAGTAAGTCTTCAACCTTTGATGAGTGCCTTCAATACCAGAATGACCTCCCCAAGATGAAGAATGGAAGGCTAGAATAATCTGTTTCCTCAAATTAGTAGCAACGCCAATACATAGTTTGCCCCTGATTCTTATAATTCCACTGCCAACCACCACACCAAAGTCCTCTTCTGAAGTAGGTTTCACTCTTAAAGTTGTGATACAATCTTCTGTAAAAGTTTCCCCTACATATGAATCTTGTACTTCCTGCATCCAACAAAGCAAGGTTAGTCAAATGGCACAACAAGTGGCACACTATTCTTCTTTATGACAACGAGACAAAGCATCTGCTGCAATGTTTTCTCCTCCACTTCTATACTCCGTCGAATAGTCCAGGCCTAACATTTTCATAAGCCCTTTGCGTTGCACTCTAGTGGAAATCTTCTGCTCCAGCAAGTATTTTAAACTTTGATTTCAATCTTGATTATAAAATGGTGGTCCTCTAAGTAATGCCTCCACTTTTGAACAGCTAATAAAATTGCAAGATACTCCTTTTCATAAATCGATAAGCTTGAATTATTAGGACACAAAGCCTGATTGAGAAAAGCTACGGGCCTCCCTGCCTATGAAGAATAGCTACCACTTTAGAGCTACAATCATCTGTCTGCAATACAAATGGAAGCTTGAAGTCAGGCATAACGAACACGAGAGCTGTGCACATAGCCTCCTTAAGATTCTGAAAAGCTTCATGTGATGCCTCTGTTCATACAAATGCATCCTTCCTCAATAGATCTGTCCAAGGCATGGCTATCATAGCATATCCTGATATAAACTTGTAGTAATAGCCAGTAAAACCTAAAAATCCTCGCAATTGTTTAAGTATAACAAGTCCTGGCCAATCTCTCATTGCTTGAACTTTGGTTGGGTTAGTAGCTACCCCATCACTGGATACGACCTCACCCAAATATTCCACAAGAACCAGGCCAAATGAACACTTAGACAGCTTGGCAAACAACTGATTCTACCTCAAGAGCTCAAACACCAACCTCAGATGGCCCACATGAGTCTCCATAGAAGGACTATATACCAAAATATCATCAAAAAATACATAAACAAATTTCCTCAAATAAGGCTTAAACACAGCATTCATAAGACCTAGAAAGGTTTCCAGAGCATTGTTTAGCCTAAAAGTCATAACCACAAACTCATAATGCTTATGATGTGTGCGAAATGCAGTCTTATGTATATCAGGATCCACCACTCAAATCTGGTGGTAACCTTGTCTCAAATCCAACTTTGAGAAACACCAAGAGCCATTAAGTTCATCCAACAAATCATCAATGATAGGTATATGAAACATGTCCTTGATTGTATGTGAATTCAACTGCCTGTAATCCATACACATACAGGAAGTTCCATCCTTTTTCTTCACTAAGATCACAGGAGATGTAAAAGGACCGTGATTTTGGCGAATAAAATTTGTCTTCAACAGTTCATCCACTTGCCTTTCTATCTCACTCTTTTGAGAGTGTGGCTATTTATAAGGTCGCATATTAACGGGATTGGAACCAGTTTTCAGTGGAATAACATGATCTAATGCTCGTTTTGGGGGAAGAACAGTAGGTTGTTCAAACAGATCCTTATAATCAAGGATAAGCTTGTCAATTAATGGATTTGAGTTCACCAGAACATCTACTGGTTGAGCATCAACAGAGAAAAGATGGCCTATCTATTAATAGCTTCCTTTCTTAATTACTCCTTCCAAATGTTTACTTAACATCATGTGCAATGGCCCCTGCTCAACAATGCCTTGCAGCTAAATTCCATGGCCTTCTTTATCAAAGGACACTGTCAATTTGCTAAAATCAAACACTATTGGGCTAATGGTCTTCATCCAATCCATTCCTAGGACCATATCAGACCTTCCCAATCTAAGAACTCTGAAATCATACACGAATTCATGTACTTGCATCGCCCAACTGAATTGTTTGCATTTTGTTTGTGTCAAAATAGAGTTTCCATCTGCCACTATAACAGCTAATGGACTGGTCTTGATCAATTCTTGACCCACAGCTCTCACAATCTTAGGATCCACAAAACTATGTGTGCTACCACTGTCAATCAAATTCAACAATGGCTTATGTCCCACTTCACCTCTTATTTGAATTGTATTATGTGATCCACTACAAGTCAAAGCTTGTAGTGAGATTTCCACATCATCATCATCAGAATCCTCCAAATATACTTGCTTTGATGCCTCAATATCCTTCTCACCAACTAGCATATGATGAGCCTCTGATGTCTCAGCACTAGTAATGATTATAAGAAACATTGGGTTGCATTTATGACCAAAAAGTATTTTGATTGCATTTAAAGCACAGGTTCTGAGCCCTCTTCTCCTCTATACTCAAAGGTCTATTAGCCACAAGAGCTGCTACTTCTAAGGATGTTACCCCGTGAACAATTCTAGAACGTTTGCCCTTTGTAGTGCCTAAAATTATGCTCTCAAAAAGCCTGGCCTTGGAATAAGCTTAAGACAACGTAATAAGATTAAATGCTTTAACCAAGTTCTTGATTCTAGCCTTCGAACCACTAGTAAAACTAGACACATAGTATGCCTTAATGGCCCCAGGGTTTACTCTCATCATCTAAGCCTTTAAATGTTCAAAGTTTGTCATGTAGTCTTTAACAGAAGTTACTTGTGCCAATTTGTTGAAATTATTTATCACATCACTAAGGTCCTCATCACCATAATGCTCACACATTTTAGACACAAATTCAGACCATGAAAGACTTGGATATCTATGAATCAGGTTATAAAACCACTCCTCATGATCACCACGCAAATAAACAGCAGCCAACTCCACCTTTTTAGATTCAACTACTTAATAGAAATGAAAATACCTCTCACATTGCCTGATCCATGAATGAGGATGTGTACTACCAAAAGATTCCAATTCCAATTGTGGTTGTCTGAATCCATTGGTTCTAGGACCTGCTACACCTTCTCTACTGCCAACAGATTGCTGAGACCTTGAAGGTTCAGGAGGTCTACCAAGCTGACTAGCAGGTAAGAGCACTCCAATTCTTGTAGGTGAGGTTTGCTTATTTATTTGATCCTGTAAGCCATTAAGCTATTGAGATTGCATTTCTAACTTCTTATCCATATTCCTCTGCATTGTAGCCATCATTTGCTGCATCTGATTCTTGAATTGTGTAAGGTTCTCTCCTTGTTGAGGTACTATAGTCGCTGCAGCATTAACTCCAGCAGTTGTAGCCAAAGCATAAGTTGTAGCATTAGTGGCAACATTGTTGGCAGCCTAAGCTCGAATAGTTACTCCTCTAGCCATTTGAACTCTCCTCTTATGTCTGACCAGATTGTGCACACAAATCACAAGGAAAAACACGAACAAGATTGCCCTAAGCTAAACAATTGAATCAGGAACAAAAGAAGCTGGTGCAGCTGCTAAATCAGTCAAATTGAGGACAATCTCAACTCGATCGGAAGCAACTATAAAGCTCTGATGCCAATTGTTATGATTCAAGGTAAGTCTTGAATCATAACCTAGGTTTGAAGAGGAAATAAGATGAAAATCACAAGAAAATCAAGAGAAGAGATGAGAATTGAAAGAATTAGTGTTGAGAAAAGGGAAAATTGATTTCATTCATTAACATGACACGTTTAAACCCTTACATGAATTTTAACAAAAAGAATACTAAAACAACTCCAAATTTGCTCCAAATCCGCTCCAATCATGACATTGGGCCCCATCCTTTATTGTCAGGGAGCTGGCTTAACTAATTGCAATCTCATCAGGAATGGCATTACATGATAGTCTATCGTGAGCCAAACTAGGAAAGGAACAAGACTTCATTCCCTCATAAACCCCCCTTTCTTAAAATTTGTAACGCTAACTTGCATAGCTTGTTCTTCACTATTGTCTCCATAGTTCAGGATAATGGACTCCAACTACTTCTTCTTCCTCAATCCTAATCCCTTGGCTTTTCTCATTTTGAGCCTTTTAGGATTTCACCAAAAGGTTTTCACAATCTTTAAATGACTGAAATGCAAGGTCGCATTTTTTGCTCTTTTTGTTTGCTAAGTCTGTGAATGTGGTTGCCATAGACACAAGTCAAACAACCATGTAAAAAGGCACTCGCAGCGATGTGGGAGCCAGTTTGAATTTTGGACTGCATGTGTTTACCTCAACCAATCACCTTCTCGAGGAAAAAAAAGATGGTGATTTTGGTGAATCCAACTTTGGTTTGCAATTAACAGTGGATTCTTCTTATGCACTAATAAAGGATACTCTTATATTTTTTATGGATTTTTATATATGTTTGACAAAATATCAAGGGATATGGACTTAACTCAAGTGACAATTACAGAGATGAAGTAAAGCCTATAGACATCTTTCCTTGTACACTTCAAAGTAAGGAACTGGAGTGGAGACAAATTCAAGAGCTCAGCAATCCACTTACAAGCCTAAGTCAATAAGAATTTTAGGCCTGACACCCTTAACTTGTGATAACTCGAATGAGTTAGAGTTTGACAAGATTTAGATGGAGGAAACTGTATCCGGGTTACTAGATGAGGACCAACCAATCATAGTTAAGCCTTGGCCATCAAAGTCCTTAAATAATAATGCAAACCTAAGTTCACAAGATTTATTTACCAGTGACATCAGTATTATGACCAACACAATCAAGATCAAGCCTTGGCTGTCAAAGCCTTAAAGCCAACGCCTCACTTCTCAACTCGTCAATTGTGGGAATAGATTAAAACAGAGAGTTCATACATGAAACCTGAAGAATTATATTATTTTGAAAAAAGCAAGTACAGTGAAGGTCTACGTTACACTATACTAAGCTAATCTAGGCTAAGTTACACTACTCCTAGCTAAAAAGTACAAGCATGCAATAAAGAAACTTAAAGATGTTTGCATAGTGGTGCTGGACACTTTACAACTACAATAGTGTCTCTTGTTTATATAAAATGAAAATAACTGTTACATCCTACTTCTCCGGCATTTCCTTTCCATGATTGCCTCAAAGCTCTTTTGGCGTGCTGAATGGGCACTGAACGTGCCCTAAATTTGTATGCTCAAGCACCTTCTTGGAAGCCCCACCTCTGCATAACTTGTTAGAGTTCCTTCTTGATGCCTCACACTCTATTGGATAGGCTCTAGGCTCACGTATCTAGAATTACACTCCAAATAACTATCTCGAGCTTCAGAACAACCTGTCTTGTAGCCTTCTGGGAAGTCCTCGAGCTCGAGGCCCCTTTACTCCTTCAACCACCTCAAGCGGTCGACAACCTTCAAAAGGCATTAACTCCATAAGCAATTGGGTTCAAGATGCCATTGCCTTAACATCTAAAAACTTAGCATCCCTTTAGGATGGCCTCAAGTCATTGGCGCTTGAATTTTACTTCAAAACGACGTCGTCCTAACTCCCTCGAGTTTAAGGTGTAAAACGATCCCCCCCCCCCCCCAACAACTGTTGTCATTTCATATTTCCAACAGGTAAAAAGTCTAGTTGATTTGACCTCCAATGGCTACACGGTGCTAGAGAAAGCATTGTTTGATGTTTCATCTTTTTTTATTCCTGTGTGTCTACAAATATGACAATTAAGGCTTCGAAAATTTACTTTTGACTATGTGCTCTCTTTCCATTATGATTAAGCGCTTTGCACACTTTCTTTCAACTTTCAAATCTTCATTTTTTTGTTGTGAATTTTGTCCTTAGAGCCTCAAGAATCTTTCAAACCATTGACAATGGTTCAAATCTCTCACGGTCTCTATGCTCCCTTCCCTCGGGCTAATAGCCCTATAGAGCAATTAACACGCCTAATTTAATCAGATGTTTCAATTGTCCTATATAGGCTCCAAAACCTTATTGACCTCCTCAATACCATCGAGGAGGATCTTTCTTGGATGACTAAGAATGATCCCTCTTCACTCTATGAGCCATATGCCCTAGGTCCAATCATTAGTCCTTTTAAGGATATTCCTGCTGATAAATTTAGGCTTTCCTCATTTGCACCAATGGATTTCTAGGAAAACAATGACCCAGTGAAGCGCATGTCCTATATGAATTGAGTGTACAACCTTTCACGGTACATGAATTGGGTGCACAACCTTACAGCCGTCCAAAAGCGGGTAGTTTGTTTGTTTACTGCTGAAGTGAATGTTCACCCTGCCATGTTAATGCAAGGCAAGTCCACATAGTAGCATCTTTGTAATCCAAATCCCCTTTTAATTTGATTCTATACCCCATTTTCGAATTCCAACAAATCCTCTTTGAAAGAATGAAGGCATTAAGTAACATCATATATCCCCTAAGGATCTACAAGCATCAAACCGTAGGATAATATGTGCCTAGCCCATCAAAAATTCCTTAGAAAAGGTAAACGAGCCTCCCCAAAAGTCTTGATATACCCTTGGTTCTTTGAAAGAATACTAACATGGCTCTGTTTCCTTTACATCCTATAGGTATCCTTTCCATGTTTCAAAGGTTGGGGAACTTGAATAAGCAGCAACAATGACCCAAAGAAATTGAGCAAGCCCTTCTAATAGAAGCCATCTCCATGGACCAGTGGTTGAATGAGGCTACTAACTAGTTATCATCCCTAGAAGAGTCCTTCGGTAAGACTGGGACTCAACTTTTCTGAGATTGTATAGAAATTCTAGGCCATACAATTGACTTACTTGTATTGTTTTGTACTTGCCATGTACTTCTCTAAAATCATTAATGAAGTACGCATTTTGTTTAACACATCTCTTAGCTTGGAAGTTCCTCTTATAAACTTATTACTTCAACTACTTACAGCTCATTGAATTGACTCTCAAGATATTGATACTGAAATTGGGCCCATAACTCAGGAAACTTAAACTTAAGAACTTCCTTGTTAGAATCCCAAATTGAAGGCACATATGTTTTTAAGGAACCTTCCATTAATGGCCCTAGGGTGAGTCCCTCCATCTAGATCTTGGAGTAAATAATCATTTCCTCCAGACACCTCTATGACTTTGAATGGGCCATCCCAATTTGTAGACCATTTCCCAAAGACATGGTCTTTCTAACCAATGGGCAATATCACTTTCTAGATTGAGTCCAATAAGTAGAAGTACCTTGGTTTGACCTTTTTGTGTAGGCTTTAGCCACTCTCTTCTTCTGCTTTTCCAACTTATGAAGAGCATCGAGCATAACTTGGTTTAACTTTGTAGATTTGTCCATCGTAGCCTGCTCATATTCAAGTTTAGAAAACTTTCCTTGAAGAGCCAACATAATAGACTGAACTGTAACTTCTATTAGAAGTACAACATCATTACCATACATTAAATAGAAGGGAGTTGGCCCAAAGAGCATGAATTGGAAGCTCATCGCACTTCCTGGGATTCTCATCAATCATTTTGTCATTGTTGGCCGTTAGAATAATGTTAGTAGACTTAGCCAAGCCATTTGCTTGTGCATAGCAAGGGGTTGATTTCAAAATCTCAATATTAAAACTCTTGGCAAACTCCTTTACCTCAACTCTGTTAAAAACTTTAGCTTGTCCACAGTTATGACTTATGGGATTCTTGACCTACATAGGATGTATTCCTTGATAAAATCAATCACAGCTTGCTAATTAATATTCTTGTATGGCTTAGCCATCACCCATTTTGAAAAATTGTCAGTGGCCACAAGATTGTTGCTTACTAGAAGGAGGATTGATCCCCCGCTATAGTGTCCATTGCCCATCCTCAAAAGGCCATGGTTTAACAATAGCTTGCATTTCAGCAACAAGAGCCCTTGGTGCATGTCCATGCCTTTGGCATATGCTCTGCACCCTTTGGCATATTTGATATAGTCATCTATCATTGATGGTGAATAGTATCCATAACGTTTGATGGGCCAGTGCATCTTATTACAAGCCAAATGGGATCCATGGATTCCCTCATGGGCTTCAACCATTGTTATCATGGCTTCATCTAAGTCTAGACAATTGAGAAGCACTCCACTAGCATCCTTTTTCTATAGCTCTCAAGACTCACCATCTCAATGGTACCTATGACCTCTCTTTTTTCATTTTTTTGTCTTTGTCATAGTCACAAGTTTTCCTAGAGTAATCCATCAAGGGCTTCCTCTAATCCGCACATTGACTTGTGATAGATTGTTGTGATTCAAAGTAATCCAAGTGCTCACTTGTAATTACCTTGCTTTTAGAGCTAAAAGACTCAGTGATCTCAAGGTCATGGTCTAAGCCCTTGGTCTTGATGACCATAGTCTCTTCGCACTAGGTCCTGGGCAATTTGTACTTAGAGGCTAATTGGGCCAATTCATTGGCTATCTTACTCTATTCACGAGGTATGTGTTCAAATTGAACATCGTGAAACTTGCTCAATAACCCTTGCACTAATGAGATGTACTTATTCAAGGTGTCATTTAAACACTGAAATTCTCCTTTTACTTGGCAAATCACCAACTATGAATCCCTTCTCACAACTATGTTAGGGACTCCCATTTTTAGGAGAGTTTGTAGGCCAATAATTAATGCCTCACATTCAACCATATTGTTAGAACACTTGCCTACCAAGTTGAAAGAAAGCTTAGTGATGATCCCAGTGAGGGATTCAATCAAAATTCCTACTCAGGCACATAATTTGGTACTTGAACCATCAAAATACAATTGCCAAGGGACCATTTCAAGCACCAAGAGCTCACCTGGCTCATAGCCTGTATTAGCTTGAATATTTGGATGGTCAA
Organism: Simmondsia chinensis; assembly: GCA_018398585.1. Taxonomy (NCBI): domain Eukaryota; kingdom Viridiplantae; phylum Streptophyta; class Magnoliopsida; order Caryophyllales; family Simmondsiaceae; genus Simmondsia; species Simmondsia chinensis. The sequence goes on from JAGTTD010000004.1 coordinate 14,889,917, forward strand.
CTAAGAAGTCCGCTAGAGCTTGACCTTTTGTTAACTTATGTGATACATAGATTAACTTAAACTGAAGTAGAGTAATACTCTAATTATTTAATATTCCTCTCATTTGAGGTCTATCTAGCATATACTTAAGGATATTTTTCTAACATATATGGTTAATGCTAATATGTAATGTCTCAATTTTACAGATGCATAAAACAGAGATAGACACAATTTCTCAATCACAGTCATTTAAACAATGGCTTAGGTAGAGCACAATATGTTCATGCCCTTGCTCAGTGTCTTGTATTAGCAGACAACCAACTGACTCATCAGAAGCAAAGACATAAATGTTCAACGGTTTGCCCTGCTTTGGTGGAATCAACATTGGTGGCTTGGTCAAGTAATCCTTGAAGGGCTATTTGGTGTGGCTCCACCCACTTGAAGTCCTTCTCATACTAAAGCTTTAGTAGCGAAGAGAAGACTTTAGTCTTTCTACCGATATTTGAAATAAAACGTCTAAGGAAATTAACCTTCCCCAGAAAGTGTTGGAGCTCCTTTTTTGCTTGAAGGCGGTTTGGTCTCTTGAATGGCCTTAGTTTTATTTGTATCAAACTCAAGACCTCTCTGGTGCACTAAGAAACCAAAAAAGTTCCCAACATGGACACCAAAGGCCCACTTCATTAGGTTGATCTTTAGGTTGTGGTTCCCTATTCGAAGGAACTCTCCTCTCAAGTCCTCCAAGTGTTTAACTTGGGACTCTAATTTGAAAACGATGTCATCTATATGGACCTCCATGGTCTTTCCATTGAAGTCATGAAAGACCATGCTCATGCCTTTTTGGTAAGTGGTGCTAGCATTCATTAGTCCCAATGGCATAACCACCAATTCAAAGGTCCCTATTGACCCAGGACATCGTTTTGTAGGTATCTTCCGAAGCAATTATAACCTAGTAATAATCACAATATCCATCCATAAAAGATAACACTTCATGCCTTGAGGCTGAATCAATGAAAACATCAGTTATAGGCATAGGATATTCATCTTTTAGGGTGGCTGTATTTAGATCTCTGAAATAAATACGGACTCTAATTTTTCCATTCCTTTTAAAATTATGAAAAATATTTGCCAAACACTCAACTTACCTGGCAGTCCTGATAAATTTGGCCTTTAAGAGTCTCTTAATTTTCTTTTTGACCAAATTATCTATCATTTCTTGAGGGATTCTTCTATGGGCCTAAATTATGGGCCTTAAGCCTAGTTTGATTGCAATCCTATGCTTAACCACTCTTCTGTCAAGGCCAGGCATTTTGTGATGGTCTCAAGCAACGCAGTCCTTGGAATTGAGAAGCAAGGTCACATTCTACTTCCTCTTCTCTTCTAAAAGCAGAGCACTTCACATAAGTAGGCCTTGTATCTTCTACTAAATACAAGTTAACCTCGAGAAGAGAGTCTTGGACTTCAGCCCTCAAGTCCTCTATTTTAGCTGGTGCAGCTCTCAAGTCAGATAACTTCGACTCTTTTTCTTGTACTAATTAGACTTTGGAGCCATTCCCAGAAATAGATGGCTACCGACCACAACTGTTCTTTTCACATAAGGCTTCTTGTGCACCTTAAAGGCACCCTCCATCAAGATAGGCTCTCATGCACTCCTAGAAGTCAAAGCCATCTGTCTCTACATCAACTTAATCAATCTCGGCCTCAGTGAGCGTGCTCTCAATAATGGCTGACAGTTCTTCCTATTGGGCAATTTGAGCAGTGGTCCTCTTCACAATTAATGGTCCCACACCTTCTCCAAGAAAATTTTCCCTAAAAAAGTTGGAGCAAGCCATGAATGGCTTGTCATCTATCATAAAAACCCCATATTTTTCATGGTTCCAAAACAGTAACAACTAGTGAAGTTAAGGGATACAATAGTTGACGAGATACAATAGTTGGTGTGTAGCCAACCTCTCCCGAGCAGGGCATTAGAGCTTAAGGTGGTATCCACCGCAAAGAAGTCAACTTACTCAAGTTGCCAATAGTTAGCTCAATTAGGATAATTGGTGGTGGCCCCTAAAAAGCCACGGATTGCCACATCTAATGTTATCTAGTCATCTCGAGATTTGTGAATAACCCCCAACATGTATGAAGGCAAGACATTGATGGCTATGCTATTACCCACTAAGACCCCATTCTCTGAGATGCCATCAAATTTGGCTTTAATGTATAGAGGCTTAATGTGTTTGTTGGTGATAGAATGTCCATCAAACATCATCTTCATCATGTTAGTAAGGCCATCGATTGACTTGGATGTTGGGATTTTAACTATAAAGGACAAAGGATCAGACTTACCATTAGGGTCTGCTACTTTAACCACAAGCTCCACCTAGGGATCCTCATCTGTTACTACTATATTCTCTTTGAGGCTCCCCTGTGTTTCAGTTTCAATAAACTTGATGCAAAGGAGCAAGGTAGTTTTGACATTAGCTTGTTCAGGGAGTGGCCAAAACTGTACCTGGATCCCCTGGCTTGTCTTTTTTTTTTTTTTTTTAAGGACTGCCATCAATTTGCATGTTCTTGCCTTGAGGTTGTTCCTTTGGTTAAACCTCTAGGTTTGAGACTCCTCCATTGGTTTAGGAAAGTCTTCCTCGTGGAAGTCATTCACTATATCAGACCATGCTGGATTAACACAATCCAAAGGTTCCACTAACTCGATGTCAAGGGGACTGCTATTCTCCTCATCATCAAATTTTCTTCGAGCCCACGAATTCTTGGCACGCTAATCCAACCAAGATTCTTGTCCATTGGAAGGCAAGAAACTAGCCCATCTCTAAATATTCTTGTGTGACTCACCTTTAGCATTGGTGGCTAAAGGTCTTGATTGACCTCTTGGATCTTCAAGATCGATAGACTCAGCACACTTGTCCTTGTTGCCCCTGTCTTCTTCATCGAAATCCTTAGCAAAACAAGTATTAAGTAAACCTTTGTGTTTTGCTGCCTTCTTTCGAAGCAGCCTTCTCTTTGGAGTTTGCGTAAGGTCGGAAGGATCAACATCTGGTTTCTCCTCCAAACATTACCAAAGCGATCCCATGAAGGTTGATGTCCTAGTTTTTGTTGTCCTTAGTTGGTGTCCACTTTAATTGGATTATATTTTAAGTTACATTTTTGGCGCCCAATCGTCATGATTAGTTGAGCTTTCGAAGTGAGACCATAGGCAGGTCCAACAAATGAGGCCCTCTTAGAAATAGCTGGCATTTTCCTTGGACATAAGTCTAGCTTCTTCATTCCGGACACTAGCTTGTGACCACAAACTCCACAAAGGTCATGAATAAGGTGCATAAGCCTTCTCATTTTTTCTTTCTTAGTAGCAAAGATGGGTTACTAGTGGTCATTTATGAATATTCTCATGGCTGACACTTCTTCTCTTGAGAGAGAAATGATTCCTTTTTCCAGTTACTTCTTCAGGGACCACTTGAATGTGGCACAATCACGTGTTGAATACTCCATCATGCTGTGCCACTTATAGCACTCATCTGCTAAATTTACTGAGGTTTTGGGAAACCTTAGTGCCCCTCGTTCATGGGAAAGGGGTCACTATCAACACCCATTTGTCCTTCTCTAGAGAAGATTAGTTCCCTTGACTTAATGGCATCTTGACCCACATTTTCGAAGATTACGTAGTTCTTCATTGAGTGAGTAAAAAAACTCATGCCATTTGCAGTATACCTTTTTCATTTAGTGAATTGGGGTCAGGTTTCCTATGTTTCCCCCTAATCTTGAGTTTATTGTTTGCCTTAAGCTAATCTAATACAATGTCGGTTCTTGAGAGGTCAAGTGAGTACTTTATCAATTCTTGGGACAGGTTTGACTTCCTGGCTTTAATATCCTTCTTTACTAAAGTATTACAAACCATAGGTGGTCCTTTGACGTATTTAACGACGTCAATTTCATGTGAAGGATCATCTTTCTCATCAACCAAATCATGTATGTGGGTTCCATATGCACTATTTTTCTTAAGGATTTCCTCCTTCGAGATAGGCTCATACGTAGTGCATATTCTACCAACTAAAGAAGAGTTGTGAAGTTTAAGCCCTCAACCTTCTCCCTGAACTCAATATCTAAGCCATTCAACTTTGCTTGGCATATTCAACTTCAGGGCGAGACACAGTGCATTTTAACCTAGCTCTTTCGAACTGGTTAATATAATCCTCTACGGACTCACCTAGCTCTTGTCTCATTCGAGCCAAGGGTGATATAAAGGTTCCTAATTCCATCCTTGGGAATTGGGCCTAAAATTATCCAGCCCTATCATCCCAACTTTAAACAGAATTACATGTTAAACTAAGGTACCCCTTGAAGGAAAACTCAGTTAAAGAACTAGGGAACAACTAAGCTTTAAGTATGGGTTATCAGCCGCTTCCATGCGCTAGCAGTTGAATCTTGCCAAATGCTTGAGAGTAGACACATTTCCCTCTCCTGATAAAAATGTAAACTCTAGGATTTTGTATCCTTGAGGAAAAGGGTAATCCCTGTCATTGTAGTCAGAGTTTGGTTTGCTATACATGGGTCTATTAAAACTTTTTCTCGATAAAGGCGGCCAATTGATCTTGGAGTGGTAGGTTGGGCAGATGATTATGCTCCTGCAATTGCTGCCCCCTGCCCCCCCCCCCCCCCCCCCCCCCCCCCCCCAACCTAAGTGTTTAAGGATCTCATGGGGGGTCGACAAGATACCCCCGAGCTCCCATAAGATGTGGGAATGCGCATGGTAGTAAATCCCTTAATCATTCTGGCTTTCGTTAATTTGCCATGAATTTTGCACTAACAGATCCTTAGGTGTCTAGCATGCGTAGAGGAACACGTACATTAATAGGCTATTGGTGCATTCTTGCCTGATAAATCCCCATGGTTTGATCTTAAGGGCACAAGAAGTAAACCTGCCCCTTAGTCGCATATGTCGAATGAGGCTTAGGAGGAGGACCATGGTCCCCTAGCTTTGGGAACCCACGGTTGTACACTTATTCTGACTCTCTAAATAGGCCTTGAGGCTGCCCCACTAGCATGAGGAGTGTACGCATCATTATTCTCCATATCCCAAAGATAGGAAAATATATCCTTGGTTTAAAGGGCCAACAACCTCAAAGGCACCTCTATGGCTGTAATCCCAATGAGTGGCACCTGGGTTAGCCATAGCTAGATTCCCATCTCTTAAGGATTGTGTTGTCAACTTGAGCCACTGGCCTTCATGATCTCGAAGGAACATCATGAGGGTACCCATTAGAGACTGTGGGAGAGGAATAGGCCTAAGTTGCCTAATATCCTCTCTAACGGCTTAAACTAAGCCGTCATGAGTCTCAGCCTGCCTAACTAGGATCAGCTCAACTTCAACTACTGCATGTCTTGCCACATTCTTAGCAATAAAGGTGGTAGTAGAAGACGGGGTGGAGTTCATTTCAACTAGGACTCTATCGGTTTCTTTGTGAAGCCTTTCATTCATTGAGGTCCCAACGCCATTGATGATAGCTCTCATTGTGGTCAAGTTTTCACGCTAAGCTGCACAGTACACTCTGCTTCTGCGTGTTGGTTTTCATAGACTTCTTTCATAGCTTGATAATCCACAATGGGGATAAAGATAATTGCACCTTATGTTAAGGCTTCCAATGTGGTCTGTAAGAGGCATATTTTCTCTTTTTTGTTTTCTTAGTGTGTGATTATTGTCATCGTAAATACAAATTAAAAAAAAACACAAAAGGGGGCTCGGAGGGGCTTAGGAGCGAGCCTGAATTCCGAATCGCACGTGTTTAACCTCAACCTATCACTTTCTCGAGGAAAAGGGATGGTGCTTTTGGTGAATCTGACTTGGGTAGTTTGCAATTAATTGCGGATTCTGCTTATGCTCCAATTAAAGAGACTTTATAATTTTAGTGTTTTTTTTTTAAAATTTGACATAAAATTACATGGATATAGACCTAACTCAAGTGGCAGTTACAGTGATGGAGAAATGCCTATAGACACCTTTCCACTACACATAAAAATTAGATCCCGAGGTGGAGAAAAACTCAAGAGCTCAGAAGTCTACTTACAAGCTGGAGTCAATCAGATGTGTAGGCCTGGCCCTCTTGACTTATAATAACTTGAATGAGTTAGAGTTTGACAAGATTTAGATTGAGCAACTGTATCTAGGTTATTGGATGAGGGCCAACGCAATCAAGGTCAAACTTTGGTCATCAAAGACCTTAAACAATAGCTTAAACCTAAGTTCACCAGACTTATTGAACAGTGACACCATTGTTAAGACCTATCCAATCTAGGTCAAGCCTTGGCTGTCAAAGCCTTAAATCAACGCCTTAATTCTCAACTCGTCAATAATGGTAACACATTAAAATAAAGAGTTCATACCTGAAATCAAAAGAACTATATTACTCTAAAGAAAGCAAGTAGTGAAGATTTACGTTATGCTTCACTAAGCTAAGCTAGCGTAAGTCACGCTACTCCAAGATAAAAAAGCACAAGTGTAATGTATAGAAACTTGAAGAAGTTTGTATGGTGGTGCCAAACACTTTACAACTACAATAGTGTCTCTTATTTATAGAAAATGGAAATAACTGCTACATCCTACTTCTCCGTCATTTCATTCCCACTTCTGGTTCAAAACTCCTTTGGCAAGCTAAATGGGCAGTGAACATGCCCTGAATTTGTGTGCTTGAGTGTCTTTCTAGAAGCCCCGCATTTGCATAACTTGCGGGACTTCCTTTAAGGTGCCCCACTTTTGTTGGATAGGCTTGAGATTCACATATCTAGAATTACACTCCAAATAACTATCTCGAGCTTCAGAATAACCTATCTTGCAACCGTATGGGTTGTCCTTCAAGCTCGAGCCTCCTTTACCCCTTCAACCACCTCGAGTGGCATACACCCCTAAAAGGATTTTACCTCCACTAAAAAATTAGGCTTGAGATGACATTATCTTAACATCTAAAGGCCTAGCATCTTCAAGGATGGCCTCACGTGATAAGCGCATGACATTTTACTTCAAAACGGCGTCGTCCTAACTTCCTCGGGTTTGGGATGTAAATAGTGTTAGCTCATCCTCTTTGAAGATTTCCTCTTCTCACGTCGTTAGAGTCATAGGTTCAGCAACATAAGCCTAAAGAACTCCGCCCTCTTGTGGATATGTAACCTACTGGTAATGTCATCGGGAGGAGGCACTTTAAGGTTAGCATCCTAATGCGTATTCATTTTTTCCTCTTCAACTAGGACATTCTTGGAATCATGTTTTGCTGCCCATATTTTGAATCGATGGCAAGCTGATGTGGATGCGTCATTATTAAATATCAGCCTCTAATGTGCTTTTTTAGTACCTCCAAAGTAGGTCGAAATGACAAAACCCTCTGGATCGGTCGATTTCTTGCACCTTTTGATGTGCTCTTTTCGTACCTCAAAAGGAGGTAGAGATGAATAACTCTTTATTGGGTCTGGATTGATACATTTTTTGCAAAAGACCAGTGTAGCTTGCTATGAAGGCGTTCATCATATCCCAAATTGGAGTCAAGGATTTTTGCCCAATTGTAATTTTTTTTTTCTTCGAACATACTTAAATGGAGTTTTTGATTGAGTTGTCTTTAAGGTATCTTCTTCGCCAACTGAAGTCGTTTGTGCTCTCGTCTAGCTTTTCCATAGCATTAGCCAAGTCCGTTATCGACACTTTGTTTCTTGGAACTCACAAACTGGTCTAGAACTGCTTTCTACAAGCCATCCCTTGTCTAAATTAACCCAGGTTGCAGCTGAGTGCACCATGTAAAAACCCATCCTTGAGGAACTGGACAAATTGTCTTATCAGTAAGGAATCCCTCAAGGTTATTTCACCACATGTAGAGTAAATGTGGGCTAAATGCTCTTGTGGTGACCCATTCATCCCATCAAACTTCTCAAACTTTGATTTCAAATACTCATGAGTGTAGGCACTGCTTTGTAGTATGTCAGATATGGCTTCTGCTAACCCAAATCATGTGGGCTTATAAACGCCTGATATTCCCTTATGCCTTGGAATATCATGGCTTGAATGTTTTATTTTGTCATCTCAGACTATTGGTTCTTAGCCTCCTCATGTGACTATGGTGCTCGTGTTGATTCACTTGCTAGATTAGCAACTTGTGCAGTGAACATGGCAATTTCAGCTTTTTTTTTAGTGAGCTTTCATTGCAATTCCCGTAACTTCTCCTCTATGCTCATGGTGCCTATCAATAAAACTGGCATATCTTCTAACCAATCATGTATCCTCAACATTTCTCAAAACTCCCAAGGAAGATCCTCTTGAACGAAAAGAGAACTAATGTCTTCATATAGGACAAAGCTTGTGTCCTCCATTAGGCTGGTCGGCCTCACCGGCTTGCCGATTCCATTTCCACATATGTTGATGACTTAGTCATTGACCGAGTTATCGGACCGGTATAGGATCTCGTTTCCTTCAATGGTGCCACTCCTTCATAACTTAAGCTGCTATAGCCTTCGGATGTCATCAACATGCTCTCCTCCCCTTCTTTAAATAATTTGGGAGGAACATTCCTTTAATTTTGGAGTGTCTTTGACTTTGCATTAGTTGGTTTTGAGTTTGAAAGCATAGAGGTTTTAACCTTCTTTGTCTTAGGCTAGATATCTTCCTCAACAAAGGAGGTGACCATGAGTTGCTCCACTGGCCCTAAAGTGATTAGAATAAATCTGATGTACATTTGGTTCACGATGTTAATGACAGGCTCCATGGTAGATTTGTTCACCGTGAATTTCTTCTGGGTGAACCTTCTTAAAGCTGGCCCACAAACTTGGAGGCAAAGGCAATTGCTAATTTTTGGTTAGCCTTCTTTGTATGTCTCTTTCTTCCCCTCTCAGCATTTCTCTTGGCACTCTTGGTTTCTTTCTTCTAGATCACAGACTTGCTTATGGAATTCATAAAGGCAGGTATCTCATCCACCTTATCTAGCAATTCCATGGAATTTTTCAATGGGATTTCAACAGCCAATGAATTTGATCCCATCAAGCAGAGCACTGCGAAATTCCTCTTCATGCAAATAAGCCCTCCTTTGGCAACGACAGTGGTCAGGAGCTCATTGAATGTAATGCCACTTGTCGTGCCACGTTTCCTGCATAGCATCACATTAATAGTTAGTGGAAATCGGATTTCAATCGGAAACAAAAAGGAAAATAGAATCCCACCAGAAGTGCCAAAAATTATATTGAGCAAAAACTTGGAATTTTCAAAACATGAATTTTCCTATATACTAGGTGTATGTCGGTTTTACTAATTTACGCTAGAACCCTATTCAAGGTGATATACACCCTTGATTACATCTCCCTTAGGAGAATATCCCTTGATCCGGACTGATGGTATGCCTGTGTTTTAATCAATTGACTAGGTGACTAGACGATTGATTGATTTAGGTGTACGAGAAACATTTTAGGTTTATTTGTATTATGCAGTTAACTTGAAGGTCATTTCGGTCTAGTCTTGTCTTGGGAGTCATTTCTACTTAGGTTTGACATGATAGGTTTTTTTGGACTAGAATTTGGTTTGGATTTGGATTTGACTAAAAAGTCTTTTTTGGATTGGAGTTTGGTTTGGGTTTATGTCTGACTTTGAAGCAACAGCGAATATGCATTGTGCCCAAGGTGGGCTCAAGCCCACCCTGACTTTATTAAATATTTTTATCAAGATATAATAATTGTTTATGCACCCTTAGCCTGGTGGTGAGCAAGCTTTACTTTAATATGTGTGGATGCGGGTTCGAATCCCATCAAGGCGACATTAAATTATTTGTTTTTTGGACAAATGACTTTTATTTTGAGAGATTTGTGACATCTGTCACTACACATACAATTAATTATACTTCTTACTGTTAATTGAGCTTATTTTGTATACTACTAAGTAATAAATATTGTTTATATCAGGAGAAAAATAAAGTTAAATAATTTTGTTATATGACATCGTATCACTAGTTTTTGTTTAGGTATACACAAGTTACTCATATCCATTCTAAAAAGTTCTTAATTTATACGTAAATTATTTGAAATTTTCTTTCCAATATTTTCAACTCTGTAACGTAGATGACCTAAGTTACATATTAATGTATAAATTCTTGTTCAAATTTATTTGAATTATTTTTTCTTGTATGAAAAATGTTAATATATTATATGTAATGGTTGGAAACTAAATATAAAATTCCACAAATAATTCTAAAATTATTTATTGAACTCTCATGAGTGACAAATTTGGATTTTCCATGTAAAATTATCTTTCTTTTATTACGTGTATGAACAAAAGTATATTAACGGGAGAATTTTTATACAAATATTTAAATGACAGTAAGACCCCAACTTAAGTGTGAATTGAATTTGAAATATTATTATTTTTCTATATATATGTGGTCCTGTATAGTTGGATGCCTTAAATAAAAATGTCTCTGAAATTTCTTATATGTAGCAGTAATTAAGAGTTATATTTTGACTTTGAATGAAAATTTAGAACAAATATATGACTAATAAGTTATGTAAAGTGAGAAGCGAAGTAATTTGTAAGTGAAACCCACCCTCAGTCAAAAATTCTAGATCCACCACAGCTCGAAAATCATGTTAGAATATGATCTGGGTTTAAGTTTAGGTTTAGGTTTCAACTTCGGAGTCATGTTGGACCATGATTCGGTTTAAGTTTAGGTTCGACTTGGAAGCCATTTGGATTTAGGATGGATTCGAGATTATTTGGAGGTTTGATTTTGAAGTCACTTAAACTAGCATTGGGCATGGGAGTAATTTTGATTTAGGAGTGGTTTGAAAGCAATCTCTGTTTGTTTTGACTTAAGAGTAGTCTTGATTTTAGTTTTGACTGGGAAGTCCTTTTAGATCGGTGTTGACTCGGGGTTAAGATTGATTGGAATGTCATTTGAATTTGAGCTTGACTGAGAAGTCATTTTGGTTAAAGCTTGACTTTTAAAATTTGAAGTTGACATGGGATTCATTTTGAATTTGGGTTTGACATAGAAGTTGACTAGGCTTTGGAATTTTGGTTTGTATTTAAGTTTGATATAGGAGTCATTTAGTGCTTTCATTAGGTATGGAAGCCCTATTTAATTTGCATTTGACATAAAATTCAATTTGGCTTCAAGTATGACATTGAAGTCAATTTGATATAGGATTTAGTCTGACATGAGAGTAGTGTTTTTTTTTTTGGGAATTTTCATTCGACATAAGTGTCAGGTTGGCTTTATGTGTGATAGTCTTTAGGTGTGACATAGAAGCCAATTTAAGGTTCGGGTTATTTTGAATTGAGCGGGATGGAAGTAAATTTTGATTTGGGTGCAAGAAGAAATTTAATTTGGGTTTAAGTTGACATGGAAGTCCTTTTTTTGGATTTTGGTTTCACATGAAACTCTTTTTGGATTTACGTTGGCCAAAAAGTTATTTTTTGTTTTAGATCGGATATAGGAGTTATTTGGTTTAAGTTGCTTGAGTCAAATCAAATTTAGTCAACTAGTTAGGGTGTTGACATAAAATTAATCACATGAGAGAAAGTGAATTTATTATATTACTTAGGCTGTACTTGAAGTAGGTTGCCTATATATCCTTTTAACGGATCAAGTCATTCATAGTTCAACCTTATGTTCAAATTTATTTTTATTTGAGGGAAATTTGATTCGAAGGTGTTGGGTGCCATTTAGCTGGATCCAACTCATTTATATTTCCCCTTTTAGATGTTATTTAAATTATGAGTTTTAGGACCTCGTTTTGGGTTACTTTGTAACCCATCAAATCAACCTTAGTTTGAGATTGTCCTTGGTTAAAAAACTAGTCCAACATATTTCATTTTCAAATTTGATACACTTTTAGTTGTGACTAGCATTGCATATTGGGTTTCCTATATACCCATTTTCGGGATCAAGTCAACATAGTTCTAAAAATAAAACATAGAATTTTCAATTTGATTTCAAACATGAGTAACTGCACCCGATCAAAACTTTTTTTCTTGTTTTATCGAAGCATTTTGTTTTCTCCTTTTTTTTTTCTTTCTCTGTTTTTTTTATTTTTCTAATTAATCTAAAAAAAAAATAATTTTGCCTATTTCTTTATTCTTGGTTTCTATAAAAAGAAAAAAAAAAGGTTTTTTTTTTGTTGGGGCGATGTGATACTGTACCATCCCAGCTCTTTCTTTTTTTATTTAATTTTCTTTTTTTTAAAGTAAAAACAGGTGTTTGTTTACAAAAATTAAATCAAATTTCATGGATATGAAGGAGTCCAAATTAGTAGTGAACCCTATTTTAAAAGTTTACTTTTTCTTGAAACCTCATCATTGGTCGATTCCTTTTGTAGGATTTTTTGAATCCATCACATGTTTCAAACCATGCACACATGGGATCCTTTGATTTTATCACGGGTTTTCAGAGAAACAATGCCCTTTCGGGCTATGCCTACATGAAATCATGCGAATTCCATCGTAGGTGTGAATATTTAGGCCAATATGGCATACCAAACATGGTAGCCTTCAATTCTATATATAGAGGCAAATATACATGGTAAGATTAGTGTAACCAGTCAAGGTAAAGCTAGATTTAGGAAATACAATATATTAAATCTAAACCTAGATAATGAAGGAATATCTTCTAATATGCCCTTTCAATCTGAACAGGTGAGACTAACGTGCAGATTGGCCTTGTGAATGCAGAAATGATTGATTCATAAACCCTTGGTAAATATGTTTGCAACTTTTTTGATGGTCGGTGTGTATCGAACCAGCAGATCACCCTTAAGGACCTTGTCTCAAACATAGTAGAAATCAACATCAAAGTGCTTGATACGATCATTACAGATTGGATTGCTACGAGATAAGTAGCTGAAACATTATCACAAAAAAGAATAATAGGCCCAGTGGAATGCTTCTTGGCACTCTAAGAAATGAGGTTAGGAGAAAGAAAGAGGGCATAATCAATGGTATAATGTCGAGTGTCATAACAGTCACCCCAATCAGCATCAACATAGGTAGTAATAGTAGTATAGAAGCCAGGTTTGAAGGTGAGAACATGGTCATGCATGAGCTTAAGGTACCGTAGTATCCTTTTAACCATCTACCAATGGGAAGACCTAGGAGCATGCATAAATTGGGAAATACAATTAACAGCATAACAGATATTAGGTCAGTTCATAGTAAGATACTAGAGAGCCCCTACAGCATTACGATATTTAGTAGGATCCGCAAGCAATCCCCTTCATTTTGGGAGAGTTGTACTCGAGCTGGTAAAGGAGTTTGAATAGGTTTAGAGTCAAGTATATCATGCCTAAGATAAAGATCAAGTGTGCATTTATGTTGCATTAAGAAAAGACCCTTAGCACTTCAATTGGCCTCAATACCCAAAAAAAAAAAAAAAAAAAAAAAGGAGGTGTAAAGACGACCAAGATCCTTCATAGCAAATTGTTAAGAATGTGTTCTGATGAAGGATGAAAGCAAGGAGGATTTAGACTAGTGAGAATTATATCACCAACATAAAGAAGAAGATAAAGAAGATCTTTGGAGGAATAAAAAATAAAGAGGGATGAATATGCTTGGCTGCAATGGAAACCTTGACTAAGGAGAAACGTGCTAAACATATGAAACAAAACCCGAGGGGCTTATTTGAGCCTATAGTGCCTTACGAACATGACAGACATGGTTTGGGATCCTAGGATGCACAAACCTCTAAGGTTGTTTCATATAGACCCCCTCGTTTGGATAACCATATAGGAAGGCTTTTTTGACCTCTAGTTGTCGAATATGCCACCTGTAAGTCACTACTAAACTAAGAATGAACTGAACCATTGTAGGTTTAATGAAAGGACTAAATGTCTCAAAATAATCAATGCCCTCTCGTTGATGAAAGCCTTGAGCTACAAAGCTAGCCTTGAAATTCTCAACAGAACTATTTGCCTTACTCTTGACTTTGTACTTCCAAATACTATCAACTACATTTTCATTAGGTGAAGAAGGAACAAGATCCCCCGTGTGATTTTCTAACCAGGCATTTAACTCATCAGCCATGGCTTCTTGCCATTTAGGGTTATTAACGATTGAGAAAAACAAGTTGGTTCTTGAATAACAATAATTGAGGATAGAGATAAGACACGTTTTAATCTACAATGCCGTCTTTGAGATGGGTACGCATGGAATGCACAGTAGTTGGATGCACATGGGGTCTAAGTCTAGGGTAGTAGTAAGGTTAGGGGTTGAGGATGGTACGGTTAAATTAGAGGAGGAGCAAACAAGACTAGGGGTCTCGCCTAAGGATGATGAGAAAAAGGTTGGGACCGATGTGGGGGCCAAAGCTAACACTGAGGTTCAGGTGTCGGTTGGTGACACAGAAGGTGCAACATCGGACGCAGGCATGATGGGGGTTGACATCGGGGTGAGATTCGGCAAGTGGGTGCACAGAACAAGGGAGTTTTAATGGACGGGCATGGCTAGTTATGGTGACAGGCACTTCGTGGGACATAGGAAGGACACTAGAAGGACCTGCAGTACTTGGCATGATAGACGAGCAGGGAAATAGCGCTTTAACAAGACATGCACACGTCTAATTTTAAGGTCAAAACATCAATAACTTTTGTATCGTGCTGCATAACCTAGAAAATTGCATGGAATGGCACGAGGAGCCAATTTATGAGCGGTACGAGGTATGATATTAGGATAACATGCACACCCAAAGATGCGAATGAAAGAGTAGTCAGGAACAGTTTGAAATAAATTTTCAAAGGGAGAAGCGTTACTTAAAATAGGTGTTAGCTAACGATTTATAAAAAAATCAAGTTGCAAAAGCAATATTGGCCCAAAAGTCGGCGGGAAGTTGAGCTTGAAAAAGAAGCGCTCATGCTATTTTAATAATATGCCAATGCTTACATTCCACCACCCCATTTTGCAGTGGGGTTTCAAGACATGAAAGACAAAATGAATGCCATGAGTACGACAAAGGGAGGCCATCGTTCTATAGTCAAACTCATGACCTCTATCACTTTGTAAGAATTTGATTTTGTAGCCAAATTTGTTTTCCTCAAAAGTTTTAAATTTGGATTATAAATTGCAAACTTCATCTTTCCCTCGCATTAGGTACAGTCATACAAAGTAAGAAAAATCATGAATAAAAAGAAAATAATATTTAAAAGTAGAAATAGAGGAGACGGGGGCTTGCCAAACGTCAGAGTGAATCATTTGTAAAGGATGAATAGATGTATGTAATCAAAAGGCAATCAATATGATTTTCCTAAACAATGAGGTTCACAATGTCCAATCAAAGATTTAATAAAAGAAACCAAGTAATGTTTACGTAAAATACTCAAAACGTTATTTCTAAAATAACCTAATCGTCTATGCCTAGTAATCAGCAGGTAGGGTATGTGTGACTAGCCCAATATGGCTAAAACCCATATTGCGTCCCATTACTGTGCATCTGAAGTAGAGGCGTCCTCATTTCCTTGTCCTTCACACAAAAAGAATTAGAGTCAAATTCAACAATGAAGTAGTCATCACGACATAATTATTCATTAGAAAGTAAATTACGAGTGATATTAGGTACAAGAAAAACACAAGGCGAGTATATGGGACTATCATTGATTGGAATAGCTAAGGAACCAAAATGAGTGATTCGAAGTAATGACCCATTACCAACTAAAACAGATTGTGAACCCAAGTAAGGACGATTGGTTTTGAAGAATACCTAAGTTTGATGTCAGATGATTAGACACCCAGAAGTCAGGGTACCACATGTACTTAGGCCCAGTAATAGACATAGCAGATAAGGAAGGAGAAAAATCAGACTGAGAATACCAATGGGTACATTGAAGAGCAGTATAGCCAAATTGTTAACAGATCCGACATAGTCCAGGTCCTGGCCCAAGTATACTATGACCAAATTGATGAGGAAAGTTACCTGCAAGTCTTACCAAAGTGGCATAGGTAGCAGAAGCAAATCCAGGCGACTGAAAACCAAAACCACCGTGCAGTGGTTGTGGACACAATGTCTGAATCTGTGGATAACCATGGCCTCAATTGTTGCACTAGCCAAGGCCACCCAGGCGATTGTTGTTACAATTACCATGGCCACCACGACCACGGTCACCACAATACTAACCTCCACTGGCCACATCTAGAGGGTTGTTCAAGGATGCTAGAGCTTGAACAACTTTCTATGGCTAACAACTGGAGACGCAAACATGTGATGCTTCTTCGTTAAGCAGGGACGCTTTCAAGCCTTCAAAGGTTAGGTTGATCAGGTAGTTTCTCGTTGCAGTACCATAGGCCCCATACTCGGGAGGGAGCCCAAAAAGGGCATAATGAAGAAGTTCCCAATTGGAGATGAGAGAGTCAGTAGCAGCAAGATCATCGTCATTAGGTTTGAGTTCAAAAGATAAACCTCTATTGTTTTGTTTTCTTTGCATAGAAGGGATAATTGAGTATGAAAATAAAATTCCTTGGCAAGGAATTTGATGCATGTTATCCTAACACTGAGGTTCGGTTGTCGGTTGGTGACACAGGAGGTGCAACATCGGATGCAGGCATGATGGGGGTTGACATCGGGGTGAGATTCGGCAAGTGGGTGCACAGAACAAGGGAGTTTTAATGGACGGGCATGGCTAGTTATGGTGATGGGCACTTCGTGGGACATAGGAAGGACACTAGAAGGACCTGCAGTACTTGACATGATAGACGAGCTGGGAAATAGCGCTTTAACAAGACATGCGCACGTCTAGTTTTGGGGTGAAAACATCAATAACCTTTGTATCGTGTTGCATAACCTAGAAAATTGCATGGAATGGCCCGAGGAGCCAATTTATGAGCGGTACGAGGCATGATATTAGGATAACAAGCACACCCAAAGATGTGAAAGAAAGAGTAGTCAGGAACAGTTTGAAATAAATTTTCAAAAGGAGCAGCGTTACTTAAAATAGGTGTTAGCTAACGATTTATAATAAATCAAGTTGCAAAAGCAATATTGGCCCAAAAGTCGGCCGGAAGTTGAGCTTGAAAAAGAAGCGCTCATGCTATTTTATTAATATGCCAATGCTTACATTCCACCACCCCATTTTGTAGTGGGGTTTCAAGACATGAAAGCCAAAATGAATGCCATGAGTACGACAAAGGGAGGCCATCTTCCTATTGTCAAACTCAAGACCTCTATCACTTGGCAAGAATTTGATTTTGTAGTCAAATTGGGTGTCCTCATAAGTTTTAAATTTGGAAAATAAATTGCAAACTTCATCTTTCCCTCGCATTAGGTACAACCATACAAAGCAAGAAAAATCATGCATAAAAAGAAAATAATATTTAAAAGTAGAAATAGAGGAGACGGGGGCTTGCCCAACGTCAGAGTGAATCAATTGTAAAGGATGAATAGATGTATGTAATCAAAAGGCAATCAATATGATTTTCCTTAACAATGAGGTTCACAATGTCCAATCAAAGATTTATTAAAAGAGACCAAGTAATGTTTATTAAAATATTCAAAATGTTATTTCCTAAATAACCTAAACGTCTATGCCTAGTAATCAGCAGGTTGGGTATGTTTTACTAGCCCAGTATGGCTAAAACCCATATTGCGTCCCATTACTGTGCATCCGAAGCAGAGGCGTCCTCGTTTCCTTATCCTTCGCACAAAAAGAGTTAGAGTCAAATTCGACAATGAAGTAGTTATCACGACATAATTATTTAATAGAAAGTAAATTACGAGTGATATTAGGCACAAGAAAAACACAAGGTGAGTATATGGGACTATCATTGATTGGAATAGCTAAGGAACCAAAATGAGTGATTGGAAGTAATGACCCATTACCAACTAAAACAGATTGTGAACCCAAGTAAGGACAATTGTTTTTGAAGAACACCTAAGTTCGATGTCAGATGATTGGACACCCCGAAGTCAGGATACCACATGTAGTTGGGCCCAGTAATAGACATAGCAGATAAGGAAGGAGAAAAATCAGACTGAGAATACCAATGGGTACATTGAAGAGCGGCATAGCCAAATTTTTAACAGATCCGACATAGTCCAGGTCCTGGCCCAAGTATACTATGACCAAATTGATGAGGATAGTCACCTACAAGTCTTACCAAAGAGGCATATGTAGAAGGAGCAAATCAAGGCGATTGAAAACCAAAACCATCTGCGGTGGTTGTGGACCCAATGTCTGAATCTGTGGATAACCATGGCCTCCATTGTTGCACTTGCCAGGGCCACCCAGGCAATTGTTGTTACAATTACCATGACCACCACGACCACGACTGTCACAGTCCTAACCTCCACTGGCCACATCTAGAGGGTTGTTCAAGGATGCTAATGCGTGAAAAACTTTCCATGGCTAACAACTGGAGATGCAAATATGTGAGGCTTCTTCGTTACGCAGGGACGTTTTCAAGCCTTCAAAGGTTAGGTTGATCAAGTAGTTTCTCGTTACAGTACCATGTGCCCCATACTGGGGAGGGAGCCCAAAAAGGGCATAATGAAGAAGTTCCCAATTAGAGATGAGGGAGTCAATAGCAACAAGATCATCATCAATAGATTTGAGTTCAAAAGATAAGTCTCTATTGTTTTGATTTCTTTGCATAGATGGGCTAATTGAGTATGAAAATAAAATTCCTTGGCAAGGAATTTGATGCACGTTATCCTAACACTGAGGTTCGGGTGTCGGTTGGTGACACAGGAGGAGCAACATCGGATGCAGGCATGATGGGGATTGACATCGGGGTGAGATTCGGCAAGTGGGTGCACGGAACTAGGGAGTTTTAACGGACGGGCATGGCTAGTTATGGTGATGGGCACTTCGTGGGACATAGGAAGGACACTAGAAGGACGTGCAGTACTTGACATGATAGACGAGCAGGGAAATAGCGCTTTGACAAGACATGCGCACGTCCAGTTTTGGGGTCAAAACATCAATAACCTTTGTATCGTGCTGCATAACCTAGAAAATTGCATGGAATGGCTCGAGGAGCCAATTTATGAGCAGTACGAGGTAAGATATTAGGATAACATGCACACCCAAAGATGCGAAAGAAAGAGTAGTCCGGAACAGTTTGAAATAAATTTTCAAAGGGAGAAGCGTTACTTAAAATAGGAGTTAGCTAACGATTTATAATAAAACAAGCTGCAAAAGCAATATTGGCCCAAAAGTCGGCCGGAAGTTGAGCTTGAAAAAGAAGCGCTCATGCTATTTTATTAATATTCCAATGCTTGCATTCCACCACCCCATTTTGTAGTGGGGTTTCAAGACATGAAAGACAAAATGAATGCCATGAGTACGACAAAGGGAGGCCATCTTCCTATTGTCAAACTCATGACCTCTATCACTTTGTAAGAATTTGATTTTGTAGTCAAATTGGCTTTCTTCAAGAGTTCTAAATTTGGAAAATAAATTGTAAACTTCATCTTTTTCTCGCATTACGTACAACCATACAAAGCAAGAAAAATCATGCACAAAAAGAAAATAATATTTAAAAGTAGAAATAGAGGAGATGGGGGCTTGCCAAACATCAGAGTGAATCAGTTGTAAAGGATGAATAGATGTATGTAATCAAAAGGTGATCAATATGATTCTCCTAAACAATGAGGTTCGCAATGTCCAATCAAAGATTTATTAAAAGAAACCAAGTAATGTTTATGTAAAATACTCAAATTGTTATTTCTTAAATAACCCAAACATCTATGCCTAGTATTCAGCAGGTAGGGTATGTGTGACTAGCCCAATATGGCTAAAACCCATATTGCCTCCCATTACTGTGCATTCGAAGGAGAGGCGTCCTCGTTTCCTTGTCCTTCACACAAAAAGAATTAGAGTCAAATTCGACAATGAAGTAGTTATCACGACATAATTATTTAATAGAAAGTAAATTACGAGTGATATTAGGTACAAGAAAAACACCGGGTGAGTGTATGGGACTATCATTGATTAGAATAGCTAAGGAACCAAAATCAGTGATTGGAAGTAACGACCCATTACCAACTAAATCAGATTGTGAACCCAAGTAAGGGTGATTGGTTTTGAAGAATACCTAAGTTTGATGCTAGATGATTAGACACCCCTAAGTTAGGATACCACATGTAGTTAGGCCCAGTTATAGACAAAGCCGATAAGGAAGGAGAAAGATCAGACTGAGAATACCAATGGGCACATTGAAGAGCAATATAGCCAAATTGTTAACAGATCCGACATAGTCCAGGTCCTGGCCCAAGTATACTATGACCAAATTGATGAGGAGAGTTTCCTGCAAGTCTTACCAAAGAGACATAGGTAGCAGGAGCAAATCCAAGCGATTGAAAACCAAAACCATCGTGCGGTGGTCGTGGACCCAATGTCTGAATCTGTGGATAACCATGGCCTCCATTGTTGCACATGCCAGGGCCATTGTTACAATTACCATGGCCACCATGACCCCGGCCGCCACAGTCCTAACCTCCACCGGCCACATCTAGAGGGTTGTTTAAGAATGCTAGAGCATGAACAACTTTCCATGGCTAACAACTCGAGACGCAAACATGTGAGGCTTCTTCGTTAAGCAAGGACGTTTTCAGGCCTTCAAAGGTTAGGTTGATAAGGTAGTTTCTTGTTACAGTACCATAGGCCCCATGCTCGGGAGGGAGCCCAAAAAGGGCATAATGAAGAAGTTCCCAATTGGAGATGAGAGAGTCAATAGCAGCAAGATCATCATCAATAGATTTGAGTTCAAATGATAAGCCTCTATTGTTTTGTTTTCTTTGCATCGAAGGGCTAATTGAGTATGAAAATAAAATTCCTTGGCAAGGAATTCGATGCATGTTATCCTAACACTAAGGTTCAGGTGTCGGTTGGTGACACAGGAGGTGCAACACGGATACAGGCATGATGGGGGTTGACATCGGGGTGAGATTCGGCAAGTGGGTGCACAGAACTAGGGAGTTTTAATGGACGGGCATGACTAGTAATGGTGAAGGGCACTTCGTGGGACATAGGAAGGACACTAGAAGGACCTGCAGTACTTGACATGATAGACGAGTAGGGAAATAGCGCTTTAACAAGACATGCACACGTCTAGTTTTGGGGTCAAAACATCAATAACCTTTGTATCGTGCTGCATAACCTAGAAAATTGCATGGAATGGGGCGAGGAGCCAATTTATGAGCGGTACGAGGTATGATATTAGGATAACATGCACTCCCAAAGATGTGAAAGAAAGTGTAGTCAGGAACAGTTTGAAATAAATTTTCAAAGGGAGAAGCGTTACTTAAAATAGGTGTTAGCTAACGATTTATAATAAATCAAGTTGCAAAAGCAATATTTGCCCAAAAGTCAGCCGGAAATTGAGCTTGAAAAAGAAGCGCTCATGCTATTTTATTAATGTGACAATGCTTACATTCCACCACCCCATTTTGTAGTGGGGTTTCAAGACATGAAAGACAAAATGAATGCCATGTGTACGACAAAGGGAGGCCATCTTCCTATTGTCAAACTCATGACCTCTATCACTTTGTAAGAATTTGATTTTGTAGTCAAATTGGTTTTCCTCAAAAGTTTTAAATTCGGAAATAAATTGTAAACTTCATCTTTCCCTCGCATTAGGTACAACCATACAAAGCAAGAAAAATCATGCATAAAAAGAAAATAATATTTAAAAGTAGAAATAGAGGAGATGGGGGCTTGCCAAACATCAAAGATTTTCCTAAACAATGAAGTTCGCAATATCCAATCAAAGATTTATTAAAAGAAACCAAGTAATGTTTATGTAAAATACTCAAAACGTTATTTCTTGAATAACCCAAACGTCTATGCCCAGTATTCAGCAGGTAGGGTATGTGTGACTAGCCCAATATGGCTAAAACCCATGTTGCGTCCCATTACTGTGCATTCGAAGTAGAGGCGTCCTCGTTTCCTTGTCCTTCACACAAAAAGAAATAGAGTCAAATTCGACAATGAAGTAGTTATCACGACATTATTATTTAATAGAAAGTAAATTACGAGTGATGTTAGGTACAACAAAAACACAAGGCGAGTATATGGGACTATCATTGATTGGAATAGCTAAAGAACCAATATGAGTGATTGCGTGTAATGACCCATTACCAACTAAAACAGATTGTGAACCCAAGTAAGGACGATTGGTTTTGAAGAATACCTAAGTTCGATGTCAGATGATTAGACACCCCGAAGTCAGGATACCACATGTAGTTAGGCCCAGTAATAGACATAGCAGATAAGGAAGGAGAAAAATCAGACTGAGAATACCAATGGGTACATTGAAGAGCCGTATAGCCAAATTTTTAACAGATCCGACATAGTCCAGGTCCTGGCCCCAGCATACTATGACCAAATTGATGAGGAAAGTTACCTACAAGTCTTACCAAAGAGGCATAGGTAGCAGGAACAAATCCAGGAGACTGAAAACCAAAACCATCGTGTGGTGGTTGTGGACCCAATGTTTGAATCTGTGGATAACCATGGCCTCCATTGTTGCACTTGCCAAGGCCACCCAGGCGATTGTTGTTGCAATTACCATGGCCACCACGACCACGGCCGCCACAGTCCTAACCTTCACTGGCCACATCTAGAGGGTTGTTCAAGGATGCTAAAGCGTGAACAACTTTCCATGGCTAACAACTGGAGACGCAAATATGTGAGGCTTCTTTGTTAAGCAGGAACGTTTTCAAGCCTTCAAAGGTTAGGTTGATCAAGCAGTTTCTCGTTACAGTACCATAGGCCCCATACTCGGGAGGGAGCCCAAAAATGGCATAATGAAGAAGTTCCCAATTGGAGATGAGAGAGTCAATAGCAGGAAGATCATCATCAATAGATTTGAGTTCAAAAGATAAGCCTCTATTGTTTTGTTTTCTTTGCATAGAAGGGCTAATTGAGTATGAAAATAAAATTCCGTGGCAGGGAATTTGATGCATGTTATCCTAACACTGAGGTTCGGGTGTCGGTTGGTGACGCAGGAGGTGCAACATCAGATACGGGCATGATGGGGGTTGACATCAGGGTGAGATTCGGCAAGTGGGTGCATAGAACTAGGGAGTTTTAATGGACGGGCATGGCTAGTTATGGTGATGGGCACTTCGTGGGACATAGGAAGGACACTAGAAGGACCTGCAGCACTTGATATGATAGACGACCAGCGAAATAGCGCTTTAACAAGACATGCACACGTCTAGTTTTGGGGTCAAAACATCAATAACCTTTGTATCGTGCTGCATAACCTAGAAAATTGTATGGAATGGCTCGAGGAGCCAATTTATGAGCGGTACGAGGTATGATATTAGGATAACATGCACACCCAAAGATGCGAAAGAAAGAGTAGTCAGGAATAGTTTGAAATAAATTTTCAAAGGGAGAAGCGTTACTTAAAACAGGTGTTAGCTAACGATTTATAATAAATCAAGTTGCAAAAGCAATATTGGCCAAAAAGTCGGCAGGAAGTTGAGCTTGAAAACGAAACGCTCATGCTATTTTATTAATATGCCAATGCCTACATTCCACCACCCCCATTTTGTAGTGGGGTTTCAAGACATGAAAGACAAAATGAATGCCATGAGTACGACAAAGGGAGGCAATCTTCCTATTGTCAAACTCATGACCTCTATAACTTTGTAAGAATTTGATTTTGTAGTCAAATTGGTTTTCCTCAAAAGTATTAAATTTGGAAAATAAATTGTAAACTTCATCTTTCCCTCGCATTAGGTACAACCATACAAAGCAAGAAAAATCATGCATAAAAAGAAAATAATATTTAAAAGTAGAAATAGAGGAGACGGGGGCTTGCCAAACGTCAGAGTGAATCAATTGTAAAGGATGAATAGATGTATGTAATCAAAAGGTGATCACTATGATTTTCCTAAACAATGAGGTTCACGATGTCCAATCAAAAATTTATTAAAAGAATCCAAGTAATGTTTATGTAAAATACTCAAAACGTTATTTCTGAAATAACCTAAACTGCTATGCCTAGTAATCTGCAGGTAGGGTATGTGTGACTAGCCCAATATGGTTAAAACCCATATAGCATCCCATTACTGTGCATACGAAGTAGAGGTGTCCTTGTTTCCTTGTCCTTCACACAAAAAGAATTAGTGTCAAATTCGACAATGAAGTAGTTATCACGACATAATTATTTAATAGAATGTAAATTACGTGTGATATTAGGTACAAGAAAAACACAAGGCGAGGATATGGGACTATCATTGATTGGAATAGCTAAGGAACCAAAATGAGTGATTGGACGTAACGACCCATTACCAACTAAAACAGATTGTGAACCTAAGTAAGGACGATTGGTTTTGAAGAATACCTAAGTTTGATGTCAGATGATTAGACACCCCTAAGTCAGGATGCCACATGTAGTTAGGCCCAGTTATAGACATAGCAGATAAGGAAGGTGAAAGGTCAGACTGAGAATACCAATGGGTACATTGAAGAGCAGCATAGCCAAATTGTTAACAGATCCGACATAGTCCTTGACCTGGACCAAGTATACCATGACCAAATTGTTGGGGAAAGTTACCTGCAAGTCTTACCAAAGAGGCATAGGTAGCAGGAGCAAATCCTGGCGACTGACAACCAAAACCGTCGTGCGGTGGTTGTGGACCCAATGTCTGAATCTGTGGATAACCATGGCCTCCATTGTTGCACTTGCCGAGGCCACCCCGGCGATTGTTGTTACAATTACCATGGCCATCACGACCACGGCCGCCACAGTCCTAACCTCCACCGGCCCCATCTAGAGGGTTGTTCAAGGATGCTGGAGCATGAACTACTTTCCATGGCTGGCAACTAGAGACACAAACATGTGAGGCTTCTTCGTTAAGCAGGGACGTTTTCAAGCCTTCTAAGGTTAGGTCAATCAGATGGTTTCTCGTTACAGTACCAGAGGCCCCATACTCGAGAGGGTGCCCAAAAAGGGCATAATGATGAAGTTCCCAATTGGAGATGAGAGAGTCAATAGCAGCATGATCATCATGAATAGATTTGAGTTCAAAAGATAAGCCTCCATTGTTTTGTGTTCTTTGCATAGAAGGGCTAATTGAGTATGAAAATCAAATTTCTTGGCAAGGGAGTGATCCAAAACCGTTTATTGAGAGCATCCCGCTTATCTTTTGAAGTAGGATGTCAAATGACATCATTGAGGATAGGGTGGCAAGAGTGGTAGCAATATACGAATGGATACTTTGATTCATACAAGTCTAGGATGTCTAATCAGGATTAAGGTATAAGACTTGTTAGTGTGAACAAGATATGGAGTGGGACAAGGAAGGGAACTGTTACTAAATCCCATGCGTCGATGAGCTTGAAGGATCATGGAAATTTTTTTACGCCAACCGGAGTAGTTAATGGGCTACTCCAATTTTATAGTCACAAGATTGGTGACCATGGACATTGAGGAGGTAGTGGGAGAGGCCATGTATGTGGAGATTGGAGATTGACAAAAAGATGTTAGGGGAAAAGGAGCATCGATAATAGTGGTAGGTATCGAAGATTGAGGAATTATACCTAGGGTCATAAGAGAAGGGAAGCAGGCACTGGGAATCGAGGTTGAAGCAGACACCAAAACAGACGCGAAGGGTAAATTGAATGTGGGTTGAGGGATAGGACGTAGATTGTTGGGCATCGGAGATTAGGGTGGTCGTTGGTAGTGTAGAAGGAAGATTAGGACATACTTTGTTGTGACAAATTTTAAAAATTTTCCCTTAGTTTATTAAAATAGCACAGAGAAAAGGTTTAAAATTCTTAATTTTAAATCTAAAGTTCATTTAAAATTCCTAATTTTAAATCTATAGATTTAAATTCCTAATTTAAAATAACATCATCTACTCTAAAAGAGAAGGAAAGAAAGATATACCTGGAATCGATCCAAATCAAGAAAACCAGAATGATAATGACTCCAAGAAAACCGAGAAAATCGAGACCCAACTATCTTTTACGCGATGACCTCAAAACCCCCGAGAAATAGGCTCCGAAAAATATTAAACAGTGGAAAGAAAAATTTCAAAGGAAAATTTTCTCTCCAATTTTTAGAACCTTTAATTTTGGAATTTATTACCAAACCTTGAAATAGGTACCTATATTTATAGTAGACTACCGGAGCGTTAAAAATAAAAAAATTTCAATGTGGGACATGTTATTACAAAACAAAACGCAGCACATCATTGCAAAATGATGGCGCTCCACAATCTTATGTGACCGGTACTCCACGAGGCACGCGGATAACCACAAGGGACACTGGTTCATCCGGTAGAAAAGATGCGGATTGCCACTGTGTAATCACAATTTTTTTAAAAAAATTATGTTTTTGCTTTATTTTTCACATATAAAAATTTATCTTATAAATTTTAATTTTTCAAAATTATTTTTTTTTATAATTTTTAATTTATATTTATCTCATAAATAAAATTTGGCAAAATTAAATTTACTCATCTCATAAATTTTTTTAATATTTTTCTAATGGCAATAAAATCAAAGACTTGCCCAAAGACCTCCGGAACAATTTAAATCTAGCTCCAAATGGGTTAAATTAATTAGCATCTCATGATAAAATTTAATTATCATTTAACGAGATTTAATTGCACTAAATAAATCTCATTGCACTCTAGACCTAAATCATTTATTTGATACTTCCCAAACAAACTGTATTGATGACAACAACCCTCCACTAGATGTCCATGACAAACTATGACGATTATTTTTCTCATATCTTTTCCATTAGTTCCCGACTCGTCCTTTACCGAACAATTCATTTATACTTAAACATATTCATAGTATGAATTCCAAATATCAAACACCTGGAACACTTTAGCCAAAAATTCAAAACTATATCCTTGTCACACTTTACACCTCTACCCAGTGTACGTGGGAATTCAGCCATTTATTTAGACCTTACTGATAGTACACCAAATTAACTAACGTTCCTTGCACAAGTTCAGGATACTCTCTGGATTTAGAGTCACCGTTTAAACAATACAATATGAATCACTCATCTCCGATAGTAGTCTAGAAACAAGCAACTCACATGGTCCAACTCAATATGTCAATCTTGTTAAAAACACCAATCCAACATTTTTGGATCACCATCCACATGACCAAGACAAGTCATCTAAAGTGTCAAGTCATGGTCTTAACAGACAAGTAGTCTAAACTTATCATCATCCACAAGTTATTCAAATGACATTTTATACCATTTGTTCCAAGTCCATTTGTGACATAACCTCATTATCCACTTAGAACAAACATGTAAAATATAATATGAGGACTCTATCAATCTCATGGATGATACTTCAAAGAAAATCACATGTAGTATATATGCTTACTTACACAAATTTAATAAGAAACAACTGGAACTTCAATTTTATTCATTATTAAAGTAATATTACAAAATAAATTTGTATTTTAGGACACTATTCCTAACATAGATAGGGTGCCAGAGATTGAAGGCATGAGTGTGAGATGTCTCTTACTTCCATGGAGATTAGAGGAACCCTAGGCAGATTGGAGGTTAGGGATAGACGGGTGACAAGGCTACCGCCAGGGAGAGGAGGGAAGAGAAATTATTTTTAGGGTTAGAGTTTCAGAGCATGCTCCGATATCGTGTGAATATTTAGGTTAATGCGGCATACATAATACGGTGGACTTAAATTGTATATATAGAGGCAAATATACATGATAAGATAAGTCTAACACAATTAGAATAAAGCTAGATCAAGGAAATACAACATAATAAATCTAAATCTAGATAATAAAACAACAACAACAACAACATTCCTAGTGCCACAAGGGCTCCTGCTTGCGCAGGGTCTGCCGGGGTAGGATGTACGCAGGCTTACCCCATCAAAGTGAGGCCCTGACAACATACTGTTTCCGAGGACCCCTGGCCTGATCGTTGAAAAGTTGTAAAGACTTGTAAAAAGACCGTGAAAGGGTAAAGTAGAGAGTATGCAGGGAGCATGTAAGGAGCTTGCAAGGAAGTATGTTGGGCATAGATGTCATTTGAGGCATGTATTCATATAGACAAGTAATCATATAAATTTGTTTTCGTTAAAAAATGATACAATTTATCGTATTAAATATTTGTTTAGTTAAAAATTTATTTAGCTCATTAATAATAATTCATCTCATGAATTTATTTTTAAATATTTTTAAACAGAGATTAAATTGAGGCTTGCGAAGGGACCTCAGGAACAATTTAACTCTGACTCCAAATGGGTCAAATCCGATTATGAACTCATGATAACAATTGATTGCCATTTAGTAAAACTTAATTCCAATAAATAAGTTTTACTACACTATAAAATTAAATATATTTACTCAAAAATTTTCCAATTAACTTTTATTGCAACAATTAACCCCTCTATTAGATTTCTGTGAGAAAAGGTAACTTTAATTACTATCTTTACTTTTCTCACATTTCTCGCCATAGTTTCCGACTTGCCCTTCTTGAGCAATTCAATAATACAAAAATAATATTAGTTCCAAATGTCAAACATATGGAATACTTCGGCTAAGTATTCTAGAATTTGTTTGCAAATCAACTAAGGGGACATCTTGATCACAAAAGAGACTATCGATTCCCCGTTAAACAACTGTTCCCTAGATTTAGAGTTATCTTCTTAAAAAATTAATTATTTCTAATCACAGTTATGAAACAAATACTACAGGTGGTCTTGCTCAATGTTCCAATCAAATAGACAACACCAATATAATACTTTTGGATCTCTATCCACATGACTAAGATAATACATCTAAAGTATCATAATATAGTCTTATCAAACAAGCTCTCCAAACTCATCACTGACTACGAACATACTTTGACAACATATCACTAGTCTAATCTAAATCTATATATGGTTCAATCTCATTGACTATTTAAACCAAACCTAATATGTCATATTGGACTACGTCCATCTCATGCAACATTTTAGAAAACAATCACACGTATGTTTGATTGACAAACAAGTAGACAATAAATAAGTAAAATAATTTCATTTATTTAATATTGCAAACTAACTACTTGTGTTTCTAGGGCACCAATTCCAACAATCTCCCACTTATCCTAAACCCAATAGCCTTGCATTGCATAACTATCTCCTAGGGATCTATCAACTCTTTGACTATAAACCTTACAATAACTAATATGTCACTGTCTCATTCTTTTGCTCACGTGCTTTTGTCATTTAAAAACCTTCTGAGTCAAGTAGTCTACTTAACAATTTCATAGTTGTCAAGTGCCCGACTACCATAGTAAAGTAAGCAATACAAGACTACTTGACTTTTCACCATAGAATTACTCCCACTAAATGGTAAACATGGATTTCAAACCTCTAATGTCTAAACTCCGTTTTAAAACAAACAACCATGACAAACTCACATTCTTTCGTTTAAATCTCGCATAAGCTTGATCCTAAGAATATAGTGTGCTCATCTTTGGTCTTTCGCTTTTTAACTAACTGGACAATCAAATCTTAACATCTCATTACAATTCTACACTATTCTTAATGAGAAGAATCCCATCTATATACAACACTTAGAAAGTCTCTAATTTTTTGTTATGTCACTTATACACGTATGATTCACTAACAATTGATTCAAATCCCTAGGACTTGACTACCAGTCATCGAATCTGCTATTTAATGAACCAATTGCTTATTGAAGTCTACAAATAGAGTTCCTCAGTTTTCATACTATATGCTCTTGACTCTTGGCACCAAACTTGTCTGGTTATATCATATACATAACCTTTTTAAGGATAAGAGCATCCTAATTGTCTTAAGCGTAGCATCTGGTTAAAAGGTTTCATCAAAGTCAGTTCCTTCCTCTAAGGTATAACCCACTGCCATCAACCTCACCTTGAAAGTCTCAATTTGCTGTTCCAGTGAACTCTTTTTACTTATACATCCATTCATATCTAATCAAATAGATTTAATGCTTTACAACGCCTCTACAAGTTCCCAGACTTAATTAAAATACAATTACTTTAACTTAACTTTTATTACCCTAACCCATTGGTCTGAAACTTTAGACTCAAGAGTTTCTTCATAGTCTAAAGAACCAGATTCACTAGTATGCTTAACCGTTAAGATTGAAGACATGAATCCGTCAAGTGACCCTGACCATCCTCCCACTACACCAAAGCTCTCATATACTTAGTGTGACAATAACCCAGTTGAACAATAACAACAACAATCCAGTGCCTCAAGGGCTCCCATGTGAGCAGGGTCGGGAGGGGGGATAGGATGTACATAGCCTTACCCCATCAGGAGGATACCCTAATGAGAGGTGGTTTCTAAGAACCCCCAACCTCAAAACCATGAATAGCATGAAAAGCACGGAGAGCATGGAGAGCATGAGAATCATTGAAGCATGAGAGCATGGAAGCATCTAAGCAAGACCAAAAAGGAAAAGCAAAAGCAAGCAAGCTTCTATGGGAGGGAGCCTACCTCACAACAAAATGCAAGCATATATCAGATGTAGGCAACAAGTGGCAAGGCAGAAATGCATAAAAATAGACATGCATGCAAGAAGCCTGGTGGCGCTAGTACTAGCTTAGAAGTGCTCGTCGCTTCTACCCCGCTACATCTATTAAACCTATACTTGTCCTTCACTAAGCTCTATCTAGGACCATCTCCTCATTTAGCTTGAGATAGGCAAGGTCCTGTCGAATTGCTTGCATCCAACTTTTCTTTAGTCTGCCACTTCCTCTCTTCCCGTCTATAATATGGAGTTGTTCGCATCTCTTGACAAGCACAGTGCTATGTCTCCTCCTAACATGCCCAAATGACCCAAATGTTGCTCCCGCAACTTATCCTTGATTAGGGCGACACGTAATTTACTTCTTATAACTTCATTCCTTATACTATCCTTCCTTGTGTGTCCACACATCCATCTCAACATCCTCATTTCTACTACCTTTATCTTCTGCGTGTGATGGTGCTTAACTGGGCATCACTCTATCCCATAAGACATAGCCAGTCTAACTATCGTCTTATTGTATTTTTCCTTTAGCTTTAGCCAGAATGTCCTATCACATAGTACCACAGAGGCCATCCTCCATTTATGCCAACCCACTTTAATCTTGTTGTTAACATCTGTGTCCACTTCGCCGTTTTGTTGCACCATGGAACCCAAGTATTAAAAGCATGTTTTCTTCAGTATGCACTCTAATCCAATCTTGACATCTTCTATACTTGGCATGGTAGATGCACAAGACTTGAGTTCCATATACTAGGTCTTAGATCTACCGAGTCTTACACCTTTCGATTCTTAGGCCATTCTCCGGAGTTCTAGGTTCTCATTCATCTCCTCCCTAGACTATCTCACCAGGACTACGTCGTCTTCAAAAAACATGCGCCAAGGCACATCCCCTTGGATGCACCGAGTGAGCTCATCCATGATCAAAATGATTAGAAAGGGATTCAAGGCTGATCCTTAGTGTACACCAACTGTAATGGGGAAAGCATCTGTCTCCCCTTCTACTGTGCGTACATTTGTTTGGGTGTCTTCATACATGTCTTTAATGGCTTGTATATAGGGCTAGGAGATGCCTTTCCCCTCCAAGTCCCTCCAAAGGACCTCTCTCGGCACTGTACCATATGCCTTCTCTAAGTCTGTGAAGACCATGTGGAGGTCCTTTTGCCTATCTCTGTAATAGTCTATTGTCCTCCTTGGGAGGTGGAAGGCTTCTATCCTCAACTTGCCAAGCATAAATCCAAATTGATTCAACCCCTATTCGTTGTCGTAGCTGTCTTTCTATGACCCGTTCCCAAAGTTTCAGAGTATGGCTTATTAGTTTGATTCCTCTATAGTTGGCACAACTCTAGACGTCGCCTTTGTTATTATAAACAGAAACTAATGTACTCTTCTGCCACTCATCTGCCATCTTCTTCCCTTGAAGAATTTGGTTGAATAATTTGGTTAGCTATCGGATACCAATTTCTCCTGTACATTTCTATGCCTTAATGGGTATTCCATCTAGGCCTACTGCTTGACCCCTGCCCATCTTCTACATGGCTTCCCTAACTACCTCAGTTCTATTTCTCGTGCAGTAATAGTCGGTGTGTTGCTCCTCAAGTGCTTGTAATTCTCCTAGGGATCCATCTCTACACTACAAGAAAGTTGGCTTTTAGCAATCAGAAATCACGACTGAAATTTTTTCTATCATTAAAAGCCTGTGCGCAATGCTAAGTTGCGACAAGATTAAAAAACCGTCATTAAAGAGTGATATTTGTGGGCTTTTAATGACAGGTAATAAGTAATTTCGTTAATTCTACCATAAACTGCCTTTAATGGGCTCATGTAAAAAATATTTCACTCGAAGATGTTAAAATTCGTTAAGTATTAAAAATTAGATGTTGTTCTTTATATTTATCATTGCCAATTTTTTCTCTGTTCTCTTTTCTTTTCTATTGGTTATTTCCCCTACCCATATTGTAATTTAAATTCAAGTATCAAATAAGATTTGATTCAATACTTTACGCAACCCGATATTTGGCTCGTTTGGTATACTCTAATGATACTTAATAATTATGCATTTAATATATTTAAACATAAGTTATATTAATTAAAAGGGATGAACAAAAAAACTAAGTAAATTTCATGACACATATATCCAAATAACCCTCCTGGCGCTACGACAAAAATAATCCCTAAATAAAAAGTAATAAAAATAATTATCATAAATTAATAAGAAAATTAACTAAAAACATTAACCCTAATTTGTGTTAGTCTTCTCCCTTCTCATCAGCCTCCTTCTTGTCCTACGCCACCAAAAGCCTTTTTTATGTTCTATTCTCCAATCAAAATCGGAGTTCGCCATTCACCATTCGTCATCCACTATCCACGCTCTAGCTTTGTAGGTAGTTATCGTTCATTGTCAATCGAGTTCGTTCAGGTTCACCCTAATTTGAGTTTATTGTCATTGTTTGTAGTTCGTTGACCCGATTTGCTTATGCTTTCAAGGTAAATGATGCAATCGGACCTCAACCCACTCGAACCAACCAAGCCAATCCAATAAAAATGACAAACAATCGATCAAGCAATGCCAGTAGGGTATTTGTATTTCACTATAAGTACGAGATTACATGTAATGAGTGTGAAAAACATATAATAGAGGAGAACTAGGGTTTAGAAGGGGACAAGAAAAGGAAGATAGGGGAGACGTGAGATAGAGAGAGAGAGAGAGAGAGAGAAAAGCAAAATTTGTTTTGGGGCAAAAAATCACACTCTCTCTCCTAACCCGAACCCATATATATACTATATTAACTAAAAAAATATGTTTAATTAAACTAAGAAAAAAAATACTTATAGCCATATTTATTCCACTAATTGATGGGTGCTGACATGTCCTAAGCAGCTGATGTGGCGCCAGTTGTCTTGTCGGGAGCTATAGATGTATCAATGCCACCTCCTTTAGACGACCCTTCACTCCAAGGGTCAAAATTTTGAAATCGGCGCTGAAAGTCATATGTGAACTCCCATGTGCCTTCTTTGGGAGGTCAGTTAACCCACTGAACCAGGTATTGAGTAGCAGCCACTCCACGACACTTCACAAGACGACGGCTCAATACAAGCAACGGTAGAGGTGCCGCTAGTACCGGTGTCCAAATGTCAGGTCAAGGGGTGCTATGAGCCGGAATCGAGAAACAACGCTTCAATAGTTAGACGTGGAGAGTGTGATGCATGTGGGCATGCGATGGTAAGTCGAGCTTGTAGGCCATGGCTCCGACACGATCCACTATCCTGAAAGGTCCATAAAATCGAGGGGATAGCTAATGAAATGCCCTGTACTCAACACTGTGCTGGCTATAGGGTTGTAGCTCCAGCCAGACGTAGTCACCCTCCTTGAACTTGCGGTCTGTGCAATGTCCGTCTGCTTGTTGTTTCATGCGATTTCGGTCTCGATGCAAATGAAACTTCAGCAAGGCAAGTGTCTCCTCACGTACACGAAGACTATAGTCAATTGTCTCGACTTGAGATTCTCCCAACCAAGAAGGTAGGTGGATTGGTGGTGGTTTCCCATATAAGATCTCATATGGCGTGACATGAGCTGCTGAATGAAAGGTGGTATTGTACCACCATTCCGCTAGAGGCAGCCACTGACTTCACTCTCGCGAACGTTCACTGGCCATGCATCGAGTATAGGTCTCAAGGCAACGATTAAGCACCTCAGTCTGTCCGTGGTCTGTGGATGATATGATGACGATAGGTTAATCTGAGTACCCAAATGGACAAAGAGCTCCTGCCATATCATGCTCACAAAGATGGGATCCCGGTCACTAATCAGAGTCTCAGGCATACCATGTAGATGAAAGATCTGATCGAGATAGAGCTGTGCTACAGTGGTTGCTGAGTATGGGTGGCTAATCACTAAGAAGTGGGCGTACTTGCTTAACCAATCAACGACGACAAGTATAACCGAGTATCCATGGGATTGGGGAAGACGCTCAATGAAGTCAAGTGAAACACTGCTCCAAACTATGTCAGGGACCGGTAATGGTTATAGCAAGCCTGAGGAAGCGACCGTCTCACAGTTGTGCTGTTGACATGTTGTGCACTGTCGTATGTAAGACCGAATGTAACTCTTCAGCCCCTTCCAAAAGAAAAGAGTGCGAACCCGACGATATGTATTCTCAACCCCGGAGTGCCCTCCAACTGGATAGTCATGGAGCCAAAGTAAAACTGACTGTCGCAAATCACTGTCATTTCCCACAACAAGCCGCCCTTTCCTCCTGAGTTTACCACCTTGCCATGAAAATTTCCGGTACGACAAAGGGTCTTCTTCCTTATCTCGGATAATCTGTTCTAAAAAAGGATCAAGTTGCCATGATTGTTGAAGTCGTTTAAAGAAATCAAAAGAAATGACAGTCATGGCCAGACACAATACTTTGGTTCCACTAACACGAGATAATGCATCAGCTACTTGATTCTCTTTGCCGCGCTGGTAAACAATCTCATAATCATACCGAATCAGCCTTGAAAGCCAGAAATGCTGAAAAGGTGTCGATAATTTCTGCTCCAGGAGGTGTTTCAAACTTTGCTGATCTGTGCCGATGATGAAATGGCGGCCGGTTAAATATTGTTGCCATTTATCAACCGCGAATACCACCGCAAGCAACTCGCGTTCATAAACCGACCAAGCTTGGTGCTTCTGTGCAAGCACCGGACTAATGCAGTCAAGACAATGTCCCTCTTGCATCAACACGGCTCTAATCCCTATCTCGGAAGCATCAGTCTTGATCATGAATATTTTAAAAAAATCAGGTAAAGCTAGCATGGGTGCCGCAGTCAAAGCTCGCTTCAGCAATTCAAATGCTTTTTCTGCCTCGGTCGATCGAACAAATGCCCCCTTTTTTCAATAACTCAGTCAACGGTCGAGCCATCATACTGTACCGCTTAATAAAATGATGGTAATACCCTGTGAGCCCAAGGAATCCTCGAAGTTGCTTTATGTTTGTTGGGCGGGGCCACTCAATGATGGCCCGTAGTTTATCAGGATCCGCGGAAACTCCTTCACTCGAAACAAAATGACCTAAGTACTCGATCTTGCATGCTGCAAACAAACACTTGGTGCACTTAACCAAAAATCGATGCTGCTGCAGAACTTTAAACGCGGTTTTTAGATGGGCCATATGGTTGGACCACGAAGCACTGTATACTAATATATCGTCAAAAAATAGAAGCACAAATTTTCTCAAATAAGGGCGAAAAATTTCATTCATGATACTCTGAAATGTCGAAGGAGCATTCGTAAATCCAAAAGGTGTGATCGTAAATTCAAAGTGGCCCGAGTGCGTGCAAAATGATGTCTTATGCACATCTTATGGGGCCATTCTTGTTTGCCAATATCCAGAACGGAGGTCGAGCTTTGAAAAGAAAGCTGAACCGCCAAGCTCGTCTAGTAGTTCCTCAATGATAGGGATCAGGAACTTCTCTTTAACTTTCATCTTGTTAAGCGCTCGATAATCCACACACAACCGCCATGAACCATCTTTCTTCTTCACTAACACTACCGGTGAAGCAAAGGGTGAAGAGCTATTCTGAATTACCCCTAAGTCGAGCATCTCTCGAGTCAACTTTTCAATTATATCCTTTTGAAAAGTTGGATACCGATATGGGCGAAGGTTCACCAGATTACTTCCCTCTTTCAAAGTAATATGATTATCAAAACCGGGTCTAAAGGGAGGTAATTGCTTGGGCTCTTCAAATAATGCATCAAACTCTGGTAGTAATGAAGTCAACTCATCACCCAGGTCATCCGCTGCACTAGCCGATAGCTGCAATGCAAAATAGTGCTATTCGGGTGCTGAAATTGGGCCCCGTGCAGATTTTTCAGCGGTGTAATTAACATGAACAGCTAAGAGAGACGCTGCAGCGCCCTGTTAATGACTCAAAGACGATTTTGACACTATTTTAAGCTGTTCCTTGGGTATCCCGCGCAAATTAATCGTATGCCCGTCTCAAACAAAGTCCATAACAAGCTCCTTAAAATCCCATTGTTCTTTCCCTATGGTTTCGAGTCACTGTATCCCCAAAACCATGTGACACCCCGAGAGTGGATGACAGAAAATTAGACATAAATTTAATATCCTTCATCCACCACTGAAAATTCCAGCACAGGCTCGTACAAAATAACTACTGACCATCAACCACAGTTAAAGACGGTTTATGTGACGCATCCACCTAACACTTCAATTGTTGAACCAAAGCCGAGTCAATAAAATTGTGGGTGCTCCCACTATCGATGAGAATGCTTATGACTCACTTTTCATAAAAGCCACGGACTCTCATAGTATGACATTGTGCGATCCCTTTAAGAGCATGTATCGAAATGTGTGGATCCGAGTCAGGATCAGGCTTGGGTGTTGTCGCAGCCTCATTATCGGTAAGGGCACTCTCCTCATCATCCACCTCGATCAAATATAACTGAAACCTCTTCTTCATCGGACAATTATGACTTGGACTAAAGCGCTAGTGACAATAGAAACAAAGATTCTTATCTCAATGTTCTTCCACCTCCGCGGGAGTCAATGGAATTTGACTCCTATTATGGCTCTTTATGTGGGTGTTGGATGTGTTTGAGCTTTGGGGCCGTTAGATCAAAATAGGGCTAGGCATGGGTTGGAGCATTTTATTAGCATTAAACGAGCAAGTACAAGCGTAACTAACAGGTGTGGAAAGGATGGGGACCATTTTATTGGTGTTTCTTCCTGCCAATCGAGCTAGATGAGTGAAAGTTTTGTCCTATAAATGTGCCAACTCGACCGCGTCTTGTAGCATAGTGGGTTTAAGCATTCTTGCCCACCTAGACAGTTCAAACTTCAATCCCCCCAAAAACATACTAAGACGGTGTGCTTCCGTCAACCCACATCGACTAATAAGCAACTTAAAATTACGC
Organism: Simmondsia chinensis; assembly: GCA_018398585.1. Classification (NCBI taxonomy): domain Eukaryota; kingdom Viridiplantae; phylum Streptophyta; class Magnoliopsida; order Caryophyllales; family Simmondsiaceae; genus Simmondsia; species Simmondsia chinensis. The sequence continues at coordinate 14,927,274 of JAGTTD010000004.1, forward strand.
AAGTACTCACTCAATGCACTCGTGTGCTTCAATTGACTCAATTCAGCCAAAGGATAGTCATTATTACTGGCAAAGAAACCACTGATACTCTTAGCATAAGTATTCCATGGAGCAACACTACCTTGTGGCCACGCACACACATAAGCACCGTCCCACGCTAGCGCATCCTCTTCAAGGGCAACACTAGCAAGCTTAACCTTACAATCTTCAGGTGTTCTATCCATACTAAAGTATCCCTCACATTTAAACAACCATCCTCTAACATCCATACCATCAAAACAAGGGAAATCAAACTTAGTAAAGTGAGTAGGGAAGTGATAGTTACCATTTCCAACCTCATTAGAGTTGGGGACGACTGTCTCGACTTGCGGCGGGGATGTCTGTCCGGGCGGTACTGCTGGAGACCTCACCCTGCCCTCCGATTATCAGGTTATTCAAAGCTAATTAAAGTAAACGAGCTAAAGAGAATAGAGAAATTGCCAAAAAGCATGATGATAAGTACTTACCCTTTTTTTTGAAATTTTTAAAAGACTAATGATTAAAATTGTAGAAAATAGACAGTCTTTTTGTTGGCCGATACTATTTACATTCCTATACAAAGGCTCCGAACTCTGGGAGGCACTGAAGCCAACTCTAAAGCATAAAACAGGAAAACTTTTCGAAAAAAATTACTTTTCCCACCCCCAAACATAGAGTCAACATTGTTCTTAATGTTAAAAGAATTACAAAGATTAAGTGGCCAAGAGATACTTCCCAGGTTTGAGGATTGCTTGTTGATGGTGTATGTTGACATCTTGCTACCCCCAAACTTGCTGTAAAATGCCTATTTAAACAAAATATACATAAACATGAGACAAATAAAAATAATGAAAGGAAAAATTAGATAAGAAAGGATAGAAACACTTGGGTTTCCTCCCAAGAAGCACCTTTGGTTATAGTCGTTAGCTCGACTTTCTGAGTAGATTATTCGGTGTTGTTGAGATGAATGGAAGTTTTTTGTAGCTCGAGCTCTCCATCAATGTAAGGTTTCAGTCTTTGACCATTGACTTTGAAAGTACCCTTTTTCTGATCCCGAATCTCAACCTTGCCATATGGAAAAACACTGGTTACAATGAAGGGTCCTGACCATCTAGAGCGCAGCTTCCCTGGGAAGAGTCGTAATTAGGAGTTAAATAGTAAAACTTTTTGTCCCATTACGAATTCCTTGTTCAGAATGTGCTTATGATGCCATCTTTTGGTTCGGTCTTTGTAAATTTGAGCATTTTCATAAGCTTATTTCCTAAACTCATCCATCTCATTGAGTTGTAGCAACCTCTTTTCACTTGCGGCTTCTAAATTGATGTTTAATGTTTTTATGGCCCAGTATGCTTTGTGTTCCAATTCTACCCATAAATGACACGCCTTGTCATAAACCAGTCGATATGGGGACATTCCAATAGGTGTTTTGAATACTATTTTATATGCCCAAAGTACGTCATCTAACTTTTTCGACCAATCCCTTCTAGAGGCACTAACTATTTTTTCAAGAATAGCTTTCAATTCTCGGTTTGAAATTTCCACTTGTCCACTTATTTGAGGATGGTATGGAGCACCCACATAATTTGTGACTCCATACTTACTCAATAAAGCCTTAAGTAGGCGGTCACTAAAATGTTTTCCACCATCACTTATAATTGCTCTAGGAGTTCCAAACCAAGAAAGGATGTTCTTTCTAACAACGTTTACAACAACTCTAGCATCATTTGTTGAAAAAGAAGCTGCTTCAACCTACTTTGATACATAATCTACAGCCACCAAAATAAATCTGTTAGAAAATAATGAAGGGAAAGGACCCATGAAATCAATCCCCTAAACATCAAATAATTCAACAACCAAAATGTTGTTTAGGGGCATTTTATGTTTCTTGGAGATGTTACCTGTCCTTCGACACCTATCACATTTACTAACAAATGTAAAAGCATCTTTAAAGAGTGTAGGCTAGTAAAACCCATATTGTAAAACCTTAGCTACAGTCTTTGTTCCACCATGGTGGCCACCAATTTTAAGAGAGTGACAGTGGCCCAGGATGTTCTCCATTTCCTCTTCAGGTACACACCTTCTGATAATCTAGTCTACCCAATGCCTATACAAGAATGGTTCTTCCCAAAAATAATGCTTTAAGTCAGCGAAGAACTTCTTCTTTTGTTATAGGTCATGTCCATGGGCAATTCCTGTGCAACCAGATAGTTAACAATGTCAGTGTACCATGGACAATTAGGATTCTCGCTTACCATCATAAGACATTCATCCAGGAATTTTTTTGTTGATAGAGGGACCTTCGTCCTCTCGTTCAAGACGTGACAAATGATCTGCCACAACATTTTCTATTCCCTTTTTGTCATGAATTTCTAAATCAAATTCCTGAAGCAATAGAATCCATCTAATCAGTCTCCATTTTTCATCCTGTTTTGCAAAAAGGTACTTCAGAGCAGAATGATCAGTGTAAACAATCACCTTTGAATTAAGCAGGTAGGAACGAAATTTGTCAAATGCACAAACAACCGTTAGTAATTCTTTCTCGGTAGTAGCATAGTTAATATGTGTGTCTGTCAAAGTTTTACTAGCATAGTAAATTACATGAAAATTTTTGTTCCTTCTTTGCCCCAGCACAACCCCTACAGCATAGTCACTAGCGTCGCACATAAGTTCAAAGTGTAAGGTCCAATTGGGTCCTACAATTATTGGTGCTGACACTAGTTTCTTCTTCAAGGTTTCAAAGGCATGCATGCAATCACTATCAAAGTTAAAAAGGACATCTTTCATCAAAAAATTGCAAAGAGGCTTATCAATCTTAGCGAAGTCCTTAATGAACCTTCTGTAGAAACTTACATGTCCAAAGAAACTCCGAATGCCTTTAACATTAGGAGGGGCGGTAATCGCTCCATCACTTTAGTTTTTGCTCTATCAACCTCAATTCCTCTTTTTGAAATCATATGCCCTAACATAATTCCTTCTTGTACCATAAAATGACATTTCTCCCAACTCAAAACAAGATTAGTGTCAATGCATCTTTGTAAAACCATGGACAGGTTAGCTAAACAATCATCAAATGAGGCCCCAAAGACAGAAAAATAATCCATAAACACCTCTATAAAATTCTCCACCATATCACTGAAGATTGCCATCATACATCTTTGAAAAGTTGCATGAGCATTGATAACCCAAAAGGCATTCTCCTATAGGCAAAGGTACCATATGGACAAATGAAAGTGGTATTTTTCTGATCTTCCAATGCTATGGAAATTTGGTTGTATCCTAAATAACCATTAAGAAAACAGTAATACGAATGGCCTGCCAGTTTTTCAAATATTTGATCAATGAATGGTAAGTAAAAATGGTCTTTTCGGGTGGCATTATCAAGTTTTTGATAATCTATGCAAACCCTCCACCCTGTGACAGTTCTAGTAGGGATGAACTCATTGTTCTTATTTTCTACTACAGTTATCCTCCTCTTCTTTGGAACTACTTGCACTGGGCTAGTCCATGGGCTATCAGATGTGTGATAAATGGTCCCGGCATCTAATAGTTTGACAACTTCTTTTCTTACCACCTCTTTCATGGCAGGGTTTAACCACCGTTGAGGTTGTATGGTAGGTTTGAAGCTATCTTCCATGAGAATCTTGTGCATGCATATAGAAGGGCTAATTCCCTTGATATCCGAAAGGGTCCATTCGATTGCTGATTTATGCTATCTTAGAACACTAAGCAACCTTTCATGTTCAATAGTACTCAATGAGGCATAAATAATAATAGGATAAGTGTTAGGTTTACCAAGATAGGCATATTTGAGATGTGGTGGCAATGGCTTGAGCTCTAGATTCGGTGGCTGTTCGTCTTCCATTTTCTGCTGAATTCCAATTGTTAAAATGTCTTCCACTCTTGTTTCATAGTGCGAATCGAAAGGTTCCCACCTTTCCAGGTATTGGGCACATTCCCTTATCAACTCGTTCTCTGTGTCTAAAGTCCCTGACTTTGTTAGACACGCTTTAAGGTGTAATTTAGGGAATGTGTCCATGAGTGTCTCGGTGACCAACTCATCTACTATATCAACCTCAAAACAAGAATCCATGTTAGAAGGAAATTGAATGGCATTGAAGACGTTGAAGGTTACCTGTTCACCTTGCACCCTTAGGATAAGTTTTCATTGTTGCACGTCTATTAGCGTCCTTCCTATAGCAAGGAAAGTTTGGCCTAAAATAAGAGGTATCTCATGATCCTCTTCAATGTCAAGCACTATGAGGTCAGCCAGGAAGATGAATTTATCGACCTTCATAAGAACGTTTTCAATTACACCTCTAGGATACTTGATTGATCTGTCAGCAAGTTGGAGAGATACAAATACTGGTTGGCTTTACTTCTCCTAACCCAAGCATCCTGAAAATAGAGAGAGGCATTAAATTTATACTTGCACCTAAATCACATAAAACCGTATCAAAACTAATGAAGCCAATGGTGCAAGGTATCGTGAAACTCCCTTGATCTTTTAGCTTGGGAGGCAACTTCTTTTGCAGTATGGCACTGCATTCTTCAGTAAGTGCTACTGCTTCGAACTCTCCCAACTTCCTTTTGTTAGACAGGTATTTTTTTCATGAATTTTACATATTTGGGCATCTGTTCTAACATGTTAGCAAAAGGGACATTAATGTGTAATTTTTTGAAAATCTCTACAAATTTAGCAAATTGTTCGTCCACTTTTATCTTTCTCAGGCATTGAGGGAATGGGACATTTGGTTTGTAGGGTTGAGGTGCAGCCCTTTTTGGTTCATTTCATTTAGGATTTTTGTCCCTTCCTCATTCTCCAATTCTTGATTGGTATCTGTGGATAGTGGGCTGTTCATTTTGTGTGGTTTTGTCTACCAGAGTTGGTTCCTTCAAAGTTTTTCCACTTCGTAATTCTATTGCCTTGACCTGCTCTCATGGGTTAGTGGTAGTATTACTGGGTAAGGAACCTTGAGACCTTTCAGAGAGGTGGTTTAAAATTTGTCAGATTTGGGTCTTAAGGTTTCTAATTGTTGCTTCTTGATTTCAAATCAAGGTTTCTTGATTTCAAAGATTTGTTTCAATGTTTGCATGAAACTTTTAGTGTCTTGCATAAACTTGTTGAACAATTCCTCGAGATCAGTTTTTCTTTCTGGTGGTGATTGAAAAGGCTGTTTTTGAATCCCTTAATTATTCCACAAAAAATTTAGGTGGTTTCTCTACCTAGGATTAAAAGTGTTGGAATAGGGATTATTTTGCCTTTGAAAATTTGAAACAAAGTTTGCTTGTTCGGGACTTGATGAGGCGAAAGGATTTCCTATTTGGCACTCTATGCTAGGATGATTCCCTGCACAAAATTCACACATTAGCATAGGAGAATTAATGGCATTCATATTCATGTTACCTATTTGTTTTTGAAGCATTGAAACCTGGGCGGTTAACTTTGTAATTGCATCCAGCTCGTACATTCCCATAGGTTTCTTTTGTTCAGCTGCCCTTGCATAGTTATTGCTAGACATTACTTCTAGCAATTCATATGTTTCATCTGGGGTTTTTGGATTTAGGGATTCTTCCGCAGCCGTGTCTACCATCGTTTGAGTATTAGGTGCCAACCCCTTGTAAAAAGTTTGGACTTGCATCCAAACTGGCAAACTATGATGTGGGCACCTTCTCAAAAGTTCTTTGTAACATTACCATGCCTCATACAAAGATTTTGTATCGTATTGTACAAAAGAGGTAATGTCATTCCTCATCTTAGCTGATTTGGCTGGTGGAAAATATTTAGCAAGAAAGTTTTGACCCAGATAATCCCAAGTGGTGATAGTTCCTGGTGGTAATGACATTAACCATGCTTTGGCTTTATCTCTCAGTGAGAACGGCAACAGCCTTAAGTGAATGGCATCATCGCTGACACCATTATGCTTAAATGTATCGCATATCTCTAAGAAGTTAGCGATATGCAGGTTTGGGTCCTCACTAGGTAGACCACCAAATTCGACAGTTTGTTGAATCATTTGTATAATAGCGGGTTCAATTTCGAAATTGTTTGCTTATATTTGTGGACGTCGAATGCCGGAAGTGCACACTCCAACAGTAGGTATAATATAATCTTTTAGAGTCCTTTCGTCATCATTTCTGGTGTTATTAGCCATGGTTTCAGTTCTTTTTGTTTTCCTGATAAGCCAAAGAGTTCTTTTGATTTTAGGGTCAAAAGAAATTATTTCTTTTTCAATTAAATTTTGCATACAAAGTAAAAATAATCCACTGTAAAGTTAAAGGTGAGGATAACAATAAAGAGAAATATTTAAAAGTTACAAAAGTGTAACACAAAATTTAACAAAACCAAATTTTAAGAGGAAAATAGGTACTACTAAAGGTTTTAAGAAACTTAGAGACAATCAATCTAACTTTGAAAAATCTATTTGGATGACAAAATAAAATTATAATAAATTTAAAATTGATCAAAAAGCCTAAAAATACAATAATCTAAAATAAAAGTTAAGAAAACACAAATTTGAAAGAAAAGGAGGAGGGTAGCAACCCTAATGTTTTTGAAAAACTTTAAAATAACAAATTTAACTTTTAAAACCCTAACAAAGTGAACTTATAATCAAAATAAAAATGAAAATAAAAACAAAATATAAGAAAAATAACAAAATAACACAAAACTAAAAAAAAAAATTTAGGGGGGTTATATACGAATTTATTTATTTATTTATTTATTTATATCTTTACAAATAAATAAATGAATGAAAAGAAATTTACATTTCAAGTTAAAAAAAATTACAAATTATTAATAATTTCAAATTAGCACCAAAGCTAGTTGGTATCGATGTCACTCAAATAAGGACAATCCTTGGCAACGGCATCAAAAACTTGATGCGTACTTTGCGTATGCATAGCAAGTGCACTAATCGTATCAAGTAATAAAGTAGTAAGTAGAGTATCGTTCCCATGAGGATTGTTACTGAGTGAGTACCAAAATTGGTAGCTTTAGCACTATTTGGAACACCGAAAATTAAAGTTTTTGATATGAAATAAAATAAAATAAAATGAATCAAAATGTGTTACTAATTTTTAACTAAAATTGTATGATTTTTATGGAGTTTTTATGATTTAATAACATCCAAGGCATCTGATTTCACCCAACTGCATTAAAACGCCTTTCTAGTCTCAGTATTCAAGTTGTTATTACATATTGATGGTTGAAAACCCTAATTTACTAAACATTCTCTCTCGAGCAATATCTAGCATGCTCTTTTACATATTAACCCATCACTCGCGTGCATAAATTTAAATAAGATAAGAGTCTTTAAAGTTCTATGATTTTCACTTAAAAACCACATAAATCGAGTTAATCTCTCTTGAGCATTCGCCCAATTTTTGGCTCGTATCACCTTAGCAATTATCATAAATCTCCTCTCGGACACATTATGAATCATTATAGGCCTTAAATGGTGATCAAGCATTTAAAAGTCATGAAGAACAATGAAAAACACCTCAACAACGCAATAACAAAACATTGAATATGTTTAATTAGAAAAGAGCGCATATTACAACTTAGGCTACATCGTGGCCTTGGAATAACAAAATTAGGTCATGATAAACATAATATAAAGAATATCTAACACAAAATTCATGAACTTAATAAAGAAAATGATATAAAGAACTTAAAAATAAAAAAATTACAAACCAAACTTTCTTCCTTCCTTTCTTCTTCTTTCCTCACCCGCTTTCTGTCAACTTTTCTTACTTTGTATGTAGTTTTTGTTCAAGTGAGGAATTCTAAACTCATGCCAAAACACTTCTATTTATAGTGTTTGATGGGTGAATAAAGAATATGAAAATTTATCTTCAATCTTCATCCTAATTTGCCAATCTTGCCACCCCTTCTTCAACTTGCAAATCTTGCCTTATTTTATGCATTTTTTTACTTCATCCACCACCCAAACCTGCACAAAATGATCATTTTTATGCTGTATACCATGAACTTGAACATAAAATATTGAAAAAATCTACCGTCCAAAGCAATTTGTGTGAAAAATTTGTTATTTTATGTGCTTCTTGCTTTGAACCATGCAACTTTGGGTGTTTTTGCAATTTTTTTTTTCTCTTATTTGATGTATCTTGCTTTTACTTGTTCATTTTAATGATAAAACCTAGCAAGATTTAACCTAAAATGAGTGTTTTCGTAAGAAAATAGCAATATAGTTGAAAATGAGCAAAACCAAGCAAAAACGATAGAAGTTTGATGTAGAATGGTTAAAATATATCAAAATAATATAAATAATTATACACTAATTTAGAATTATCATGAGGCCCTAGGACAAGTTATTTTGGATACTAACATAAGCCTCACTTACCTAATGAAGAAAAAAGACTACTTGTCCAACATATAGGCTTGAATGTTTTGACTCTCAAGTAAATATAGCTCTTTGTTAAGAAAGCCTTAATTAATTATTTTTTATCCTTATATATTATATACGTCCTAGCAACAAAAAGTCAACACTCTTCCAATTGCTCTCAACAAGCTTGCTGCTTTTCTCCTGTATTTATCAAACATAATTCCTTGTTTTTATACCCAATATTTTGCCATATTTCTATAGTATTTGGCCTTGTTATTACTGATTGAGCAAATAGCCTTGATCTATTCTAAGTCCCTTCAATAAACACTCATTACTCTTACATGTTTGTTTCCTTTTTCATGCATTCTCCCAGTAGATTACTTTCATTTCATCTTTGACAAGAAATTCATATAAACAACACAAAAGATATTAGAGAAGTGTATTTCTATTGTTGAATTTCCTTTGTTAAGCTTGAATTTGATTCCTCTATTAGTAATTTCCTATTTCATGGACAAAAAGTTTATATTTTAAATACGATCATGTCATTCATTGTGATTGATGTAAAAGTAGATGATTTTTTTGTCCTTATCTTGCAACCTCGGATCAATCCTAATTAATTTGGTTCGATCTAATGAAATATTGATGGTTGGGTCCCTCGTAAACATAATTTATGTGCTAAAGCTTTGAGGTGACTCGCATTCTTTAACCATTTACGTATTACTTTCTATTATCCTCTCTCTTGGAGTTGATATATGTGCTTCATTTTATCTACAGGAAATCCTTTAGGAATCTGTTCTTCAACATCTGACAAATGAAAATGCACCTACACTATTTTAGTTTTACATGGTAATCTCAGTCCTTTTTTACTTTAGTTATTATGATTAAAATAGTTTAATTTTTATGATGTTGATTACATTTCCAGTCTGGTTGGATAAATTTGTCTCTTTTACTCGATGTATTAATGTCATTGGTGTCTTTTCTTGAATTCGCTTTATAATTGCTGCGCTTGTCAAAAAAAGTTGGTCAATGCTATATGTTGAAGTTGTTTACTCTAAGTTTTGATTTTCTATTCCTTCCAATTGAAAATATTTATGCCCTTATGCTTCCACTTTTTAATGTATAGACTTTGAGTGGGGTCTGGGGCCAAGATTTATGTCCTTATGGCTTGGGTTTTGACTCGACTTGGTGAATGGCCGTAGGCATTCAACTTGATTTCTTCCATTAATGGCATATCCAAGTTAGACCCCGGTTATGTGGAATAAGTTGACTCCATTCTTTGTATTTCTCATTAACTTCTAATTTGAAAAGATACATGCAGAAATGTATTTCGGAGATACATATGTTGATAGAAAAATTCTGGTGCAATTTGACGTGAACTTAATATGTGCATGATATTTAGCGTTGTGTCGCTATTAAAGTCTTAGTCAAGTGGTAAAATACTATCATTGTTGAGGACCTATGATGAAATATTTGGTATAAGATCCATCCTCGCTTATCTCTTCTTGAAACAAAATTGGAGTTCGGCATTCACAATTTGTTGTCAACCTAATTCGCATATGCTTTCAAGGCAAATGACCTAAATTGAACATTAATATGTTTCACATCGTGCTTGTCATATATTGCTGCATGAGCAGGGTTTGGTGAAGTTAGCATTTTGTCATTTTCATTTTCTATTGTTGTAATTCAGAGCCATTCCTAAACTCATTGTTGAATGACATTATCGGTTATGAAACTCTGAGCTATGTAAACTAGGATTCATTGCCTTTTATCTCAATTGCTCTTAGTTACAAATAGAGGATTGAGAAATGGTTGTTTGTGTGAGTAGGGATCTCGCTCATTGTATATAAATTTTGTATTTGTTGGGCTTTGGACTACTTTTGATGAAGCCTTGGTCTACTGATAAAACATTAGCTAGTTTGAGGCCCTGGGTTAAGATATATTGGATTCAAATCCTAGACCTTGTTTTCTTAGCAAAAGAAAATGATTACTTGTCCAGCATGACATGCTTGAATGTTGTGATTCTTGAGTGGATATACCTTTTTGAAAAAAAGCCCTAGTTAATTATTGCTTGAATGTTGTGCCCACTTTGTTGTTCTGCTTCGCAGTACATAATTTGTAGTTGTGTTTTCAAATTTCTTGATTGGCTATTATATGTGTATTTGTCATTGTCTTAGTATTCATAAGAAAAATATTAGTGAGTTGTTTGGGCTATTGTAGAGTTTGGATTATGCGATTGAGTTCTATGTAGGGTAAGAATTTATGGATTTATAGTTGATTTAGTTCTATAACATGGAGATTGAGTTTTCTATTGTTTTGGAAATCATTAAGAATACATTTTTGAGCTGTTTGTTATTGGTATTTAGTTTGGACTCTTTGATGTATTACCATTCACCACACTACGCATACAACTATAGGTTTTATCTTTCTTATCAAGTTCATTGGCTGGCTCTGAGAGGCTTTAAATAATTGAAAACCATGAAGGATTCCAAGTCTATGAGTAAAGCTTTGATGCCTTTTAAGCCTTCTTAAGAATCATATCATTAGCATAGGTAATTGTCGAGTTATTGTTAATTAATTTTGTATAATAATTTGATGCTGAGATAATAAGAAATTTCTAACATGATTTTTGTGTTTATTTTTCTCAAGTGCTAAAAGACTTGGATTTCAAATTCCTGTTTTTGATTTGTCTATGAACTTCTATTGGATTTGTAGTTTTTTGTTATCTTAGGTGACAAATTGTTGATGTATGCTTTTGATGTCCCTTGGATGTAAAATATAGAATGTTGATATTTAGATATTGAATTTTCAATGACAACTTTATTTTTGTTGGAAATTCATTGCTATATTTGATGATATATACAAGTTATTACGATTGTACATGTGCTATAAATGACATAAAAATTGTCGGTATACCACATGGATGTCAAGGTGTTAATAAACGACATGAAAGTTGTCGTTATATTATAAGGAGGCACAGAAGTTATAAACAATCCAAATATTACTATTATATTACCTGAATGTACCGGTATTTATGAAAATAATATTATATTACATGAATGTACAAGGTCTTTAACAACGATAAATTTTCTTTATCAATGACGATCTAGTTTATCGTTACTTTCTTCTATTATTAGCCTAAAAAATTTTGCACCCTAGGAGCTACATAAAATGCTTACTAATATAAATTGAGTTATGGATAATCTCACACATTAAGAATTATTTGGAATCTATAACCAAGTTACTTGCTACGGGGAGTTAACAAAAGAATCGCCCAAGTAAGTACACGAATAAAAATTATCAAACAATTGTATACTCCTAGTTCATATAATTCACCTGCTTCATCTCCTTCACAACACACCCAAAACACTATCTACCATTCATAAAAACCATAGTAGTACAAACATGTTTACATAACATATAACATACCTAGGACAAGCTCATCCGATAGCTTAGGACTAACTACAATAGAGAACAGAGTTATTTATCTACGGTCACCTACCTTCAATCTACATAGGAGGTCATCAAAATAAAACAGCAACAACACGCTTAAACAGAGAAATTACAAGCAAACTTTTACAGTTCAAGTTCAGTATACACCCTAGTCATAAAGTATCCCACGAGCATAAACTAGAGCACCACAAGGATGAAGTGAACTCCAATATGCATACAAACACGTCCATTCCCCTTACCCATGCGGACATATGACCTGCGGTGCCCCATGATGAGGTCTGAAAAAGGCATAACTATAAACCTTAAACTCGGTAGAAAAGATTACGAAAGAATCCATCACTGTAAAACTTGTCACGCCTACATTTCCCTGCACGCGTGGATGACGGGTATTGAAGAAAATGTTTCAAACCAAAAACCACAAATTCGCATCCCTCCGATCTGAAAGACTCCACAAGGAAAGAGCCAAGCCATGCAACGCGGCCAAACAAAGATGTCCTTGCCAATGGAAAATTCCTAAACTTTGACTACGAACGACTTCGTCACGAATATTTGGAGGAAGGAACAAGTGTGTAGCAAAGTCATCCCTTAAATCCCACAACACTATATATGGATAAAAATATGGGGAGTCTGAAGTAAAGTAACCACTACGCTCCAATAAAAGGTACAGTACCCCGTCACAAAACACCGGACGAGTAAAATCTATTGTACCCCCACCTGTATTAACATCTGCCTGATAACGCAAGATACCACGATAAAGTAAAAAACCGAATACCAATCTCCTTCAACCCAAGAGTGACTTCTCAAGTTGGCTTCAAGATTAAGAGCAAACACGAAAATATGATAATTAAAAGGGTAACGAGAAGCATCTTCAAAACACACAAACACGACATTAAGAGTACTGCTCAGATAGCGTGATTCTTCAAGTAAGAAGAAGGGAAGATACGTTCTAGTAGCTGGGTTACATACAGATAAGCCCATAGGCCCATAAAAAGGGATGCCTTAACACAAGACTAATTCGTTACTCACCCCCACGATTTCCTTATCCTTCGTCAAAAAATGCAGAGTCCCAGGAGTGAGGCAGTGCATGAAAAAAGGCGGGTGTAAGGAATGCATCTCTACATGTTAGCCAAAGGGAGATCGATTCCCATTTAAGATAAGCACATTATCTGCTGGACGCCGAAAGTAGTTCATGGATTGATACTTAACAAAGCTTACCCATGAGAAAAGCTGACAACAAATTTGAAAAATTGCACGACATCGATTTAGGGCCTTAACAGACAACCACGAGAGTATTAGAGATAGAATATCTTCTGGAAACATTTCCATCTTAAACGTCACAAGTAAGAAGATTGGGAATAAGAGAGAAAGTATTACACTCTAAAGCGATGATTACAAAAGAAAGGGGAAGATCAGTAACTTATAAATCAAAGAAAATTATCATATTCCAAGAGGGGTATTTATTGGAAAAAAAGAAAGGGAACAATACTAGATTGATACTTTCCAAACAAAAAGAACAAAATTTATTTGAAAAATGAGGGGCTAATGTGTTTGTAATTCAAAAAAAAACTACAAACTAATGCAATTCGCCCAGCAGAGGTAAAAAGACAACACAATTCGCCGAATAGAAGAAAAGCCAACACAATTCATCCGGTAGGGATAAAAAATAACATAATTCGCCCAGTAGGGGTAAAAATCAACACAATTTCCCCAGTAGGGATCGCCCAGAAGGGGTAAAAATCAGCACAATTCGCCCATTAGGGGGTAAAAAAAACAACACAATTGGCCCAGTAGAAGAAAAACCAACACAATTCGCCCAGTAGGGGTAAAAATCAACACAATTCCTCCAGTAGGGTTAAAAATCAACACAGTTCGCCCAGTAGGGGTAAAAAAACAACACAATTCACCCAGTGGAAGAAAATCCAAGACGAGGATCTCGATAATTTTGAAGTAGCTTAAGTTTAGCTTCTTTCCAATCACCTATTAAACACCACAAACACCTGTATTGATAAATCGACTACAAATCTAAGTTTATTGCTCTAAGAATTGCAAGATCGGAAGCTAAATGGCTTAAGAATGATATTGGCGGCATTCTATTATGGGGGAAGCCCACGCCTTCAATCTCAGTAGTCAGTAAATCATGAGTGATCATTATAGTGGCGAAAAGTGAGGTGTATAATGACAATTGAAGGCATATTCTTCTTAAACATGATATTGTGAGACACTTGATTGAAATGTAATCTCACTCGGGTTTGTAAGGTGTGAAAAGAATTTGGCACATCTTATTTCTTGTGGGTTAAATGAAGTCAAGGATTAAGAGAGATGTAATAGTCCAACTCAAGCTCATTTCGAGATATTATTGATTTATGTGGCTTATTACTCTGTATTACTTTCATGACATCAAGGGATGAGCTCAAAGATCTTAATGAAGTCCATAGTCTAATATGATGGTGTAGGGATGTGATGTGTCTTATATTTTATATCATTTGTATCCCATTCATATAATATTTTTCGGCTATTACATGTGTTTTATGATATAATCTTTTTATGTTTAGGCTTGGTACATGTTGAAGCAAAGACGTCTTGAAAAGCAACAAAGAATGAGCAAAAATGGATTATTTCGAAGACTACGTTGAGAAACCCAACCACGTGTGGAAAAGGAACCAAAAGTTCAAGATTCAATCAAGAAACATCTTCCCTTGGGTGCCGAGATCAATCGGCCAAGCACTTTGGCAATCGGGCAAGCTTAAAACGAGCAAAGGTTAAAAGAAGAGCATTCATGACCCAATAATATCCAATTCCACTTACGATACTATTGGGATCATGTAGAGCTCTTTGAGAGCCTCATTTTGATCCAAAATTTGACCTGTAACTCCTTATGAATCAAAAGTTACGCGCATTTTAAGTTAATGGCACAAGCTGCAAAATAAAGGCTGATCAATCAGCCGTTTTGCCAATTGACTTGGGACACGTTACACCTGTATAAAGGGGAGGAGGACCTAAGTTTTCTTACATTTTTTCTCTCCATTCACGTCTATCCCCTCCTTGAGCTGCCAAGAGAGACCCGATTCTCACGAAAGCCAACGCGCAAGTGGTGGGAGTACAAGTCAACACTGATCAAGAGAGTACATCAATCCATAGTTTTTTATTTCTTTCTCTTTTCCCTTTTGAATTAGTGATTTGTAAAACTCCCATGGGGGGGGGGGGGTAAACTCATAGTTTACGGATGAAGGACAGGTAGCAGTCTGAATCCCGGATTTATGTTTTATTTTCGATGATGGCTTTTGTTATATTACTTCTGCACCACTATGGGGAGTTTTATATTTTGAGATGGGCTTTCTTATTATGTGCTTGAAGCCATGTTTTTTATTTCCAATTTTATTCGTGTATTGTCTTGTGCTTGTAGCTTAGATTGTAGTAGTATAACAGGTTCTTTACAAGTGGTCAGGGTTAAGGTTGTACCCAATCCTAAACACAATCTCTTATAAAAATTAATGCTTAATTAGGAGTGATAAAAAAATTTATTAGGGCTATTAAGAAAACCCATGCTACACTCAGAGTGATAAGATGGGTTATGCCCTTAGACTAGTTTATTACCCTAAGCATTAACTTAAGTATTAATCTAGGTTTCACAAGAAATTAGGTGTAATAAAGGAATATGATAGTGCTATTAAGATAATCCATGCTACACTTACAGTAATAAGATGGATTATGCCCTTATACTAGTTCATTATCCTAAACCTTTAAAGATAAAATATAATGATGGGATTTGATTTAGGCTAACCTAAATTCATACCTTAAACTATCTTTGATTGATTGACAAGTTTAATTTATCTTTTAATTCCGTTAATTTATTTACAAACCTGTTCTTTCAACAAAACCGAATTTCTAACTACTTCGTAATCACTGACTTTGACTTTATACTGATTCCTTGAGGATAAGACATACGTAAAGCCGACCTAGCTACGAAGAACTCGTACGCTTGCGAGTACACGGTTTTAAACACACTTTAAAACTACAGCAGGAAGCACAGTTGATGGGCTCACTTATGGAAATGTTAGGTTGCTAATGAGCGTAAGGGCTTACTCTATAGATCGTTCTTGAGTACCAAAGAATCCGGTTGTTCTAAAGGACCTCATACATCCTATGCATAGAGAATGTTTCAATCTCGAAGATCACTTGAAGTAGGTGTGTTTGCTCCTCATAATGACCACTCAAGTTCAAGATTGTATCATGTGGGGATTATTGGAAGTGGGTGCTTCTATTTTGCTTGAGAGCCCATATCCCACATAGAAAGCCTAAAAGTAGAAGAGTCAATTTCTATTGATTTGGCTTGGTACACTTGAGGGCCTTAAGTGGGTTTGGTGGACTACACGCACGTGCGCGCCCTAGCCTGGTGCGGCCAGACTGGGCAATGTGTCCTGATGTGCATGGTGTGGACTTTTACTGATCTAGAACTTCAACAAATTTGAAATGTGGAAGATTCGCTTTTTGGTTGAAAATGCGGGGTTAGGCTTGAGTTGTTTGTTGTGTCCACAATCGTTCTTTCCGTAAGAAGGTTGGATTCTTCGCTTTGTAATATTTTCCCTCTTTGTCCATATCCGCTCGCACCTTCCATGACTAAGCCAGATTTTTCACCCTCTCGATAACTGCTTGATACTCCAACAAGTGGATTTTTTCACCTATAAATAGAACGAATCCAAGGCTTGGAGATACATGAAAATCACTCCTCCCTCTTCCCTCTACTACACTTTTTGATTCAACAAGTTTAGCAAACATAGCAGAATGTTCAAAGGACTTCTCTTGCGCTTGTCTTTGGTTTTGGTCCTCTAAATTAATATGGGAAATGAGTTCCCACAATGTCATGTCTTTCATCATGCATTTTAGCTACGTTGTATAGTTGCCTAAGAAGGACACATTTTCTCAATGAGATAGTTTGCTTGAAATGTCTCACACATCTCCCTCACTAAGGATATCAATGCAAAGGTTTTCAGACTTGTGTATATGACCTAGAATAGGAATATTATTAGTCATAAAAAAGGACAATCGCCTATTGTAGACATATCAGCATTATCATCCAAGCCATTAGTTGTTTTATAATGCTTCCCATATTTCCTTAGGTGTTTTTTTTTTTTTTTTTTTTTTTTTTAATCTTGCTACAGATATGGTATAGTGGCCCAGTCATGTAATAAAGAAGCATTCCCTTACAAGTCCGATTATCTATATTGAAATCTTTGTTCGACCTAGCCAGTGCTTTATCATTCGAAAGGTTATAATGGACTTCAAATTTCTCGAGGAAAAACTCCATTTTATTAGACAATATCTATAGTTTTTCACATCTAAATGTTCGTTTTTCGACATATTTGATGAAACTCGCTTTCCCGTGGTTCAATTACCACATTGTGTTAAACAACTTAGATTGTTGGGAAAATAGACTAATTAGTAATTTAAATTCGAACATAAATAGTTCAAAATTAACTCAAGATATGCAAAACAAACTCAAGAATGTCGGTCTAGTGACTTCAAACTCAAACAAATTTGGAATAGGGTTAGCCCTGATGTTTACTCACACCATTCTCAAACTTGACCAGAATCCCCGTTTATTTGAATTGGATACTCAAGCAAGAAGACACAAACAAGAGCAAAGGATAGCCATGTTGCGGAATTCGCGAATGCCTAAGTCATTCTTGTCCTCACATCAACACAAGAAGACCAAATGGCAATCCAACTCCCAGGGCTAATATACCGCCTACCACTTAAGTGTACTTTTGAGTGCAGTAGGCTAAAATGCCCCAATTTTCTCATTAATGAGAAGAGAGAAACCTCAAGAAAAGAGAAGCATTCATCAGCTCTGAATCATGTCATGCATGAACATGTTCCATAAGTACCAATTGAATTAGATCATGCTTGGAGCATAGAATTGGAGCTTGGAATAAGGGTTAAGACTAGAATTAGAGCCCAGAATTCCAATGCTGTTGTTTTATTCACCTGCTGGAATTGGAATTCTAATTCTACAGCCTAAGTCCATAGAATTGAGTTTTAACTAAAAATTACATATTCCAATTCCTTTGGGTAGGGCTGAGGAATTTCATATGGCATCTCCACTTACATGAAACCCGAAAAATGAACCCATTTGATTAACACATCCAAGATGATTCAAAACTGAAAGGCTTTAACTAGGATTTGACCCGAACTTTTGAGATCACCAATTTAACCCGAAGTCCAAAGTGACCCAACCCAATTGACCAGAAACACAAGTTGACTCAAATCCAAAAATGAAACTACCCAACTTGAATGTGACATAACAAAGCTAGCCCAAAGTTAAAATGACCTTACCAAATCGATCCAAAACCCAATATGGCAGGAACCTAAAATGACTCACTCAACCTATATTTACCTAACCCAAGATAACTAGAAATTTGAAATGCTACAACCTTTTTGACCTAAGTCAACTCAAACCTAAATTATCGGGGGAAAAAACTCGAACATGATCCGCTCTAACCTAAATCTTGAAAAGACCCAACTTAATTAATTGAAAGTCCAAGATGAATCAAACACACAGTGATTCAATGCGACTAAAAGTGATTAAAATCGCACCTTAGCTTATTTAAGAAACATACCAAATGCCTCAAGGGCTCCCGCCTACGCAAGGTCTAGGGAGGGCAGATGTACGCAGCCTTCTCCCTTCAGGGTGTTAACCTGAAGAGATGTTGTTTCCTAGTGCCCTCAACTTGAGGGTGAAGACTTCACAGAAGGTCACCCATCCTGCTACTGCTCTCACCTAAGCACGTTTAACTTTAGAATTCTAATAGGATCTGGTGACATTGGTGCCCTCTTTGGTGCACCTTAGCATATTAAAACTCGAAATGCTCTAAGTCCATTGATTGAAAACCTACAAGGACTCAAATCATTATGAATTTATAATTCCAACCTCTAATTCCTTTGATTAACTAAACAATAAAATTTCAAATAAATTGGAATTAATTCCACATTTTAATTCCAATTCTATGTTCCAAACAGAGCCTTATAATGATTTGGTATAATCCGAATTCCGTTTTTTCTATTTCTATTAAATTTAATATTTAGTATGAAACTACATTCCTCTACATCAACAGAGTCTATGATGCTAGTGGAGTGAAACAGGAGATCTACAGAAGAATGGAGGCTAGAAAATAGTAGTAACAATTAAATATATGTGACCCAATAAGAATCCACATGTTGACCCAGACTAAACCCACCTACGACCCTACCACTAAAAATTCCATAGCAAAGTCAACATCAACGTTACTCGGAATAAATCAACATAACAAAACTATACAAGGACCGAATTGACACAATTAAAAATATACAAATTAAATTAACACAACAAATAAAATATTAAAAACCTAGAAATTTATTTAATTTTTTTTTTTTTGGAGAACAACGCCCCGCCGGGCGAGACCTACAATGTTAGTAACCCAAAAAAGAGTAGTTGGCATGCAAGAACATCAAGCTGTCATTAGCGCTCTTGATTTGAAATTTTTAAATTTTTTATTTTATTTTTTTTTTTTTGGCTTCTGCTATGGATGTAACAGTTTACAAATTGCAGGAGAACCCCAATAGCACATTATGAAAGCTAACTCAATAGAACATTCTGCACAGCCAAAAATGGTGAATCATCGCCCAGTCTTAAATCCATCTTTGTTCTCAAATTTAAGCTCAATCCAACCGTGAACAAAATCGAAAATTCTTTTGCGCATTACATCAGGAACACTGTCTTCGTAATCAGATAGAATTTGTTTCGCGTGTTGTGAATCTTTAGGTCTCATCTTGACCTTCTGCACATCAAGTCAAAGCTTTTCTGACATTTCAGTACTTCTAAGGAGCCTATCATTCCCAGTCAAATCAAAAACTCCCGAATACACAGATCGCTTCTTGCCTTTATGGTGTTTACCCTTCATTCTCCGTCTGTTACCCCTAGAAAGCACCGAAACCATCAACGCCATAAAACCTATAAGCGACACAGCCCATAATATCACGACCCAGATTCTGAACGAGCTAAATAGCCGTTCAGACTCGGGATGAGCATCAGTTTCCCACGATTCATCACTGTCCTTCTCAGGACTTCTCCTCTTGCCATAACTTTCAATAATCTTACTGAACTTTCTTGATATTTTCCCCTCATTTGCGGTCCCTGAATCCAGGTTGGTCACAGAATCAGGATCCAGGCAGTTTCTCCTCTTGTGATGCAAATAGAGAGCTTCATTCAATGTTCTTGCACATTCTATACTCAACAAGTCACGTTGACGTTCGTTCTCATTGGATATGTCCAATGAAGAGGGGTCAGGTGGGTCAGGAAACTTAGACCAGCATTTGTTAGTTATGTCAACGTTCCTCCATTTTGCCTTGTCGAAGGACCAGTTCCCAACGTGAAATTCCAACCCATAGTGAAAAACTCGGTACTTGACTCCAGGCTCGGGAACGTAGCCTGGGTATAACATTATAGTTCTGTCTATTCTGTGCCGCAAATTCAACTGCAATGGAAGATAGTGCAATGCCATCATATCAGCTGAGCTAGAATAATTTGTTGAACAAATTACGTTTTCACTTCCAGCTATAGGATATGCAATCAAATCACAATTCACGGTTGCATCAAAGAAAAGGGATGTCGCAGATGCTATGTAATGGGACCGCAACGATCAAGTAGGGTTTTCTCAGGGTACATAAGTGGCTTTTAAGCCTCATTTTGCAAACTAAATGAAAAGTCATCCCATCATCAGTATCTTATAATAGTTCTCATCATGTTATTGCAGTTAATTAATAATACATATAGATAGGTAAGGATTACAAAAGCGAAGGGGGAAAATGAGTTTCAAACCTAAGACAATCTAGCTTGGGGTGGGTAGTTTTACCACAAAACCAACTCCAACGGCTCATTAAATGGAAAGCATATGCATGCTAAGACTATAACAGAACAACATGTCAATGATAGAAAACCGCATAATGACTGGCTCAAGATCTTTTAAGAATAGTTACATCCTAAGTTCCTTTCACGGTACCAAAATGAGGTATTAGCTCAATTTGCAAAAGGATTTTGGCTAGAGAAATCATGCAGGGAAAGCATATGCTTCGATCATACGCCCTCAATTAAAAAAGCATCGAATCAAGTACTTACCTAATGGCTTTTATGTGATGAAACTTAGCTAAGTCATTACATTATTGCATATGTAACATCCCATTTTTGCAACTCCACATGGAGACCGTGATCACGACCACGAGTGCAATTTAAAGCCATGATGGTCGTCGTTAGAAAGAGAATGCCTAAAGGGAAAGGAAGAAGAGGAGCAACTGGATCATGATTTTGTGGTTTTGACCATAGAATCAAATACTGGTCGTCAAGAACCAACAGTCATTACATGGTTGTCCATTAAACTATGTTTATAGCAATAGCCTCCATATGCATATGAATTGCAGCTATAAACATATATTAAAATGTATTTACAAGTTAAAGGCTACCAAAGGAGTATTAAAGCAATGAACTGTATGACTATTCATTCAAATTTTGACAAACACGTCAAAAAGTGGATAGCCAATGAGGTAATTGGCATGCACATGTACCTCGGCAAAAAGTAGATGCAATTCTATGAAACCACAACCAACTGCAAACGCCACAATTTGATTCCATGCATTTAAGGTCACTGCTATGACAATGATAAACCTAGAATGTTGCAAGAAAAGTATGTACCTCAGCAGCCGCAAATGAGTAACCATACATCTCACTGATCCACCCAGATTGATAGATGTCTCCTGTAATATTTGTGGCATAGTGTTCCCTATCCGCTCGTACCTCCTCCGTTTTTAGCAACCAATACAAAGCAAATTTGCGGAGATCATCAATGTGCATGATTATTACACCCCCGACCTTGTCACATGCCTGAGGATTACGCGTATGAAGTTTGGCGAGCACGTTGTCACAGCCAATGAGGTAACTGGCATGCACATGTACAACTGAAAAACTAAGTGGTAGGAATGGGAGTTGGAGTTCCAGCGAAAAGTAGGAGTGCAAGCATTCATAAAAGTTTCTGAAGTTAACAAAGTCGAGACAATGCCTATGATAAAATATAGGGAAATTATCACTTGGGTACCTTGACTTTTGATCATTTCTCACCTAATTACCCTGATATCTCATACAATGAGGTACCCTAAGGTTTTAATATTTTATCACTTAGGTAGAGGATTTAGACATAATGATGCAAGGCAATACCCTAGAGCGAGCAAGTGATGATTGGAGGGGATTTCAACGCGCATGTTGGCACGACCACAGATGGATATGCATCATACCATGGTGGGTTTGGCTATGGAACCCAGAATGATGAGGGCAAAGCCCTCCTAGGCAAAGCCTCCTAGACTTTGTGATCACTTACGAGCTAACGGTTGCCAACATCTTCTTCAAAAGCGTGATGAGCACATAATCACATATCAAAGCGGTGGGACAAGGACTCAGATTGACTACATATATTAAGGAACATAACACAAAAAGACTGTAGGGATTGTAAGGTTATCCCAGGAGAAGACCTCTCTACACAGCACAGCGTGTTGTGTGCTGATGTAAAGGCCAGGAAAAGGGGCAAAAGAACTAAGAAACCAGCCGCAGACACATATTCGTTAGAGGGACTTGAAGGGGGCCAAGTATAAAATCTATAAGGAAAGAGCGGAGTCTGAGCTCAATTGGGATTTGGAGGGAGATATAAACCACATATGAAGCCAATTGGCACAAAATATTTGAGGCTTGACACGCGAAGTTCTGGGTGTCAAAGGGCAGGGCACCAAACAACAGAGAGTCCTCGAGGTAGTGCAAGGAGGTCCAAGACAAGATTAAGGTCAAACGAGATTGTTTCAAGGAGTGAGATTCAAGTTAAGATGAGGACAATAAACATCAGTATAAGCAAGCCAAGAAAGAAGCAAAGCTAGCAGTCAGGGAAGCACAATCCAAAACATACAAGGATTTCTACAAAAGGCTGGATACCCAAGAGGGAGTTCGGGACTTATATAAAATCGCTAAAGAAAGAGAAAGGAAGACTAGGGACTTGGATCTATTAAAGTGCATAAAAGGAGAGGATGGACAGGTGCTCGTGCACGAACAACAAATTAAAGCTAGGTGGAAAGCCTACTTCCATGATCTGTTCAACAAACAGGAAAATATAGATATATCCCTAGGTGAACTCCAAGGATCTGAGAGCACCATAACTATTGTCAAGGAAGCCTTGAAACAGATGGGTAGGGGTATAGTAGTAGGCCCAGATGGGATACCCATACAGGCATGGGAATGCTTTGGAGAGAAGGGCATCAGTTGTTTGACTAAACTATTTAACCAAATCTTTCTAAGGAAAAAGATGCCTGACCAATGGAGGAAGAGCACATTAATCCCGATCTATAAGAACAAAGACGACATCCAGAGCTGCGCCAACTATCGGGGTATCAAACTAATGTGCCACACTCTGAAGCTGTGGGAGCAAGTCATAGAGAGAAGGTTACAGCAATAAACAGAGGTGTCTGAGAACCAATTTCAATTTATGCCTGGTAGATCGACAATAGGTTACAGCACTACAGGGATAGACAAAAGGATCTCCCCATGGTTTTCATTGATTTAAAGAAGGCATATGATAGAGTGCCAAGAGAGGTCCTATGGAGGGTTCTGGAGAAGAAAAGCATCTCTGTGCCATATATCCTAGCCATTAGAGACATATACGAAGACGCACAAATTAACGTGCATACAGCGAAAGGAGAGACAAACGCTTTACCATTACAGTTGGGGTACACTAAGGATCTGCCTTGAGTCCCTTTCTGTTCATTCTAGTTATGGACGAGCTCACTAGACACATCAAGGGGGTGTTCCTTGGTGCATGTTTTTCGCAAATGACATAGTTCTGGTGGGGGAGTTTGAGAAGAGGTAAATGAGAAGCTGGAGTTCTAGAGAAGGGCCTTGGAATTGAAAGATTTATGAATCAATAGATCCAAGACCGAGTATATGGAACTCAAGCTTTGTACCTCCACCAAGCCTAGCATAGAAGACGTCAATATCGGATCGGAGTCCATACTAAAAAAAGAGTGTTTTAAGTAATTGGTTCCATGGTACAACAGAACGGCGAAGTTGACGAGGGTATCAACAACTGTATTAAAGTAGGCTGGCTTAAATGGAGGATGGTCTTTGCGGTACTCTGTGATAGAAAGTTCCCATTAAAGTTAAAGGGAAAATACGATAAGACAGTAGTGAGACCGGCTATGTCATATGGTGTGGAGTGTTTGCCAATGAAACAGTATCATACACAGAAGCTGAAGGTAGAGGAGATGAGGATGCTACAATGGATGCGTGGACACATAAGGAAGGATAGGAAATGTCAGAAGAGGCAAATTGGGCATTGCGCCGATAGAGAATAAATTGAGGGAGCAACGTTTGCGATGGTTTGGGCATATTGGGAGGAGATCAACCACTACCCCTATCAGAAGATGCGAACAACTCTATAATACGATAAGAGGAGAGGGAGAGGCAGGCCAAAGAAGGGATGGATGGAGACAATCCGACACGACCTCACCCACCCAAACCTACATGAGGAGATGGCCCTAGCTAGAGCTCAATGAAGGGCTGGCATAGCGGTAGATGATGTAGTGGTTTAGAATTGAGGAGCATAATTTAGCTAACACTAGTGCCCCTAGGCTTATATGTCTGCCTGTTTGACTCACTTGATATGACTGTGAGCTGTTTTACTGCCTTTTACTGCTTCTTACTTCCTATATGCTTGCTATGTGCCCTTTTTTTATCCTCTTATACTTCTATGTTCTTACGCGTAGATGCTTCTATGCTTTTATGTTTTTAGGCTTTTATACTTTTATGCTTTTTAGACTGGGGGTCCTCGGACATAGCCTCCATTCAGGGTAGCACCCTGAAGTGATAAGACTGCGTACATCCCCCCCCCCCCCCCCCCCCCCCCGGGGCCCCCGGGCGACCCTCCATATGCGGGAGCCCTTTGAGGCACTGGGTTTGTGGTTTTTGTAGCCTACGTCAAAGTTTGATGAATTTTTATAAGAATCTGACCAATTTTATACATAAAATGTCGATATTGTACATAAATATGATAATATATATATATGTCATGTAAATGTCATCAGCAAATTACAATAAAAAACTCATCAAATGTTAATGTAAGCTACCTAACTATTGCCGGAATTATCTACGACATTAGCACTTTTTGGCAAAAATCATCGAATTCTAATAAGGATACCAATGTATTGTCATAATCATGCTATTTTAGCTTTTTCCGATAAAAATATATTGAATTTCAAAAGGATACCTGATTGATAAAATTTTAAAATTTTAGGATACCTAAATAATAAAATGTTTAAACCTCAAGGTGCTTCATTGTATATATTGAAATGTCAAGATACCTAGGTGATAAATGGTCAAATCTCATGGTACCTAAGTGATAATTCCCCTAAAATATAATAGAGAAGTATAGATATTACCAATTTTCATTGATGGAACCATCAAGACATAACATTTTAGGCTTTCTAAAGATCTTGGAAGATTCAATGGAATAGTTTCAGGAAACAAAATGAACTAAAGGGAGAGAGAACGAAATTCCTAACCATTAACTACTGCTCTTACTTACGGGGAAAAAGCATCTTTTTAATGTTTTCATTTTTTTCTTTGGTCTCATTTTCCATTACCAAACACAAGAAAATGGTTTCCTTCCTCCAAATTTTCCAAAGCCCAAACATACCATAACACAAAATTAATACTAAGTATTAACCAAGAAAATCAACTTCTACAATTCTACTATATGAAGTTTCTAGTGGATAAAACCACGAAAGTTGAGTCCGACATGTGAAATTCTCTGCCTCAATTAGCCAATAAGTCATCACTTAAAGCCAGAAAATGAATCAACCTGAAAATGGAAATTTTTCTAGAATCCTATTTCTTGTAAATTTGACATGCTATTCACTCATGAATTCGAAAAGTTGAATCACATTTTTTAGCATGATACGTTACCATAATAAAATTTCCTGCGATTATTAGCAAATAGACATCATAACCTTTACTCTTAACAATCGGAAGCGGAAGGATATTCTACTTACTCATATGGAGTTGAAACTGGATGGCCACTGGCTGCTTGGAATTCCCATGGTGTTATAGGGCCCCTCATAATCATATCAGCGTCTAGAATGACTATGAACTCCGCGCCAATAGCAGCATGATTAAGCCAATGAAGGACAGCAGCAGGTTTATTGATTGCCGGGTACCTGGTATGTCAATAATGAAATCTCAGAGTTGGGCTTCGTGTTCCAAATTAAAGTTTCACAAACGATCAATTGCACTTTTAATTTCAGAACCTAATAACATATCATTTTCATTCTTTTTCCTTTTACGGGTTCAGCTTCATTTAAAAATCAAGAAAGCTTTAGATGCAAAATCAAATGCGTAACAGACATTACATAATAGATTTTAAGCTAGCTCTTATGCGCTTAGATGTTAAATGAAGGTATTTTTAACGGTTTTCAAGACGCTAGATTTTCATTCTAATTTTTAGAAACTGAAGATCTTTAAAGTGCCCTGTGTTCCCAAAAATGAACGAAACATGACAGTTGTGATTTCAACAATGTGACCATGTAATCAAATTAAGGTCCACCGTCACATAGCGGATGTGGTTGGGGATGTGGACATTACATTGCAAGTCACGATGATGACATTAGAGTTTTTAAGGGTTCATAAGTTGTTTTTAGGTCTCACCTTTGCAAAGTTTTAAATTGGGCATATAATCATTGATTGTTATACCATGTCGATAGTTCTGACATATAAATAAATTTATAAATGTTTTGTTTCTCCTGATGGATGCCATTGGAATCCAATTAAATACAACATATCTACCGTGGAGGCTGATATAGAAATATTATATAATGGCTAGATCAAAATCTATTACATAACGGCCTTTATTTAATTCCACATATAACGTATATGACCATGAATCAAGATTTGATTCCGTGTATTTGAATCATTTCCTCCCAACAAGTGTGTAATCTAGAAAACACAAAAGACAGGCACGAGAAACACTAGGCAGTGCATCCCATCGAGAGCACAGCAAGATACATCCTCAAACATACAGTCAAAGAACAATTTTCATCACAAGAAATAAATGATTAAGAGAAGGAATTGGAATTACCAATCTCCCGTCAAAGGGTGTTTGCTCATTGAAGGAATATAATGAGTAGGAGCAAGATCATGGCCTTTGTACTCCTTCAATTCTTCATCGGTACAGCTTAGAAGGCGAGTAATATTTCCTGGTTGACCACTAAGCCGAAAACTGTGCATCATTCCAACGGTCTGCCAATCAAAATACGGGGTACATTCTGTAGAAAAGACAGTATGTATTTTGGGATGCACTTTGGGATATGGCTGCTCAGATCCTCCAACCGCCATATTTTCTACCCCATGCTCGTTTATCCAACTAATCTGAGTCAGGTGTTTTGGCGCAGTTAGTTCAGCGAAAGTTCTACTCTTGAGGAAACTTAGATATCTTGACCATCTCGGTTTCGGGCATCCTCTTGATGCATGGTGGAAAAAGAGTGCTTCATTCAATGTATTGATGCATTCGAGACTCAGCATCAGGCCTCGCCTTTTGTTTGCATCGGTTTCAATCTGCTTCACCTACAAAATGAAATGGATATATCAGATGAAACACATAATCGCTACCCACCAAAACATTTATATTTTGTAAATCCAAAGTTTTTTCAGATCTTTTCACTCATTGATGTTGCACTCTCCCATATAATGCAACACATATAATCCCATATTAGAGTAAAATTATCTAAGCGGTAAAGTTCAAGGTTGAACCAAACATGACTATAATGGGGTTAACCATTAATGTAATGGGACTTAGCATGGAACACAGAGAGTCCATGACACATGCAGTGGCAAATCTAGGAATTTTACGATGCGGGGTCCATATTTCTAATAAGAAAAAAATAAATATAGAATTTTTGTCATAAGTTCTTGTTTCACTATATATCAATAAAGTTATTGTATTTTTAATTACATTAATTTTATCATTGATATTTTTATCGTATCAATTTAATCCTACAATAAGGTCGAGTATAAATTAATGGAGTTTTTAAGAGTCAGGTCATGGTTGGATACTTCGCTTTAGATTGGGTCACAGGATGGGGTTGTATTTTACCATTTGTATACAACATGAATGGATCTGTTAAAAATTATACCATTGACTTGACTTTAGTTTACCATAGGACAATTTTGAAATAATGTAAATTATGCAAATATTAAGTAGAAAACTAAACATAAACTTTAATGATACCGAGATAGAATATATAATTTAATTAATTAAAATTTTAAAAGATGTATTCACCTAGCCTGAGTTTAAGAGCCAGACAAGATATGGTTTGAAGGTCTTGTCAAATTTGACAGTGTTTTGATATCAAACAGCGTCCAGGTATCTATATCCAATACAGAGTCCAAGTATTTAATGGCCAATAGAGAGTCAGAGTAACTATATAATAAAGTACCAACTGTTTGAATTTACTCGAAAATTACCTCTCTCGGGTAAGGAGGTTCCGGAAAGAGCCGTCCACAGTCATAAACAATGCCATCTTCATGATGATCTAACTTTGAGAAAGACCAATTCCCGACACGAAACGGCAAACCGTAGTGAAAAAGAATGGGCTCAGTACCCTCTCTTGGAAAGTAGCCTGGGTAGATCATCAGATCATCAGTAATTTTGTGATGGAGTCCAACCTGAAAAAAAAAAAAAAAAAAATACAACAGCGAGAAAAGAACAATGATGAAAAGGACATCAGAACAATGATAAGAAAATTGGAACGATCATCATTTTATGTTTCCAAGTTTTGATTTTTGGCAACTAAAAGTAATTTTTGCAAATGACTTGCCCTTAATTTTGTTCTTCTGTTTTCAGATACTAAAGCACTTGGATAAAAATGAAAACTAGAAATCCCCCAAAAAAAGAAAAACATTGTTTCCAAGACCCAATATTTGACTTCTCAAAAACAAAAAATTGGAAACAATGATATCAAACAGGCCATTAGTTTCGAGGAAACCTAATCAAATGTGACTCACTTCTGCTGCACCAAACGAGTATCCATACATTTCACTGATCCAGCCAGTACCATATATGTCTCCTGTTATATTGGTAGCCCAGTGGGCCCTGTCTTCTCGCACTTCCTCGGTTTTTGATAGCCACAGTGGCGCCAATGCTCGGAGATCATCTATATGAAAAACAAGTAGCCCACCTACTTTGTCACATAGCTCCGGGTGTTTTGTATGCAGTTTGGCAAGAATATTGTCACATCCAATTAGATATCTGCAGAAACATTGCTGACTTTGTAAATACATCATGATGGAATCAAATAAAGACGGTTAAATAATGTAATAAGTTTTCTGTAACACATCTTGAGCTCGTTATGAAATTAGTTGTTATGTAGCATTACTTTTATATTATCTTATAATGACCTCAATAAAAAATGCATATTGTATTTTATGTATTAAGACATAATGATTGTATGGTTAATTCATCAAAATCTTCGCAAATATATGGCCTAAAAGCAACTTTATTTCCTCAAAAAACTGACATGTATTTTATGTATTAAGACATAAAGATTGTATGGTTAATTCATCAAAATCTTCGCAAATATATGGCCTAAAAGCAACTTTATTTCCTCAAAAAACTGACATGTTAGGTAATTTCCACAGTGTCCTCGTACTGCAGTTATGAAGGGACCACATGTCACTTTACTAGTGATGCAACCCTATGAACCATAGTTTGATTCCACAATAATGACGATAAAGATGAGAAACCTGCCAAGTAAGATGAGGCTTGATTTTGTCCGGTTCAGTTCATTCAGTAACATTCATGATTGGAACCACTACAGTTTAAAAACTACTTGAGAATATTAATGTGAGGATCAAGTGAAATTGTTCAAGTCGACTTAATTTCTCAATAAGAACTTCAAAAGTATTGATATGAAGCTTTGCAGTTTTCATTGGTTCGTTAGAAAGCACAAAAGCATGTATAACCTATTCTGATAAGCTAACTGCCAAAGGTCAGCCGTGCTGCAACCATTGAACCAAATAGAACTCACAGATCCGGTCATAATATCATGGAAGCGAAGAGTGGAAATTATGTAATAGGTCGTGGTAATTTACTGGGTTTATTAAGGAAAGTAATTTGCTTTTAATCCCTCCATTAACAAAAACAGATTACTAATATCACAAAATCACTTATAAACATATAAATGCATATATAAAGAATACAATGCATATGCATTATGGAGGCTATAAAAAGGGTAGCATAACATAATGCATAATTACATAACGGCCGTGTAGATACCCGTAATATGCGGCAAGAGGCCTGCCTTCTTCAGCACCGAGTTCCCAAGGTATGATCGGACCTCTAATGATCATATCCGCATCCAATATGACAACCCAATCAACGTTATTTGCATCCTCACTATACTTGAGCCAGTGTAGAACCCCAGCTGGCTTATTAATTGCTGGATACCTATAAGAACATTTAACATTATTTCCACTTAGTCGGAGCAAAAGGGGGAAAAAAGTGACAAAAACCCCGTGAAATGGCAAGAAAGTGAACATTTAACATTCTTTTTGAGATTCAGGAAGATCAATTGTGATAAGAAAAGAAAATTATATTAAGAGAGAATGGATGCACAATATGTTAAAAACACGATATCCTCAATTAACAAGGAAACACACAAGGTAAGATAAAAAAGAACTCTAAAGCCTCGCTACAAATTAAAGTAAGCTATGTTTTGTGAAATCTCTGTAACATTTTGGCATACGAGATCCTAGAAATATGAACTTGTCCCCCGCCCCCCCCCCCCCCCCAAAAAAAAAAAAAAGGTCCTCGAAGATAGCTGTGTTTCTTTCCGCGCAAATATACTCTATAATTGTTATTCTAGCCACAAGTCAGCTGCATTATCAAAAGTGTATTTTCATAATTAGCATGATATTGAAAGAAAATATCAACAACGTTACAAGCATCATTGACACATTTCTAAAATGTAATGATGAGAAGGAGCAAAGATAGCGCTTGTAGCAGCATTATTAAAAAAAATGTCTACAACATTTTCAATCCAACAAACTATGATAAAGTGGGTGATCTTAAATTAGATCTCCACAACTTAAAAAACTAACCAACAGGTGAAAAAACAACGAAAGTTGGCCTATAGTAAATTTGCATGATATTGCATAAGAGAAGTGCATACACTGATTCATATACCGCACAAACAATAAACCAGCTTCATTCCCGTTGCATTATTCCTGCTGTAGTCGAATTCATAACCAACTGAAATCTGATACTCATGTTTTAGGCAAGAATTCAGTCTGTTGGTTCTTCAATTATTGACAGAAAAGCAGCTAATGCGGCACATTATGCCAACAATGACATTTTTTTTTTCCAATAATTCAGGTATTAAACAAGTGAACAAATTTGCCCCAACAGTGAAGGTTAAACCAATTGATCATAGATATGCCTTTTATGCTGTAAATCAATAGATAAGCAGCTAATGCGGCACATTATGCCAACAATGACATTTTTTTCCAATAATTCAGGCATTAAACAAGTGAACAAATTTGCCCCAACAGTGAAGATTAAACCAATTGATCATAGATATGCCTTTTTATGTTGTAAATCAATAGAAGGAAGAATTTTTAGCAACTATCATACTATATTAACATTAAGTGGCAATCACACCCTAAAGAACTTCACCAAAAGGAAATGAAGACAAATTACCAGAAAACACCAGTAACGAAATGTGATTCAATCTTTCAAACCAATATTCACCGAAACTAAATACGCCACAATATCATCAAATAAATTTCAAGCAATATATAACATTTTAACAATGAGAAGCACACAATAATTTCTGTCAAGAAATTTCTATCCAAAAAGCTTAATAGGATAGGCGAAGGTCCAAGAATAGTTTCATACTTTAACAAATCCCCTCTTGTGAATGCTCATTGTGCATAAAAACATAGATAGTGCACATTCTCACATCATACCAAGTGGTAAAGCTATATTACTACTAAGACTGAGGATTCTTGTGATTTGGACTCTAAATCATTCAGTCAAAGAGGTATGATTGTTTCAAGAAACCAAATATCCCAAAAATGTAAGTTTCTAGGTGAAGCTCCAAGAACAACTTTATTCTAACATGTCCCCTAACGCAAATACTCGTCAATCTTTGAAGCAAGAATAGTATACAAACCAAGTCATAGCTTGTGCTGAGATTGTACTCCTACCTGCAGGGCTATGGATCGAACAAGCACTAATACTACATCAAGGAACCAACTATCCCAAAGCAATAAGTTGTTTGGTAAAGGTTTATAAATATTTATTGTACTGTAGCAACTTCACAAAAGGAAACCAAATTTAGAACACGAGCATTCAAGAAACAAAATTTAATATAATCATCAAAAAGTAAGTTCAAAATTCTGCAAATTTATGTTGGACCCCCATTCCAGGAAAAGAATGTCCTGGCAGCACTTCCAAACAACTTCGAATCCCAACTCGTCCCCATAATTAGTGTGAAACATGGGATTGCAAAACACTGATTGAAGACTCAAATATCATACCCTAAGCCTATCGTACTCTTAAACCTAGCTCAGATGCGATATTAGAGGATAGTAGAACCAACTCCTACCTTTGGAACAAGCTTACTAGGGGAATGCAAAGACTCGAAGAAAATGTGGGATTCCAACAGCCCCCTTCGTACAGCATGTACCATTCCAAACAATGAAACACAAATAATGGAGGGCACAACACCATACACTACGCCCTGCTTTGATATCATATGGAACCTAACTTGTCAACTGTTACAAACCGAGAATCCGAGGCTTGGGTTTAAATTGGAAATGACGGGAATATGAATTGGTGTTAAAATTCAGTTAAATTCTGAACTGCATTTCACTCTGCTGCTGCTACGTGGGTGCTGCTGGTTGCTGCTGCTGTTAGTTACTGATTTTTAGGCAATAATATTAATACATTTAAATACTAGTTAGTTAGACTATGTTCTAGATTGTTCTTAGTGGTTTGCCTTGCTTAGATTGTTATAAATAAGTGAAGGATGTAATGGTTCAAGCATTCAATGAAAAGTAAACAAAATCAATCTCATTTGAGATTAAACTCTATTTTCTCATCCCCTTCCCTTCTTTCTCTCATCTAAACTCTATATTCTTTCTCATCTCATATTCTCGCTATCCCAACCAAGGTTAAGTTTCAAGACCTAATCTTCGAACCCTTAACATCAACTCACAAATGGAAGGATGTCTTCGCCCTATAAAATTGGATCATGCAAGCTCTTCCAAAAACAAAATGGAGTTCAAGCACACTCTTTAGAAGCACTTAACCGTGCCAAACCACAAGCGAGCTCTAATATTATTCGAAAAATATTGGACCCAACTCCCTGTTAGCAAAATAATGCAAATGAGTAATCAAAAATCAAACTCAAGATGGGCAAATTGAAACTTAAACTGACTACTTAGGATCTCCAAACAGAGAGATCTCGAACTGAATCAACTCAACCCCAAACTATAGTAACCTAGAGCTGAAACAAAATAATCTCGAACACTAACCACAAATGAACAACAAACCAAACCAACAAATGGAAGCAAAAAGTAGACACGAAAGATCAAATCGAAGAATTATCATGTCATGGAGTTCATCACTGCCCTAAGACGTTTATGCCCCCACACCTGTACAATAGGATTAACTGGAACTCCAACTTCCATGATTAACACGACCCCCACCACCAAAGTATACTATTGAGTGATGGATTAGACTGTACCCCAACTTGCTCAATAATGCACGAAGAACAACCTTGAGATATAAGTAGTATAGAGGAAAAAGAGAAGAATGACTGTTTTGTGAATTGTGTGTCCCTCAATGCGTCAAAGGCACTCCACTTATGAGGAAAATTCTACCATTAGAGAAACTAACAGTCAAGGAAAAGTGGCAATAAATCTGGCCTCAAATATGAAAGGAATGAGCGGATATGGAGGATTGAAAAATTCGACCTCGTTATGGAAAGAAAATATTTGGAAAGAGTAGGCAGTTTTACAATCAACAAGTCGAGCTTGAACCCAAAGTATCAGTCAAAGAGTAAATTTCCACGTTACAAATTTTGCTACAACTATAAACACAATTGTCGTAAAAAATAAAAGATCAGATTAGAAACCACACCACAACACACCAGTTGGTCTACGGGAGAGGGTCAGATGCATGCACAAGTGTGTGGCCCTCAAGCCAATTATAGGCGCACAGGACTATCCCTACCTTCGCATTGTCCACGTGGGACAACAAATTGTGAGCAAAATTAAAGCACCCTCGAATTTCCAACACTCCGGACCATAAAACTCGCTTACTACGGTAGTAATATCCACTACATATAACCTCTACCATGCAATCACTTCCCAGGCCACACGAAATTCCCAAAATTTCATGAACAAAATGAGACACAGAGAGAGAGAGGATACCAGTCACCAGTACTGGGATGCCTACTCATGGAAGGGACCTCCATGGTGGGCGCCAAATCCATCCCTCTATAACCCTTCTTCTCCTCCTCCGTACAACTCAATAACCGGGTAATCGGGCCAGGATGACCCGATTTCCTGTAGCTGTGCATGATCCCCACCGTCTGCCAATCAAAGTAATTGTTACACTCCGTTGAGAACAGCGTATGGATCCTCCATGGACCGTCCCCATCCGGTTTCTGACCCGACCCGAAAATACCCAGATACAGAAACACCACCATAATCAGTAGTTTCGCCATTATCGACCAATTCGAGGTCTGGACTCAAATGGGCGTCTCTCCAGAGATCCAATTTTCATTGTATAAAAGTCACATTGGGGTCCCTTCAATTTTTACAAAAAAAAAAAAAGAAAAAGAAAAAGAGAACTAGGATTGATTGAGAAATGCAAGTAATGGATTAAAGAATTGCCGATTTGGGAATGTGGGAAGAAAGATAGTGAAGTGAGAATTGCGGGATTGGAAAGGAAGTTGCAGTCCTCAACTCAGCGGCTGATGACATTGTCTAATAGATTTTCATGCCAACCGTGAACGGAAAAGGATGCCTTTTTTTTTGCTCAATAAAAGCTGTCTTTTTGGGTTTGACTTTGAATAAAATATGATAAATTACAAACACTAATACCTTAAAATTTTTGTATATTAATTATTATTTCTGATTTAAATAAATTCTGTATATTAATTTTTGAATAAATTATATATTAATATTTAAAGGTTTAGCATATTAATTTTTGAGCCTATAAATCTACAAAGTATTATTTTAGTCTTAAAATTACATATATTTTAATACAATAGTCAAAATAATAGTGTAAAGGAGTATAAAATTTGTCGTTATTTATTAAAAAACCCGCCACTCCCTTGTTTTTCCTCTCACTTCACACAAACAGCAATGTTATTACACTGCTAACAAAAAAAACCTTGGTGAGAGACCTATTTAAGACTTTTAGACACTATCATTTGGACTGATTTATTAGATACATATGACATTGGACTAAAATATTATTTCGCAAAATTTGGAGTAAGAAATTAATACATTAAATCTTATAGTACTAATGTATAATTTTTCCTTAATCTTTTTGTCTATAAATTTTCAAAAATTATTTTGGATCCATTAGTTAGGTTAAAATATTTTTCAATGTAATTGACGATGTATCCTTTACCAAATTTCTAAAAAAAAAAATAAAAGGTGGAAATTACCTTTAATTAAATTGTTTTATTTTGTTGTACATAAAAATAAGAAATAAGAGAAAATATAGAAACCCCAACTTGACACATGGTCCCCTAAGGTTGTAAACAAAGACGAGATTAAAAACTTTAAATTCAAATAGAACAAAAGAGATTTAGATCAATAAAATGATAAGTTCTTAGCTCAAGGCTAGAACTTATCTAAAAATTCAAGCTAGAAATGTAACTAAGAAAGTAGAAAATGAGCAAATCTTCATTGATATCGAGTCGGTTCCGGAAATAATGCTGAAAAATAAATAAAAAAAAATAATGCTGGAAAAAAAATAATTCCAAATCTACTGTTGAACCGCGTTTACAAAATGCGGTTATAGTAAACCGCGTTAATAAAACGCGTTTTAAATAATAAAAAACCGCATCTATGACACACGTTTCTTGTTAATGCAAAACGCATTCCGAAAACGCGGTTCATATCAGAATTAACCGCGTTATATAAACGCGGTTTTATCATAAACCGCGTTCCCATAACCCGGTTTTAACCCTAAACCGCGTTTAATAAACGCGGTTTATCCGCAGTACACATAAACCCCGTTTTCATCGCTTATAGTCGCCATTATGCCGCAATTCGTGATGATCGTCACATTGATCCCATATTCCTCTCAATGAAGTTCCAACATTATAAGTGGAGGTGGTAAGAAATCAGAAAAAGTTATCAATAAAAGGCTATTCATTCAGTAGTGATCAAATAGCTACGACAATGATACTTAAAGATCTCCGACGTATAAAGCAGAAGAAGGGCGGCGGCGGACGACATGACCGGCGGTGAGTAGAGGTGTAAACGAACTGAGCGTTCAATGAACTACTCGTGTTCAAAATCGATTAGGGCTCGTTTGTGCTCATTAGGAGAGCTCGATAGCTTAACGAGCCGAGTTCAAGCAGGCTTGATAAGCTTAACAAGTCGAGTTCGAACAGGGGGTGCTCGGCTCGCTAATGTTCACGAACAGTTTAGTAAGGGCTCGACAAGAGCTCGTTAAGGGGCTCGATACGAGCTCGTTAAGGGCTCGTTATGAGCTCGATAACAATTGGTATTGGTTCAAAAATAGTATGATAATGGCTCGATAATAACTTATAAAGCTCGGCTCGTTAATTTTAAACTCGATTGGGCTCGATAATGAGCTCGGCTCGATTCATTCGGTTTACCATATTAAACCGCGTTCATATGATGCGGTTTTTTTAGTGATAAACCGCGTCTTAATAACGCGGTTATTTACAATAAACCGCGTTACAATGACGCGGTTTATCACTAAAAAAACCGCATCACCAAGACGCGGTTTATCATTAAAAAAACCTCGTTACTAAGACGCGGTTTTTATTAAGTTAAAACGAGACGCGGTTTTATTTCATATGAAACGCGTTTTATTAACGCGTTTTACCATAACCGCATTTTGTAAACGCGGTTCAACAATAGATTTGAAATTATTTTTTTCCAGCATTATTTTTTTATTTTTCAGCATTATTTTCGGAACCGACTCATTGATATCCTCTAAATACATCAATCCATTATTTATACTACTAATTAAGGATAAAGAAGCCAATTACAACCAAAATATCACAAGAACAATCTAGAACAATTTGGATTATGCTTCCCTCACAAGCAGCAGGGTTTCATGGGAGGGTCGTTGTGCTTTTTGTTTGGGGACGGGAATCACGTGCCTTGCACGTGTCCCTCATGGTCCCTATTTTAATTACTGAGATGCTATAGGCCTCAATGGGCCTAATATGGGCTTCTTAGCCCATTGACATGCATTTGGGATTACACCGCAGCAGCCCCATCTCCTATTGTTATGCTTTTGGGCCCATTAAATTTGACTCAATGCCTGAGAACTCAGATCGGGTCATGGAACTCACTGGATCAATGTTAGGTAGTGGCTATAATTTGGGCCATAATGGGCCTGAGTTAGCCGGTTTTATTTTATTTTATAGTGTATCATTTTTTTTTTCCGTGTCTATGTTTGATTTATTACATTTTAGAAGTATCGGTCGTTCAAAAAACGTTCGGACGTGGCCCCTTTCGGATATGCAAACCTCTTTTCATGTTTGATGGGACTAGATGTGTCCCATCAAATGTCATGACTTACTTCTCCTTCTCTCCCTCACTCTATCATTTTTTTCTCTCTCTCCACCGCCCCTCTTTCTCTCTTCTTGGCTCGATCTTTGCATTGTTTTGTGACAGTTTAAGCTCGGATTTTTCGTGAGCTAGGTCCCGAGGTACGTTCTCCCTTACTTTGCCTTTTTTAGAGTTGAAACCAACTCGTTCTTTGGGGAAAGATGGTGTCTTGTCCCGGGCACTTCCCTTGAGGAAATGTTATTGAGTTCTCGGTTCCATTATGGGCTGTTTTTTGAGGGAGGCTTAGTTCCTGAGTGCATCATCACGTTTGCATGTAAAAATGATAATTTTTTTTGGATGGGCTAAGTAGGAGAGAGAGAGAGTGAGAGAGGCTGACCCGTTTTGAGCTTTTGTTCATTTTTGTATTACCCTAGTTTGTTAACGGTTTCTCAAATCTTGTAAGAATTTGTACATATTCATATATGTATATATACTTATTATTTATTTATTTATTTATTTTCGAACCGAGGGTAAGTTAGGCCCCGTTACAGGCTTTGTTCGATTTTTGTTTCATTTTTAAGTTTTTGGTTAAGAGAGAATTTTTTTTGGGCGCGGGTCCCGAGGCGAGATGAAGCCTCGTTCCCGTTTTCGTGATATTCTTACTTTTGGGGTTTGAGTATCTGATTGACTTATTTTTTCCATTTAGGTGGCTTTTTTCGGCGCGGTTTTCTTTTTCACTTCATGTGAGTTTTCGGTTCACTGTGTTTAGTGTTTTGCGGGAGTGGGTCAAGAATAAGGCTGGTTTTTCTCGTTCGTCTGGAATTTGGGCGAGTTGGGTCGTAGTGGACCCGTCATCGTCTTCCCCTTTCTGTTGACTATTAGTGATAAGAAGACCGAGAGGGTAAATGTTGGACGAGGTCCTTCTTTGAATTGGGGATGTTGCAGTAACGAGTGGAGACGGGGAGTCCTCGGAGGTCGGGAACCCCTCCTTGGTGGACATGTCTGCTCTTACCGCCATTTGTCCCGATTTTTCATATATGAGTAAGTTTGTAAAATTTTTTGTATGCATATTATTTTATTTTACTTGCCTGTTACAGCCTTTCCTTTTTGATGGAATGCGAGCGGAATTTTTTGGAGGCCTCGGCTTCAGAGGTTCGAAGCGTGGGCAGCTCATCTCTCGAGGCTCGGGGTATAGCTGCGGTGCCACTAAGTCGGCGTTCTCCGGGTGAAAGTGTACCTTTACGGCTTATGTTTCCAGAGATTGCCCAAATACGTCCATTAGGGACATTTGTCTCAAGTGTTTAGGTGAGAGCGGTGTCTCTAAGATTTGCTTTAAGTATTACTTCCCGGAGGATTACAAGGTGTGGGGTCCTCGACCGGACGATTGTCCGTTGTTCCCTCCGAAAGCGGGCAATTTTTGTATTTCTGTAGATTCTGCAGAGGCGGGGTTCCATTTTCCCCTGCTTCCCTTAATGGGAGAATTGCTTGTTCATTGTAATGTGTGCCCAGGGCAACTTACCCTTTGATAGGTTTAGAAATGTGTACGGCTTTTTACTTACATGTTATGTAAGGGTTTTACTCCTTCCTTGCGGGTTTTTGACATTCTTTTTAAGATTAAGTATTCTAGGCGTATGGCCGGCTTTGAGAGTTGGAGGGGGTTCACCTTTGTGGGGAACACCCCTACTGATGCGAGGAATTGGGAGTGCAAGTTCATTTGGATTCAGCCTCCCTTAACCCTGTCATTTTTTATGACATGGGGTATGCTGCAACGTCCACGTCCCACGAAGGGGGGCGTCCTAATTTCCCGTAAAAAACAGATTGTCTGTTATTTTGACAAAGGCTCCGTAGGCGAGCAGCTTGTAGCTTCGAAGGAGCTATTCGAGCAGGAATTATGCTTATTAAGGCTAGACTTTCACAAAAGCCTTTCACAGGTATGCGGTTGTCTGCCATAGCGTCTTGTTTTAATTCTACTTGTTGCTTACGTTTTTACGTATCTTATGTATGTTTTTATCATGTTATTTTGACTTTTGATATTATGATAGCTTAGTTATCGCGTTTGAAGTATTATACTAACATTTCCCTTGTGTCTTTTTCAGTAGACGAATTGATGAGTGTCGATATGGATAGCTTGTTTTCTCCGTTGCCTCGTTCCAAGGAGCCGAGTCCCCTGTTGGTTATGGGTGTGCTCGCCTTGCCGGCATTATCGTTGTTGGATCTACTCTGGGATTAGAGAAGTTAGCGGGCCCATCTAGTGGTTCGTCCACTTATTGTGCTGCTAAGCGACCTCGTGTGCATCGCGAGAAGGCAGTTCCAGACTTGGTTGATGGGGAACCGGTGTTGGAGTCCGTCCTCCCGGTGGACGTGACCGTGGCCGCGAGGGGACCTCCCGGTCCAGGCGAGACTGCGGTGATGACCGCGGCTGTCGAGGTAACGGGGTCTTCCGGGTCGAGGGCGATGGAGCTTATGCCTCCTTCCTCTCGAGGCCCGGGAGTGCATTTCCCCGATGCGAGGCGCCCCGTTGGCACTTTCCATGATTTGGAGGAGTCGTCGTCTCTTTTGAATCCTGGAAGGACGACGGTGGTGATTCCGAACCCGTCGTTTGGTGCGGGAGTCTTTGAACCGCATGTACTGGGTACTGGGAGAGCTGCCTCTCCGACAGTCTTTCCCGGTGCCGCTCATTCGGCTGATGCCGAAACGGGCTAGGAGACATGCTCACGATTCCTTTTGCCTACCAGCATAGCACATTTGAGGGAGGTGACCTTCGAGGATGCACCGACTCTTCTATCTCAAGGTACTCGCTGCCTTTTATCATTCTTTTGCGCTTACTTTAAGTCACCTTTTTTGCTGCTTTTTCTTTGACTTACTTTCATTTTCATCTGCTTGTCGCGCAGCCGGCGTTAGGTGCTTTGAGCTGGAGGCAGAGCGAGCAAGAAACCAAGGAGATTCGTTCGACCAACTCAGCATTGCAGGCCCAGGTCGCAACGCAGGGTTCCCAGATCCTAGAGTTGGAGCTTCGTGTGTCGGAGCAGGATGTTGTCATCTCTTGCTTTTTTGATCAGGTCATCCAAGTGGTGGCCGAGTACAGGATGGTTCAAGGGTCCCGGGACCATTCAAAGGCCAGTCCTGCCACTCCATCTTAGTAGGATCCTGTTCTGCTGTTTGTTTTTGTCGCGGATTAGGCTAGCTTTTCGAACACTTGGTTGTAATTTTGCTTTGTTTGTCCCGCCCTTATCTTTGAGAAGTTTTTTTTTTACGTGAGATGAACGGTAATGCTCGAGCTGTCTTGATTAATGTAATGGTCATCCGCCCTTTTGTCCTTCTTTAAGCCTCTCGCTTGTTTTTCAACTATGTACAGGTACTTGTCGTGCTTCGTAGAGGCTTGCGACTAGTTTCGATTCTTTTCTCATCCCAATGGGGGCATGTGGCTCGGTCTCTTACCTGCCTTGTGTGGGCTTACGGCTTGCGTGTCTTTTCTGCTTCGAGCGGGCTCCCGTTTTAGAGCACGGGTGTGT
Organism: Simmondsia chinensis; assembly: GCA_018398585.1. Classification (NCBI taxonomy): domain Eukaryota; kingdom Viridiplantae; phylum Streptophyta; class Magnoliopsida; order Caryophyllales; family Simmondsiaceae; genus Simmondsia; species Simmondsia chinensis. The sequence goes on from JAGTTD010000004.1 coordinate 14,968,487, forward strand.
TTCCTACCAAAAAACAGGTTAGCTTGCCATGGGCAGACTCGCATGCTTTATGCCTGTCGTAGACGGATCTATAGATTAAGGGTCTGTCGCCACGGACCGGTCCACGGACTTTAGCCTGCCATAGACGGATCTAGGGACTTTAGGGTCTGTGGCCGCGGACGGATCCAAGGACTTAGCCTGCCGTAGACGGATCTACGGACTTAGGGTCTGTTGCCGCGGACGGATCCACGGACTTTAACCTGCCATAGAAGGATCTACGGACTTAGGGTCTGTTGCCGCAGATGGATCCACAGACTTTAATCTGCCGTAGATAGATCTACGGACTTATGGTCTATTGTCACGGATGGATCCGCGGACTATAGGTAGCCATAGGCGGATCTATGAACTTAGGGTTTGTTGCCATGGAAGGATCCATAGGCTTTAGCCTGCTATAGACGGATCTACGGACTTAGGGCCTATGGCTGCAGACGGATCATGGACTTAGCCTGCCATAGACGCATCTAGGGACTTAAGGTCTATTGCCGCGGACGGATCCACAGGCTTTAGCCTGCCGTAGACGGATCTACAGACTTGGGGTCTGTCGCCGCGGACGGATCCACGGACTTTAGCTTACCGTAGACGAATCTATGGACTTACGGTCTTTTTCCCGCGGACGGATCCACGGACTTGCGTTATGGTGCATCCCTCGGCTTGAAGAAGGACTTACGAAGTAAAGTGTGCCACCCGACATGAAGAGGGCTTAGGGGGTCATCGTTTTCCATAGACAGATCTACGAACTTTAGCCTGCCGTAGACGAATCTAAGGACTTATCGTCTGTCACCGCGAATAGATCCACGAACTTGATCTCCTGCCACGGATGATGCCACGGGCTTACGGTTTTCGTTCACCATGGAAGGATCCATGGGTTTGTTATCCTGCAGTGGGCTTGGCCACGGGCTTATGGGTTGTTTGCGCCTCGGACATGTCCTAGGGTTTAGCCTGCCGTTGACGGATCTACAGGCCTAGGGTCTGTGCCGCGAACGGGTCCACGGGCTTAGCCTGCCATAGATGGATCTACGGACTTACAGTCTGTGTGTAGCAAACGGATCTACAGGCTTTTGATCTAGCCGGTTTACAGAGCTATCTAGACTTATGGGCTTATTGCCAATGTACAAAGCCATCCGAACTTTTAGCCTGCCGCAAACGGCCCTACGGGCTTACGGTCTGTGTGCTGAGGACTGGTCCTCGGGCTTGAAGGGGCCATGGACGTGACCGATGAGGTGTGCACGCTCGATGTGGATCGCCCTCATGGCTTAATGTGCCGCAGACGGACCAACGGGCTTATAGTTTGACCCACTTCAGAATGGCGCGTGTAGTAGCTGAGCTATTTTGAAATCCGACCAAGTTCTGGTATGCCCGTGTCGGTAGAGCACATATTTTGCCGTAGACGGACCAACGGGCTTAGAGGCGCCTTGGACCAATAGGCATGATTTGCCGTGAGCGGTCCAGTAAGCTTGGTTTGCCACGGGCATCCCCATGGGCTTAGTAGGGGCCGTGGGTGAGTCCGATGGGTTTGCATGCCCGGAGCGAACCTGCCTTTACGGCTTAAGTGTATAGGAGCCTCCTCCTTTTTTTGGTAGGACTTATAGCGTAGACGCTTACAGTTTTAGTGAGCCGTGGGGGAGACCGACGAGGTGAGCTCGTTGCGGCCAGCCCTCATGACGTAAGCGTTCATGCCAAGGGTTTTAGAAGGTCCTACGACATAAACATTTACGTTTGTTTTTGGCTTTTGATGTATTTGCCGAACTTGATCATTGGTTTGATCACTTATGTATATATACTTCGTACTTATGTTTTGTTACTGTTCCGTTCGATTTTTTGGAGGTTCGAATTTTTGGTCTTTTTTTTAATTATTATTATTATAGACCGTACCTTTGCGAGCTGAATTGTATGCCACTGTCAGCGACCGGGATCCGCGGGATCCCGTATCGAGTGATGACCCCTTGGCGAAGGAAGTGCTGAACGGCCTAGTCTGTGATTTGGGCAGCGGGCTTGGCCTCTATCTATTTGCTGAAATAGTCTACAACCATGATGACGTACTTTCGTTGTCTGGTTGCTTTGGGGTACGGTCCTGAGATGTCCATCCCTCATTTTGGATGAGGCCTAGAGCATCTTTCTTAACGATGGGCCAATAGTACCTTCCCTTCTTACGCATGGCATGTCACTTGCCTCGGACGGGGCATACAACCTCAAACGTTGGCATCTCTCCTGCCTCGGATGGGGCTTACAACTTCAAGTGTTCTTGCAGGTTTGCGGTTTATGTTGACATTTCACCTGCCTCGCGCAGGGTGCAGACATTCTCTAAGTCTTTTTGGAAGAAGGTTATGGGTCAACATCGTTTGAACCCGCCTTCTCTCCTCACGGTGGCGAGACTTGTGCTCTCCCGCTTCTGCTTTATAGCTGAAATTACGTGTCTCGTTGTATGAGCCGCGTTGCCGAACTCCTTACGGGCATGGCCGAAAGTTCCGCTTTTGAGCTTCTTTACGTCCACGAACCTCCGGAGGTCCCCTTTTTTCTCCGCCTCATCCAGTTGGCTTCGAAGTATCCGGCAGTCCTTGGTATCGTGCCTGGTGGTTCCATGGTACTCGCACCATGGGGTTGGACCTCGTTGTTGGGAATTTGAAAAATAACTCTGATACTAACGGTTGGGTTCACATTTTTTCAACAATGGTCACAACAAGGGGTACCTATTAGAGCACTTAAAATAGGAGACTCTTCTCTCTACCTAAGCCCCCGATTGGAGAGTCAAGCTTCGTGACACCTCACGTGCGAGAGTTCTCGGAATACGTTTATCTATATAAACCCTTTGCCCTAATACTGGTTGTTGAAACGGATTTCAAAAAATTCCCCCTAATAAAGTTTACGCAGCGGATGGTTGATTTAAAATTCCTAATTTTAAATCTACAGATTTAAATTCATAATTTAAATCTATAGATCTAAATTTTTAATTTAGATTTACATGCCTTTTACTCTAATACATTCATAACCATACATAAACTTAAATTGGCATAATAACAAATATTGTAAATAAATAGTAAAGCGAAAACTAAAAGTGAAGGGGAAACGATATACCTAGAATTGCTCCAAAATTAGAATACTAGAAAGAAATAATAATCTTCAGAATTATACCAAGGAATCGAGACCTAGCAATCCTCCACGCGATGAACTCGAGTTGCCCGGAGGGTGGGCTCCAAAAAGTATTAAACTTTGAGGATAGAAAAATTTCAAAGGAAATTTCTCTCTCCTACTAGGTCTCCGAAAGTCAATACTCTCAGAAACCTTTTTTTTTAAATTCCAAATTGAATTTGAATACCAAACCTATAGAATAGTTACCTCTATTTATAATGGGTTACTAGAGCGAAAATAAGTAAAAGGGTCGATGTGGGATTTAGAATTAAAAGACCAAACACAGCATATTAGTATAAAATAGGTAAAACATCACGTTTCGGAAGCTAGAAAAACTACATCCCTTTTTTTTTAATTGAGTGTGCCACGTGGTGCGCCGCCATTGGCCCACCCGTGGCCACATGGATCAGCTGCTGGACCTCCCAGCGTGCGACATGTGTCGCACACTTGTTGGTCCATCCGCGAGCACGTGGAACACCATTTGGGCAGCGATTTTTTTCTTTTTTCTTTTTTTTTTTTTTTAGTTTACTTCATTTCCCATATATAAAAATACATCTTATTAATTCTAATTTCGAAAATTATTCTATTTTTTAATTTTTAACTTTTATTCTTCTTATGAATAATGTTTGGCAAAATTAATTTACCCATCTTATGGATAAATAATTCATCTCATAAATTCTTTAATATTTTTCCGATAGCAATAAATACACAGGCTTGTGCAAGGACCTCAGGGACAATTTAAATCTAGCTCCAAATAAGATAAATTAATTATCTCATGAAATAATTTAATTACCTTTTAATGAGACTTAATTCCACTAAATAAATCTCACTGCACTCCAGATTTAAACCATTTATTCGATATCTCCCTAATAGACTGTATTGATAACAGCAACCCCTCCACTAGATGTCCATGATAAAGGATAAATATAGCTTCTACCATTATCCTTCTCATAGCTTCTCCATTAGTTACCGACTTGCCCTTCATTGAATAATTCATTTATACTTGAACATATTCACAGTATAAATTCCAAATGTCAAACACTTGGAATACATTGGCCAAAGTTTCTGAACTACTCAAATATTTGCTAATTAACTAAGGGGACATCTGTATCTCATAAGAGACTGTAGATTTCCTATTGAATACTTGATCCTTGTCACTCTTCATGCCGCTACCGAATGTACGTGGGAATTCAGTCATACGTTTAAACCTTACTTATAGTACACCAAAGTAACTAATGCTCCATGCACAAGTCCAGAATATCCTCAGGATTTAGAGTCGTTGTTCAAACAGTACAACGTGAATCACTCATCTCCGATAGTAGTCTAGAAATAAGTAACCCACAGGGTCCAACTCAATGTGTCAATCTTGTTAAACACACCAACCCAACACTTTTAGATCTACATCCACATGACTAAGAAAAGTCATATAAAGTGTCATGTTATAGTCTTAGCATACAAGTGGTCCAAATTTGTCTTCGACTACGAGTCTTTCAAACAACATTCCATACCTTTTGTTCCAAGTCTATCCGTTGCTTAGTGTCCTCAACCACTTAGACCAAACATGTAAATTGTAGTATGCGGACTACACCCATCTCATGGATGTTTCCCAAACAAAATTATATGCAGTATAAATGCTCGCTTACACAAATTTAACTAGAAAACGACAGGAACTTCAATTTTATTTATTAATTAAAATAATATATCTAGAATAAATCTGAATTTCAGGACATTGTTCCTAACAATCTCTCACTTGCCCTAAATCCAATTTATGACAAAGTCCATACTCGTCCCTTTTAAGTTTGAACCAAAGATCTACTGAGCCTAACCCTTAGTGAGCTTAATTATTCTATTGTGAATTTATCAATACAATTCTGCATGACATTCCTCTCACTAATGGTCCCACTCCAAAGGTAATGACATGCTTAGATGTTGAATGTCTATCAATTTAATCTGACTGGAAGTCTTAAATCAATATAGCCAACTGGAACTAGCTCGTCACTTTGAAAGATTAGCATATTATCCCTAGTTCTTCTTAAGAACTAGAGAAAACGCTTCACTGCCACCTTGTCCATCGGACCTGGGTTAGACTGACATTTGCTTACTATACCACCGCATAGCAGACATCAAGTCTCGTTTACAACATGGCACACCTAAGGCCTCCCGCTGCCAAAACATATGGATTATTTCTCAATTGCTCCTTCTCTTGAGGTTTCTTAGAACACTACTCAAAAGAAAAAATGACTCCATGCTATACCTTGACATTGTCTTGTCAATATAAGTGGCTGGAGAGAGACCCAACATAGTACTCTTACGACCTTGTAGAAGCTTAATCCTAACAGTAGAGTTGGCTTATCCCATGTCCTTCATATTGAGCTTTCATGACAATTAAATCTTTACAGCTGATGACACCCCTATGTCATTCTCAATGAGTAGTATATCATTGACATATAACACTAAGAAAGACATTACTTTCTTTTAATGTCATTTGTACACGCATAATTCGAGCAATCAATTGCTCAAAACGACTTAATTGCTTCATAATGGCTAAAAAGGATCAAATTCAATGCCATGGTCAACCATTAAGGTTCCCGCTATGAACCTGTCAGGTGCCCTGACAATCCTCCCACCACCCCTAAGCTCTCATGTACCTAGAACCTTCTCGTCCCTATCAGTAGGTGCATCTAATGCATCCACTATATCTTAAGTTATGTTTAGCTCTTCAGAATTATTGACATTTTGTTTTTTAATGCTATTTTTGTTTTTGCTTCTGCAGTTTACTTACAAAATTCTTCTCTAAGTATTTCACATCGTTCACGTATATACGGAGAACAACATAGATAAATCATAAACACATGTTCCTTAGTAAATAAAAATTTTATTTCTTGTCATAAAAAGTTCACAATCATATTCAAATTGAATAACAATTATTCTTCAACAACAACAACAATAACATATGCAGTGCCCCAAGTGCTCCTGCTTGTGTAGGGTCTGTGAGGGGTAAGATGTACGTAGTCTTACCCCATCAGGGTCAGACCCTGACGGGAGACTGTTTCCGAGGACCCCCAACCTAAAAATCTGGCCCAATTTGGGTGAGTGCGTAGTATACCCGCAGGTGTACAATCACTCATCCCTAATGAGAAAGAATAGAAGGAAAGAGAAAGGGAAAACAACCAATAGCAAGCAGGCATATAAGCACATAATCACTATCTTCAAACCAAATAAATCAAATTCCTATCCAATGCAGGTACAAATCAATAAGAATTTTTAAGAAGCAAAAAATAAAACTCTATCACCAAAATCTAAGCTATCGCTTCCTACTACTAAGACTTCTACTCTTGTACCGCCTTCAGCTGTTAGGTACAGCTCCCATCATATAGCCTCCTGGTTGGCCTGAGCCCCTGTAACATATTACAGACTTGGTCCGTTGAACTTGAGTCCACACACCAAGAATCTGGTGGACTTTCAACTACACAAGACTCAAATCAGTGAGATATCAACATACCTTCACCGGATGGCTTATTAGTCTTTGCAAGAAGAGTACCCATGTACTTTACGCAGTTTCTCTTCTAGTGGCCCATCTTTTCACAAAAGTAACACTTCCTTTTGTTGGCATTTTGTTAGGATCTGAGTCAATTGGACACTCCCCTTGGCTCGCATGACACCCTCTTCTACCTGTAGCTCCTTCATCATCTTAGGCAATGAATAATTCTTATTACTTATTGTATAGTTAAGCCTGAACTGAGTAACAGAGCTGGACAAAGAGCTGAGGATGATATCCTGTTGAGACTGACTATCAATCTTAGTACGTAGAATCTCCAACTTAGACAAGCATGCCATCATTTTCATGACGTGCTCCTAAACTGGCGACCCTTCCGACGTCCTCATGTTCAAGAGCTTCCTTATCAACTCTTGTCTAGCAGCCCTATCTTGACCACCAAACATTTCCTTTAAATTTTTGATCATTTCAGCTGTTGTTTCCATCTCAAGCATCTGATGCTTGAGTACATTGGTCACAGAGGCCAAAATGTAGCATCTAGTTAACTCATTAGCCTTATTCTAGCATTCATAACGCTTTTTAATAGCAACTGCAGAATTATTAGTGGGCACCGCAGGTCGAGCTTCAGTGAGAACAAACTTATGACCCTCATGTATTAATACTATGTCCGGGTTAATTTTCCAGGTGAAGTAATTCGGTCCAGTTAAGGCATTATCTTTCAGAATTGTATGAAGTGCACCACTCACAGCCATTTGAAAAACTATAAATGCAAATAAATTTGTAACTATGTTATAAGAGTCATGTATAATGCAGTGATATGTATTCTTTCAATTTAGCATACACAATAAGTCAGATATCCACCAAGCTGTACTATCATGCATACAATGATGACCCAAACACACCACTTCTTACTCCCAGGAAGTGGGGTCGCACAAAGCGAGTTTGGGTGAGAACTATTCTCAATTAACCTATTTTCTTGTAAGCCTTACTAAACATGATTAACTCACCACTTGACCTTAGTTTCTAACATGACACAATCGAGCCCCTCATGGAGGCTAATGCACCATGCTAGTCAAGTGTAAACCATTACCTAAACTTCCATACAAATACACAAAATACTCCATGGCAGCGTGGTCGCATCGCTTCTTTGCACTTCAGTTTATCCCAACAGAAGCCTAACCCTGTAATCTGCAAATCGACATCCTACGCAGAGAGGTCTATCGATTTATTATACTGCTAGACTGGTAATGGAGACCGTGAGGTTACAACAATTGAAGCCCTACTCCCACTTGAATTTCATAACTAGTGTTTTTTTAATTAACTTGCATTTACAACCTGGATTATCTCATAACCCCTTTTAAAATCTCATTCTAAAATTAACCAAAATTAATTAATTAATTAATTCAAAATATTATCATTTTACAATATCAATTATCTCATAATCTTGCTTTAGAATCTCATTCTAAATTTGTTCAATAAAATTAATTAATTAATTTTACTTTTAAAAATGGTACCATAAATTATTTCATAACCTATTATTTAGAATTCCATTTTAAAAGCTAAATAATTTAGATTATCTCATAATCTATTTTTAGAATCTAATTCTAAAATTAAATTAATTAATAAAATTAATTTTATTTAAAATCAGTAATGTCTTAAAATTTAGGCTATCACATAGTCTACTTTAGAATCTCATTCTAAGAGTTAAATAAGCTTAGACTATCAAATGGTCTAGTTTAAAATCTTATTCTAAAATTTAATTAATAAAATTTAATTTTTATTTTAAAAATAAAGTTAATGATTTAGACTATCTCATAGTCTATTTTAGAATCTTATTCTGAGACTAATTTAAAAATAACTTTTATTTAAAATAATACTGATTCACAACTTAGATTATTATATAATCTAATTTAGAATCTCAATTTAAAAAAAAATTAATAAATAAAATAATTAATTAACAGTTTTTTTGGTGCTGACGTGAGCGCCACGTCAGCAATCACATCGCCAGAGAAAAAAATATTTAATTTTGAAATTAATTTAATCTAATCTCTTTCGATCAATTTTATCTGATTTCGTAAAATTAATTGAATCTAATCTCATTAGATCTACTTTATCTAATTTTATAAAAATTAATTGAATCTAATCTTATTAGATTAATTTTATCTGATTTTGTAAAATCAATTGAATCTAATCTCATTAGATCAACTTTATCCAATTTTGTAAAAATTAATTGAATCTAATCTCATTAGATTAATCTTAACCAAATGATTATTGTCTCATAATAAAAATTATGTAATCCCGAATTTATAGGTCGTTAGATCTTAATTCGCGATTAATTCTCTGACGATTTAAACAATTTAAATCGTCACTATAAACAATATAGTTAGCTATTAAATCTTTTAACTTATTTAAACAATTTAAATCGATACTTTAAATAACCTAGTTAACTATTAACTCATTTAACTGATTTAAACAATTTAAATCGATACTTTAAATAAGCTAGTTAACTATTAACTGTTGGGAAAAGCATTAAAATTTTGTTGAAAAATAAACTCTGATGCCGACTATTGGGTTCACAGTTCTCAACTATAGTCACAACAATAGGCACCTATTAGAGCACTTAGAGTAGGAGACTCTTTTTTTCACCTAAGCCCCCGGTCGGAGAGTCATGCTTCGTGACACCTCACGTGCGAGAGTTCCCGGGAGTAGGTTTATCTTTATAAACACTTTGCCCTAATACCGGTTGTTGGGATGAATTTCAAAAATTCTCCCTAAAGATTACGCAGCGAAACAAGTTTAGAATTCATAACTCTAAACCTAGGGTTGATTTAAAATTCCTAATTTTAAATCTACTGACTTACATTCATAATTTAAATCGTCAGATCTAAATTCTTAATTTAGATCTACAGGCCTTTTACTCTAATACATTCATAACAATACATAAACTTAAACAGGTATAATAACAAATACTGTAAATAAATAGAAAAGCGAAACTGAAAGAAGAAGGAAAGAAAAACATATCTGGAATTGCTCCAATAATAAGAAAAACCAGAAAGAGAATAATATTCTTCAGAATCGAGATCCCGAGACCTTCTACACAATGACCTCGAACTGCTCGGAGGGTGGGCTCCGAAAAATATTAAACTGAATCTCCGAAATAATTTTAGAAACCCTAAAGAATTATTTGGACTCGAATTCCAAACCTCATTATAAACCCTTCTATTTATAGAAATATTCTGGAGCGAGAAAATATAATTAAAATCGAAAAAGGATTCGCAGTTTAAAACAAAATGCAGCACATTGATCCAAAACTAGCTGAAACGACACGTTTTGAATACTGTACACGCGTCTTTAGCCCTGTCACCGTGTGCCACGTGGCACGCGGTGATTGGTCCATGCCGAATGGCACGGATAGCCATCCGTTCGCCTAGCGCGTGCTGGTTGGCTGTTACGCGTGCACACAGATCGAACCTGTTTAAAACGCGATTTCCCCTTTTTTTCTTCTTTGTTTCTCATATGTAAAAATTCATCTTATGAATTTTAATTTTTTTTAAAAAAATTATTTTATTTTATAATTTTTAATATTTATTCATCTCATGAATAATGTTTGGCAAAATTAATTTACCCATCGTATGGATAAATAATTTATCTCATGAATTCTTTAATATTTTTCTAATGGCAATAAATACAGAGGCTTGAGTAGGGACCCCAGGGACAATTTAAATCTAGCTCCAAACGGGTTAAATTAAATCATCTCATGATATTAATTTAATTACCATTTAATGAGACTTAATTCCACTAAATAAATCTCACTGCACTCCAGACTTAAATTATTTATTCTATATCTCTCTAATATACTGTATTGATGATAACAACCCCTCCACGAGATGTCCATGATAAATGGTAAATATAACCACTACCATTATCCTTCTCACAACTTCTCCATTAGTTACCGACTCGCCCTTAACTGAATAATTCATTTAAACTTGAACATATTCACAGTATAAATTCCAAATGTCAAACACTTGGAATACTTTGGCCAAAGTTTTCGAACTATTCAAACATTTGCGAATCAACTAAGGGGACATTTGTATCTCATAAAAGACTGTAGATTCCCTATTGAATACCCTGATCCTTATCGCACTTCACGCCGCTACCCAGTGTACGTGGGATTTCAGTCATTCGTTTTAGACCTTACTTATAGTACACCAAAGTAACTAACATTCCATGTACAAGTCCAGAATACCCTCAGGATTTAGAGTCGTCGTTCAAACAATACAATGCGAATCACTCATATCCGATAGTAGCCTAGAAATAAGTAACCCACATGGTCCAACTCAGTGTGTCAAACACACTAACACTTTTGGATCTCCATCCGCATGACCAAGACAAGCCATCTAAAGTGTCTCATTATAGTCTTAACATACAAGTGGTCCAGACTTGTCTTCGACTACGAGTCTTTCAAACAACAATCCATATCATTTGTTCCAAGTCTATCTGTGGCTTAGTCTCATAAACCACTTAGAACAAACTTATAAATTGCAGTCTGAGGACTACACCCATCTCATGGATGCCTCTCGAAAGAAAATCACATGCAGTATAAATGCTCACATACACGAATTTAACTAGGAAACGACTGGAACTTCAATTTTATTTATTAATTAAAATAATATATCCAGAATAAATCTGAATTTCAGGACACTGTTCCTAACATTAACTCCTTTAATTCATCAATGATTTAAAACAATTTAAATCATTACTTTAAATAATCTTTCCTTCTTAATAAAATCTCTATTTTATTAAATCGCACATCTATTTGTTTCGATCTTATTATACCTAATCTTGTATCTTATGAATGTAATCAGAGGCTAGCTCTGATACCAATTGTAGGAAAAATATGAATTTTGTTTGAAAAATTACTCTGATACCGATCGTTGGATTCACAATTTTTCAACCCTGTTCACAACAAGGGGTACCTATAAGAGCACTTAAAATAGGAGACTCTTCTCTCTACCTAAGCCCCTGGTTAGAGAGTCACGCTTCGTGACACTTAATGTGCGAGAGTTCCCATTGGGACGAATTTCAAAAAATTCTCCCTAATAAAGTTTACACAGTGGAAGATGTTTAGAATTTGTAATTCTAAACATAGAGTTGATTTAAAATTCCTAATTTTAAATCTACAGATTTAAATTCTTAATTTAGATCTACAGGCCCTTTACTCTAATACATTCAGAAATTTAAATCTACAGATTTAAATTCTTAATTTAGATCTACAGGCTCTTTACTCTAATACATTCATAATAATACATAAATTTAAATTGGTATAATAGCGAATACTGTAAATAAATAGAAAAGCGAAAACTAAAAGTGAAGTGAAGAAGACATACTTGGAATAGCTCCAAAATTAGAATACCAGAAAGAAATAATAATCTTCAGAATAATACAAAGGAATCGAGACCCAGTGATCTTCTATGCAATGACCTCAAGATGCCCGAAGGGTGGGCTCCAAAAAATATTAAACTTTTGAGGAAAGAAAAATTTCAAAGGAAATTTCTCTCTCCCACTAGGTCTCCGAAAGTCAATACTCTCAGAAACTTTTTTTTTTATTTTTAAATTCTAAATTGGACTTGAATACCACACCTTTAGAATAGGTACCTCTATTTATAGTAGGTTATCGGAGCAAAAATAAGTAAAAGGGTCGATGTGGGATTCAAAATTAAAAGACCAAACGCAGCGTATTAGTATGAATTAGGTAAAACGTCACGTTGGAAGCCAGGAAAATCACATCTCCTTTTTTTTAATTGAGTGTGCCATGTGGCGGGCCGCCATTGGCCCACCCATGGCCACATGGATCAGCTGCTGGTTCGTCCATCCGCGAGCACGAGGATCACCATCTGGGCAACGCTTTTTTCCTTTTTTTTATTTTACTTTGTTTCCCATATGTAAAAATTCATCTTATTAATTCTAATTTCCAAAGTTATTTTATTTTATAATTTTCAACTTTTATTCATCTCATAAATAATATTTGGCAAAATTAATTTATCCATCTTATGGACAAAAAATTCATCTCATGAAATTTTTAATATTTTTCAGATGACAATAAATACAGAGGCTTGCACAGGGACCTCTGGGATAATTTAAATCCAGCTCAAATTAGGTTGAATTAATCATCTCATGAAATAATTTAATTACCATTTAATGAGACTTAATTCCACTAAATAAATCTCATTACACTCCATATTTAAATCATTTATTTGATATCTCCCTAATAGACTGTATTGATAACAACCCCTCCACTCGATGTCCATAACAGAGGATAAATATAACCTCTACCGTTATCCTTCTCACAGCTTCTCCATTAGTTACCGACTTGCCCTTCACTGAATAATTCATTTATACTTGAACATATTCACAGTATAAATTCTAAATGTCAAACACTTGGAATACATTGGCCAAAGTTTCCAAACTATTCAAATATTTGCTAATCAACTAAAGGGACATCTATATCTCATAAGAGACTGTAGATTTCCTATTGAATACCGAATCTTTGTCACACTTCATGCCGCTACCCAGTGTACTTGGGATTCAGTTATGCGTTTAGACCTTACTTATAGTACACCAAAGTAACTAGCGCTAAACGCACAAGTCCATAATACCCTCACGATTTATAGTCGTCGTTCAAATAATACAACTTGAATCACTCTTCTCCAATAATAGTCTAGAAATAAGTAATCCACATGATCCAACTCAATGTGTCAATCTCATTAAACATAGCAACCCAACACTTTTGGATCTCCATTCACATGACTAAGACAAGTCATCCAAAGTGTCACGTTATAGTCTTAGCATATAAGTAGTCCAAACTTGTCTTCGACTATGAGTCTTTCAAACAACAATCCATACCATTTGTTCTAAGTCTATCTGTGGCTAAGTCTAATAAACCACTTAAAACAAATATGTAAATTGTAGTTTGAAGACTACACCCATCTCATGGATGTTTCCCAAAAGAAAAATCACATGTAATATAAATGCTCGCTTACACAAATTTAACTAGGAAATGACTGGGACTTCCATTTTATTTATTAATTAAAATATTATATCCACAATAAATCTAAATTTCAGGACACTGTTCCTAGAACTCGTCGCTCCACCGGCCCTGCAGGGACTTGATTTTGCCTCGTTTTCGGCTTTTTGACTTCCAAGAGGAGCCCGGGGGTCTTCTCGGTCCGACGTTGTGAGTCCCCCGCGTGTTCTTCACGGCTCTTTCATTTTTTGGGGTGAACCTCAAGGCACGAGTCTCAGGCTTTGGGTAGTCACCCCGAGGAGGCCCCATTTTATCCATCACATCTTTGGTAATGATGTATTTATTAGGTTTGGCCTAGAGTGTGTCCACGATTGTGGGGAGAGCGTTGGCAAGAAAGAACTTAAAGTCGCTGTTTCGGATGCCGTTGATGAAGGTGGTGATGGCGGTTTGATCAGCCAAGTTTTGGATGCTGATCATTGCCTTCAAAAACCGCCACACGAATGCCCTCAAGGACTCGTCCTCGCCTTATTGTAGCTAGATCAACTGGGTGTCAGTCTTCTTCCTCCTCTCGTTGCTGAGGAAGTGGCGAGTGAACTTTTCGGACAGTTATTTGAAGTTGTGAATGGATCCATTGGGGAGTGATGCGAACCAAGCCTAGGGCATGGCCTTAAGAGTGGCTGGGAAGCATTTGCACCCCACATTTTTGGAGGCATCCTGTATGTACATGCGTGCCTTGAACCCCGAGATGTGGTCGTTGGGGTCTTGCGTTCCAGCAAACAGCTCCAAGTTTGGCATCTTCACTTTCCCCATAGGGGCGGCGAGGATATGAGGGGGTGAAGGGCTTATGGGTGATAGGAATTTTTCCCATGAGCCCATGCACCACAACGTGTGAGTTAGTGTCGGAGCTTGCCTAGGTCGGGAGTGGGGCACACGCGGGGGCATCCCCGGGTTGGTCAGGACGGTGAGAGGCCTTCTCCCTCTCTCCCCCTAGCTAGTTTCAGTGGCTTCGGCCCTCCATGGAGGCAAGGGACTTGACGACCACGTTCGTGTTTGGCGGTGCTAGACGTGGCGAGGCCTTGGAGGAGTCGTCCCGATCAGCGAGTTGCATGATGAGTGTACGGAGCTCATGGAGCTGGCTATGAGTGACGTAGCAATCTCCAGACCACCTCGGGGAGGGGGGAGATCCTGCGGTGTTGTTTTGAGGGAAATTTTCCATTTCCCACAGACGGCGGCAACTGTTTTGGTAACAGTAATATGGGTTCTTTTATGGATGGAGTTAATACAGGCCCTTTATCTTTATTTAAATTTTTATTAATTACCAACGTTTTAATTACAAGAATTTTTGATGAGATACTAGAAAATAAAAGAAAAAACGAGGGGGTCCCACTACTCCGGGGACCCTTCGGTCGAGTCCCGGGGAGGGGCCGAGAGGACGTCCAAGAGTGGAGTGCGTAGGAAGGTAGGTGAGTGAATGTGCATTGGAGTATGGGGGGCTAGGGCCCTATTTATAGGGTGTCTGGGCCTCGGAGAGCGGGTCTCTGGGGATGCGTCTGACGAGACTTCAGGGGTGCGTCTGACGGAAGCCGCTTCCAAGGCTTCGAAAGGCTTGGCCGAAAAGGGCCATGTTCGGGGCCTCTGGAGGCGTATCCACGTGTGTGACGGAAGCTGCATCTGAGGCTTCAGAAGGCGTGGCCAAAAAGCCGTGTTCGGGACCTCCGGGGGCGTGTCCGTGCGCCTGACGGAAGCCGCGTCCGGGGCTTCTGAAGGCGTGGCCGACGAGCAGTGTTAGTGTGTTTGACGGAAGCCGCGTCCACGGCTTCGGAAGGTGTGGCCACCAAGCCATGCCCGGGGCCTTTGAAGGCATGTTAGACGAGGGCTGCGTCCTTCGAAGAAGGTGTTTGGCAAGAGCTGTGTCTGAAACCCACTGAAACGGAGCTCCTCGGCAAAAGCTATGTCCGGAACCATCGAAAAAGGTACTTCTCGGCAAGGGCTGTGTCCGAGACTCTAAAAAAACGTGCTGCTCAGCAAGAGCTGTGTCTGGGATCCTCGGAAAAGGTGCTGCTTGGCAAGAGCTGTGTCCGAGACCCTCGAAAAAGGTGCTGCTAAGCAAAAGTTGTGTTTGGGACCCTCGGAAAAGGTGCTCCTAAGCAAGAGCTGTGTCTGGGACCCTCGGATAAGGTGCTACTCGGCAAGAGCTGTGTCTGGGACCCTCGAAAAAGGTGGTCCTCGGCAACAGCTGTGTTTGGGACCTTTGGAAAAGGTGGTCCTCGGCAAGAGCTCTGTCCAGGACTCTCGGAAAAGGTGCTCCTCGGCAAGACCTGTGTCCAGGACCCTTGGAAAAGGTGCTCCTCGGCAAAAGCGGTATCCGGGACCCACGGAAAAGGTGCTCCTCGACAAGAGCTGTGTCCGGAACCCTCGAAAAAAGCGCTCCTTGGCAAGTGCTGTTTCTGGGACCCTTGGAAAATGTGCTCCTTGGTAAGAGCTGTGTCCAGGAAGAGCTCTTTGGGCTTCGAGCATTGAATTGTTTTCAACCCGAGTCGTGATGCCGTGTAACTGTTATTGCTTGGTCAGCTTTCGGAGGAGGGCCTCTCAGGGTTAGATGCTTGCAGTGTTCAGGGCCACGAATTGGTCTGTCATCAAGGCGCCCGGAGGCCATGTGTCATCCCTTTGTTGTGGTTCTGGGGGCCACGTGTCGGATTTTTCCAGATGCGATTTTTTGGTTCTAACAGGTGCTATGTTCAAACAAACAATGTCCATGACAAATGAGTATCATAAATACAATATTTCATCCATGGGTATCTATCCATATCCATCATACATCTTTTTTTCAAAATATATAAAAGTATTTTACATCAAAAATGACACAATCCCACTGATTTATTACTTCGAATGACCTAAAACACCCATGTTTGGTTTATGTTGTTTAAAGAGTATTAGTTGTAGTCATTTTGTCAATGGATTAATAGTAGATTCGATACTGATTTTCTCATTCATAACATTACTATCCTTTTACATGTCTCTAACCCATAGAAACTTAAGAACAACATTGCTTATGAAATTTTGCTAAATTTCATTCTTTAGGCATTGGTATTTATTAAGTTTAGCGCATTAATAAATAGTAATTTTCCTGGTTTATAATTTTGCACCCCATTTACTTTTAGAACTCTTTCAATATAAGCACTTTAAGGTAGACCCAGCAACTTACGTGTTCCGTCTCTATATATCTCTATTCCAAGTACAAAAGAAGCAACCCTCATATCTTTCATATCAAAGTATTTAGACAAAAGTTTCTTTGTCTAGTGCAACATGACCAATTCATTATTAGCAAGTGAAATCTGATCAATATATAAGGCCAAAATGATGAATTTACTCCCACTAATCCCGATGTTTGTGACATTCATCAACCTTATTCTCCATAAACACAAAACTAGTTGTAACTTCATTAAATTTTAAATACCACTAATGAGAGGCTTGCTTTAAGCCAGATAATGATCCTTAAATTTACACACCAATTGTTCCCTCTCTTTTCTTATAAAAGCCCTCAAATTGAGTCATGTATACCTGTTCTTCTAAATTCTCATTTAAAAAAGTTGTTTTAATATCCATTTGATGTAACTCTAAATTAAAATGTGCTATGAGACCCATAACAATTCTAGTGCCACACCTAGGATAAAAAAAAACTTACAGCCTTTAGAATTATCTAGTCAATTTTTCTTTTCAATAGAGTTGTAAATTTTGACTTACACTTGACAACACCAAGTATGAAAGGTTTTCCTATCAGTCCAAAGTTCGAGTTTCGGAAACAAACTTTACTATTAAGAATATAAGAAGCATTTTTCAGAGCCTCACTCTATAAAAGTTAAGGAAGATTAGTTTTAAACATCATGCACCTCACCATATCTATGAGAGTACAATGCCATCTTTTTACTACACCATCTGGCTTAAGTGTACCTTGCATGGTGTATTGGCCAATGATCCGACATTCCTCTAGACACTGGTAGAAGGACCATTACATTGATTAGATTTATTATACATTTTATTATATTCACCACCACTGTAAGACCTCGCAACTTTAATCACTTTCCAAAGTTTTTCAACCCAAGTTTTTGGATTTTTCAAGTGCCTCTAACTTTTCCCCAATGAGATACATGTACCTTGAAAAGTCATCAATGAAAAATATAAAATTCTTATATCAATTCAAGGATGGCATAAATGGTTCACTTATTAGTTTGAATGATTTCTAAAAGATTAGATCTTTGAAGTTAACCTTTTCGTCTTGTGTTATGACCTGAGCATATTAGAATAAGACATTAGTAGTATATTCAAATAAGTAGTAAGCAGCAGCAGTAAGAAGCTTCAGCGAGCAGCAGTGGCAGTAAGTCACATTAGCAGCAGCTGGTCAAGATAGGCAGCTGAGCCTTGAAGTCGGTTCTTCTAAGTGTCCTCATTCAATGTATTTGAGTTGATTACAACTTAGTATGAATAAGAGATCTCTTCATGTAGTTGTCATTGTGGAATATAATTGAGTGTGATTTCTCTTCTCATATCCTACTCTCTCTCTATTTCCCATCTTCCTTCACTTCTTTCTCATTCCATACTCTCTTTTATCTTTTCAAAACCTAGGTTATGAATCAAGATTGATCTTGATTCATAATAATTGGTACCAAAGCCTTTATTTGCTTCCAAAACAAGCTTAATTTGATATCAAGATCTGGATCAAGTAGCATTTGATCAAGATGTTTATGCTTAAAGTTCAGATCAGATTGAGTACTGCAGTAATGTTGAAGTGAGCTTGCATCTTTACTGACCAAAGAAACAAACTCATATAGTTTTGGCTTAGATCGAGCAGCAAATAGATAGAGATTGTCAAGAATTAAGTGTTACATCTGCTCCTTGCAGTTAAGAGTTTGAGTTTACAAAATTCAAAGTGATCGATTGTGACTTTTTGCTGCTGAAATTTGCTCGATTCTGCAATATAGTTTGAGTTCTGATTTGTGCGTGCATTATATGCTTGATTGCGAGGTTATAGCTTGTGTTCTGAATCAACAAGCTGAGTTGATTAGAATTGTGAATTTCTGTGACTAATCGTTCAAATCTGGTTGACCTTGCTGGTTCAACATTGGATTGATTATACATTGAGATTGATTAGCTTAGAACACTGATTCTTACAAAGGTCACTAGCGATTAGTTTCATTGTGAACCACAGAGAAGGATTCATCATAGAATTGAGTTAGTATTGACTGCTATTGCATTGATCTTGTTCAAGTAGTTAAGATCATGGCAGAAGGAGCCACCACACGAGCTGGAGCTGCAGCAGCAGCAGCCAACGCACCGAGCAATGCCGGAATTACATCAAATACATGTGCTAGCATAGCAGCTGGAACTCATTTGGTTCAAGAGGACACCACAACACATGTTGGCTAAGGAATTGAACATAGATTGGATAATGTAACTAAAGTCTTAGAAAAAGTGAGCCTGCAGTTGGATGGACATAGATTTGACAATGTGACTAAAGTCTTAGAAATGTGGGCTTGCAGTTGGGAGTGTCGCTTAAACAACAACAAGAACTGCTTAATGAGCGAGCTAACCGACCGCTTACTGCCCCTCCTAGAGTTGATGTCTTGCTGCCGGTTAGTCAGCTCAAAAAAAATGAAGCTCATCTTGCGGGAAATGAATCTCTAAGGAACATACCAGTAAAACAAGAGGGAAATGATGATGGAACGACTATCAAAAACAATGGTTATAGACGGCCAAGGGTGGAGATTGACATGTTTGGTGGCTCTCAGCTATAGCCGCGGATTAGAAGATGCGAAAGCTATTTTCGTTTCTATCACATTAAGGAGGCTGAAATGGTGGAGCTTGTAGCTGTTCATTTGCATGGAGACCATGAGGTCTGGTTTTACAGCTTGATCCATAGTCATCCAAATATTACTTGGAATAAGTTTGTTGAGGAATTCTGTGATAGATATGGTGATGAGGATTCCAGGGATGTGGTGGACCAATTCAGTAAAGTAACACAAACGACTATTGTGAAAGAGTATATGACTCGCTTTGAGAATTTAAGAGCTCGGATGATGACTGGTCATCCTAGTGCTTATGAATATTTCTACATTCAGAGCTCCGTCAGTGGTCTGAAGCCTAAAATCAAGAACCTAGTTAACGCAATTGAACCCTTGTCCTTGTCAAGAGCTTTCTCTAAGGCAAAGCGGCATGAATCTACAGTGCTCGCATATTCAAAGGGTGTTGCGCTGGAGGAAACAAGGACTTTGAGCATAGACGAAAAGCGAGCGCAAAAGTTATGTTTCAAGTGTAACTAAAAATACTAAGCTGGACACAAATGCAACCACAATATCTCATGACAGTCACGGGCACTGAATTGGAGGAGGAGGAGGCACTCGATCCTATTTTAGAGCACTCTGAGCCTATTATGGATCCTTTTGAGAAGGTTATAGATATGACCAAGGGAATGGAGGACACTGAGGCAGAGATTTCAATCAAAGCTCTCACTAGAAAAGGGACCCACAACACTATACAAATTAAAAGGGAAGCGGGTTTCCAATCCGTGACTTTGGTGGTATTAATTGACAGTGGAAATAATCATAATTTCTTGGATCCCAAGATCGTGAGGAAGTTGGAACATGAGTTAATCAAGAAAAATCCACTTATGGTCACAGTTGCAAATGGAAATTCAGTGTTAACTCAAACAAGGTGCAACCACTTCCAATGGAGAATGCAAGGATATCAGTTTGAATATGACTTCAGGGTGTTGACGTTAAAAGGATGTGATATGGTCCTTGGAGTGGATTGGTTGCAGACGCTCAGCCCGTTAGTTTTTAATTTTGCTCACTTGACTGTGACCTTTGAAAGGCAAGGTGAGTCCATTAAATTGCAAGGATTTCGAAAGCAAGGACAACACCGTAGTTTTGGACAAATATATACCATTAGTGCTGGTCTATGGGTCCAGAATTCAGTAGTTCCTTTGATGTCGGGTTTGGTAAGAGATGAAGACATAACCTCGGCCAGTCTTGAGGATCTAGCACCGGGTTGTGGCTTACCAATGCAGGTCCACATGTTCCTGCAGCTTCTTTCAGGGAGCTTTATGAGCCACTTTGAGTCACAAGTTCGAAAGGGAAATGCAAACTCTTTTCTTTAAGATTCTTGGGACAAGAATCTTTAAAGGGGGGAGTATTATTATGACTACAGCATATTAGAATAAGGCATTAGTAGTATATTCAAATAAGTAGTAAGCACCAGTAGTAAGAAGCTTCAGCGAGCAGCAGTGGTAATAAGTAGCATTAGCAGCAGCTGGTCAAGATAGACGGCTGAGCCTTTAATTCAATTCTTCTAAGTGCCTTGATTCAATGTATTTGAGTTGATTACAACTTAGTATAAATAAGAGATCTCTTCATGCAGTTGTCATTGTGGAATATAATTGAGTGTGATTTCCATTCTCATCTCCTATTCTCTCTCTATTTCTCATATCCCTTCACTTCTTTCTCATTTCATTGATGCATCTCGTATTTACGCATCTTTTAATCGTTATTTTAATTAATTTGCACCTATTTAATTATAGTTCTACACTCATTTTGGAAATTTTTATGTTTAATAGGTTTGAAATTGAAATTTTGAAAATTGTCAAATTTTGGTGCAAATAAGAAAAATTCGACACGTAAACAATTAAATCAACTCAATCGAGTTTCGGGACAACCATGTATAAGCTCGGCCCACTCCGGCCCGACCCGCATTGCTACAGTACGCCAAGCCCAACTTCTCCATCATCAACCTAAAACTCATGACCAGGCCCACGCACGTCATCCCAGACCCACCAATGCACAACCAGCCCATCTTTTTCAAACTTAACCCCAATACCATCTTTCACCAGCGGCTCACCTGAGTCCGGCCCATTCTCAGCCAACCTTCGGCACCTTCAAGCTCCGGCCCACGCTCAGACCTGTCATCGCCGACCCACCAACACCAGGCCCAATAGCCCAGTCCAACACGCAATCCTAGCTCAGGTAGGGTTCGGAGAAGACGCATAGGCTTGGTTTTGGGGAGGGATTTTAAGCTCGTTTTGGACACTGTTTTTGGGAAGATTTTTTGTTCTAGGCTTTGCTCTGTGTTTCTGGAACGCAGCAAATCTCTCTCTCTCTCCCCTCTCCCAGCTTCTTAATTTCTTTATTTTTTGTTAAATTGGAATGGGAGCAAAATTAGCTAGAAAACCAACATGAGCTCGTTTATCTCCTCCTTCACCGGGTCATCCTTGATGGAGAGCTAGCTTGCTCTCTGGGGTTCGATGAAGTCTTAGCCATTACTTTTGTTTACTTTTAATTGGGTTAATTTGATGGTTTACATGAATTGCTTGATTGTGAGAATTACTTTGAAGTATTATGCTTTAATTGTTTATTCAATTGAGATGATTATTGAGTTTGTAACCTTTAATTGTTGATGTTGATAATTATAAATTAATTCTTTGAGTTTGTAGCCTTAGTATTAATTAATCAAGCAATAGTATTAACCGAATTGTTCATTGAAGCTTATCTTCCCTATGCTTTAGTTAGATAGGATCAATACATAATAATTGACAATACGTTAGGTAGAACATATTTTCCTTATGCTTTAGTTAGATAGGGTCAATACGCGATAGTAACAATATCTCCATAGTAGGTTGAAGCTTGTAGCCTAAACCACTACCCGTGTGACAATCAATAATCTCAATTTAAAGGTTAGCGCAAAAATAATTGGCTAATGATGGATTCGAAACCCTAGGTTCCAATTTAATACACTTTCCGATTAGAAGTAGATTATTTTAGATCAATTATCATTATCTTAGATTAATTAACACAAAAACCTCTCAATTTTATTCAAATCAATTTAGGTCATAGAATAAATTAACGCACTTTTAGTCCCTATGGTTCGACACCGTCTCGTCCTACAATTCAATTTAGATGTGTTTAGTAGATAGGGTTATATATTAAATTTTGATAGACGTAGAAAAGCACATCAAGATCTTGGCGCCGTTGCCGAGGACTGGGTAACGTTTGTGATTTTATTTTTTTGATTCTCTTTGGTTTTCAATTTTCTTTAATTGTTATTGTCTCTTTCTTAAAAAAAACTTAAAAAAATATTTTCTTTACTTTTCTTAAAAAGGTTATTTATTTATTCTTAAAGTATTATTCATCTTGTGATTTTCGTGCACAGGTAGATTTTAGAATAGTTTATTGCTGATTTTTTTTTATTAGTTTTAGTTTGAGTTTGCTTGCTTCTCGTGGTTCTTTATTCATGCACGGTCGCTGCTCTTTGTCTCTTGACCTTACAAGATTTGACCCTGAAATGGAAAGGACCTTATGAGACTTTAGAGCCCAACACCTAGCACAAACCGCAATGGTTGACGAACAACAACCACGTCCACTTATGGAGTGTTTTACTCCCACCACATACACCTCACCTTCGTGCATTAGATTGTCACCGGTAGCCCATTAGTTCGACCTTAAGCCACATACCATACAAATGCTTCCTTCATTCCACGGCTTAGGCAATGAGAACCCGTACACACACTTGGACAGTTTCATGGAGGTTTGTTCAACCTTCAGGATTCCTAACATTAGTGATGACGCCATCTTACTTTGTCTTTTTCCTTTCTCCTTGAAGTATAAGACTAAGTATTAGTTAGGCACCTTACCTAGTGGGACGATTAATACTTGGACTCAAATGCAACAAGAATTTCTTAAGAAATTCTATCACATTAATAAGACTAACACTGCTAGGAGAGCCATTAATACCTTCACCCAACTCCCTACCGAGGAGTTTCACGAGAGTTGGGATAGGTTTAGGGAACTCTTACGAGCTTGTCCACATCATGCTATCCCTAAATGGCAACTAGTCCAAAATTTCTAATGAGGGTTAAATGAAAAGGGTCAACAAACTGTTGATGCCTCATGTGGTGGTCAGTTCCTGAGGAAGAATGAGGATGAGGCATGGGAATTGTTTGAACATTTGAATGAGAACTCACAACAGAATGCCGCACATGCATGGTTAAATGCTGCTAGGTTAAATAGAGGAGTAGTACACGAAATTGCTCACACTCCCAACTTAGATAAGAAAGTAGACTCTCTGCCTCTTCTGTGGAGCAGCTAACTTCCTTATTTAAGATGACATTAACTCCCTCTACTATGCCTACTGTGTTTAATGTTCAAAACATGCATAGTGTCTATTCTTCATGCTCTAGTGTCTCTCATTCTACACAAGATTGCCCCTCTACTTCACCTTTCGTTGAATGGTTGGAGGAATAGGCTAATGCAGCCCAAGGATTCTCGAGGAACGATCCGTACTTGAACACATACAATCTGGGCTGGAGAAACCAACCAAACTTCTCTTGGAGGCAAGGAGGAGAAGGATAATTTGTGCCACAACAACAAAATCCACGACCCCAACAATTTGGTGTGCCACGAACTCTCAGTTTTCAACAGCGAGGGTATGCTTCTAACTACTCTCAACCTTCTAATTTGAGCTCCAATTTGAATTTCGAAGAGAAGGTCTTGAGTGCGCTGAAAGTTTTGGAAGCTAATTCCCAACTCCTCCACTCCCATACACAATCGATCTTAAAGCTAGAATCCCAAATAGGTCAACTAGCTAACACTTTGAGTAGGAGAGATGAGGGAAGGCTCCCTAGCCAAATCGTAGAGAACCCTAGGAACTGTGTGAGGTAAGACAACTATCCTCCCCATCAAGAGCAAGCAAAGTCCATTACAGTGTTAAGAAGTGGGACGGAGGTTGACAATGGGGTGAGTACTGAGAGTGAAGTACCCATAAGTGGTGAGGGAGAAGAGAAGAGCAAGGAAAGAGAGAAGGCGACCGATGAGGTCACGCACTCTTCTCCCATTTTTAGGACCTCTGATCTTCCTTCCTCATATGTACCTAGAGTGCCCTTCCCCCAAGTTTTAGTTGCACCACATCCAAATGGGAAGGACAAGAAGTGGGAAGATATTTTGGAGACTTTTAGGAAAGTAAAGATAAACATTCACCTTCTTGATGCAATTAAATAGATCCTGATCTATTCTGAAGTGTGACACTGCAATTAAGTACAAAGACCTTGGTGTACCCGCCATTTCTTGTTCACTTAGAGACTACTTGATTGATAAAGCTTTACTGGATTTAGAAGCGACTGTCAACATTATTCCTTACTCGGTTTATGAGAAGTTGGGCCTAGAGAGTTACAACCCACCACTGTGACCTTATAGTTAGCAGATAGATCAACTAAGATCCCCCGTGGTGAGCTGATTGACGTGTTAGT
Source organism: Simmondsia chinensis (assembly GCA_018398585.1). Lineage (NCBI taxonomy): Eukaryota > Viridiplantae > Streptophyta > Magnoliopsida > Caryophyllales > Simmondsiaceae > Simmondsia > Simmondsia chinensis. Next base: position 14,993,462 of record JAGTTD010000004.1, read on the forward strand.
GACAGTAGACAGAGCCTTGTTTCCTGTTGATTTCCTCGTGCTTGATATGGAACCTTCTAGTCATTCGAAAAAGAATGTCCTTGTCATTCTAGGTCGGCCTTTCTTAACGATGGCCAGTGCTGCCATTAATTGTAGATCTGGGGTAATGGACGTTAGTTTTGAAAACATGACTATTAGGTTGAATATTTTTAAGGCTTCCTTGTCACCCATTAGTGAGGATGAGTTGGAGTGTTTCTGGGTGGATGTTATTGATGATTTAATTGACCAAACACTCCCCTGTATCCTAGTTAGTGATTCCCTTGACCGAGCACTAGTATACAATTGTTCTGATGATTTTGATATTGAAAATGGCATTAGAGAGATGAATGATTTGCTTGAGTTGTGTGCCCCCCTAGAGACTTGTCATTGGTTGTCAAAAGTAGAAGCCTTACCTACGCTTTCGGATTCCCCTGCCTTGCCTTCCATAGTTTCACCACCCAAACTTGAACTAAAGTTGTTGCCATCTACTCTTAAGTATGCTTTCTATGGACCGGACGAGACTTTACCTATGATTATCTCTTTTCAGTTGTCTAGGGAACATGAGGACGCATTGATGAGAGTGCTTAGTGATCATAAGAGTGGCATTGGGTGGTCCGTGGCTGATTTGAAGGGTATAGACCCTTCCATTTGCATGCATAGGATTTTTCTTGATGAGAGTGCTAGACCCATTAAAGAGATGCAAAGGAGGTTAAACCCTAACATGAAGGAAGTGGTAAATAAAGAGATTGTGAAATTGCTTGATGCGGGTATCATTTACCTAATTTCTGATAGTAGGTGGTTAGCCCTATTCAGGTAGTCCCAAAGAAGTCGGGCGTTACTGTGGTTAGGAGTAGTGATGGAGAGTTAGTGCCTACTAGAGAGACCACGGGCTGAAGAGTGTGTATTGACTACAGGAAACTTAACTCTGCCACTAGGAAGGACTATTTTCCTCTAGCATTCATTGACCAGATTTTAGAGAGGCTAACTAGTCAGAGCTTTTACTGTTTTCTTGATGGCTATTCAGGATATAACCAGGTAGCAGTCTACCTAGAGGATCAGGAAAAAAAACAACTTTTACGTGCCCCTTTGGCACATTTGCCTACCGTAGGATGCCACTTGGTTTATGTAATGCGTCCGCTACATTCCAAAGATGCATGATGTCTATCTTCTCTGAAATGGTAGACACATTTCTTAAGGTTTTCATAGATGATTTCTCTATTTTTGGACCTTCGTTTGGTGAGTGTTTGCAAAATTTGAGGCTTGTGCTAAAAAGATGTGAAGAGACCAATCTTGTTTTGCGTTGGGAGGAGTGTCACTTTTTGGTTCAAGAGGGGATTGTATTGAGTCATAGGGTGTCTAAGAAGGGTATTGAGGTTGATAAGGCTAAGGTAGACCTGATTGCAAACTTACCCCCTCCCTCAAATGTGAAGCAAGTTAGTTCATTTCTTGGTCAGGCAAGTTTTTATAGGAGAGTCATTAAGGACTTTGGAAAACTGGCCAGACTATTAACTAGCTTACTAGCTAAGAAGACATCATTTGAGTTTGATGAGTCTTGCCTAGAAGCTTTTCAAAAGCTTCGGTCATTACTTGTTTCAGCCCTTGTTGTGCAGCCCCCCGATTACTCTCTTCCTTTTGAAATTATGTGTGACACTTCTGATTTTGCTATAGGCGTTGTCCTAGGTCAAAGAGTAAACAAAGTGCCTCATGTCATTTACTATACTAGTAAAACTCTTAATGATTCTCAACGCCATTACACCACTACTGAAAAGGAGTTGCTAGCTGTTGTGTTTGCTATAGACAAGTTTCGTTCTTATCTTTTGAGATCAAAAGTCATTATCTATTCTAACCAAGCTGCATTGAAATATTTGCTCTCAAAGAAAGAAACAAAACCTAGGCTCATTAGATGGATTCTTCTACTTCAAGAGTTTGACATTGAAATTAGAGATAAGAAAGGTGCAGAGAATGTGGTAGCTGACCATCTCTCTAGGATTTTCTTTGAGCATCATGATCCATCTATTTCAATGCACGAATCTTTTCCCGATAAGCAACTTTTTGTTGTCTCCCATTCACGTGGCCCTTGGTTTGCAGATATTGTTAACTTTCTCGCCACAGGTATGATTCCATCTACTTGGTCTAAGCATGAAAAAGATAGGTTTTATTCTCAATTAAAGCACTTTTATTGGGATGACCCTAATTTGTTTAAACATTGTGCAGATCAGGTAATTCATAGGTGTGTTCCAGAGTGTGAATGTCATAGCATTTTATCTTTTTGTCACTTATATGCATGTGGAGGACACTTTGGAGGTCGTAGGACTGCTGCAAAAGTCCTACAATGTGGTTTTTATTGGCTTACTCTATTTAAGGATACTCACGAGTTTTGTCTTGCATGTGAGCGTTGTCAGTGCACAGGTGCATTGACACATCGAGACGTGATGCCTTTAAACCCTAGTTTGATTGTGGAAATATTCGATGTTCGGGGCATTGACTTCATGGGTCCGTTTCCCCCGTCCTTTGGGTTTGTTTACATACTCGTAGGGGTTGACTATGTGTCTAAGTGGATTAAAGTTATACCTACTAGGACCAATGACCACAAGGTGGTCATGCAATTTGTCAGAGACCACGCCTTTAACCGTTTTGGTACCCCTAGAGCACTCATTAGTGAATGTGGTAGTCACTTTATTCACAGGTCATTTGAGGCACTTCTTAGGAAGTACTGGGTGCATCATAAGATTGCTGCCCCATACCGCCCCCAAACTAGTGGTCAAGTAGCGCTTTCTAATCGTGAGATTAAGTCTACACTTGAGAAAATGGTTTATCCTGATAGGAAAGATTGGTCCCTTAGGTTGAATGACACTCTTTGGGCTTACTGCACGACCTATAAGACCCAACTTGGTATGTCACCCTATAGGTTAGTCTTTGGTACGGCGTGCCATTTATCGGTTGAGTTAGAACACCATGCTTATGGGCCACTAGGGCTTTGAATTTTGACTTAGACCAAGCTGGATCTAACCGAAAGATTCAATTTAGTGAACTTGAGGAGTTGAGAAATGAAGCTTATGAGAATGCAAAGATTTATAAAGCTAAAACCAAGGCTTTACATGATAAACATATTTTGAGGAAAATATTTGCTCCGGATCAAAAGATTTGGCTTTTTAATTCTAAATTGTGTCTTTTTCCTGGTAAGTTGAGGTCTAGGTGGGATGGTCCTTTTGTGATTAAGCAGGTGTACCCCTCAAGTGCTATTGAGATATGCCACCCAAAAGATGGTCGTACAGTCACTGTAAATGGTCAAAGGCTCAAACCTGTAGTTGAGTTTGATGGCATTTTTGATGCAAAGCTTATTGAAGTCGTCTCTTCGGTGGACACAATGATTGATACTTGATCTTTGTTGGATTCATTGCACCCAGCTGAAGGCGTAAAACTTAGCGCTCCTAGGAGGCAGCCTAGGTTTTGTTAATTCTTGTTTTTAGTTTAGTTTTTGAATTAATTAGTTTCTTGGAGATTTGTTTTTTTTTTTTTTTTTTTTTTTTTTTCAGGTTCTTGTCCTAGGTTGAAGAAGTCATATATAAATATTCACGCTGCTTTGTCATGTTGTATTGCTCTTTCTCACCTATTTCTTGTGCTTTAATGATTTATGTTATCACATTGAGGACAATGCATGATTTAGGTGTGGGGGTGAGGCTCATTTGCATGTGCTCATTCTTTAGTCAAATTTTTAAAATTTTGAACATCTTTTGTGCATTTTGAGTGTGCAGTATAATCGTTTAGTCAAGTTTTCCTTGATCGATGCGTATGTTAGGATGATAGTAGGATTAGCTATTTATTTTGTTCTCTTAACTCCATGACATTAAATGATTCTACTTTATACTTGTTAGTGAGTATTGTCGATCAGTGTTAATATTAATGGGTTCTACTCATGTGGGTCACATATTCACCATGCAGATGACTTTCGTGTTATGGAAAATCTGAAAAATTTGAGTAAACAACCCTATATATCATGAGTTTTGCAAGCCTGCCCTATTGGCTTACCTTAATCCTTGTCCTTGGTGTAATAAAAAGTACTGGTTGGTCAATATCAATTGTAATGTTGAAGTACGTGTTATTAAAAAAAAAGTCCAAAAATGGACAACAAAGAAAGAGAAAAGAAAAAGGAAAAAAAAAAGAAAAGAAAATAAAAAGAAATAAAAGGGGTTTCATCCAAAAGAAAAAGGCAAACGAAAAAGAAAAAGTAAAAATTGGTGTACATTCATGATAAAGATGTTCTTCTTTTGTGCTATACTGAGGTCAGAATGTTGTAAAGTGGTCACTCATGTGCCACTTAACATTTCTCTATGTATAGGCATGTGTTTAGGTGATTCAATGGTGTGGGTGCATAAAACCTTTATATATTTGGTTGGAAGTGAGGATTTGAGGAGATTTTGTGACATGAAATCCTAATCACTTTCACTTGTGCGCTTAAATTGCTTGAGTGGTTCCTATAAGTTGATACAAGGTTAGGAAAATTTAGGACGAGTTTTGAAGTTTAATCATCTAAATTCATGGAATTGGAGAATGCTCTAGATGACTGAATCTTGTAATGCATGTGTTAATCTCGGAAAACTTGGTGAAGGTTGGGATAGTTGGGGTAGTTGGTCACTGCAGCCTTTATGTTAAATTATAAGCTTTGCTCGAGGACTAGCAAAGGTTAGGTGTGGGGGTGTTGATGCGTCTCGTATTTACGTATCTTTTAATTATTATTTTAATTATTTTGCACCTATTTAATTATAGTTCTACACTCATTTTGGCAATTTTTATGTTTAACGGGTTTGAAATTAAAGTTCCAAAAATTGTCAAATTTGGTGCAAATAAGACAAATTCGACGCGTAAACAATTAAATCAAGTCAATCGAGATTCGGGACAACAATATAAGCTCGGCCTGCTCCGGCCCAACCTGCATCGCTATAGTACGCCATGCCCAACTCCTCCATCATCGACCTAAAACTCATGACCAGGCCAACGCACGTCATCCTAGACCCACCAACACGCAACCAGCCCATCTTCAACCTCAAGCCTAACACCATCGTTCACCAGCGGATCACCTGAGTCCGGCCTGCTCTCAGCCCACCTTTGGCACCTTCAAGCTCCAGCCCACGCTCAGTCCCGGCATCATCGGCCCACCAACACCAAGCCCAAAAGCCCAATCCAACACGCAAGCCCAACAGCCCAATCCAACATGCAAGCCCAGCTCCGGTAGGGCTTGGAGAAGACGCATAGGGTAGGTTTTGGGGAGGGATTTTAAGCTCGTTTTGGACGCTGTTTTGGGGAAGATTTTTGGTTTTGGGTTTTGCTTTGTGTTTCTGGAATGCGGCAACTCTCTCTCTCTCTCCTCTCTCAGCTTCTTAATTTCTTATTTTTTGTTAAATTGGAACGGGAGCGAAATTAGCGGGAAAACCGACATGAGCTCGTTCATCTCCTCCTTCACCAGGTCATCTTTGATGGAGAGCTTGCTTGCTCTCTGGGGTTAGATGAAGTCTTAGTCTTTACTTTTGTTTACTTTTAATTGGGTTAATTTGTTTGTTTACATGAATTGGTTGATTGTGAGAATTACTTTGAAGTATTATGCTTTAATTGTTTATTCAATTAAGATGATTATTGAGTTTATGACCTTTAATTATTGATGTTGATAATTATAAATTAATTCTTTGTGGTTGTAGCCTTAATATTAAGTAATCTAGCAATAGTATTAACTGAATTGTTAATTAAAGCTTCTCTTCCCTATACTTTAGTTAGATAGGGTCAATACGTAATAATTACTAATACGTTAGGTAGAGTCTATTTTCCTTATGCATTAGTTAGATAGGGTCAATACGCGATAGTAACAATATCTCCTTAGTAGGTTGAAGCTTGTAGCCTAAACCACTACCCGTGTGACAGTCAATAATCCCAATTTAAAGGTTAGCGCAAAAATAATTGGCTAATGATGGATTCGAAATCCTAGGTTCCAATTTAATACACTTTCCAATTAGAAGTATATTATTTTAGTTCAATAATTGTCGTTTTCTTAGATTAATTAACACAAAAATCTCTCAATTTTATTCAAATTAATTTAGGTCATATAATAAATTCACGCACACTTAGTCTCTGTGGTTCGATACTCTCTTGCCCTACACTTCAATTTAAATGTGTTTAGTAGATAGGGTTAAATATTAAATTTTGATAGACATGAAAAAACACATCACCCATACACCCATACTCTCTTTTATCTTCTCAAAACCTAGGTTATGAATCAAGATTGATCTTGATTCACAACGTCGTGCTCATTTTTTTAATAAAAATATAATCAATACAAGTTTCAAATCCTTCTAAGCTAAGCTGTGATAAAATTTTATCTATTTATCAAATTTTCTATTCTTTCTTTAGGAATGTGACCAAGACACCTATGCCGTAAAATATAGGATTTTTTATCCACATTTGAATTTTTGTGGAAAACACCCTCAACATTTATTAAGAAAAAATCGTCAAAAGGTTTTAAATTTAAGCGATATAACCATCACTTAAAAGACATCGCCAATAACATGAGAATCGTCATTTAATACAACACTAGTTGCGAATTCAATGCCGTAGACACTTTTTTCTAAAAGTCCCAACAAAAAAAAAAAAAAAAAAACTTAAGTTTTGCCTCAAGAATGGTACAAAAGTTAGTACTTTTTTATTTTAATGTACCTAATAATCACCCTTAAAATACAACTTGACAACATTTACAAAGTCAATCTTGACTTCGGTTGCCCACATAACATTGTCCTCATCTTAATTTGATTTTTGTTTGCTTACAAAGTCCTACAAATTATTGGCAATGTGAATGGGTACATCACTGTCCAACCATTAACAATTATTAAAAGGAACATCCACAAGACTCATTTCAAAGCAACCAAATACAAGAGTTTCCTCCTTTTTTTCATGCTTAATTTCTATTCTGTTGTACTTACGAGGGTATAATTAGCAGTTTTTCTCACTTTTTTTTTGTTTTAGCACCAAACAATGTCACAAAGAAATTTAATTGATTGGTCAAAAAATTGACAACATAAAATGTGAGAAAACTAAGAAGCAATGAAACCATGCTAGGACAAACAAAAGACATCAAACAACACATAAATTTACCCCAATAAATATAAGGGTCTAAGATAATTATTACATTTTTCCCTTTGGAAGAAAGATGCAACTGATTCTCTTATAGATCCAACAATGAGAAAAAGGCAATTAAATCGTGCTAATTGTAATAGGGTTGGAACAAGTAGTAAAACTAATCATGAACTAGTAATATATATATATATATATTAATACTAAAGGTTCCTGTACTTTGTCAATTATGTTAATTTATTCCTTATATTTTTAATTGTGACAATTTAGTCTCTATAGTAAAATTTGTGTCAGGTTTTTAATGAATTTTTAATGATTCGGCCATTTATTGGGTTAAATTGACTAATAGGTGGATTTGTGGTAGATTGCTTGCATATAACGTGACCGTCCCTTTAAAATTATGTCAATAATTTAACTTAAATTTGACTAAATGACTAAATTGACACATTATAAATTATAGAGGGACTATATTAACACAATTAAAAGTACAGGGGCTAAATTGGCACAATGAGAAAAGTACAGGGAGCATTAGTATAAATAACCCATATATATAACTAGTACGGTAATCATTACAAACGAATATCGCTGAAAACAAGAATTTTCCATTATGATATCGCCTCATCTCTTATTTTAACAACCACCCAAAACAAAGAATTTTTCCGTTTTGGGATTGCCTTAGCGCTTGGTTTCAACAGCCATAAAAGAAAAAAAAAGTTTTTTTTTTCCGTTTCGGCATCTCCATAGCGCTTGGTTTCAATAATCACCCAGAACAAAGAATTTATCTATTTCTTTAGGCTATGTTTGGAGCACGGAGTTGGAGCCTGAAATCGGGGCTAAGGCTGGAATTGGGGTCTAGAATTCCAATTCTATTATTTGGTCCACCTGTTGGAATTGAAATTACAATTCCACTGCCCAATTCCATGGAGTTGGATTTTAACTAAAAATCATATCTTCCAATTTTTTGGGATGGGGGTAAAGAATTGTAATTCCATATTAAATCCATTAACCTAAAACCCAAAATGACTCCACTTGATTAACCCAAATCCAAGATGACTCAAAATCTAAAGACTTAGACACAGCCTAAAATTTGAAACGAACATCAAAATCACCCAACTCGAATGATTTGAACATGAAATGACTAAAATCACCTTAGCTCAAAGTCTGAAGTGACCCAACTTGATTGACCCGAAACTCGAGATGACTTAAATCTAGAAAATAAAACTACTTGACTTCAATGTGATGTAAATAAGTTGAGTAGAAGTGGAAATGACCCAATCAAATTGACCCAAAACGTAATACGACCGATACCCAAAATGACCTGATCCATCTCAAACTCAATCTAAGATGACACGAAATTTGAAATGATACAACTCATTTGTTATAAAACTAAGTTGGCTTGAGCTTGAAATGACCAAAATGAACACAAATCATAACCAGCCTGAATCCCGAAAAGACCAACCCGATTAATTGAAAATCCAAGATAACTTGAATACCAAATGATACGAAGCGATACGCAACCTGATTTGACTCGAAAATTGAATAATTCGAATTCAAAATGAATCGCTCTGACCATAATAACTTGAACACAATGTGAATTGCTTTGACCAAAATTCAACACTGTAATTGGTTTAAAACTGACTCAATCAACCGAAAACCCTTGATGATTCGAATTATTATGTAATTATAATTTCGACCTCCAATTTCTTTGATGAATCAAACAGTAGAATTTCAATTCTATAAGAATTGTAATTTCACCAAAATTGGAATTGGAATTGCAATTCCACAGTTCAATTCCAATTTTATGCTCCAAAGAGAGCCTTATTTTATTTTTATACATCATTGCAATGCATTACACCATTTCAAGTTCCCCATAGCAAAATTACATTACATTACGCATATGTGTATGCATCATTTCTTGAAATTCAATGCTAGCACCAATATATACAAAAATTCTGAAATTTATACACATGGTTCTATTGTTACCACTTTACGTAAAGCATGTTTGTATAATTCGCTTATTATCCTTAAATAAAATTGTCAATTTTTGATAAGATATAATTAATTACCAAAATTTGTATAATAAAAAATTTTAACCTCCACAAGTTAATCAAACATGCGGTTTATATTTAAATATATAAATATATATTGGTCCTTTGAATCCATGACTAAGTGTTCCTCTCCTCTGTTCGAAGACACCGGTTCGAGTGTACATAAATACATGCGGTTAAAATTTTAATGAAAATTTGAACCGCAATATATAATATCTATTTTTTTAATTCATCATTATTATGAATCAAAACTTATTCTTTTTTTTTTTTTTTTTTGAAAAAAACATCAATGATAACTGTTGGAGAAATAAGTTAGCAGGTCAATGGTCAACCGCGGTACCGAACTTGGCGCCGCCATAAGGACCACGGCCACAGGCACATGGCAAGATCTCTGCGGCATGGTCAACTACCACCAACCCAAGCTACCGCCTACCCACTCACGGTATACCCTCACCATCTCTGTACTACCGAGGGCATGCCTACCACGGTAGCGCCGCTCCATTAACCAATCACTACCCATTGCACACTCCACCAATCAAGTCCAAACATCTACCCCCTACACTAAGCAACCAGTACTCACGCTACCGCCAACCCTCAACCACCATCATTGCCGCCATCACCCCCTATAAGTATCCTCCACTCTCCCCTCATTCAAGGGATCTCTCTCAGCCTCGAGGGGCCAAGCCCTCCACACGGAGGCATCCCTTTCTCTCTCTCCTAACAACCCCATTCTCCACCCAACTCTCTCTCTTCCAACGCCTTAGGGACGACCTCATATCTACTTTAGCCTATTTATTATACACTTATTTATTATTACCGCGACCCCTACTAACTTGGACCTCGGAGGGGTCGCCCACGGTCCAAACCACTGCGGGCCCCTCCAACTGCCTTGCTCGGTTGGCTTCTCAGCAAGAGCTTGAGTGTGGCGCTCATCCTAAAGAACCATCTTTCTTATTAGGGATAAATTGGGTCGGACCCACCTGCTCAATTTATTTTGAAACAAGTGGCGTTGTGGGAAAGATAGCCTGCTAGCGCTTGGTTTGGTATTTTCTGTAAAACACCTAGGTACCCCTGCTAGGCTGGGGCCTACGGTGTTCGCCTCAGGTAAAGTTCTTGGTGAGGGAGCACGGGCGTCCAACTCGGGCCAAGTTTTGGCTGGGGGGCTTGGATGCTCACCTTAAGCTGATGTTGGACCCAAAGGCCACCCAGGTAAGTCAGTCTAGTACAACTCCTACTTGCCGCGTCTCCCCAAAACCGAGTTTCTTTCTGCCAAAGAAGGCGGCGCCTGATCCTTCTGTCAAGACTGGGGCTGGGCACAAAAATCTAATTTTGACCCCTAACTACTTATTGCACCTTACGTCCTTAAACTATAAAAATCCCGATCCATTCTCACTAAAAGCTTACATACCTTTCACCAGTTAAATTAAATTGCCATTAATAACGTGGGCGGGGGGCTACTCAACAGCCATATTATCACCAACAACCAAGGCGAATATCCCCGCCAATCAATTAAGAGGGGTACTGACGCCAACGCGTGGCCAAAATCTCGCCAACAAGCCTGTTGTGGTCAATCAACTTAGCTGAGCACCACCGCCAACAATCTTGGCTTGGGCTCGCCAATAAAGGCATAACTACCAACAAGCCGAACCTTGAATTATTGCCAACAATTTTGGCGTGGGCTCGCCAATAAGTGCATCAAGGCCGCCTGAGTAAGTTGGACTTTTAACTCCTTCTTACTGCATCTACCCCAAAACCAGGTTTCTTTTTTACCTAAGAAGGTGATGCTAGGCCCTTAACTTGGGGGCTGGGCATGTAGAGTTTAGTTTTGAGTGTAAAGCTTAGTTTTAAATGTTAATTCATTTATTGAACCACTCCATAAATATAACATTTCAAAACATTTCTAAAGGCTCAAAAATTAAAGAGGGCTTTAAAGTTAAGGGCCACTACGGCCAAAGATTTAACCAGAATAAATTAACGTAAAAATTTGGCGAAGAGTTACTGCAAACCAGCAAACCTACTTGAGCCATCCACTAGCAAATTTGGAGGAGGAGTAACCATTAAGCGTACCTCGCCAATCAGCCAAGACAAGAGCCACCGCCATTAGGCTATGGCAAAACTTCCGCGAATAATTGAGTCTTCGCCAAATAAACGTGCTGGGCGCATCCGCTAATGAGTCTGGCAGGGGACTCCCCAATGAAGGTACTGTCATTACCTACGCATCCTTTAAATGATAAGTATTTGGGTCATTTGAAATATTACTACTCGTAAAATTGTTAAGAGTGACCACAGACTTAGAGACCTAAAATATTTGTGTAAAATAAACTAAGGGTTAGGCTTCGCAAGTCGCTGCCATTAGCTAATTACGCCAGGGCTACCACCAGTGTATGTGATGGGGGGCTCCCCAAACAACCGTGTTGGTACTGCCATATAAGAGGGTTATCACTGTTAATAGGTTTAATAGAAGATCCAAAAACATACGTGTGGGCAACAACGATAATGGCAGTATTACTGCCAGTCATTTGGTTATACAGATAACACCAAACAAGAAGTCTAACTAAGTTTGGAAATTATCACCAACAAGTTTGACTAATCCAAGTTTTGATAAAAATGACCGCCAACGCGTTCGTTTAAGAGTTACTGCTAACTAGCTTGGCTAAATGTTACCGCCAACCACCTTGGCGCTACCCTTGCTGGTAAAGATATTACTGCCAATAAGCCCGCCCAGGTGTTACCACCAACAAAAGTGACGATAGGCTCGCCAATACGCACTTCATGGCACTAATCGGCTCATCTACTCTCTAACGGGAAGCTGGCACCCTTGAACGAAAGACCCCTTATTAGCATAATCTAAGGGGAGTGTCATTTCGTCCTTCACTTAACATAGGTCTGCCAAGCGCCTCTTGACACCAACAAAGGCTTCTACTTCTAATGGAAAAAGCGAACGCTCATCAATAAATGCACGAAATTGCATTTCTATTGACGGTTTAACACGCTCGAACGGAGTTCCCACCAATACCTAAACAGGCACACCTGCTCCAACGATTTCCATGGAAAGATTAAATAAACCCATTAGGAGTTTCGCTTGATGCTCTATGCATTTTTATCGTGCAAGGTGCCTTTTCGGCACCTACTGGATTCACCGTCTACCAATGACAATTGGCAACGGGATTCACGCTCACCAATGACGATTGGTGGCGTCATTGCACTAACAGCTACTCATCGACGACGCATGTTACTCGTCGCTCAGGGATGTTGGGTTACAACATACATTTGCGCCATAAGCCCTTCTCAGGCAGGCGATATACATTTACGTTATAAGCCCTTCACATACAGGGAATATATATTTACGCTGCAAGCCCTTTTCAGGGAAGCATGAATACATTCACGCCATAAGCCCTTCTTAGGCAGTCGATATACGTCTACACTGTAAGCCCTTATCAGGCAGGCAAAGACATACTCGGTTTGCTATGTATGTTATGCTTCACGTCGGCTCACGGCTGGGGATGAGGGATGACGATTACTATGTATGATACGCTCCACCTTGGCCCATGGCTGAAGACTGGGGACTGGCTACTCGACTATGTATGATACGCTTCACCTCGGCTCACGACCGAGGACAAGGGGCTGACGATCGCTATATATGTTGCGCTCCACCTCGGCTCATGGCTGAGGACCGGGGGGGGGGGGGGGGGTTGGTAGTTACTATGTATGATACGCTCCACCCCAATGCACACTACCGGCTGACGGGCTACCAATTCACCAATGCGAGGTAAAGTACTCCATGAACAAATGCAAGGTACCGGATACTATACGCCTTCCCTTGGGATGCGAAGAGAATTTCTTGGCGTCATGACCTTATCTTCTATATATGGCGCTGATACAAGTTAAAAATAAACCCTAATCGATATGAGGTGACACCATCTCAACTCATGCACACGCCCACAACAAAACAAAGAGGGTATTCATTTCAAAGGAGTCACTAATATACATTTCAACAAAAAGTAAGAATTGCGCTTTAGTCTTCTTTGTCGTTTTCAGTACTAGACCCGTGCTCCCCTTCATCCTCCAACTCCTTACTAACTTCCTCAGCCACCCTTTGCAGCGAAGCAGTGTTAAGTTGAGGAGCAAGACCTTGAGCTTTTTCTTGAAATTTGGCTAAGGCCTTGTGTACCCCATCTCAATACCGTTGGGCCTGCACTTCGGAAAAGTTAGAGCTAGCCAGATAATCCTCTACCGCCACCTCCTTGGCTACCACCATGCAAGTTGGCAGCTCGACAAGAAGATTGTCAAGCTTGCTCTTGGATTCTTGGATGCTACGCTCCTTCTCCAAAAGAGATGCCTCAAGATGTTTTGAAATTCATTAGCCCTGCTCCGGAGTTCCTTGAGTTCCTTAGATTAGCGCTCTTCTATGTCCCGTAGCTCCCTTAGGGAAGCCAGGAGCGAGGTGTTCTCCCCCTAAAAGCGCTGAATCCGAGACTCTTTGTCCAAAAACTTGGAACATAGGAGCCCAATTGTGCCTAGGCCCTGCAATCAATAACTATGATGAATAAAGGCAGATTAAACGAAGACAGAAATGTAAATGCTAAATGCCAATACCTGAAACAAACATTCCACCACCTCTTCCCTTGAAACGTTACTCACCATTCCGCCATCCCCCGAAGGATCAAATCCACTTAGTTGGTGGGCCACATACTCCAAGTCATTTCCCACAGTGGATGAAGTAGGTGCTGCTGTACTCCTCACTTCAGCCCTCTCGCTAAGTAACCCTGTGACAATAGCCCTCTCTGGAGCCTCTTGAGGTGGATCTTGTGTCACCAAAGGGGAATTAGCCACTCCCGCCAAGTCAAGCTCATCCTCAGTGCCGTGATCGCCTGGGGAAGCTGAAGCCTCCCCACTCGCCAAACGGCGATGGCTACGATGAGGCACCTTCCCCAGGGATGACGAGGATGGTTGGCGTGAACCATTCACTGTCTTTTTTCCTTCACGAGCAAGATGCCTCTTTTCCCCCTCTTAGCGGTGGGAAGGGACCAGAGGCTCCAAATGTCCAACGCCTCAAGCTCCTTGACTGAAAAGAAAGGAAAAACAAAGTTAAGATCACATAACATAACCAAAACCAACTAAACACACACACTTGACAAAACTTTTACCCGGATATGGTTTTTGACTCAACCCTGCCTTGGTGAGAACTATTTCCTGTTCCAACATTTCACGAGTGGCCAAAAATTTACCCTCTTAGAAGTCCCAAGTGAAATAATCATACACCTGACACTCCTTTGGGCTCAAGGGCTCTGACTCGAGTCGGGTTAGCTTGTTAACAGAGCGCCAACCCGTAGGATAACGGGGTTGTGTTGGCGGTTTAACCCAAAAAAATTTACACAGCCAATTTTTTAAGTTTGAGGGATTACTTTTGATAACAGTTGCACCTCCTTGTCGTTCGAAAGTAGTCCCACTATTAACCTTCTTTGCTAAAAACAAAATATCAAAAACTTTGTTGGTCAGTTGAAACCCATTTACGAAGCAACCCAATAAAAACCCGTATATACTCCTATAAGCGTTTGGGGTTACCTGGCAGGGACAAACCATATACGTATATAAAATATTAGAAATAAAGAGAGGAATCAGGAACCGTAAACCGGTGTCCAGAGCGTCCGTGGTAACCGCAAAAAACCCCCTTGGCGGGTATAGAGGACATTCAGCCTCCTTTGGGCCATGAATCTCATAATCTCAGGGAAATAGTATCTAGAATGCAGTAATGCTACACCCGCATTGCCTAATGTCTCTAAAATGAAGGCCCGGGAAGGACGAGCCTTAAACACTTCTGGAAATTCTTGCATGAGTTGAGCTTCCTCCGGCATCCAATGTGCAATGGGTAGATGCTCTGGAATAGGCTCTGAAGCGGCCCTATCACCAGTCAGTTGCCCCGAAGTCCAGGTTTCGTGTGCCCAAGGAACACCGCCTTCTCCACTAGTAGGATTACTAGTGTAGACCACAATTTCGCCCCGTAGAATGCTTGGCACAGGTCCCAACCTCATGAGATTTTGTAACATCATCCATAACCACAGTTCTTGAAGATTAAGGAAAGTGAAGAAGTGATTATGAGCTTGGAAGCAAGCTTCTGACCCACCTCAAATAAAGGTTCGAACTAAGGAGAAGTCAAAACTGTGAACAAAGGGGAGGAAAACGTGATTCCGGGGCTTCAAAACAGAAAAAAAGACAAGGAAGGAGAAGAAGAAACGAAGAAGAGGAAGAAGCGAGGAAGAAGAAGAAACGGGAAGGATAAGGTTTGGGGTACTTTGAAATAAACGGTCCAGATCCACGTTCAAAAAGGACGGCCCAGATCTCACCTAAAGCTGACAGGCCCTGCCACGCACGCATCAAGATCATCAACACATTAATGACATCGGTTTCCAACAAAGGCTCTTCGCCTCCCTACCGCCAATACCCTTCACCCGCTAGCTCTCACCAACATTTGCATTTACTCGATGGCATCTTGAGTACTCGCCAACACACAGGGTGAGCCATGAAAAAAATAGTAGCCTCCTAAGACGTACTTGGTGAGGTCATCTGCTCCTCAATACGAAGTGCACATTCATCTGACACAGGTTGTCAGTTGGCGGCACCACCGACCAACCCGTCAATATGAAAAGGGGTAGAACCAAGGCGGCAGTCTTTAGATGTTATACACTCCATGGTCGAATATGACCAAATTCAAATTCTCCTATAGCCGAACGCGAACCCGTTCATATTCGCCCAAGGAGTAGGGGGCTACTTGTTGGAGAAATAAGTTAGTAGGTCAACGGTCAACTGCGGTACCGACCTTGGTGCCACCGCAAGGACCACGACCATAGGCACATGGTAAGAACTTCGCGGCATGGTCCACTACCGCCAACCCAAGCTACCGCCTACCCCCTACCCCCTCACGGTATACATTCACCATGTCTGTACTACCGAGCGCATGCCTACCACGGTGGCGCCGCTCCATTAACCAATCACGCCGCACACTCCAATCAAATCCAAACACCTACCCCCTTCTCTAAGCAAGCCGTACTCAAGGTACCGGCCAACCCGTAGCCACCGCCATTACCACCATCACCCCCTATAAGTATCTTCCACTTCCCCTCATTCAGGGGATCGCTCTCAGCAACGAGGGGCCAAGCCCTCCACATGGAGGCATCCCTCTCTCTCTCTCCCCTAACAACCCCATTCTCCGCCCAACTCTCTCTTTCAACTCCTTAGGGACCACCTCATATCTACTTTATGCTATTTATTATACACTTATTTGTTATTACCGCTATCCCTACTAACTTGGGCATCAGAGGGGTCCCCCGTGGTCCAAACCACCGCGGGCCCCTCTAACCGCCTTGGTCATTTTGTAGGAAAGCCCAAATAAAACGCGCCAATAGTTGACTCCTCAGCGAGAGCTTGAGTGATGCTCTCATCCTAAAGAACTAACTTTCTTGTTAGGGATAAATTGGGTCGGACCCATCTGCTCAATTTATTATGAGACAATAACAAATTGTTTTATGCGTCCCACACTTTATCAATAATAAGAATCTCACCGGATGATGTACCAATGCATGTGTCGAACTGTGCATGTCAAGTACATACAAGATTGTATTCATGATTTTGGTGTATTTTCAAAATAACGTATTTTCGGATGTGTATTTGACATACTTTTATTTAAATATGGTGTGTGCCGACATATGTTAAGTGTGTGTTAATACACAATCTTATAGAACCCAGAGGTTGCATTTGTGTGTCGACACATAGAGCTCTGTGTCGACACACATAGCGGTTATGGCAGTTATAATACCCATTTATGACTTTTGAGAAATTAATTAAATATGCTTTAAAGGGTTGTGTCCCTTGCCAAAAGCATTGTTTTAGAAGGTGTGTTTCTTAGTCAATGATGTATCTATTCATGAAGGGGATGTGTCTGTTTATGAAAAGGCATTTAAAAACTATAAATACCCCCTCCATTCTCATGATTAAAAGATATCAAAAAATGACTTGTGAAAAAATCATTCTCTCTTTCAATTAAGTCTTAATTATCTATCCTCTATATACTCTTAATCTCACTTTGTTTTGGGTTTCATTGTACTCTTTAGACTATTTCGGTATTCATGAAATAATTACTAAGAAAAATGGTTTGCTACATGTCTTGAAGTTGGTGACTGAATTTGATACCTATTGTAATATTTCCCTAACAATCTTTAAGAGTTAATTTCGCTTATGAAATGACGTCTTCTTTTGGTGTGATTTGGTGGTGAACTTTATGAGATTGGAAAAATTGATTAAGAGAGAAAGGATATGTCTTCTTGGATTTTTTTTTTTTTTTTTTATTATATAAATTGTCAAGGGTCAAGGTATGTTTTTGATTCAAATACATGCGAAAATCATGGAATCATGAAATTCATATGAATTAATGTTTTAGTGCATATAATCTACACTTTCATGTTGATGGTTTGTATCATGATTATGGTAATTTAAGGGAAAAAAGGGAAAAATCGAAAATTAAAAAAGGGCTTTTACAGTTAAAATTCTCGAACAGACATGCTTGAGAGAGGAAAGGGACCCATTGATGCAGATTACACTATGAACAACTTATACAATACATTTATGTATATAGCAACATTCCTAATGCCCTAAGGGTTCCCGCCTAAGCAGGGTCTGAGAGGAGCGGATGTACGCAGCCTTCCTCCTTTAGGGTGCTACCCTGAAGAGAGTCTGTTTCTGAGAACCCCCAACCCGAGGGGTGTAACACGTGGACTTCCCAGAAGGTTACCCATCTTGGTACTACTCTTGCCCAAGCACGCTTTACTTCGGAGTTGTAATATGATCTTGTGCTTGTTTATTGGTACCCTCTTAGATACATTTACGTATATGCGGCGTATAATTAAAATACAGAAAGTAAAAATTGGGTTGTTATTTGCAGTACTGAGGGTAATAATGTGCACTCTGTCACGGGTGCGTTGCAATGTAAACTTTGTTGCTTTTTTTCAGGGTTCGAATCCGCATTACGAATCACATGCCGTAACCATCGGCATATTGAAAACAAATAAAAAAAGAAAAAAAAAAAATTACAAACGCATATATATGATGATGAGAATGCATGGACTTTGATAATAATGAGAATGCATGAACTTTGATTCAAAGCCGTAATGAATTTACAAATTTGGTAATATGAATAATGAGGGTTTTCTTTTCTCGGAATTATAAGGGCAATAATAGAATCATAGGTATAGTACATAGAACTTTATATATACCGTCATGGAATTTTGCAAAATAATGCATACACGCATGACAATCACAGTGGACTCCTTGTGTTCAGATAATAATCAATACATGGTTGTGTTCATTCCTATAATTTATAATGTTACTTTACATCTTAAAAACATAGTTTTCGGTGGTTGTTGAAACCAGGCGTTGAGGCAATGTCAAAAAGGAAAATTCTTATTAGGTGGTTGTTCAAACTAGCCACCGAAGTGATGCAAAAACTAATAATAAAACGTAAATAAATTGTGGATACATGTTTATTTTAAAATTGGTTGTTGAATCACTAGCAAATTCAAATAATGTGGTTTTATAGATAGTAAAGTTGATGGGATAAATTTGTCAAACAATAAAGTTTAATCACACCCTTGGTGAATTTTTATTATGAATTGGTAATATAAAAAAGGTTGAAAGGGCATGTATATATATGATAACATTATTTTATTTCGTAAAATTATTGCTTATAAATATTTTATACATGCTTTTTAAACCAATTCAAGTGCTTTTCAAGTTATGTGAGATATTATATGCCTAATACACATGCAAAAAGGAAGATATCTTGTGAAGATATTTCATATCTATAAGGACACATCTTATGTATGTTTGTATGTAAAGATGCACTTATTCACGCCTTAGTTTGTACTGTATTTTATATCATATCATTATGAAAATTTGGGTATACAATTACAAGTAGAAAGAAACAATAGATTTTTCATGGATTATGAAAATGTATTCATAGTTTAAATTCATAATATGAATATATAATTGAGTCAAGGAAATTAAAGGTAAAATAAAGATAATCAAAAGTTTGATTTTCATTGTAGAGAACAACATATTTTCTTTGCACTGTACTTGTCCCTTTGATACTCATACGTATTTGCATATGTGAATATAATGTAATATTTTCATGCTTACTTTGCAATGTAATACCCCACTAAATGTTGCATGCGTAAATGTTGGCACAAAAATTAACACAAGCATGCAGTTAATGATACATTCTCATAACGATCTAATGGATAGTATATCTATGTGCGCTCATACTTATGAAAAGAATTTGAGTATAAGTATGTATATATGTTAAAGGAATTATAAGGTTAATGCATGTGCAATTAGTATAATCAATATGTGCATGTCATAAATATAAAACACAATTTATGTATAGGCATGGATATTAATTAGGTTATGCGATTAATGTATGTATGCATGTTAATGAAATCATGAGTTCTTTTGTGATTTTAATTTGTAAACATGAATGTTATATGTTTACCTGATAAAAATGAAAGTGATGTGCATTTGAATGGAATTAAAATTAGTGGATCATGAAAGGTAAATATTACATCATTATTGTGTATATGTTGATCTCTAATGTCACTGATGTAACGATATTCAAATCGAGTGCTATATAAGTATAATTATTGCATGAAAAATAAGACTATTATGTGATTTTATATTAATATGTTATGATGCTATTAGTCATTAAAGTGGAAAACTTTAAGAGTATATGGTACTAAATTAGGATGATTCATATGTTGTCCATAAGGTTTGATGCTTATAAATGGCATGATGATTTATATCATTTAATTGTAGGTAAATTGAAGTGCATGAATGTACATATGGATGAGTGCATAAAAGTGATTTTGAATCTTGGGTCAATGTTAATGAAATGATGTTGCATTATGACATTTTGAACCAAAATATATAGAGATGAAAATGGCTTTCGCTCAATTCCTAGATCGGAAGTTCGAATTTCGTGAAAAGTGACATGTCTATGTCAAATGATGAAAATTAGGATGACAGGGAATAAATCCCTGATAATGCTCTAGAACTTAGATGAACTTAAACAGCGAGAAAAGAAAAGTCATTTGGACTATATTTCTCTATGTATCTAGTGGAGAGAACTATAGACAATATGGATGGTCAAGTTCCATATTATAGTGTTATAGAATATGATCTCATGACGAGGTCATGAAGTCTAGTGATGCCACTTTTGGAAAGAGGCAATAAATGAATCGGATAAATGCATGTGTAGCAAGTTTAATAATGATAAAGGAGTCATTATATGTAGTGCATGCTCTTAATGAACCCAAGGAAATTATTAAATGTCATATTGCAGGGACATGATCAATAGGGTCTACCTAAACCAGTGTGAAGTTTGGCTGCGTCAAAGAGTGTTTTAATGACATGGGTTTGACTCTGTTACACTCACGAAGGGTATGGGACACAAGGCCTAAAATGTGTCAGTCGAAATTGAGGTGTGTTGTAAGGAGTAAGTCTTGTGTGTGGAGACATGTGTGGTTAGTCAAATGGACTCGTATGGTTCAAAGGTTAGTTTATAATTACGCTCCGACTAATTGTGACGTGTCTTTACTAAGTGAGGGTTCAATCGGAAGACACTCTCATACATAAAGACTTCCTTTTATTCTAAGATGATGTAAAATTCGTATGAGAATGTATGTATTTTGAAAATAGTGGAGATTGTTGGTGCATTTTCAAAATAAAGTGTTTGCAGATGTATATTTGATATATTTTGATTTAAATATGGTGTATGTTGACACATGTTAAGTGTGTGTTGACCCACAATCTTACAGAACCTAGAGGCTGCATTTGTGTGTCAACACATAAAGTGCTGTGTCGACATATAGAGCAGTTATGGCTGTTTCTTTGCATGGGTATTTGGGACTTTTGGGAAGTTAATTAAATATATGCTTTAAAGAGTTTTGTCCCTTTCCAAAAGCATTATTTTAGAAGGTGTGTTTCTTAGTCAAATGATGTGTCTCTTCATAAAAAGGCGCTTGAAAAACTATAAACACCCCTTCTATTTTCATGATTAAAAGATATCAAAAAATGACTGGTGAAAAACATAATTCTCTCTTTCAATTAAGTATCAGTTATCTATCATGTCTATGCTCTTATTCTCACTTTGTTTTGGGTTTCATTTTATCCCTTAAATTATTTCTGTATCCATGAAATAAGTCTTAAAAAAAATGGTCTGCTACATGCCTTGAAGCCGGTAACTGATTTTGATACCTGTTGTACTATTTCTTTAACACATGATTCACCAATCATTAAAAATTTTGAATACATGCCACTTAATATTTTTTAAGAATTCAATCATAATCTTTGTTCATGGTGGCTCTGATACCACTTGTAAGATTCATTCTTCCTTCATGATAGAGATTATAACACCAAATTAAACAATGTATAAGTAATTGAAACGTACCATTGACATCCATATTTGTTGATCTACTGAGTATTATCAGCGGTTAAGCTTGAGACAGACTTCCTCTCACCCACTATGATGTACTCCAATCGAGAGAAAAGAAGTGATGGGAAAGTTCTATATACATTTCCTTTGGTTTATGACTGGGTAGGCAAATATATCGGCGTACCCATCACCAGCCTATATATTCTGATTGGATCTTTATTAATCCTCCCTTAAGCCCATACATCACAATGGGACCAATACATCATAATATATAGGCCTATTTTATATCATAATGGACCGGGGCTTTGTCATTATCTTATCATACTAACCTAATTGGAAGAGCTTTTGGATATGTGCTGCGGTATGATGGCTTTGTGCATTAGTACATAGGGTGGTTAAGGTATGGAAGGGCCCTTTTAAACCTTAGAAAATTGGCCAATTGGAAGGGGATTGTTACGCCTAAAGCCCATTACAAAGGGTACTTAGAAAGCAAGAAGAAACTAAGCGTTAAAAAGAGATAATTGCATGAATGTGGCTTTCAATTATTAGTGTTGGATCTACCTAGGAAATCTTATTTTTGAATAGCATGAATATTGTCTTCTATTTGGTTCGAATGTAATAAATTAGGGAGAATGAGTGAAACTTAATCTTCTTAGCCAATTTTTGAGTTCATCTTCCTAGCTAATTGCTGAGTTTTTTCTGAAAAGTGGTTGTTTTGCTTAGATCCTTACATGAAGAATCTCCATCGTTTTTTTTTATAAGAGCATAATTATTGAAAAAGGTGACTAATTTCCTAGAAGCGTGAAAACTTACTCTTTCCTAATAGCCTTGCTCAAAGACTAGTAAGATTTAAGTTTGGGAGCAGTTTGATAAGTTTAATTTTATATTCACTTTTCATATGATTTTAGACTTACCAAACAAGTTGCTAGGTGACAACCTACGTACAAAAGAAAGTTAGGGATTGGATGGGGAGAAACAAGGTTAATAAGAATCAAATGACGATTAAGTACATCTTATTGGTCACTCCTCCCTATCTTCCTCCAGAGTAATTTGAAATTGGGGACGTCTTCTTCCTCTGACTCCTCTACTTGTGCCCCGGGAGCTACTTGCAGGATAGTTATTGATCCCTTAGTTTCTTCCTTATGCGGCTTGTGGTAGGTGGTGCCCTCTCCATGTTGTACTAGAGTAAAAACTCGTGGTGGCTCAAGGAATCACTACAACCAAGGCACAACTAGGAAAAGTAGTTGCATCAAAGCCTGAATCTTCGAGCCAGCAATGTATTTTGAGCTTGAAAGGTTATATAGGAAGAGAAAACCATTACTTGGAAGATCCTGCCATGTGGATGCTTCATAATGTCCTAGTCCAAAGCACAAAACAAGTTTGTCCATGCCCCCACCTTGCACACCAGTTTGCCACCATATCAGTCTCATGAAATGAATGAAGGAAAGCCGGATTCCCTTACAGATTATCCTCCACAATGGACATTATATCAAAGGCATTGTATTTAAGAACCTTTAGGAGCTTTAATAACAACTTCATTTTGACCTTCCACTTCCACTGCCTTAAACCAAAGCTTAACAGGGCGATGGATACCATATTTCACCACAAAAACCTCTACAACAATAATGGGAGCATTTCCTGGGGCTCTTGACCAAGTGTCAATCATTCTAACTTCATGGTGTCGAATCATAAAACTTGCTACCTTTGAATCACCATTATTTGAACCATCAGAGTTCACCTTAATCCTCCTGATTCTTAGGGCTTTCTAACAAACCCACTCACCCCTTTCAGATTTTTGGGCTCCAGCTTGTTATGTATTTTTCCTAACACATCGTCAACTTGATTACGACTTTCCCATTCCAAGAGGAGTTGCTTGGCAAGGATATATAGTGCTGACATTCTTGCCACAGAACTGTGGAAAATCATATCTTCCTATAATTTTAAATGTGCCATGCGAGAGTGATAAGCTTCAGAACAATGTACCAGCTTAAACACCCTTCCTCCTTTTTCAGTCACTAAGTTCACTCAGAAAAGAGTTCTAGCATGAGTCTATTCTAAGCCGCTCATTACCTGAAAAAACCTTCTAAAATTCTCCAGATTTTAAATGATCAGCAAAAGGATAGTCAATTGTTGCCATCTCCGGCACATCCTTGTCATGATTGTAATATATTGGACTAAGTAGTAATAATTCATTGGTAGTTGTCAAGTAGTTCAATTCAATTGTATTAGTTCTATTAGTCTTATAAGTTTTTTAGTCGTGTATTAGGCTAAGTAGTATTGATCTTGTATTAGTGAATTAGTCGGCTTATTAGATATTTTGTTTAGGAATGTGGGTTGACTAGGTGAAGTGAATCAGTTATGTATTTTGAAGGTTAGTTGCTTTGCCGCCTTAGGTCTTGCTTTAGTGTAAGTAGTAGTTCCTTCTATTATAATTGTCATTGATGAATATAGAAAATATCTCCTTTTTCTCCCAATTCTCTCTACTTCTCATCTCTATTCTCTCTACTTCTCATCTTAACCTTAATTCTTTCTCATCTCATATTCTCTTTCCTAGGTTATGATTCAAGATTGATCTTAAATCATAACAATTGGTATCAGAACTTGTAAATTTTTATTTGATTACATTGAATTTGCATTCACCTGAGTTGAATTTGCGTCAATCAAGCATGGACAAAAGAAGGAAACAAGTTACTAAGGCTGTTAATTCAGCTGTTGCTTCGATTCAGCAAGAGCAATTGGCTCAATTACATCAGCTGATGCAAGCAGGGAGGCTGACAATGCAGCAAATGCTACAGTAGCATTTGGCTAAGTCGCAGCACCAAAATAAGCAATGGTTAGCAAGAATGAAGGAACAAATTAGTAGACTATATGATCCTACAGGAGCTGGAGTTGATGGTTCAATTGCAACACCTATTGAAGCTGGAATGGTTCAATCGCATGATCTGGATTTAACAGCAGCATTTCTAATCCAGTACCGAAAGTTGTAGGATCGAATGTTGCAATGGTGTTGCAACAACACCATCAGATACAAGAGCAATTCAATTACCAAAATGCATCAAGTAGAACTAGTGTTAGTTCGAATCTGGAAGTGGCAGCAACAAATGAGGATAATGATGCAGCATTTTAACTTGAGTAGGATGAGATGGTGCAAACACAAATTTCTGAAGTGGATTCGAAGGCTACAGTAGTAACACTAGTGCAGCAAAATGCTAACATCAAGCAAGTCTATGAGATTCAAAATAAGTCTGATTCTGTAGTTTTTGAAAAGCTCATTATAGCAAGCTCAGCCTCAATTTAGGGTGGAATTGATGCATTGCAATCTAGAATTGAAGCTTTACAATCTGTTGAGAAAGAAGTTGTGGAACCACTGATTGCTGCCGTTAGGAAGTCGAAGGTGCACATTAAAGTTTAAAACAACAGGTAAATTCAATTGAAGCTCACATTTTAGCCAAATGTTGTGATTAAGTAGGCATTGTGTCTTAGTCGCAAGAAGTGTTTTACAAGCAAGAAAATTAGAGCAAGGCTAGTTATATATTACCATGGAAGGCCACTAGATTTTCCATCCCTTAAGACAAATGAAAAGGTTCATGAAAAGCTATACATGATTAAGAGAATGAAATTGGAGCAACCTAAGGTGGTGATGATGGCAATTGGTAGACTTAGGGCATAATCTTGGATCAAAAGGACAATCAAGTTGGCAAGGAAAGGGCGGTATTCTACCAGTAATGATGCAAAATCAGCAAGGAATCAAGTTGTTACTACTGCAGTGCAAGCAAACTCAGTAAGGGAACATGTTACTAATACTCCAATGCAAGCAACTGTTCAAATTCAGCTGGAAAATTTGCAAGATCGGATCCAATTGCAGGCTCAATTAAGCGGAGCTAGTGTTTATTCATCTATGAAAACTAATAATAGGCCACCTGATTTAAAGAAAGTGAAGCACGCTATCAAGTGTCCAACAGAAGAAGTGAAGATATATATATTTGTTGGACAAACAACTTCATTCTTGAAGTCGAAGGAAGGAAGGAATTTAGCTCAAATCTAGGTACAAGTTGAGAAGAAAAGGGAGAAAGGCCCAAAGGTGGGAATGTATTTGCAATCAAGAGTACATGTTTGGAAAAAAAAAAGTCAAACCGAGTTATTAATGATGGTTCCTGGTTATGAATTAAAAGACAAATCTGGACAAAAATTAGGTGCTTCGGTGAATCGAGCTAAGTGTCAAGGGCATTCTCCAAAGGTAAAACCAAATTTGAGACCTCCTGAAGTTTTGTGGCTATTTTTCAGACAGCTTAATGAAGATCAAGTTTCAGGAGCAAGTCCTCCTTGGAAGCAACGACTTCATCTTGGAATCGATTGTGAAAGGTATTATCGTTTATTTGATGTTCAAGATTACCAAAAGGTTGAATTAGTGGAAGGATGTAAGAGGTATGGCGAAAAAGTTGATCAGATTGTTTCTGTTAAGAAGGAAACTATGAGAGTTGAGTCACATTTTGATGATGAGCTTGACTTGTTCAGCCATTTATCAACAACTCTAGATGTGCTCAAAGATGCTAAGCCTTATAAGTTGCATCACCCATTTTTCAGATGTTCTCAAAAGCCAAGTGTGGGATTACTTACAAGGAGTCAGTGTTGGCAAGTTTGAGTGCGAAAGAGTTTCTTCAAAAGCATCTCTACCTGATGAATCTGAATGATTACAACGGCATAGTTTTACATGAATGCAGTAAGCAGGAAATATACATGGACAAGAATATTCAAAGATTGAGCTTTGACAAACATCAATTGATTGCTGCATTAGATAACCAAAGTTAGAGAAGTCTTTTGGACCAACCAATAGCTACAAGTGGGCAGAACGTTGGGCCAAGGAAGTTGTTTGGATAGATTTGTTTCTTGAAATTCAACAACAAAGGAAGAGAGGTTGCAGGGGGTGTGCGATTTAGAAGGCAGAAGGGAGGAATTTTAGCTCTTGATCCAACCATTGCAATGGAATTTCTTCTTTGGTTGGTGGTAGCTCACGAACGTTATGCCAAGGAGCAAATAGATCAAGAACACCGCTTGATTTAGAGTATTGAGAAACCTTTCGTTAACGTTGATACTTCTAGGAGTGTGTGGGTTAATGCCATTTTTCGAACTAAAGGAAAGGTTTATAGGCTGTGTGAATCTATTTTTAGGATACATTGGGCACATTGGGAGGAGATTTGTAAGCTCTTTATAGATATTGCTGCTGAAAGGAACGCAAGACTGAAGCATGAGCTCATGATTTCGAATAATGGATGGTCTTTGAGCAGCTATTGGAGGGGAGTTCTTATGGTTGAAGAGGTAGCATGTTACTTGATTTGAGGTCAAGTTGTCAGCAGTATAGATGCAAATGCAGCAACAATAAGTGTCTTCAAGCAGCGTTATTCAAGCTGCAAGTTCAGCACCAATAAGAGTTCCTTGATTGTGGTAGTCCAAGGCTGTTCAGGGTTTTTCACAGATCGATGCAATTCAGCAAATAGTCCAAGATTGTTGCAGTACAGAGGCAATTCAACAACTTCTCCAAGTAATTGAGCTACAATTTTACTAATAAGATTATTGAGGCAAGAATCTTTAAAAGGGGGAGTATTGTCATGATTGTGATATATTGGACTAAGTAGTAATAATTCATTGGTAGCTATCAAGTTGTTCAATTCAATTGTATTAGTTCTATTAGTCTTATAAGCATTTTAGCCGTGCATTAGCCTAAGTAGTATTGATCTTGTATTAGTGAATTCCTAGGTTTATTAGATATTTTGTTTAGGAATGTCGGTTGACTAGGTGAAGTGAATTGGTTACGTATTTTGAAGCTTAGTTGCTTTGACGCCTTAGGTCTTGCCTTAGTATAAGTAGTAGTTCCTTCTATTGTAATTGTCATTGATGAATATAGAAAATATCTCCTCTTTCTCCCAATTCTCTCTACTTCTCATCTCTATTCTCCCTACTTCTCATCTTAACCTCAATTCTTTCTCATATCATATTCTCTTTCCTAGGCTATGATTCAAGATTGATCTTGAATCATAATACATCCCAATTCTAAGAAAGACCTTAAGCTTAGATATATCAAGAATCCAGATCCGTCTAAACTCCCAGGAGTTCCTATCCTTCCAATTAGGTTGATGGGCAAAAAAGTTAGTGGACTAATGCTAAAATTACTAGAGGATAAGTAACCTTAACTCCATCTATGCTCAATATTTTTCTTTAGGAAGGGGATGCCTCGAACAAACTCAAATAGGTGCTAGGGAAGTAGACTCTTGAGAAGCTCCAAATTTCATTCACCCCTTGGGATCACATGAGCCACTTTTAATCCTAGGTCACAACTATTGCTTCTTGGGTAACCATCACAACAAGAGTATTTGAAACCCATTTGTCATATCAAAATGAAACCTAGCCACTGTCACCGATCTTCCATCTGATCCCCTTCGCCACCCCCTTCCAATCCTAAGAATCTTAATTCTTAGGGAGTAGTTAAGAAAATTAGACTGCCTAAGGCACTTTGCCTTGGCTATATGTACCTAAGGGTTATTAGAATTATACAAAAATCTTTTGGCCAAGCTTACTAAGGAGGGCCAAATTTATAGCCCCCATTTTTTCTAATACTAAGACCAGATGCACTCTTTGGTCTATGGATCTTATCCCATGCCACAAGATTTAAATCATCTTACAGACCTTTCTTTTAGGGGAAAAAAAGTCTTGATTGAAGTCGACCTACATGCGATATTTCTTCTTTAAGATTTGAAAACACTGCATAGTATGAACAAGAACTGATTTTGTGCGCCTATTGGATTAAAACCGTTCCACATGCCTTATAGACAAAGTTCATATTCCAAGAGCAACCTTAGATAGAGTTTGTCAACCCAAGTAATTTCCTAGGGAATAGGCCAATTTATGCCCGCATAATCACCAATTCTTTGCTTCAAATTCCTCAGGGTTTTTTGAGAGAAGACCACCAAGGATTTCTCCAAGTTAACTAGTTGCATACAGCCATTGTAATAAGTTTGCACCAAATTTTAAAGTTTAAATATATCCTCTAATTTTCGGCTTAGTGAATAGGAGGCAGTCATCTGTTAAGGGAAGATATAGAATTGAAGGAGTCTCTTTTGCAATTCTAATCCCAATCCCAAACGTTCTTAAACCAATGAGTATTTGAAGGTTGGAGACAAGAACATCAATGTAGAGGATGAATAAATATGGGGATAGAGGGTCCCGTTGACAAAGCCCTCAGCTCCCTCTAAACCATCCCGTTGGTGAGTAATTGATGAGACTTTTTGTTGACAGATTCTATAATACACTCGATCAACTGGCAAGAGAAGCCTCGCATGAGCTATACTTGACTGAGAAAGTAGCATTCCAACTTGTCATGGGTCATTTCCATATCCACTTTAATGTTTGCCCACCTTGTCTTACATTTTTTCTTAAGTGGCCAAGGAGGACCTTCTCATGTATGGATCTACCCAAAGCAAATGCACCCCAATGTGGACTAATGGTCTTAGCTATAATCAGTTTTAGTCAATTTGCTAATGCTTTGGCAATATTTTTATATAGAACATTATAAAGACTAATTAGCCTAAAACGGTTAAAATTTTGGAGGGACTTACTTTCAAAAATTAGGGTAATAAAGGTATGGTTGATTTCTTACGGAAGCTTGCCACTTAAAAAAAAAAAATCTAATTGCTTCCACCTCATCCCAACCAATTGTTTTCCAGCATTAATGGAAAAAAAGACAAAATCCATCACTATCCAGCGCTTTGTGCAGATTCATTTCAACTTAGGGTTGCATAAACGTCCTCCACCGATACATCCCTCATGAGAAAGAGATTATCCTACTCTGGGACACAAGGAGCTATGCTCTCTAGAGAATAAAAATATCCACTAATCCCAAAACTCTGAAATCTTCCCTTTAAATTCTCTACAGGGAGATTTTAAATATTTTATTCATTTTCCACTTCGATGCTTAGGTCACTTTTTATCGAAAAGAAGCTCTTTTTCCATTCTAGAGTTAAATCACCATTTTTACCTTTAAAGAGTGAGCTAGCATTCCTTCCTGTTCAGATACTCATAGAATAGGTCATTGATGATTTTTTCTTGGACATCCTTAATTCTTTCCTTATTTCTTGGAGGGTTAACCTTGATATTACACAATAAGGTGAAATTTGGCTTTTAAGTTTAAACTTTATTAACTATAGTTTTTGCACAATCGCAAACATTCCGAAACCTTAATTTTAGAGATCCACATACAGTAAATCAGGTTGTGCTCTAGAATAGTAGAATGGCCATTCATCCCCAAGGACGAATGGTGTTGGCCTTACACTTTTGATCAAAACATCGCTACAATAACAACAGACCCAGTACCTTAAGGACTCCCGCATAAGCGGGGTCTGGGTGGGGTGGATGTACGTAGCCTTATCCCTTCCGAGTGTAACCCTGCTGAGAGGATAATTCTGAGGACTCCCAACCTTATAGGGTTGGCAACACGAGGACTTCTCGGGAGCTCACCCATCATGGTACTACTCTCGCCCAAGCACGCTTAACTTTAGTGTTCTAATGGGATCTGGTTGTATTAGTGCTTGGTAAATGAATCCTAGTTGATGTTACATGGATTGGTTTGTATATAGAGAGAAGGAGAAAGACTAATCTAGCTAAATAAGTTTAGATTTAGATCTATAGTTTGCTATATAAGGATTATATTAGCGCTGACTAGAAGATGAACATGACTCTCTCTCTCTCTCTCTCTCTCTATATATATATATATATATCTTGATGCAGTGCGCAAGCAGGATTTTGGGAAACGGGACGGAATCGAAGGCCTTCCCTTTAATTTTATTAAAGAATTAACAAAAATTCAAGAGGAAAAATAAAACCTAATTCTCACAACCTGAGAACAGAAGCTCTAAACAGAAAAAAAAATTTTGAAAATTTATGAGAACCCCCTAAGCCCTAGATCTCTTCTTATTATATATAGGGGAGTAATTAGAATACTAATCTAACTCTAAGAGATAATTCAAAATTTAAAAGGAAATCTGAAAATTAAAACAAAGACTCCTAATCAAAATCTACTTCTCTGGCCAGCTCAGCGCCCCTGCTGCCTTACTTCCGCCGAGGCCCTTCGTGCCAAGTATGCACCTCATGCCAGGACCCGCCCAGACTCCTTAATGGGCTGCATCATCCTTCCCTGGTTGGAGAGAATTCGCCCTCGAATTTTCTTGGGAGTCAGCATAATTGTCGTCACTGAAGTAAGGAACAAGATGTTTGATGTTAAATACGTCTGAAGTCCTCATACGAGGTGGAAGCTAAAGTTGGTAGACATTGTCATTGATCTTCTTCAATATCGCCAATGGGCCTATCTTCCAAGCCGTGAGTTTATTATACTCCCAAGTGGGAAATCGTTCGCGTGTCAACACTGCCCATACCTTCTCGCCAACCTGAAAATGTATTGATCTCCTTCATTTGTCTTTAGCCGTCTTGTGTTTGGCGTAGCTTCCGGTAATCGAGCCCGTGTTTGTTTATGGATTTCTTTTAGTGAAGAGATGAAGTCATCTTCTTTCCTGTGTGGGTGGGTGAGATCAGGCACTGGCGCCATATCCATCAAAGATCGAGGCAAAAACCCATATACCACCGTGAATGGCGCGAACCCTGTTGTCCAGTTGACGGAGTTGCTGTAGGCAAACTTGGCTTGATGCAGCTTCGTCTCCCATCCCCTGGCGTTATCAGAAACAACACACCT
This sequence comes from Simmondsia chinensis, assembly GCA_018398585.1. NCBI lineage: Eukaryota > Viridiplantae > Streptophyta > Magnoliopsida > Caryophyllales > Simmondsiaceae > Simmondsia > Simmondsia chinensis. Next base: position 15,024,858 of record JAGTTD010000004.1, read on the forward strand.
TACCATGTTCCCCAACAATCGATTAGTGACCTTCGTTTGTCTATCTGTTTGAGGGTGATGGACGGTGCTGAAGGCGAGAGAGGTGTTCGCTATCTTCCATACTGTCTGCTAAAAGCGATTCATGAATCTGATGTCACGATTCAACACAGTACTAGACGGTAGTCCATGCAGCTTGTATACTTCGTGAAAGTAAAGCCCCGCAACATATATGGCATCAGTAGCTCTTTTGTACACAATGAAATGCACCATCATAGAGAAGCGGTCCCCAATGACAAAAAGGGAATCAATTCTGCCAGTTGTTCTCAGTAACCCTAGCACAAAGTCCATGCTAACATCCGCCAATGGTTGGCCCAGTATCGGTAATGACAGATAGAGGCCCGCATTGGTCATTCCACCTTTTGAGACCTGATAAATACAACAACGTTGGACATACTTCTCTACCTCCTTGCGTAACGTGGGCCAACAGTACTTAGCGGTGATAAGCTGTATCGTCTTATCTCTCCCAACATGCTCTGCATTGTGCTTTTCTTCAATAATTTTGAGCTGTCAGCTAGAATTTGAAATGCAAAGTTGGTTTCCTTTAAACAGAAACCCATCATGGATTGAGAAACTGTGAACAGAACCCGCCTGTACGTCACACCAAATCTCCTCAAGCGTAGGATCGTCTGGGTATTGCCTCGCCATCTGATCGAACTCGGTGATCTCCACCCTACTCTTCCTGCTGAGTGCATCGGTCACCTTGTTCATCACGCCTGACTTGTGCATGATGATGCAGAAAACTAGCCCACTTGGCATTCCTGTTCGAGAGCTTGTCTTAGCTATTGATGTACTTGAGGGCCACATTGTAAGAATATAAGGTGAACTCCCGGTTGGCTAAGTACGACTTCCAATGCCCCACCGCTCTCACTGACGCATAAAGTTCTAAATTGTAAGTTGAATAGTTCAACTTACTCCCATCAAGCTTCTCGCTAAAATATGCAATGGGCCTCCCATCTTGACTAAGGACTATGCCAATACCGGTTTTGGAAGCATCGATGTGTAACTCAAACTTCTTCTAGAAATTGGGAGGTGCCAGAACAGGCACGGTGATCAACCTCTTCTTTACTTCCTCAAAGGCGGCAGTTGCTCAACGACTCCACACAAACGACCTATTCTTCTTCAAGCAATCAGTGATTGGTGCCACGATAGTGCTGAAGTTTGGCATAAAGTGCCTGTAGAAGTACGCCAACCCGTGAATACTTCGGACTTCTCCTATTGTCTTTGGCTGGGACCAATCAAGTATGGTGGTAATCTTCCCATCATCAGCAGCGATATCATCCTTGTATACAAAGAGGCGAAGGAAGGTAGCTCTATCCCTCATTAATACACACTTGTGCAAGACAACAAACAAGATTTGTGCCTTTAGAGTGTGAAGTACTTCCTTCAAGTGTTCCATGTGGTCCTCATGGTCCCGGCTATAGATCAGGATATCATCAAAATACACAACGAACTTCCTAATAAAAGGACGTAGAACTTGATTCATAAATCTCATGAGTGTGCTTGGCGTGTTGGACAATCTAAATGGCATGACCAACCACTCGTCAAGCCCTTCTCTTGTCTTAAAGGTGGCTTTCCACTCGTCCTCCAAACGAGATCCGAATCTGATGATACCCACTCTTGAGATCCAACTTTGTGAATACATTCGAGCTTTGCAACTGATCTAGCAAGTCATCCAACCTCGGAATAGGGAAACGATAACGTACCGTGATCTTGTTGATGGCCCTACTATCAAAGCACATCTGCCAACTCCCATCTTTCTTGGGGGTCAACAGAGCTGGTACTGCACAAGGACTTAAGCTCTCCCTGATAAAGCCTTTAGCGAGTAGCTCTTCCACCTGGCATCTCAACTCTTCATGCTCAGTTGGACTCATGCGGTAATGAGGCTTGTTCGGCAAGAAGGCACCCAACACCAAGTCAATGCGTTCCTATCAGCACAAACATAACCCGTGTGTTGCCAACCTCCTTGGCAAACATGGTGCATCCCTATATGTTTGGGTGCAGAGCTTCAGCAGCTCGGGGTGCCTCCTCCTTCATAGGAAACAAGGTAGTCTTGTTCCCCTCGAAGAAGAAGCTATATGTGTTCTTTCTTCCGTCATGTACGGCACTCCTATCATATTGCCATGGGTGCCCCAAAAGCAGATGACAGGCGTCCATAATGACGACATCACACCAAACCCCGTCCTTGTACTTTGCCCCAATCGAAAAGTTAACCAAGCAATGTTTTGAAACGGTTACCCGATTTCCCCGTTTGAGCCATGACAATTTGTATGGGCTTGGATGGGCTTCCGTCTTCAAACCCAACTTGGTGATGGCTTCATCAGAGATCACGTTCTCAACAATTCTAGTGGTTAATGTGTCTAATGTTCGAGCTTAAGCCGCATACCATACAAATGCTTCCTTCATTCCATGGCTTAGGAGATGCAAACCTGTACACACACTTGGATAGTTTCATGGAGGTTTGCACAACCTTCAGGATCCCTAACGTTAGTGATGAAGCTATCTTACTTCGTCTTTTTCCTTTCTCGTTGAAGGACAAGGCTAAGTATTGGTTAGACACCTTACCTACTGGGACGATTAGTACTTGGACTCAAATGCAATAAGAATTTCTTAAGAATATCTGTCCCATTAGTAAGACCAACACTGCTAGGAGAGCCATTAACACCTTTGCCCAACTTTGATGTGAAGAATTCCATGAGAGTTGGGATAGGTTTAGGGAACTACTGAGAGCTTGTCCACATCATACTATCCCTAAATGGCAATTGGTCCAGAACTTTTATTATGGGTTTAATGAAAAGGGTCAACAAACTGTTGATTCCTCTTGTGGTGGTCAGTTCCTTAGGAAGAATGAGGATGAAGCGTGGGAACTGTTCAAACATTTGAATGAGAATTCACAACAGAATGCCACACATGCACGTTTAAATGCTGCTACGTTAAATAGAGGAGGAGTACAAGAAATTTGTCATACTTCTATCTTAGATAAGAAAGTAGACTCTCTTGCCTCTTTTGTGAAGCACCTTACTTCCTTATTTAAGATGACATTGACTCCCTTTGCTATTCCTAATGTGTCTAATGTTCAAAACATGCATAGTGCTTGTTCTTCATATTCTAGTGTCTCATTCTACATTTGAGTGGCCGTTTGCTTCACCCTTTGTTGAGTGTTCACAGGAACAGGTTAATGTAGCCCCAGGATTCTTAAGGAATGATCCGTACTCCAACACATATAATCCATGCTTGAGAAATCATCCAAACTTCTCCTAGAGGAAAGGAGGAGAAGGACAACAATTCATGCAACAGCCGAATCTACGACCTCAACAATTTGGTATGCCACAACCTCTCAGTTTTCAACCGCAAAGGTATGCTTCTAAATACTCTCAACCTTCTAATTTGAGCTCAAATTCGAATTTTGAAGAGAAGGTCTTGAGTGCACTAAAAGGTTTAGAAGATAATTCCTAACTCCTCCACTCCCATACATAATCAATTTAGAAGATAATTCCTAACTCCTCCACTCCCATACATAATCAATCTCAAAGCTAGAAACCTAAATAGGTCAGCTGGCTAAGGCTTTGAGTAGAAGAGATGAGGGAAGACTCCCTAGCCAAACTGTAGGGAATCGTAGGAACTATGTAAGGCAAGAGAACTATCCTTCCCTTTAAGATCAAGAAAAGTCCATTACAGTGTTGAGAAGAGGGAAGGAGGTTGACAATGGGGTGAGTGCTGAGAATGAAGTAACCATAAGTCGTGAGGGAGAAGAAAAGAGCGAGGAAATAGAGAAGGAGACCGATGAGGTCACGCACCCTTCCCCCGTTCCTAAAACCTCTGATCTTCCTTCCTCATATGAACCTAGAGCATCCTTCCTCCAGGCTTTAGTTGCACCACACCCAAATGGGAAGGACAAGAAGTGGGAAGACATTTTGGAGACCTTTAGGCAAGTAATGATTAACATTCCCCTTCTTGATGCCATCAAACAGATCCCGGCCTATGCGAAGTTCATTAAGGACTTACTGAACCAAAAGAGGTGATCTAGAGCACATCTGCCTAAAAAAATATTTTTAGCCGAGCAAGTGAGCTCAATTTTGAAGTGTGACACTCAAATTAAGTAAAAAGACCCTGGTGTCCCCACCATCTCTTGTTCACTTGGAGACTACCCGATCGATAAAGCTTTACTGGACTTAGGAGCGAGTGTCAACATTATTCCTTACTCGGTTTATGAGAAGTTAGGCCTGGGAGAGTTGCAACCAACCACGGTGACCTTGCAGTTAGCGAAGAGATCAACTAGAGTCCCCCGTGGTGAGCTTACTAACATACTAGTGAAGGTAGGCAAAGCCATGTTTCTTGTTGATTTCCTTGTGCTTGATATGGAACCTTCTAGTCATTCGAAAAATCATATCCCTGTCATTCTAGGTCGACCTTTCTTAGCGACAACCAATGCTACCATTAACTGTAGATCGGGGGTAATAGATGTTAGTTTTGTAAACATGACTATTAGGTTGAACATTTTTAAGGCTTTTGTGTCGCCCACTAGTGAGGATGAGTCGGAGTGTTTTTGTGTGGATGTTGTTGATGATTTGGTGGACCAAATACCCCCCTCTATCCTAGTTGGTGACCCCCTGGATGAGAATGCAACACCTTATAAAGAGATGCAATGAAGGTTGAACCCGGATATGAAGAAGTTTTAGGTTAGGAGAAGAATCCTGTTATACTTCAACAAGGAATTGTATTAGGTCATAGGTTATCTAAGGAGACATTGAGGTTGATAAGGCTAAGATAGATTTGAATGCTAACTCGCCCCCTCCCTCAAATGTGAAGCAAGTTAGAGCCTTTCTAGGTCAAGCGAGTTTTGATAGAAGTTTCCTTAAGGACCGTGGGAAGTTAGCCAAACCATTGACTAGTTTGCTATCTAAGGATATATATGTTGAGTTTGATGAGTCTTAGTTAGAAGCTTTTCAAAGGCTACGGTTTATGCTTGTTGCCGCCCCATTAGGCATCCGCTTGACCACTCTCTCCCTCCTGAAATCATGTTTGACGCTTCTGATTTTGCTGTAGATGTTGTCTTAGGTGAGCTCATTGAAGTGGCTTCTTTGATTGATGTTATTACTTGATCTCTGCTGGATTCGTTGCACCTGGCTGAAAGCATAAAACTTAGCTCTCCTAGGAGGCAGCCTAGGTTTTGTTAATTCTTGCTTTTAGTTTAGTTTTTGAATTAATTAGTTTCTTGTAGACTTGTTTTCTCTTGTTTCAAGTTCTTGTCCCATGCTGGAGGAGTCATACATGTTTGTTCACTTCCATTCATGATCATTACCTTGTCAGGTTGTATTGCTGTATTTCACCTATTTTTAATGCCTTAATGATTGATGTTGTTGCATTGAGGACAATGCATTATTTAGGTGTGGGGGTGAGGCTTATTTGCATGTGCTCATTTTTTTGTCAAATTTTAAAAATTTTGAACATCTTTTGTGCATTTTGAGTGTGCATTATAACCATTTAGCCAAGTTTTTCCTTGATCCACGCGTATGTTAGGATGATGGTAGACCAGTTGTTTATTTCGTTCTCTTGATTCCTTGAAATTAAATGATTCTACTCCATACTTGTTGGTGAGTATTGCTAATCATTGTTGATATTAATAGGTTCTACTCATGCGGCTCACATATTCACTATGCACAGGACTTTCTGATTATGGGAAATCTGAAAAATTTTAGTAAACAATCTTATATGTCGTGAGTTTTGCAGACCTACCCTATTGGCTTATCCTAATCCTTGCCTCTTGATGATATATAAAGTACTTGTTGATCAATGTCGATTGTAATATTGAGGTACTTGTTATGCGAAAGTCCAAAAAATTGGACAGAATAAGAAGAAACGAAAGAAAAAAAAAAAGAAAAAGAGAAAATGACAAAATGAAAAGAAAGAAAAAAAGTTTCCTAAAAAAAAAAAAGCAAAAAAAGATAAAGAAGAAAGTGAAAATTGATGTACATTCATGATAAAGATGTTCTACTTATGTGCTATATCGAGGTCAAAATGTTGTAGAGTGGTCACTCATATGCCACTTAAAATTCTCTATGTGTGATCATGTATTTAGGTGATTCAATGGTGTGGGTGTACAAAACCTCGGAATATTTGATTAGAAGCGAGAATTTGAGGAGATTCTATGGCATGAGATCCTATTTACTTTCACTTGTGCACTTAAGTTGCTTGAGTAGTTCCTTTTAGTTGATATAGGGTAACGAAATTCTATGAGGAGTTTCGAAGTTTAATCATCTGAATTCATGGAATCGGAGAATACTCTAGATGACTGAATCTTGTTTCAAACTCTAATGTATGTGTCAATCTTGGAAGACTTTGTGAAGTTTGGAATAGTTGGTCATTAAGTTATTATGTCCATCCTATGCTTTGCTCGAGGACTAGTAAAGGTTAGGTGTGGGGGTGTTGATGCGTTTCATATTTACGCATCTTTTAATTGCTATTTTAATTACTTTGCACCTGATTAATTATAGTTTTATACTCACTTTGTCAATTTTAACATTTATAGGTTTGAAGATTAAAATCTCGAAAATTGTCAAATTTGGTGCAAATAAGACAAATTTGATACGTAAATAATTAAATCAAGTTAATCGAGATTCGGGACAAGAACTTATAAGCTAAACCTGCCAGCCTCTGCTCAGCCCAAATAGCCCAACTTGCACCTCCACACCAACATAAACCAGCCCAGACCAAGCCCCCGTTATTGTTCACCAATCCCCAGCCTTACAACTAGGCTCACTTTTAGTCAACGCAGCTCCTCACCGCCACCAGCGTTAGCTACCAGGCCTGTCATCACTGATGTGTGGCACAACCCATACACCAGACTTGCACCACACGCAGGCCCATCATCAACGCTCAGCCCACCTCTGCATGCAAGCATCACCGATAACCCAAGCCCATCTTATTCGGCCCAGACCTCCGTCAACACTCAGCCTCAGCACAGCACAACAGCCCACCGTCACCAAGGCCGTCATTGGCATCCCAAACCCTTAGGGTTTTGTTCTCTGTTTTGTTCTTTGTCTGTAGGTCAATCTAGAGGTGGAAGGCGTATCTGCAAGGAGTCCGTCCCCTTTCGGGGGTGGACATTCCTAACAAGAAAACACTCGGACTGGGTTGACGAGTTTATGCGTTGTTGTTGTTTGCTTTTTTTTTTTTTTTTTTTTTTGTTTGTTTGTTTGTTAAGTATGTGAATTGTCGTAGTAACTACAAATAAAACAAATGTGCAAACTAAGACTCAATGCAACTAGGGAGCGAGCTTGTATTTTGGACCACACATTTCTTACCTCAACCACTTACATTTTCGAAGAAAAGGGATGGTGTTTATGGTGAATCCGACTTCAATTTGCAATTAATACATGGATTCTGCTTGTGCTACAATTTAGGGGGCTTTTATATTTTTTGTGGATTACTGTATATATGTTTGGCAGAAAAGTAAAAGGACATGGACCTAACTCAAGTGGAAGTTCTAATGATAGAGTAGGCCCTACATACGTGTTTCCTTGTACACTTAAAATTTAGGAACTGAAGGGAAGATAAACTCAAGAACTCAGTATTCCACTTACAAGCTTAAGTCAATTAGATTTTTAGGCTGGCACCCTTGACTTGTAATAACTCGAATGAGTCAAGGATTAAGATGGAGCAAACAGCATCTACGTTACTAGATGAGGACCAACGCAATTCAAAGCTCTTAAACAATAGCAAAAACCTAAATTCACCTAACTTATTAAGTAATGGCAGTTGTATTAAGACCAACGCAATCTAGATCAAGCCTTGGCTGTCAATGCTTTAAACTTACGCCTCAATTCTCAACTCGTCGATTGTGGGAATAGATTAAAACAGAGAGTTCATACTTAAATCCCACATAAATGTATTACTCTGAAGAAAGCAAGTACAACTAAGATTTACGTTACGCTGAGCTATGCAAAGTTTGTAACAAAGAAACGTGAAGAAGTTTGTATCAGTGATGTTGGACCCTTTACAACTATAATAGTGTGTTATGTTTCAAGAAGATCTTGGATCATAACATAGGAGAGAGAGAGAGTATGAGATGAGAAAGAATTGTGAAAGAGATGAGAAAGATAGAGAGAATTTGGATGAGAAAGAAGATATTTTGTCTATTTCCTTGAATGACCTTACAAATGATGAGCTAATACTACTTATACTACAAGCTTTTGCATATGGCGGTTGAAGAAAAAATATCTAACATACTAACTAACTAACTATACAAAATATCTAGCTTACTAACTAACTATAACTGACTTAATAACTACTAACCAATACTACCTCCCAATACAAGAATAGAACTAATACAATAGTACACCTAACATACGACTGATACAACTGAAGAAGTACTAATACTAATGAATTATCTATTTGACTAATACTAATGAATTGACTACTTAATCCAACATATCACAATCATGACAATACACCCCCTTTAGAGATTCTTGTCCTCAAGAATTTTATTAAAAAACAATTGTAGCTTTGATGAACTCTAATGTTACCATGAGCCTTTCTTTTGCTTCTTTTTGCTGTAGAATTTTCGGAGTTAGCATTGTTCGTTTCCACAATAACAGCATTGTCTTGAAGGACATCAATGAAATGTTTGCTGGAATCACTAGCTTATTGAAAACTAAGGGTGTGAGGCATTGGTGATCCAGCATCTTTCTTCCCTTGCAAAAGTCAATCGAACCAACTAATACTAACACCCTCATAAGCCTTTGGTTCTATTTCATGGCTTTAGGTGCAAACACCATGTAATTCTTGCCTTTTACATGTATACTAACATTAATTATTGCCTTCATAAGCCTTTTGACAGTGCACACCCCTTGCCTTGGATCAGGAGGCCCTTCATTAGTATGCAAAGATGAATAAACCCCAGCTCCTCTCAATTGAGCTTGAAGATTGATCTGAACTTGCCTATTTCCCAGCTAAACTTGAATATTTGATTGTATTGCTGTAATAACAACCTGATTCTTTATTGAATTTGCATCAATACTGATGGAAGTCCGCCTTTCCCTTGTTAGCTTGAATGTCCATATGATCCAAGATTGTGTCGAAGTCTATCAATTGCCATAATGACCAACTTGGGCTGCCTCAACCTCATGGTCCTGATTATGTATATCTTTTGAAGAACCTTTTCATTTGACTTAAGAAGTAGGAAATCTGGTGGTCTACCATTGTAATTTAAGAATGGCCTTGTCCTTGCTCTAATTCTCTTACTGGTATAACGATTCTTGCAACTGAGATGAAATGCCAACTTGATCACAATGTTTGGTTGTAAGATAAGCTGCAATCGTAATAACCTGCCATCCTGAGCTTCAATAGGAACCTTTGATTTCATTGCCGCAACAATTGGTGGTACCACGTCTTCTTGCACATCAGATTATAATGCTGCAATTCCACCTTGATTCGCTGGTGCAACATTCAGATGTGAACCGGCTCTAGCTTCAGTAGTTGCTGTGATTGAGCCATTTACTGGAACATTTTGGCTATTACTTTGCTGTTGCATACCTGCTAAACATTGTTCAAATTTCTACAGCATTTTTTCAAATTGCAGCTGCATTTGTTGCTGCAGCGATTGTTGATTAATCTTTATTGTAAGATTCAACTCTTGCATCTATTACTACAATTGAGCTAATTGCTCTGGCTGAATCGAACAAGCAGTTACATTACCGGCCATTGTTGCAGATTTCTTACCTATAGCTAGCTTGATCGAAGCAAATCACAAGCTAATTGCCAGTTCTAATGCCAGTTATTATGATTCAATAAGATCTTGGATCATAACCTAGGAGAGAGAGAGTATGAGATGAGAAAGAATTGAGAAGGAGATGAGAAAGATAGAAAGAATTTAGATGAGAAAGAAAATATTTTGTCTATTTCCTTGAATGACCTTACAAATGATGAGCTAATACTACCTATACTACAAGGTTATGCATATGGTGGTTGAAGAAAAAATACCTCACACAGTAACTAACTATACAAAATATTTAACAACAAAATATCCAGCTTACAAACTAACTATAACCGACTTACTAACTGCTAACCAATACTACCTCCCAGTACAAGAATAGAACTAATACACTAATACACCTAACATACGGCTAATTCAACTAAAGAGTTACTAGTACTAATGAATTATCTAATTGACTAATACTAATGAATTGACTACTTAATCCCACATATCACAATAGTGACATATCTCTTATGTATAGAAAATACAAATAACTGCTGCATCTTCATTCCCCAGTATTTTCTTCCCATGTTTGCCGCAAAGCTCCTTTGATGTGTTGAATGGGCAGTGAATGTGCCCTGAATTTGTGTGCTTAAGTGTCTTTTTGGAAGCCTGATGTTCGCATTTCTTGCTGAAGTTCCTTCTTGATGCCTCACGTTCTATTGGATAGGCTTGAGCTTCATGTATTCGAAATTGCTCCAAGTACCCGCCTCGAGCTTCAGAACCACATGTCTGCAGCTTTTTGGGAAGGCCCTTGAGCTCCAGCTTCTTTGACCTAAAAGGGTTTTGAACTCCACAAGAAACTGGGCTTGAGACGCAGTTATCTTAACATCTAAAACCCTTATATTCCTCGACGATGGCTTCACATGATAACCGCATGAAGCTTTTCTCTAAAATGGCATCGTCCCAACTCCATCAAGTTTGGGGTATAAATCAATGGCCCTCTTTTAGTTGTTGGTAATTTCAGATTTCCAACGGGTAAAAAATCTGCTTGACACAGCTACATGGAGCTCGAGAGAGGAGTGTTTTATGTTTTACCTATCTTTGTTCCCACGTGTCTATAAATATGACAGTTAGGGCTTTAAAACTTCACTTTTTGCTCTATGCTGTCTTCCATTGTGATCAAACACTCTAAACACATGCTTTCAGCTTTCGATTGTGTCATTCTCCATTGCTTATTTGTTTTTAGCATCTTAAGATTCTCCCAAACCACTGAAAAATGGCTTAAATATCTCTGCTCCCATCCCTTAGGCTGATAGCCCTATAAAGCAATTGGCACATATGGTTCAATCAGACATTTGAATGGTATCTGATAGGCTTTAGAGCCCTATTGGCCTTTGTACGATTGAGGAGGATCTTTGTTGGATGTTTGAGGATGATCCCACTTCAATCCATGAACCATTTGCCCTAGGGCCCATCTTTGATCCTTCTTTTGACATCCCCAGCCTCAAGGACATGTTCCCTGATATTGACAAGTCTCCTTTACTTTGCACAGTTTCTATAGGTCATTCTAGGGAGGAAGACATATCTGCAGAGAAGCTGCCCCCTTCCAGGGATGGACATTCTTGATAAAGCAATATGCTGAATGGGTGGATAGCTTAACTCCCATCTATGAGGAGAAATGGAGGAATCTCCGTATCTATAAAGCCATCAAGCTCTCCAAGACAACCCTTAGGGATGATTATCCCATCATGAGATCTCTCACTTGTTGTTGGAACATCTATTATAATGCTTTTATCCTCCTTGAGAGATTTCTAGGTATTACCTAGTGGGCTTAATAGGTCTTTCTTTAGGAGGAGATGAATTGCCTTGATTCTTATGTTTCTGAAAAGGCTGAAACCTTTGCCTCTTTTTTTTTCATTGCCCAAGCTGTCCACTTTTTATGAAACTTTTGTTAAGGACTTTGTCATAGAAAGTCATAATGATGGATGAGGGTCCAAGGAAGAAGAGGTTTCTTTCTACTTATTTTGGCTAAATAAGTTTTTCTTTGCTAACTCCTCTAATACTGTGCTTAAATCCCTTAAAACGGTGGCAATAAACATGGCCTTTAGCACTAGCCCCTCGGCTCTAGGACCATTATTCTTGGCCCAAGCATACAGATGCCTCAGGGGCATCATAGTCAAGAACCATGCTATCTAGCTAGGGCGACCCTTATGGCTGGTCCAACTGTGGGCCCAAGCCTATCTGCCCGAGCTTTGTCATTGAGGACCCTTTCCCTCTACAGATAACGTAGTCACCTTTATGGAGAGCAATTTGCTCATAGAGAGGTTCTCTTACCCCTAAGATGGTCCTTTTGCGAGTGTCTTAAGGAGCTTATGTCTCATCGAGGTAGGTCAGGGATCCAACGGACTCCTTTCAAGGAAAGGAGACTTGGTCCCCATTGGTTTAGAAAATTGGACCTTAATTGTAATGTCTCTATAGAGATCAATGCTAAGGTTTGGCAGACAATGTCGTGCCCCCAAGATCTCTTATTTTACCCCTAGACTTAACCTGGTGTAGAGAATTATAGGCCTAGATTATTTGCCAGGTAGTTTGGAATGGTCTAGGTCATTCCTTGTCTTAGCTTGTAGACTAAGAACTTACGGGAGGCTGCTAGGATCTTTACTCAGCTTTCTCAGTATAAGGAGCTCTATGAGTCCAGCAGAGAGATTAGGTTAGCCTACATGTACCATGTTCCTTGCAAGTCTGGTTCATGTGCCACACCACGCTATTCAACTTACTTTTCAAGCCTATTGGTCATCTTTTGAGGTCAGAGGCACCAGGCTTTATGCCTTCCCTTGAGCTTGCAGTTTCCAACTTAAGAGGGGCCTAGTTAGTGAGAGTAAGACATACCCCAGAAATGTCATTACCAGGTAAACAACCATCCTCATAGCAAGCTATGGGTTTTTCTTTAGATGGTGCGAATAAAGGCTAATCCCTCTTCTTTTCTTGCAGCCTGAATTGCTTAGGAGACTCCCAGGAACACCCGGAGTTTTTTTAGAATGCTTTTGGAAGAATTTCATCCAGAAGTTTCTAAATCAGCCCTTAAAGTTTATTGCTTGAGGAAAAGAACAAGGGGAAGGTTACCTCTTACTCTCCCATCTAGGGCCATTCAGGTAGCAGAAGAAGAAGAAGAAGAGAAGATGTATCAATCTCATAGTTGGTGTGGAAAAGAAGAGCTAGACTCTCTCAACCATAGGTATTGGGCTTTATTGGCTAGTTTTTCCTTACCTATCTTTTGGTCAAGCTATCTTGACTTAACCTTATATGATTACAGGCAACAACAACTCTAATCATAGTGGAGCTCCCGAATTCTCCACCGCAACAACACATGCCAAAGAAGTTAGGGGAAAGTGGAAGATTGGACTTTGAATAACTATACCAAGTCTCTCCAAGGTTTCAAAGATTAAGGGAACTGGCTCACCTCCTGTGCTTTCTTTGACTGAGAATGCCACCCACCAAGACGCTCTTTCCCGGGTGAAAGCTTTGAAAGAAGACCCCAAGGTGGCACCTATTGTAGCCAGAGAACATGAGATGTTGGAGAAAGTGTTTATCAGAATCAACTAGGAAGTTGTTATGATTCTCATAGTAGGGGGCATATGAAATAAAGTATAAATGTAATAAGGCGTGGAATCGAGCCTATTGAGTTGTAATAGCTAGTTGATATTGTAATTAGTAGCTTAAGCTTGGGTGAAGTCATGTAATAAGTGAAGTCTGGTCAATAGTGGCGACTTAGTAGGCGGTTGATGATTATAGCATGAGTTAGATACAAGGTAGTAAGATCATATCATGTAAGTAGTATAAATAGTAAGGCTTAGACTTGTAATCTCATAACTTTGATGAATGAATTGATATCTTTGATATCCTCTCTACTTTCTCATCTCTTTCCCTTCTTTCTCTCATCTAAACTCTATATTCTTTCTCATCTCATATTCTCTTTATCCTAGCTTACGTTTGTGAATTAACCACAAACGTAACGATTAGTATCAAAGCCTTGATTTGGCTTCCGAATCAAGCTCATATCCGGAAAGAAATTACAAAATACGATTAATTGTATTGCAATTAATCAATAAAAACAATTGTGTTACAAATTTAGTTCAGATTTGGTGATAAGAATTCAAATCTGAATTTTGAAGAGTTTTGGCACGTATTGCATCAGATTTCTGCATCAGCCTGGGCAGTTGCTTTCGGTTGGAATTTATAGTGATCGAATTACATTGAAGGAAGTTCAACTGATAAGTATTGTTGAGTATAATCAACATCAAGCTGATTCAGGTTGAAATTCAAAAGAATCGATCAAGCAAATTGCTGCAGAAGATGAATGCTGAAGCAAATTCGTGCTGTTGAACTGGTGTGCTGAGCGAATTGTTCATGATCAGCCGCTCAGCTGAATCTACTTAGAAGAAGTTATAAGTGAGCTAATTCATCTACATTGCACTTGAACATCATCAAAAGGTCACAAAACAAGCTGAATAGAGGTTCAATCAGATTCTACAACTCAGAAATTGAATTTAAGGTAACTGTTCTGAACAGCAAGTTCAAACTCGATTCAAATCTATTCTTCTTGCTAGATTGTAATGAAATTTTGTTGATAAGCTTAGAAGTGGTGAGGATCCATCAGAATTTGCGTTGATTCATAAGAATTTTATGTTATCGAGCTGCGATTTGCTTAGGCGAAACTCTGGCAACATAGGCGAAACTCTGACAGTGGAAAAGAGAAACGAAAAATTGCTGAAATCTGATTTCTTTCGTGAAGTTCATTTTAGGTCTTGAATTGAGGACTTGATTGCAAGCTTGAGTCGAGCTTAGGTCAGAAGTGTAAGTCGAATTAATCAACTAACATTGCGATTAGGGTTTGTTCGAACTTCCTCTACTCGTAGTTCTTCAGTAGGGTTTGAATATGCGGTGATTCTTAAAACTGATCTAGAAAGCTTCGAAAATTGTCGATTTTAACCATTTGTGCTGCTGTTCATTCGAAGATCAATCAGATCAATTCACAGTGTGAAGTTAAGAGCGATTATGGATGGTAGGGATGCAACTGGTCAGGATCGGCTTACGAATGCATACTTTGACCGTAGGATGAAGCAATTTTGCGATGAATTATTACAACAGGTGATGCAGCAAATCAATGGCAAGGTTGATCAGCAAGTTCAACCGCTTGAATCAGACAAATCTGATCAGGTCATTTTTCAATCACAAAAATTAAAGGATAGGATTAACAAGCGCTGGGATCAGTGTAGGGAGGAACTTGAAGTGAAATTAGCTGAGATTCAAGAACAATGTCGAAGGCCAAACTCTTCCGCAGTGGCTGAAGTGCACATTGTGGAGCCACTTAATGTAGTTGAAGAAGAATTGGATCAAGGTAATGCCATAGTTGATGAAAACGAGTTGGATGAACTTGAGTTAGAACAAGATGATCCCTATGAAGGCTCTTTTCTAGAGTTAGAGTATTTTGAAGATGTTGAGGCATAGTATGTTAGGCATCCGGAATGGGAATATGATTCTCATGTCAAGGAGATGCTGAAGAATGCAAAGAGTAAAGTGAAGAAGAATCATCTTAACAACGCATTGAAAGAATTTTGGAAAACAAAGAAGATTACAAAGAAGAAATTAAAGCATAAAGTTGTGTTGCAGCCTATGAGGGTTGATGATCAACAAGAGCTAACTCAAGATGCTGATCTTACTGATGTACATGCGGTTATACAAGACTCATATATGGTTGCTGCAGAGGTTGTGATTCCAATGGAAAAATTTAAGGTTAGTGCTGAAATATCACTGAGTACATCTCCAAATCTGTTAAATATTACTCCTTGGCAAGCTCACATGCAGAATTGAAGCATTTTTATTACTGAGCAATGTTATTCTGCTGGAGAATCAGTTGTTGTTGCTGCAGTACCTTCAGATACAATTCAAGGTATGCTTAAGTTCACATTTGGGCATGCTGTGGTGCTAACTCAGATCCAGAACGACATTATGTTGAAGGCCTTGCAAGGTCTCTTGTGTTGGAAGGATGTTTATGAACTTAGAGCAGCTGAAATGCATTATCGGCATGCCGATCGGCAAGTTTGCAATGGTCTATTTCTTCATTTGAATAGAGTTGTGACTTATCCGAGTGCAAGTTCTTATGATAAGTTGCCTCCTGATCTGAGACAAGACTCTCAAGACTATATGAAGCTGAAAGGAGTCGATTTTTTGCTAAAAAGATGCACTCGAGCTGCGAGAGTGCGTTTCAAGTTCCACAACACACAAAGCTGGGTTCCCTTGCAAGCATTGGAGCTGAAGGTTGTGTACCAAGGTTGTAATGTGGGAAGACATACCTCTGATCAGATCCACATCAGTACCATAGGAGCTTTAAATGGTTTAATAGATGATGACAAGGCCCTTGAACCGGGAGGGGATGAATCACAAGTGATTGGAGAAGCTTGGCAACAAGTGCTGCTGTGTGTTGATGAAAAGTTCAGTGTCAGTGCAAGTGTTAGTGGACAAATGGTTGTGGCTGTGAGTCATGGTGAGGTTAGCATTGCACAAAGCCAAGGGCCGAGGACGATAGCTCCTGTAAATTGCAACAATCTGCAGATGGGAAGTACTGATCTGATTCAGAACATGAACTTGTTGGGTGTGATGTGTTGCGGTTGTTCCGAATGGGAATGGGAAAATTACATGCACAATATTCAATATTTCCTTAGTATATGGAGGGAGAAGATTAGTGCAACATCAAGATCAACTCCATCTTAAATGGGAGTGAAAATCAGCAAGGGAAGACTTGAGAGTAAGCAGGAATGTGTGAACTGCAGCAAGGACGATGTAGATTGGAATGGTTTGGGTGTCCAAGCTATGACATTGTGCAATTGGCATTCAACAATGGTTTATGAACCCTTAGTTTGTGTGGTTTATGCAAGATCAAGAAGCTGTCATGTGGCCAAGAATCGAATTGAATTCTGCAACTATGAGTGGCTTGGGGTAGTTACTGTTGAAATTCTGGGATCTGCAGCATACCATGTGAATTTGGGAAGCAATCAAAAGTTTGTTGAGCATGGTCTAAGATAGTTTAGTAAGTGGATGTTTAGGCAATACAAATTTTGGATAAGATCTAAGATGAAGGAGTTCCAGTTGCAATTTTATGGGATTTCAACTTGTGTTGTCACTAAGTTCAAGATATGGAATCGTTTGGGCTGTAATTGGGCGGTTTTTCAAGTTGATTTTGATCCTTGGTTCACTTGGTTCGAGTTTGGGCGGTCTCCTAAGGTGTTTGCAATCCTGTGTGGTTAATGACATACAAAACCTGTTGTGTAGCATCCTACAAGTGGAAATTCAGAAGTTCTTATGCGTGGGGTGATTCTCTGCAGCAAGACAGAAGTTTGGGCTGTGTTAACTGCTTCATGAGGTGTTGTGATGTTTGGTTTGATCAATGCAGACCTCCTGAGAGGCATGGTGTATTTAAATGCAACTTTATGTCGAAACAAGGTGTCTTCTTCATGAAATTGCTGCGTTACAGAATTCAATGCAGCTTTGGTTCGTTTTATTGGTGGGAAAGTACGTTAGGATGGTTAAAATCTGTATGCTGTTCTGCTGCTGCTGTTGTACCCTTGCTGTTGCTGATGTTCTATTACTGTCAATTGCTGTCATGCTGCTGTTAGTTGATGATTTAAGGCTGTTAGGTGTTGTTGACTGGTCCAGTTGATGCTGCTGGTGTGTTTTAGCTACTTTAGATGTTACTGCTATTCTGGCTGCAGCTCTTCATCCAAGTTTGCTTCATGTTTAGCTCGTTATTCCTATTGTGGCATGTGCTCTTCAAGCTTCAACCTTCTTCTTGATTCTTGGGGAAAAGAATCTTTTAAAGGGGGGAGCATTGTTATGATTCTCATAGTAGGGGGCATATGAAATAAAGTATAAATGTAATAAGGCGTGGAATCGAGCCAGTTGAGTTGTAATAGCTAGTTGATATTGTAATTAGTAGCTTAAGCTTGGGTGAAGTCATGTAATAAGTGAAGTCCGGTCAATAGTGGCGACTTAGTAGGCGGTTGATGATTATAGCATGAGTTAGATACAATGTAGTAAGATCATATCATGTAAGTAGTATAAATAGTAAGGCTTAAGCTTGTAATCTCATAACTTTGATGAATGAATTGATATCTTTGATATCCTCTCTACTTTCTCATCTCTTTCCCTTCTTTCTATAATCTAAACTCTATATTCTTTCTCATCTCATATTCTCTTTATCCTAGCTTACGTTTGTGAATTAACCACAAACGTAACAGAAGTCCCATCACGACTTTAGTAGAAGCGGCAATGTTAAGGTTCTATTAGGGACCTGGGCGGCTCAACTGGCCGACTAGCTCTATAGCTCCTCTTTGAAGAACTTTAAGCAGCCAAGGAAATCCAGAGTCGAGAAGCTTAAGACATCAAGGGTCTAAAAGATTAAGTTCATCACCTGGAGGAGAAGTTAAGCCATCTCAGGGAGCAACTTACATCTCTCAGGCAACATCACACTTCTCAAGGCTCAAGAGTTAGAGAGCTCGAGTAAGCAACCACAGATGCCCATAAAACTCAGCATGCCCTTTAAGAAGAAGCCATCTTAATGGATCAACAGTTGAATGAGGCCACTAAGAAACTATCATCCATAGAGGAGTCCTTAGTTAGGTTTAGGACTCAACTTGTCTGATGTTGTATAGAAGTTTCAGGTCATACTATATTTTTTTGAATTTGCCATGTACTTCTTTGAGATAATCAATGAAATATGCATTCTTTTGTTAAACACGTTTCTCAGTTTTGATGCTCTTCTTTCTTCTTAAATTACTTAAGGATCATTGAGCTGATCCTTAAGACATTAATATTGAAATTGGGTCCGCAACTCAAAAAATCTAAACTTAAGGACTTCCTTGTAAGAATCCCAAATTGAAGGCACATATTTATTAAGGAACCTTCCATTAATGGCCCTTGGGTGAGTCCTTCCATCTAGATCCTACAGTATGTAAGCATTTCCTTCAAACACCTCCATGACTTTGAATAGGTCCTCCCAATTTGGAGACCAGTTCCCAAAAACATGATCATTCCGGCCAATGGGAAATACCACTCTCCAAACTAAGTCTCCCAAAGAGGACCTTGGTCTTACCTTTTTGTTGTAGGCTTTAGCCACTCTCTTCTTTTTCTTTTCTGATCCCGAGCATCAAGCCTAACTTGGTCTAAGTTAGTTAATTCATCCATCAGAGCACGCTTATATTTAAAGTTAGAAAACCTCCCCTGATTAGCCAACCTAATAGACTGAACCATGACTTCCATTGGAAGTACAGCGTCACGACCATATGCTAAATGGAAGGACGTTGTCCTAGTTGCATCATGTTTGGACATTTTATAGGCCCAAAAGGGCATCAAGTAGCAATGCATGCCACTTCCTAAGATTGTCCTCAACCATTTTCTCAATATTGGCCTTTAGAATCTTGTTAGTAGACACAGCGTGGCCATTTGCCTGAGCATAGTAAGGGGTTGAGTTCAAGATCTCAATGTTGAAGCTTTTGGTAAACTCCTTGACCTCAGCTCGATTAAAAACTTTAGCTTAGTCCATGGTTAAGGTTTCTGGGATTCCAATCCTGCATAGGATATATTCCTTAAAAAAATCAATCACATCTTGTTGATTGGTATTCCTAAATGGTTTGGCCTTCACCCGTTTTGTAAAATAGTCCGTGGCCACCAAAATGTAGGAATGCTACTTTGCTAGAGGGAGGATTAATCATTTCTATGGTATCCATTGCCCATCCTTTAAAGGTCCATGGTTTAACAAAAGCATGCATCTCAACAGTAGGAACCCTTGGTACATGACCATGTCTTTGCCATGCTCTTCATCCTGTGGCATACTTGACACAATCTTCCATCATTAATGGCCAATAGTAGCCATAACATTTGATGAGCCAATGCATCTTATTTCTGGCTTGGTGGGATCCACAGATGCCCTCATGAACTCCAACCATAATTAGCATTACTTCATCTAAGTCTGGGCATTTGAGAAGCACCCTACTAGCATCACTTTCATATAGCTATCTGGATTCATCATCAAGATGATATTTATGAGCTCTCATTTTTACTTTTCTGTTTTTCGCAAAGCCACAAGGGTTTTTGAAGTAATCCATCAATGGCTTCCTCCAATCCCTACGTTGACTTGTGGCAAACTGTTGTACCTCAAGGTAACCCAAGTGCTCACTTGTAATTACCTCGCTTTAAGAACTAAAAGATTCAGTAAACTTGAGGTCATGGTCTAAAACATTAGCATGATGACCATGGTCTTTTCATACCATGTCCTGGGTAATTTGTACTCACAAGCTATTTGGGCCAAATCATTGGCTACTCTTAAGGTATGATTTCAAATGGACACCATAAAACCTACTCAACACTTCTTGCACTATTGAGATATATTTATCTAAGATGTCACTTAAACACCGGAACTCTCCTTTTACTTAATAGATAACCCACTATGAATCCCCTTTTATCATTACGCTAGGGAGTTGCAAGTTTATAGGCCAATAATTAATGCCTCATACTTAGCTATGTTGTTAGGGAATTTGCAAGGTGACAACAAGCTTTATAATGATCTTTGTAGGAGATTCAATCAAAATCCCTACTTTGGAACCTGATTTGGTCCTTGAACCATCAAAATATAGTTTCCAAGGGATCACCTATATTACTAGGAGCTCATTTGGTTCATAGTTTGCATCAATTTGAATGTTTGGGTGGTCAGCTAAAATGACTGCCAGAGCATAGCTCTTTACTGGCTTTTGTGACACATAAATTAATTCAAGCTAATGTAAAGCAGGAATCTACTTATTTCGAGGTCCATTAATTTGGCTATCATATGTATTTTGAGGTCCATTGCCTCTGTTATATTTACTTGGATAGGAGTAGGGAAGGCATCTTTATGAATACCTACTTTCCTTCTCTAAGGAAGATTAATTCCCTTGCCTCAATGGCTTTTTAAATTACATTTCTAAATATTACACATTTCATTGAGTGAGTAAACGAGTCATGTCTTTACAATACACCTTCCCCTTTATTGTCTGGCACCCTTGACTTAACTTGAATGAGTTAAAGTTTGATAGGATTAAGATGGACCAAATTGTATCTGGGTTACTGGATGAGGACCGATGCAATCAAAGTCAAGCCTTGGTCATCAAAGCCCTTCAACAATAATGCAAACCTAAGTTCACCTCACTTATTAAGCAGTGACAATAGTGTTAAGACCTATGCAATCAAGGTCAAGCCTTGGCCGTCAAAGCCGTAATCTAATGCCCCAATTCTCAACTAGTCGATTATGGGAACATATTAAAATAGAGAGTTCATACTGAAATTCAAAGAATTGTATTACTCTGAAGAAAGTAAGTACAACAAATTTCTATGCTATGCTAAGTCACGCTACTCCTAGGTAAAAAGCATAGGTGTGCTGTAAAGAAACTTGAAGAAGTTTGTATGGGTGGTGTTGGACCCTCTGGAACAACAATAGTATCTCTTATTTATAGAAAATAAAAATAACTACTGCAGCCTCATTCCCCGAAATTTCCTCCCCGCGTTTGCCTCAAAACTCCTTTGGCCTGTTGAATGGGTAGTGAACGTTCCTTGAATTTGTGGGCTCAAGCATCTTTTTGGAAGCCCCACTTTCGTAGTTCTTGCTAGAGTTCTTTCTAGATGACCCACATTCTGTTGGATAGGATTGAGCTCATGTATTTGATATTATGCTCCAAGTAAGTGCCTTAAACTTCAGAACCACTTGTTTTATAGCTTTTTGGAAAGTCCCTTGAGCTCGAGCTCTTTTACCTGTTCAACCACCTTGAGTCGTTGATACCATTGAAACGGTTTTAAACTCCTCAAGTAACTAGGCTCGAGACACCGTTATCTTAACATATAAACGTCTTATATCCCTCAAGGATTGCGTCACATGATAAGCGTGTGACACTTTTCTCCAAATTGTCATCGTTCAAACTCCCTCGAGTTTAGTTGTAAACAGTTATGAGAAAAAATAGAAGGATTTCCGCATCTTTGAGGCCATTAGATTATCTAATTTCTCACTAAGGTATGACTTTGCCATCATGATAGTTCTTATATGTTGCTGGAACACTTGTTATAATTCATCCTCTAAGAGGTTGTTCTTTGGATCACCATAAAGGATGTGGTTCCCTTAAGGGGTTTTTTCTCCTAGGGGTTCTGTTGTATTCTTGGACACTTTTGTTTCAAAAGAGGCTGAGACTTTTTCCTCTTTCTCTTACGTTACCTCCTTCCCCACAGGCTACAAAATATTTATAAGCTTCTTTATATATAAAATTGACTCTTATGGGCAGGGTTTTCAAGGAAGAAGAGGTTCCATTTTACTTATTTTGGTTGAATAAGTTTTTCCCCCTAACTCTTCCAACACTATTAGTAGATTTCTTTAGACGGTGGCAGTCAACTCGACCTTTGATTTTGGTAACCACTACTCCTAGCTCAAGTATATTGATGCCTTAGGGACATTGTAGTTAAAAATTATGCTAAGTTATGTGCTCAAGCCTATTTTCCTCAGTTATGTTGCAAATGCCCGTTTGTCCCCACTGATGAACTGGCTTATTATAGGGAATATTTTGTGCACATGGAGGTCCTTCTGCTACTAGAGTGGTCCTCCTAGTGCTATGTTGAGGAGCTAATACCTTCTTGTGGTAGGTCTGGACCTCCCTTTCCTGAACTTTTGGATTGTTTGCCATGCAATTAAGTATTGTCAAAGATGTTCCTTTCTAAAACGTTTGGATAAAAAACCTTTGGTGGGCTAGGAGGGCCTCTTTGCATCTTCCTCAGGCTAGGAGCTTCATCTGACCAACCTAGCTATTAGGTCTGCTTATGGGAATCCTATGCCTCATAGGTACGTTCATATGCCACAAGTCATTTTCTAGCTCCGTACATAGACTATTGGACCTCCTTGGAGGCTAGGGGTGCCAAGCAATATTATTTTCATTCTCTTGAGCTTGTAGGTACCAACTTGAGAGTTGCATAGGCATTCAAGTTGAGGCAAAACCCAACTAGGCAGATTGTGTAGTAAACACTTGTCCTATTGCTTAGAATGCTCTTGAAGCTCAAGTCACCTAGAGGACTTATTGTAGGTCCAGACACTCAAAGAAGCATGATAGAGTCTCCTAGAACTATCAGGAGTTTTTTACAAGATTGCTGTTGGTGGAGTCTCCCCTTGAAGCAACTACACCAACACCAACAATAGGTATCTCTAGGAAAAAAAAGTAGGAGAAGGGTCCTAACTATTCAATCATCAAGGTGTTTACAGCCCAAACTTGAGAGAGTTTGGACGACACCTTTTAAGAATCAAAAGACATGTGTCTGCAACATGGGGCCATCCACGAGGGATGTTCGCCCTTTACATATAAAGATAACATTATCTTGATCCCAGTTCCCCAATGAGTTAAATCCCTTATGGGATAACATCCTCTCACGGTGATTGATAGAGTAAAGTAGGCTCAAGCTCGAGAGATTTCCGAGAAGGCTGCAAGAAAGGGGGTCCTCAAGCTCGAGGCAGTTACTTGGAGTGCATATCAAGAAGCGTGATCCTTAAATATATCTAGATGAATGTGGGGCATCTAGAAGAGCCTCAAGTGAAATACGTAGACGTAGGGTGTCCACAAAGAGGCTTAAGCACACATTTTCAGGGAACAATCAATGCCCATTAAGCGCATGAAAGAAGAGTTCAGCTAGACATGCAGTAGATATGCTAGAATTTTAGGATGCAACAATTATTTTTGTTTTCTATAAACAAGAGTCATTATTCTCATTTTAAAGTGTTCAGGACCACCATACAAACTTCTTCAAGTTTTTCTTTACTGCAGTATTGTCATTGAAAGTTTTACACCAGCTGCTATGTAAGAAAGCAGTCAAGAGGAGAGATGAGCGAGAATCTGGGATGTTCAAGGATGCTGCCAAAGGAGGATTTAGACTGTAAAGATAAGAATACTGGGTGCCTAAAACCTTTGGATGTTGAAGATACAAAAGGGAACGCAAAAACCAAAGTCACGAAAGGCAAAGAACGAGTCACGCAAGAAGCTCGAGAGATGGGCCAGTCTCTTGTTTTTAGAAGGAAATGAGTCTTGGTGGGAGAAACTCGCCAAAGACTCATGGGCTCATAAGATAGCCGATGATGAGGAGGATTATAGTCCCCTCAGCCTCAATTTAGTGGAGCCTCTTAACTAGGTCAACTCGACATGGTTTGGCATTGAGAATAATTTCCATGAGAAACATGCCCCTAGCCAATGGAGGAGTCTAAGGCACTAGAGGCTGAATGTAAAAACTAGCCTCAAGACTAGGACATGATGATTGAGAGGTCTTGAGAAGGAGATAGATGTGGTGCTCCACTTGCAGTTTGGGTGACTCCCTTAAAAAGGTAATGTCAGAACTACATTACTTCTGAGTTTATAGAAATTGTGGGGTAAGCTAGACTCAAAGCAGACGTAGTAGTGGTAGACGAAGATCCCCAGGTGTAGCTGGTGGCTGACGTAGCAACCTCTGAATGTATGACTAATCCTTTATCTTTCAAAGTTAAATCTCCAAGCTTTAAATTAATGGATGAGCTTCCTGACTTAATTAGATGTTGTTTGATGGGCTTACTGTAGCCAAAAAACACATTAACCCTCTACACATTAAAGCCAAGCTTGATGGCATTTTATTAAATAGGATCTTACTGGATAATGGTGCAACCATCAATATCCTACCTTTATACATGTTGGGGGTTATCGGCAAACCTTAAGATGACTTAATAACTTCAAACGTGGAAATTTCTGGCTTCTCTAGGGCCACCACAGAGTCTGAAGGGGTCATCTCAATTGAGTTAACTATTCGCTCCCTGAGCAACAACTATCTTTGTGGGGGATACTACATAAAGCTATAATGCGTTGCTTAGAAGAGATTTGCTGCATGCCAATTATTGTATCCCATTCTCACTTCACCAATTATTGATATTTCGGAATCATGACAAGTATGAGGTTGTTATGACAGATGACAGGCCATTTATGGCTTGCTGCAATTTTGTTGAGGCAAAATTCTATGAGGATGGTGTGAGATCACTAGCTATAGAAAGGACTAGTCTTTAGGATCCAATGGGAAGACATGATAGCCATCCTCGAGAGTCCACTTATTAAAATTGAAATTGATCAAGCTGAGGTGGGGTTAGTTGGCTCAGACTTTTGAGAATGCATGAGAGCCCTCCTTAATGAGAGGGACCTCAAAGGCGCACATGATGTCTTGTGGGAAAAAGCTAGGTCTTACTAGTAAAGGTCCAAACGGTTGTTTCCTTAGCCATTGCAAAGCTAGCAGCTTGCCATGCTAAGGATTATCTATGGGATGAATAACTATTTACCTCTAAAAGTGGCTTCGATGTCCAAATGCTACAGGAGAAAGTGTTGGAGTTGTCTGGCTTGAGAGCAGCACTAACAAAAATTGGGATTTGAGAGCTAAAATTCAAGATCCTCTCTTTGAAATCAATTTGGTTTCAATAGAAAGCCCTCGACTCACATATTTGACTTCTCTACTTTTTGAAGATAGAGGAAACATTATGTAGGCTTGCTTCTTGATTTCAAGCACTGCTTTGATTGGGATCATCATGAGATGCCTTGTGCAAAGAGAACGGTGGTTTAGCATTGGCAGCCCATCAAGCTAGGCTCGAGGTCCATTATTTGGGCCAAGAGAAGGATGTTGTAGGAACTTGAAGACTTGGTCAATGAGGAAATTGATGGACTCTTGAAAGCCAAGTTCATTAGGACAGCTAGGTACATGGTATGGCTAGCAAACATTGTCCTTGTTATTAAAAAAAAATGGCAAAATAAGAGTTTGTGTTGACTTCAGGGATATGACTGTAGCCACGCGAAAGGATGAATATCCCATACCCATTGCTGATGTCCTTAATGATTTAGCATTGAGGCATGAGATATATTTTTTTTTTTTGATGGATATCCATTGTGGGTATTACCAAGTCAAGACAGCTTTGGAGGATACCCAAAAGACTGCATTTAGAGGTCTTAGGTTAATAGAACCTCTAAATGTGTGGCCATGTCATTTGGTATAAAGAATGCTGGTGCCACCTATAAAAAGCTATGAACATGATCTTTCATGATCCCTTTGGCAAGACCATGGAAGTCTACATAGATGACATTGTGGCCAAGTAAAAGACCCAAGTTGAGCACTTGGAAGATTTGGGAAATGCATTGTTACGTATGAGGAACCATAATCTCAAAATGAACCCTTTAGTATATGCACCTGAGGGGGTTTGCGACTGACATGAATAAGAAAAAGGCCTTTCAAGTAGCCAAACTACCTTTGAGCAAAAAAGGAACTTTTACGTTTCTGGGGTAGGTCAAATTCTGAAGATGTTTTATCTCAAATGTTGCAAGACAGACTAAAGTTTTGCTGGGACTCAAGTTTGAAAAATATTTCAAGTGGGAGAAGCCACACCAAGTAGCCTTTAAGGACATTAAAGATTACTGGTGTCAATTCCACCTGAGCAAGGGAAGCCATTAAAGATCTACATCTCTACTTCTGCTGAACCAATAGGTTGTTTGCTTGTACAGGACAATAAGTAAGGGTTTGAACTGGCTATGTTTTACCTAAGCTGTTGCCAAAATGAGTGTGAAATAATATATACTTCCAATGAGAAATTGTGTCTATCATTAGACTGTGTGCCTGTAAAGTTGAAACATCACTTTCTTGCATTCACCATTTATGTGGTTGCTCAAATGAATGTTCTTAAGTATATGTTAGACAGACATTTGATTAGAGAAATGGTTATCAAATGGAGTATTTCTCTGCTCTAGTTTGAAATAATTTATGTGTCACAAAAGTCTGTAAAAGGCCAAGCTTTGGCAGACTTTTTAGCTGACCATCCCAACATTCAAACTGAATTTATCTATGAGACAGGAGAACTCTAGGTGATAGAGATGGTCCCTTGGAATTATATTTTGATGGATCAAGGACGAAATCCTGCGCTAGTGTGGCAGTTGTTATTGAATATCCTTGGGGGGTTGTCAACAAGCTAGCTATTACCCGCATGGGAAAGTGTTCTAATAATGGGGCTGGTATGAGATGTTGATCATTGGCCTCTAGACTCTCCTGGAGATGCATGTCCCTAATATAACTCTAAGAGGGGACTCAAAATTGGTGATTTGCGAAGTTAAGGGAGAGTTCCAATGTCAGAGTGGCACCTTAAATAAATATATTTCAATAGTGAAAGAGTTCTTGAGAAAGTTTTACGATGTTGTGTTCGAATTTATACTTCGAGAGCATAATAAGATAGCTAATGATCTGGCTCAACTTGACTTTGGGTGTGAATTGCCTAGGACGTGGTGTGAAGAATCCATTGTCATTAAGACCAAGGTTCTAGACCATGATCAGGAAATCATTGTGTCCTTTAGCATTGAGAGCAAAGTGGTAAGTGATCACTTTGACTGCTTTGAGGCGTACCATGGATCAAGGTGAGGATTAGAGGAAACCCTTAGTGGAATACATCAAAACCCTCATGATATAATAAAATATAGAAAGATAAAAAAATGAGACCTCATAGGTGTCATCTTGATGATGTATCTGGAGATTTATATAAAAAAGGACGCTAGTGATGTGTTTCTCAAGTGATTGGACTTGGATGGAGCAATGCTAGGGATGGTTTGGGCACATGAAAGAATATGTGGATCCCATTTGGCTGGAAACAAGATGCATTTGGCTTATCAGATGTTACGACTATTATTGGCTATCAATAATGGATGACTGTATCAATTATGCGAAATGGTACAGAGCATACCAAAGATATGGGCATGTCCCTAGTTTCCAACAGCTGAGATGCATGTCGTAGTTAAGCCATGGCCCTTTCTTGAATAGGCAATGGATATCAAAGGAGAAATTAATCCTCCTTCTAGCAAGCAACATTCATTTATCTTTATTACTTCCAAAGTGGGTTAGGTTTAAGCCATATAGAAACATTAATCAACATGGCGTGTTGATTTCATCAAGGATATATTCTATGTAGGTTTGGAATCTCAAAAACCATAATTATGGACCAAGCTAATTTTATAATGGGTCTGAGGTTAAGGAGTTCAAAAAGAGTTTCAACATTGAGATCTTGAACTCAACTCCTTATTATGCCAAAGTAAATGGCCAGGCTGTGTTAACTAATAAAATTCTGAAGGCTAATATTGAATAAAATGATTGAAGACAATCCTAGATGGTGGCATAAGTCGCTACTTGATGCTCTATGGGCCTATAAAACATCCAAACCAGATGCTACTAGGACAACTCCCTTATATTTAATATAGGGCCATGACGATGCACTTCCAATGGAAGTAATAGTTCACTCCATTAAGCTGGCTCATCAAGGGAAGTTATTTGACTTGAATATGAGCAACGTATGATGGATGAATTGGCTAACTTAGATCAAGACAGTCTTGCTGTTCTTCACAAGCTAGAAAAGAAAAGGAAGAGAGTGGCCATAGCCTATAACAAGAAGGTCAAACAAGATCCTTTAACTTAGGGGACTTAGTCTGGAAAGTAATTATACCCATTAACCAAAAAGACTGTGTCTTTGGTAAATGGTCCCAAATTAGAGGGGGGGGGGGGGGGGGGGTTGGGTTGGTCGGTCTATTCAGAGTTATAGAAGTATATGGGGATAATGTTGTTTATACACTAACTTTGAGGGAGCTAGGATGACTCTGTTTTGAGCAAAGTGATATGTGCTTGTTATGTGAGGCCCTCCTTGAGGAAAGTCAGGCCTCTAGATGTTGAGATAACAACATTTGGAGCCCAGCTGCTTGAGAAGTTTAAAACCCTAACAAGGGTATCAGCCACTCTAGGTTTAAGATGGTTGAGGGGTAGAAGGAGCTTGGCCTCAAGGGACTTCCTAGAAGGCCGCAAGACAAAAGGTTTTAAAGTGCGAGACAATTACTTGGAGCACAACTTCAGATGCATGGGCATTAGGCCTGTCCAACCGAATGTGGGACATACAGAAGGGACTCTAGCTGGAAAAGCTGACATGGGCTTCTAGAAAGACTCTTAAGTATTGCAAAATCAAGGGCATGTTCACTATCCATTCATGTGCCAAAGCAGCTTTGTGGCCTACGTGGGAAGAAAATGTCGCGGAATAGGGGGTCGTAGTTATTTCATTTTTCTATAAATGAGAGCCACTATATTTGAAGAAGCGTAATATGTTGGAATAGGTGTCTTAGAAATACTCAATTAGTTAGTTCTAAATATTAAATAAATAAAATTATTTTTTATTTATTGTTTGATTATGTTTACTGAGTCAAACATGCATGATTGTTTTTCTAAAACGTTCCATGAGATGGATGTATTTATTGGCTCCGTCGAGACTGACGGGGCTCGAACCCGCAGCTTCTGCCTTGATAGGGCGGTGCTCTGACCGTTGTCTAAGATGACATGTCAGATTTGGTTTAAGTAGTCAATGAGATTGAATCACAGAAAGACTTAGATCAAACTAGTGACATGTTGTCAAAGTATGTTCGTAGTCAGTGATGAGTTTCAACAACTTGCCTGATAAGACTATATATCATACTTTTAGTGACTTGTCTTGGTGATGTACGTAGAAATCCAAGAGTATTATGTTGGTGTTTTCAATAAGATTGGAACATTGAGCAGGACCACCTAAACTAGTTGTTTCCTTATTGCTATCAGAAATAATTGATTCTATAAGACAATAACTCTAAATCCAAAAATTAGTCCGAACTCGTGCATGGAATGTTAGTTGCTTTGATGCCCAAAATAATGAGGTCAAAATTGAATAGCCAGGATCTCACATCACTGGGCAATTACATGAAGTGTAGCGGGAATGGATATTTTACTAGGAGCTATAATGAAAGATGTCCCCTTAGTTAATTCGCAGATACATGAACATATTCTAAAATCTTTCGTCAGGGTATTCCACATGTTTGACATTTGATATTAATATGAAAATTGTTTCTGTATTATAAATTATTCGAGCATGGCGAGTCGGGAACTACAATGATAGAGATGAGAAAAATAACGATAGTAGTTAAGGTTATTTTTTTCTCATGGATATAACAAAGGGGTTAATTGTCACAATAAAATTATTTGAGAAATTCTTGAGTGAATATATTTAATTCTAGAGTGTAGTAAAACTTATTTAGTGGAATTAAGTTGGTAGTCAATTGTTATCATGAGATGATAATCAGATTTGACCCATTTGGAGATAGAGTTAGATTGTCCCTGAGATCCCTCAGCAAGCCTCAACTTAAACAAAATTTAAAAATATTTGAATTAAATTAATGCAATTAATTACTTATTCATGAGATTAATAAATTATTTTTTTTCTAAACATAATCTATGGAATGAATTATTTACTTATAAGATGAATAAATTAATCTTACTAAATAATTTTTATGAGATAAATTTTATACATGTAGGAATTTTAAACCAATAAAGGGAGAAATCTGCGAGAACAGCCCCTGCTATCTGTGTGCTATGGAACGGGCTAATGCTGACACGTCTTAATGATTCCAGTTTAAAAAAAATTGAAAAATTGTGTCGCTGATGTCATGCACTCAAGTTGCACACTGACACGTCTCTTAGATGAGGTTAGTGGTGTAGGGTTTTTTTTTTTTTTCTTGTTTATAAATATGCTTCATTTTGGACTAAATTGTCAAAATGGCACCATCTAAAAAAAAAAGGATATGGCATGTCAGGAAAAAAAAAGAAAAAATTAGCGATATGGCACACTTTATTGTACATTCTTCAACACACGCCATTTGAAACAGTGTACAGTGATGGTTTAGAAAATTGCAAGTTTTGCATGCCATTACAAACAGCGTTTAACAATCAAAACCAGCACCCCTAACTTTGTATGCAATTACAAATGGCATGCAACAATGATGTACAATCTTCATTATGGTTAATTGTACTACATTAACGGTGGCCATACAGTACTCTCCACTCACTAACACTAACTCCTTCAGCTTCCTCTACTACTACAACACACTACGCCACTTCAACAAGCCAAAGAAGAACAAGATGCTGAGCTTCTGCTTCCTCTGGAGCTCTTCTTCTTTCATCCTCCCCCTTCCCTTTTCGATTTCGATTCTGACCCGTTTCTGCTTTTGAATCCTTTCCTTCTTCCTGCTAATTTCATTGCTCCTCATTTGCTCCACCAGAACTGCAGTTATAATTCTGGTTTTAGTAGTGTTGATTATGGTTATGGAAATGGTACTTCATTGTATGCAAATGGGGAGGTACAAATCCCAGCAAAGCTTCCCAAATTAGACTACTTCATTGTTGCATGCCGTTTGCAAGCCATTTGTAACGGCATGCAACAGGAGGGGTGCAGGTTTTGATTATTGTATGCCGTTTGTAATGGCATGCAAAACTTGCAATTTTTCAGATCATCACTGTAAGCTGTTTCAAATGCCGTGCGTTGGAGAATGTACGGTAAAGTGTGCCATTTCGCTAATTATTTTCCTAACATGCCATATCCCCAATTTATTTTGAAATGGTGCCATTTGACAATTTAGTCTTCATTTTGTTGGCCGTGTTCAATGTTTTTTGGTTTTTATATGGAACCTAATTTTCTCCTACGACAAAAAACCTAAAATTATTTTAGAGTTTTTCTAAATTAAAGTTTAGCATAGTTTTTCTGAAAAATCATTTTTCAGGAAGATTAAAAGAACAAAATTTGTTCCAAAATTTTTTCTATATTAAATATATTGGGAGCTCACACTTCGGTGCTATTAGAGGTCATTGTGGAGAAGATCTTGAGGTGTTAGCAAGCCCTTTCTTCCAATTTCAAATGTACAAATTCGAAGTATGGATTTGCGCTTTAGGTATGCCTAAATTAAACATTTGATATTTAATTTATTTCGTTTATTCTATGTACCATGTATATCTTTGTTTTATTCGGTGTTTTAATTGTTATATTATGAGTCTATTAGAGTTAGATCTAGGTCTAATTAAATAGTTTAATTAGATTAGGGCATTAGATTTAAAATTGAGATTTTGAAATACTGTTCCAAACAATTGGTATCAGAGCCAACTTCTGATAAGTTCATAATTGACAATAAAGTATCAAGTTTTGATAAAATTAAGATATGTAGAATTATGAAAGTATGAAATTAGGAATTTCATTAAAGTAAAGGGGCTATCCTGAATATTGTTGTTAAAAGAGTTTAATAACAAGATTGAATATTAGTTAAAGTTTTAAATTGTTTAGAATTTTAGATGATTCATAAATCAAGAAATGTCATTCTAAATCGGATATAATTAAATTAGATATTCAAAGAGTTGAACGATTTAGATTATTAGTCTAATGTGATTAGATTTTGAACTTAGGTATGAAATATTCAATTATTTAATATTTATGATAATCTAAAACCAATAATACCTAATTGTGTTATTAAAGAGTTTAATAATAAGATTGTTGTTCATCAAATTTAAATTATTGAAATTAAAATGAATTATAATTAATGTAGTGGGTGCATATTTCTAAATAATCTAATGAGAATAGGTATTCAAGTAGTTGAATGATTTAGATATATACAACGCCACAAAGAATTTCTAATATGATTAGACGTTCGGTTTACGATTTAATGAGATTAAATTCGAATTTAATTATTTATTAAAATTATAAAATAATTACAAAAGGGATAAAAGGGGACATGCCTAGTGCTGGGCACGCCCCCAATTCAAAAAAAAATTATTATTTTATTCTATTATTTAAATAACTTTGAATAAATAAATAATTAAGTAGGATGAGATCCTAATTAAGATTATGTGATAATCTTTTTTAATGAAGTTCGGAAAAATCTTTAATTGCTCCAACATTTGGGCTTTAAGTAATGTTATTCAAATTGTTTGATAACATGATACTTATTAAATTTGGTTTACATATTTAATATTATTTAATGAGTTAAATATTATGTATGATGTGAATAAAGTTATGAAGCCATATAACTTGGTGAAATATTTGATTTCATCTAGTGGGAGAAATTTTTTTTAAATAAGTCCAATTAGATTAGATAATTCAAAAGTTGAATTGTTTGAAAAAAAAAAAAAAATCTCATAATATATCTAATGAGATTATTTTACATAGGTTGGATAACTAAAGGAACCTAATTGGATTTGGGTTTTATGTAATTAGTAAATAAAATTTAGAATGAGATTCTAACACTGATTATGAGATAATCAAAATCTAAAGGAAAGATCCACCATCAAAAATTTCAAGTGGGAGCGAGGATTAGGAGTTGATTCCTCATGGTTTCCATTGCTAGTTGTTAAGAACGAGATTAAATCTTAATCTTAACCTAAGACAAAGAGAGTATGGGATGAGAAAGAAGTGAAGGAGATGAGAAAATAAAGAGAGTTAGATGAAAGAAAGAAGGTTTAATCTCAAAGAGATTGGTTTGATATTTTCATTCAATGAATTCCCAATTACACAAGATCAACTACTTATAAGAATCTAGATATATTGGACTAGACTCAACCGCCTCTAAGCACCTGCCAAAAACAGACCAGCAAGCCAACCGCAACAACTAACTAAATGGCGCCAAAACACTAATTCAAAATTACAAAGCACACACGCCTTATTACAACTCGATTGAATTAGAAACATAACAATCCCCTCCCCTTAAAACATTCTTGCCCTCAAGAATGAAAAGAAGGAAATTGGCTCAGCAAAAATCGTTTCTCTTCCCGTGTAGTGAAAGATTCATCCAAATTGCTCCAACTCACGCTAACCTTTTTCCTGCTGGGACTATCTGCACTTCCCTGCTTGACTCCCTCTATTGCAGCTGGCTGCAGTATCAGAGATCCACTAGAACCCACCTCCGAAGGGTCTAGAGAAGAGTTTTGGCCTTGTTTAACCTATTTTTTAAGAAGTGAAACATGAAAGACAGGGTGAATATATGAATCGGGAGGTAGTTCCAGCTTGTATGCCACCTTGCCAACTTTCTCCAAAATCTTGTAAGGCCCAAAGAACCTTACACAAAGCTTAACATTCTTCCTTACAGCTGCTGTGGATTGCCTATAGGGCTGCAATTTCAGGTATACCATATCACCCACTTCAAAATTTCTGTGAACCCTCTTGCGATCAGCATACGACTTCATTCGAGCTTATGCCTGAACAAGATTATCCTTCAAAAGCTGCATAAGATGCTTCCTCTGCTACACCAACTCAGAGACCTCAGCCACCTGAGACTTACTCCACTCCTTGTAACACCAATGGAGTGGGTGGATCATACCCATACAATGCCTTGAAGGGCGTTGTGCCAAGAGAAGCATGGAAATTAGTGTTATACCCAAATTCTGCCAATGAAAGCCACCTACCCCACACCTTAGGATGGCTAAACACCATGCTTCTAAGGTATTGCTCAATACATTGATTGACCCTCTCAGTCTGACCATCGGTTTGAGGATGATAAGATGAGCTAAGGGCCAAAGTCGTTCCCAAGAGACCAAATAATGCCTTCCAAAAGCGACTTGTAAAGAGCTTGTCCCTATCAGAGACTATGGACTGAGGCAATCCATGGAGCTTGTAGATGTTATCAAGGAACACACGAGCCAATTTCTCAGCAGTCATAGGTCGAGCTAGGGCAATGAAGTGGCTAAATTTGGTGAACCGATCAACTACTACCCAGATCACCTCTTTCCCTTCGGATTTAGGCAATCCCTCAGTGAAGTCCATGCTTATGTTCTGCCATATTCCCTCTGGAACCGGTAAGGGCTGGAGAAGTCCTTGATATCTATGATCCCCAAGTATAGTTTGTTGACATATCTTACAACCTTGCACAAAATCTGTAACTGCTCTCTTCATTCCCGGCCAACTGAAATGAACCTTCAGCCTCTGATACGTTCCTTCCACACATGAGTGACCTCCCCATGAAGAATCATGAGAAGCACTGATGATTTGATGCCTAAGATCAATAGAATCTCCAATATACAGTTTTCCCTAAATTCTGATAATTCCCCGGGACGCAGAAACATCTGCACCAGCAGCCAAACTACTCGCCTTGCCCACACTGTAAGCTGCTACACATTCTTGAGCAAAAGGGTCATTTTCATAGGACTGATGTACTTCTTCCATCCAAGCAGGAGAGATCACTGAAATGGCCCCAAGAAAGCCCTGCTCATAGCCTTCAAACCTGCGCGACAGTGCATCGGCTGCAATATTGTCCTTACCTTTCTTATACTCAATGTCATAATCAAGCCCAAACAGCTTCATCAGCCCTTTTCTTTGTATTCTTATGACAATTTTCTACTCCAAAAGATGCTTAAGACTTTGATGATCAGTCTTGATGATAAAATAATGCCCATCCAAGTAATGCCTCCATTTTTCCACAGCCCGCAGAATCGCGAGATACTCCTTCTCACATGTGGAGAGTGCCTGGTGTTTTGCACTCAATGCCTGGCTGAGATAAGCTATAGGCCTTCCTCCTTGAGACAACACTGCCCCAACACCATTTCCACAAGCATCAGTCTCCAATACAAAGCTTGAAGTAAAATTGGGTATGGCCAAAATAGGTGCTCTGCACACAGCTGCCTTAAGAGCTTCAAAAGCAATCTGGGCTTCATCCGACCAAATGAAAGCATCATTCTTCAACAAGTCTGTGAGTGGTTTGGCTGTAGCTCCATACCCTCCTACAAACTTGCTGTAGTACCCTGTTAATCCCAAAAATCCCCTCAATTGCTTCAAAGTTACCGGAACAGGCCATTCGCTCATGGCTTGGACTTTTTAGGGATTAGTGGAAACCCTTCACAAGAAATCACATGGACAAGGTATTCCAAATGAGTTTGAGCAAAAGAACATTTGGTCAACTTAGCATACAAATTGTGCTCACGCATGACCAAGAACACTTCCCTCAAATGCCGCAAATGCCCCTCAAAGGATGCACTGTAAACCAGGATGTCATCAAAGAACACTAACACAAATTTCCTAAGAAATTGCTTGAAGACATCGTTCATGAGAGCTTGGAATGTGGCTGGGGCGTTTGTCAAGCCAAAGGGCATGAATACGAACTCAAAATGTCCATGGTGTGTCCGGAATGCTGTCTTGTACACATCTTGCTCTTCCACTCTAATTTGATGATAGCCTTGCCTTAGATCCAACTTGGAAAAGACATGAGCTCCACACAACTCATCAAGCAGATCATCTATAACTGGTATAGGAAACTTGTCCTTTACTGTCATAGAATTGAGCTGCCTATAATCAACACACAATCGAGCCGTGCCATCTTTTTTTTGACAAGAATAACCGGAGAGGCAAAGGGGCTGTGACTTTGCCGTATGAAGTTGGTCTTGAGTAAATCATCCACTTGCGTCTCAATTTCCGACCTCTGAGCATGTGGATATTTGTATGGCCTAAGTCTCATAGGTTCTGCATCACTTTTGAGGGAAATAACATGGTCTAAACTCCTCTTGGGAGGTAAGGACTTGGGCACCTAGAACAGATCCTCAAACTCATTGATCACTGCCTGCACTTCTGGCTCGGTAATGCTCACCATTTCAATAGGAGCTATAGCAAACAGTTGTCCTACCCATTGGAATGCACACTTCTTAATTCCCTTCTTCAGCTTACTTCCTTTCATCACTTGCAAATGAGCTTGCTCTGCCATTCCTTGCAATGTAACCTTAGAGCCTTGTACTTCAAAAGAAACCGTGAGATTAGCAAAATCAAACAACACTGGGCTGTAAGATCTCATCCAATCAACCCCAAGCACCATATCACACCCTCCCAAAGGAAGGATTCTAAAATCATAACTGAATTTGCAGTCCTGAATATACCAATAGGACCCTTAGCTTTTGTTTTGAGTCATCATAGATTTCCCATCAGCCACGGTAACGGCAAGAGGATGAATTTTTATCACTTCATGACCCACTTTCTTGACCACTTTAGGATCAACAAAGCTATGGGTGCTTCCACTGTCAATGAGGATGACGATAGACCTTTTTCTAGCCTTCCCTTTGATTCGGATTGTGCTATGGGTCCCACTACCAGTCAAAGCTTTCATTGAGATTTCCACTTCAGCATCATCCAAGTTCTCCTCAAT
The DNA here is from genome assembly GCA_018398585.1 of Simmondsia chinensis. NCBI lineage: Eukaryota > Viridiplantae > Streptophyta > Magnoliopsida > Caryophyllales > Simmondsiaceae > Simmondsia > Simmondsia chinensis. Next base: position 15,061,680 of record JAGTTD010000004.1, read on the forward strand.
GTCCTGATCTACATCATCTCCATCCACCTCAATCTCCTCTCCATCAGAGAGTTCTCCAACACTAACCCCTTCAGCAGACATAAGAAACTTGGGGTTACACTTGTGGCCAAATTGGTAAGGTTGATTACATCGGTAACACAACCTCTGCTGCTGCTTGTCCTCTTATATGTTGGTCCTGGACCTGATAGATCCTTGCTGAGGTCTAGAACTGCCTCCACGAGGTCTAGAAATATCACTTTAAGGTAACATTGTTGATTCATAAAGCTTGGCTTTAGCATAAGCCATAGACAATGTTGGAGGATCAAAGGCTTTAACTAAGTTCTTCACCTTTGGCTTCAATCCACATATAAAGGCAGAAACATAATAAGACTCGGAGGCTTGAATTTCAGTTATGATGCTTGCTCGGAGGTTTTCAAACCTGGTCATATAATCTCTCACTGAGGTCTCCTGCTTCACCTTATTGAATTTATCCACAATGTCACTATCATCTTCATCACTATACCAGCCACACCATTCTCTTGCAAATTCAGTCCATGGGAGGGAAGGATTGCTTTTCATCAAACTATAAAACCACGCTTCATGATCTCCTAAAAGATATACAGCAGCGATTTGTACCTTTTCTGATTCCTCGATATGGTAGAAGTGGAAATAACGATCACACCTTCTCAGCCATGAATGAGGTTGCTTCCCATCAAAAGCATCAATCTGCATCCGAGGCTGTCTATGACCACTGCTCCTGCTATTAGATGATTCCTCATTACTATCGGAACGTTGCTGATTCCACTGATCAGGCGGTCAATCCAATTGCTTCACATTCAATCCAACTATTCTGTGAGTGTCTGCAACCTCAGGGGCTCGAACATCAGGTCCTGCATTCCAGTTTGAAGGTCGTGATTGCACCTGCTCACTGCGACCTTGCCTATCAGTTATGTCAACTTCCTGAACTCGATCTTGACCTCTAACATCAACACCAATATTAACCACTGGAGTGTGTTCATTGTGTCTGACAGCTTCACTTTGCATCTGATGATTCACAGGTTGATTAGCTTGTAATACACTCGCAGACAATAATGGATCCGCAACAACAGGAGGATTTGGCCTCCTAAATTGCTGTCGAATCTCTGCTAATTTCTCTTCCAGCTGTTGCATTTGTTGATCAAACTGTAGGTTTAACCTCTCCTCCAATTCTTCTGACTGAAGCGCGACCTGATCAAAGATCTTAACCTCCAACTGCTGAGCTCGCTGATCGACCTTATCATCGATTTGTTGATTCATCTCCAGTATTGTCTCTATATTTGCTTGCTTGATTTGAGCAAGCATTGACTTCAACTGACTGTCCAATTAAGCATTTGTAGCCACATCCCGACCTGCTGCATCACTGCTGCCAACAACATCAGCGTATGAAGACTTAGCAGCTGCCTTAGCCGCTTCTGATCTGGTGGTGACACCACCAATTAATGCAATTTCATTCAAATCCATTGATTTGGAAGCCAAGCCTGGCTCTGATACCGATTGTTAACTACGAGATCAAATCTTGATCTTAACCTAAGATAAAGAGAGTATGGGATGAGAAAAAAGTGAAGGAGATGAGAAAGTAGAGAGAGTTAGGTGAGAGAAAGAAGGTTTAATCTCAAAGAGATTGGTTTGATATTTTCATTCAATGAATTCCCAATTGCACAAGATCAACTACTTATAAGAATCTAGATACATTGGACTAGACTCAACCGCCTCTAAGCACCCACCAAAAACAGACCAGCAAGCCAACCGCAACAACTAACTAAATGGCGCCGAAGCACTAATTCAAAATTACAAAGCACACACCCCTTATTACAACTCGATTGAATTAGAAACATAACACCGGTCTCATGGTATAGTGGATAGGTGCTACTCCCTGAGGAGGGTGTTTATTTGCAGAATACAGGGTTAGACTTCTTAATGATAGACATAGGTACGAGAAAATTGAGTACGACCACGCCGCCGTGGAGTATCTTGTTCACTTGTGCTAATGTCTAGGTAATGGCACACACTTGACTAGGATGGTATGCTAGTCTGCTATAGAGCGTTATGATACTTCCTTAGTGACCAAGGAAGAAACAGTGAGTTAAATATATTTAGAAAACATATTATTTGAGAATAGTTCTCATTTGACTAATTACTTGTTGCGCCTCTCCCATTGTAATGGGTAGATTGGTCAACTCATCGTTGCACACACACAGAGAATGGTTAGATGGATCCATGCTTTGTCTGTTTGCTAAAATAATTTAAAAGTTCACAACACTCAAAATATCAAGTGGCAGCGAGCTTCTGGTCATGGCCTCTATTACTAGTGTAGCAGTATAATAGGTGGGCGCGGTTTCCCTAGGAGAGCGTTCATTTGCGGAATACAAGTTTAGTCCTCTAAGAGATGAACTAAAGTCCAAGCAATCGAGTATGACTGTGCCAACGTGGAGTGTATCGAGACCTTGTAGACTGTTTAGGTAATGGTATACGCTTGACTAGGGTCTACATTAGCCTCCCCAATGAGCTCTATTGTAGGACCTTCCAGGCCGAGGAAAAAGTGGTGTATTAAATGTGTTTAGTAAAGAGTTTACAAGAAAACATATTTATTCAGAAGTGTTCTCACCTTTCTGATGTCTCAATTTGGCCTGGCCGACGAGGGGTTTTGAGTGATTCGGTTGGGTCTCCACGGCATACATGTAAGTGTTGGAATGTGAACTCCGAACTTTGAATGTTTCCTAAAAGTAAGAAAAATAATCCTATGTGTTATATGACTTGTTTTACAGTTTTTGGCTTTCAGACTGGTTGTCAGATTATGCATTGTGATCAATACTGGTATGTTTTGTCTATTCTATTTTGTTTGCTATAATAGAATATGTTTTAGTACATGTTGAGCTTTAAGAGATGCTCAGAGTTCTCTAGGTTTCTACTAGTGGATCTACTAAGTTGAAAAGAACATTTAGAAAGTTAAACTAGACTAAAGAGTTAGTCAAATGCAAGATTCGGACATTAGGAGTCAAACTTATTCTAGTATTAGATACTTGAATTTTCAACTGTAGTAGAGATGATCAGGTACTTGAGAGAAGTGGTTGGTTATAAAACTAATACCATGAGAACAGTTTATGAGAAAAGGTGTCATGAAAACTAAGGGAAGAGTCCACTTAGTGTAAGCATCTATCTTAGGAATTAGGAGCCACAAGAGAATAAAATAAAACTTCAATTAGAATAGTTTTGTCTCTTTTATAATTGCGCTGGACGCTAACACTTTAAAAGAAATTTCCTAAGTACTTAGATACTATTGTTGCTAAGACGAAAGCCAACATGACATGGTATATGATATCTTGTCTCCTCTAGTTGTGACTGCAAGGTAGTTCACTAGTCTTCTAGTGAATGTGTTTTCAGTAAGAACATCAAGAGAGTAGTTTAAGTTAGGAAATGTAGTTTTGTATTTGAGTAACAATCTTGATATGTACGTTAGAAATTTGATTTCTATTCACTTTTCTTTAAATAGTCTTTTATTTATTTTACTAAAACATAAACTGATAGTTATATAAATGCAACGTTTATTTAAAAGGATACGTTGGAAGATAGTTGAATTATTTTGATCAAAACTATGCTAATAGAGATTTATTAGTCTAATACAAGCTAGGTTGTGCAACCAAGTTAAAGAAGAAATGTAGAAACCATATAACTTTAAAGTGGTACTTAATATTAGGTCACATTAATCTAATATGATTTAAAACTGGTTTGATTTGTCTTGTGGATCATTAAGTACATGAATGATAACCGGTATGTGAATCATGTTCAAATTAATGGTGATTGAAAGGGCTTTTATATGTAAAGGTACTAGAACCACTAAGCTGCTAGGACTTGTTCAAAAAATGTTTATGAGCTGCTAAAAGTTCAAGCGAGCGAAAGTGAAAGAGTATTTCATAAAATGCTTATGAATGACTACTCAATTAGTTGATGTATGGATATACCTATAAAGACTGAAGTCATGAATTCTTTAAAAGGTTCAAAGAATTATAGACCTAAGTTGGAATTAGTTAGGTAATTATATCAAGTCACTTTGATTAGATCGAAGTGGAGGGTTCAGAAGAATTCTTATTTTTCTTTATTAAAAATTGTTGTAGAGAGAATCAATAATGTGTTATTGAATATGGTAAGATTCCATGATGAGTTAAATCTACATATCAAAAGGTTTGTTACGTAAAAGGTTTTAGAAAGTGTTCTAAAAGCGTAGTAGATAGCTTGTATTGGATAGATTGACAATATGAGATATTGTGTCTCAACAACATCATACAAATTATAGTGTAGATGATGTATTACATATATCTTCTACGAGGTCATTGTCACACTAAGTACATGAGAGCTTTGATGTAGTTGGAGGATAGTCAGGGTAACCTAACGGATTCATGTCTTCAATCTTAATAGTTAAGAATGATGATGAATCCAATCTTTTATATTATAATAAAACTCTTAAGTATAAAGATGGAGACCAATAGGTCAGAGCAAAGTTAAGTTAAAGTAATTTTATTTTAACAAAGTCTGGGAACTTGTAGAGGCGTTGAAAGGCATTAAGTCCATTAGATTGGATCTAAATGGATCTACAAGTGTATAAGTTTCAGTGGACATGAAGGTAGAGACTTTCAAGACTAGATTGATGGCAATGGGTTAATACCCTATAGCGGAATCATATTTAATAAAGCCTTCCAGCTCAATGCTATGCTTAAGTCCATAAGGATATTGTTAACCCTCTAGTTGAACTAGAAGTCTAACCTTGTGAAAGAGAGAGTTTAGATGAGAAAAGAAGTGAAGGAGATGAGAAATTAGAGAGAGAATTAGATGAGAGAGAGAAAAACATCTCAAAGAGATTAGGTTGTATTTCATTGAATGATGAATCTTACACTTAAGCCTACTACTTATAGAAATCTAGTTACAATGTATCAAGACAAGATCCAACCGACTAACAACTAGCTCAGCCTCCACATTTGACCATCACTTGACTTACTTAACCAGCTTAACCGACAAATACAAGACTTGGCGCCAAACTATCAATTCAAACATGACACAGCAAGTGACTAAGACAACAAACCAACAACTCATCAAAACAAGCTTCAATTATCAAAAGCTAAACAGCAACCACCAAAGACCTTCTGCAGCACGATCATAACATTCCCCTTCTCTTAAAAACATTCTTGTCCTCAAGAATGGAAGCTAGGAAATTGACTCTTCAAGAATTGAAGCTCCTCCCAAGTTGAAAATTTGTCATCTAGATTGGCCCACTGCACTAGAACCTCTTGTCTGCCTCTGTCGCCATCTTTCAACTTGCGAGAATCAAGCACAGCAACAGGTTCCAGCAAAATAGCTCCATTTGAGGCTGTGCCAGGAGATTGAATTGAGCTTTCACAACCTCTCTTCACCTTTTTCTTGAGGAAGGACATATGAAAAACAGGATGAATGTAAGAGTTAGGTGGTAAGTCAAGCTTGCAAGCTACTTTGCCAATCTTGTGTGGTCCAAAGAACCTAGCGCACAACTTCACATTCCTCCTCATAGCCATGGTTGATTGTCTGTAAGGCTGTAAATTCAGATAGACCATGTCTCCAACTTTAAAATTTATGTCCACACGCTTCGTATTTGCATAAAACTTCATTCTAGCTTGTGCTTGATGGAGATTGTCCTTCAACACTTGCATCAATTGCCTCCTTTGCTAAAGTAAATCAGCCACTTTAGGTACGGTAGACACAATGCCTTGCAACATCAATGGTGCTACGGAATCATAGCCATAGAGAGCTTTAAATGGAGTAGTTCCAATGGAAACATGAGCATATTGTACCAATACTTTGGCCAAGATAGCCACTTACTCCACACCTTGGGATGATTGAACACCATACTCCTAAGGTATTGCTCAATGCAATGGTTGACTCTCTCAGTTTGTCCATTGGTTTGGGGATGGTATGATGAACTAAGAGCCAAGGTTGTTCCCATTAAGTTGAACAATTCTTTCAAGAAATGTCCAGAAAAGATCCTGTAACAATCTGATACAATAGATTGAGGCAACCCATGTAACTTATAGATGTTGTCCAAGAAGCTCTTAGCTAATTTCTCAACTATTACTGGTCTAGTGAAGCCAATGAAATGACTGAATTTCGTGAATCGATCCACCACAACCCATATAACCTCCTTTCCTTCTAACTTGGGAAAACCTTCAATAAAGTCCATGCTAATGTTTTGCCCAGCTCCTTCAGGGACCGGTAAAGGTTGGAGAAGACCTTGATATCTATGATCTCCTGTTAAGATCTAGATTGAATCTTGATCTTAACTTAAGGGAAAAAGAGTAAGGGATGAGGAAGAATTGAAAGTAAATGAGGAAATAGAGAGATTAAGATGAGAAAAGAAGTTTATCTCAAGGAGATAGGTAAATTTCATTGAATACCTCAAAATTACATAAGATCACTCTATTTAAAGTAAATTGAAACAAGCCATCAAAATCCCTTGCTTAAACTAGACTCCCGCCAAAAACACTACCGGAAGCCAAGCCTAACTAACTTTGGCGCCTAAATTGCTTAATTCAAACCCGGCTAAGACTTAAGTGTTTTATTACATCAAAATATCAAAGGAAAACGTAACAATCCCCTCCCCTTACAACATTCTTGTCCTCAAGAATGAAAAGAAGGAAATTGACTTAACAAAAACTTCTTTTCTTCCCAAGTAGAGAATGCTTCATCTAAGTTGCTCCAAGTAACTCACAGCTGCTGAATTCTGCTACCGGTTGCTGCTGTTGATCCATCTTCGACTATTGCAGCAGGTTGTAACTTCATAAGTCCATTGGTGCCTACATCTGGAGGTGTTAATGAAAATTTGTGACCAGTCTGGACCTGTCTTTTTAGAAGGGAAACATGAAAAACTGGGTGTATGTAAGAATCGGTTGGCAGTACCAATTTGTAAGCAAACTTGCCAATTCTTTCCAACACCTTGTAAGGACCAAAAAATCTGGCACATAGCTTGACATTTTTCCTTGCTGTTGCTGTGGATTGTCTATAGGGCTGCAATTTCAAATATACCATGTCTCCTATTAGACCCAACCCCTTGTAAACCAAAAGGAGAAGGAGGATCATACCCATACAATGCCTTGAATGGTGAAATGCCCAAGGAAGTGTGAAAATGAGTATTATACCAATACTCAGCCAAGGAAAGCCATCTACCCCACACCTTGGGATGATTAAATACCATGCTCCTGAGGTATTGTTTAATGCATTGATTGACCCTCTCAGTTTGTCCATCGGTTTGAGGGTGGTATGAAGAACTCATAGCCAAGGTTGTGCCCAAAAGCCCAAAAAATTCCTTCCAAAAGCGACTTGTGAAGTGTTTATCCCTATCAGAGACGATGGACTGAGGCAAACCATGAAGCTTGTAAATGTTTTCCAAGAATACACGAGCTAATTTCTCTGCAGTGACAGGCCGAGCCAAAGCAATGAAGTGTCCAGATTTGGTGAACCGATCCACCACAACCCAAATCACCTCCTTTCCTTCTGACTTAGGTAATCCTTCAATAAAATCCATGCTTATGTGCTGCCATATGCCCTCAGGAACAGGAAGGGGCTGGAGTAATCCTTGGTATCTATGATCACCAAGCTTGGTTTGTTGACAAACCTCACAGCCTTGCACCAGATTAGTCACTTCTTTCTTCATTCCCGGCCAGCTAAAATGAAGCTTCAACCTCTGATAAGTCCCCTCTATGCCAGAGTGACCTCCCCATGAAGAATCGTGAGCTGAATTGATGATCTGGTGCCTGAGATCAGTGGAGCTACCAATATACAATTTCCCCTGAATTCTGATAATTCCTCGGGTAACAGATGTTCCAGCAATCAGATTGTCGGCTCTACCCATGCTAGCAGCAGCTATACATTCCTGAGCAAAGGAATCATTCTCATAGGACTGACAAAATTCTTCCATCCAAGCAGGAGAAATCAAGGAAATAGCACCAAGGGAACCCTGCTCATGGCCCTCAAACTTGCATGACAGTGCATCCGCAGCCCAGTTCTCCTTGCCTTTTCTGTACTCTATATCATAGTTCAGCCCCAACATCTTCAACAACCCTTTCCTCTGTATCCTTGTGACAATCTTTTGCTCCAACAAGTGCTTAAGACTTTGGTGATTAGTCTTAATGATGAAGTGGTGCCCATCTAAGTAATGTCTCCACTTTTCAACCACAAGCACTATGGCAAGGTACTCTTTCTCATATGTGGAAAGAGCTTGATGTTTTGCACTCAAAGCTTGACTAAGGAAAGCTATGGGCCTCCCCCCTTGTGAAAGAACTGCTCCAATCCCACTTCCACTAGCATCTGTCTCCAAAATGAAACTTGAAGAGAAATCTGGCATAGCTAGAACTGGTGCTTGGCACATCGCAGATTTGAGGTCATCAAAAGATCTTTGAGCATCTTTCGACCATTTGAAGGAGTCTTTTTTAAGAAAATCTGTTAGGGGCTTAGCTAAGGCACCATATCTAGCTATGAACTTGCGGTAGTAGCCAGTTAACCCCCAAAACCCCCTTAATTGCTTCAATGAGACCGGAACAACCCACTCTTTCATAGCTTGGACCTTTGAAGGATCGGTGGCAACTCCATCAGCAGAGATCACATGGCCGAGGTATTCTAGATGTGTTTGGGCAAATGAACACTTGGATAGCTTAGCAAACAATTTATGCTTACGCATGAGCAAAAATACCTCTCTGAAATGTTTCAAATGTTCCTCAAAGGTTGCACTGTAAATGAGGATGTCATCGAAGAAGACCAATACAAATTTCCTAAGAAATTGTTTGAAAGTATCATTCATGAGAGCCTGGAATGTAGCAGGTGCGTTGGTCAAGCCAAATGGCATAACCACAAACTCAAAATGTCCATGATGCATCCGGAAGGCAGTCTTATACACATCAGGCTCACTAACTCTGATCTGATGGTAACCTTGTCGAAGGTCCAGCTTGGAGAAGACTTGAGCCCCATACAATTCATCCAATAAGTCATCTATAAATGGTATGGGGAACTTGTCCTTCACAGTCATAGAGTTAAGTTGCCTATAATCAATACACATGAGTACTGTACCATCTTTCTTCTTCACAAGTATGACCGGGGAAGCAAATGGACTATGACTAACTTGTATGAAGTTAGTCTTAAGCAATTCATCTACTTGTTTCTCTATTTCAGTTCTGTGAGTATGAGGATGTCTATAGGGTTTGATCTTCACAGGTTCTGCCCCCTCCTTGAGAGGAATCTCATGATCGAAACTTCTTTTAGGAGGCAATGACTTAGGCACTTCGAAAACATCTTCAAATTCAGCTACCAAGTTCTGCAGTTCAGGTTCTGTGATGGCAGTTAGTTCTACTGATGCAATGGCAAACAATTGGCCAAACCATTGATAAGCACACCCTTGAAGACCCTTCTTGAGCTTACTGCCTTTAATGACTTGCAAATGAGCTGGTTCAGCAATCCCTTGCAGTGTAACTTTGGATCCTAGAACATCAAATGATACTGAGAGGTTTGCATAATCAAACAATGCCGGGCTATAAGATCTCATCCAATCCACCCCAAGCACCATGTCACACCCTCCCAAAGGAAGGATTCTAAAGTAGTAGCTGAACTTACGGTCTTGCATCAGCCAAGAGAATCCTTGGCATTTGTTCTGGGTGGTCACTGTCTTCCCATCAGCAACTATAACTGCAAGCGGGTGAGTTTTGATCACCTCATGCCCCACTTTCTTGACCACCTTGGGATCTATGAAACTATGAGTACTCCCACTATCAATGAGAATGATAATGGATCTCTTACTAGCTGTTCCTCTAATCCAGATTGTACTATGAGCCCCATTGCCAGTGAGAGCCTTAACATAAATCTTAATCGCAGCATCATCTAGATTTTGCACACTTTCCTGATCAGACTCAGTATCCTCATCCACAATTTCCACTTCATCAAGGTGTTCATCAGATTAGTACCTTCCACAGCCATGAGGAACTTGGGATTGCACCTGTGACCAAACTGATAAGGCTGATTACAACGAAGGCACAACTTCTGCTGCGGTTTGTCCTCTCCCCTGTTGGATCTGTTTCTGCTCGAATTCTGCTGAAATCTAGAGGTTCTACCACGAGATCTAGAAGTCTCACCTGCTGTTATGACCGTGGTCTCATAGAGTTTTGCTTTAGAAAAAGCTGTGGACAAATCAATTGGATCAACAGCCTTAACTAAGTTCTTCAACTTGGGCTTCAATCCACTTATGAAAGCTGACACATAGTTGGATTCAGATGCTTCTATTTCAGTCACAATGCTAGCTCGAAGATTCTCAAACCTAGTCATGTACTCCTTGACAGTTCAATCTTGCTTCACTTTGTTAAATTTATCCACAATATCACTATCATCCTCATCACTATATCGAACACATAAGGCCTTGGCAAATTCATACCAAGTAATGGAAGGTCTACTTCTAATCAAGCTATAAAACCACACTTCATGATTACCACGCAAATACACAGCCGTAATTTGCACTTTTTCTGATTCATCAATTTGATAAAAAAGGAAATAACGCTCACACCTTCTCAGCCATGAATGAGGTTGCTTACCATCAAATGCATCGATCTGTACTCTCAGCTATCTGTGATTGTTGCTTCAACTATTAGATGATTCCTCATTGCTGCCAGATCGTGGTTGTTGCCAAGAATCAGGAGGTCTGTCCAGCTGACCAGCACTGACCCCTTGATTTTTGAAAGTAGGATCCATTCCTGCTGTTCGACCCTCTACAACTTCAGTCCAGTTTGAATGTCAAGATCGATCTTGCTCATTGCGCTCAGGTCTTTCAGGAATAACTGCCTCCTAAGAACCAACCAGAACTCCCTCATCACGAATTAATGTCTCAGCTCTCACAGAAGTACTAGCCTGAAACATACTAGCTGGTATCAAGGGATCCGGAACCAATGAAGGATTAGGCCTCCTGAACTGCTCCCGCATTTCAGCTAATTTCACATCCAACTGCTATAATTCACGATCAAACCTCATTGCAATCTTCTCTTCCAGCCCTTGTGTCTGTCGTGTGAGCTGATTAGAGAATTTCAATTCGACCTGTTGAGATCGTTGTTCCAATTTCTCCTCCCATTGATGCAGAAACATCTAAATTGATTCTACTTGCGACACCTTGAGTCAATCGATCATGTATTCACTCCAAGCCTTAAATTGATTCTCCAAAACATTCTTTGTAACCACCTCCTGACCTGCAGGATCATGGCCACCAGTTGCTTCAGACACCGGGGGTCTGGAAGCTGCTCTAGCAACAGCTGATCTGGTGGTTACACCACCGGCCACTGCTGTTTCGGCTGACATTGCTTATTGCTACTGAATTTGGGAAGCCACGAGGCTCTGATACCAATTGTTAAGATCTAGATTGAATCTTGATCTTAACTTAAGGGAAAAACAGTAAGGGATGAGGAAGAATTGAAAGTAGATGAGGAAATAGAGAGATTAAGATGAGAAAACAAGTTTATCTTAAGGAGATAGGTAAATTTCATTGAATACCTCAAAATTACATAAGATCACTCTATTTAAAGGTAAATTGAAACAAGCCATCAAAATCCCTTGCTTAAACTAGACTCCCGCCAAAAACACTACCGGAAGCCAAGCCTAACTAACTTTGGCGCCTAAATTGCTTAATTCAAACCCGACTAAGACTTAAGTGTTTTATTACATCAAAATATCAAAGGAAAATGTAACATCTCCGAGCTTAGTTTGCTGACAAACCTCACAAGTTCGAACAAAATCAGTAACTGCCTTCTTTATGCCTATCTAACAGAAATAAGCTTTAAGCCTTTGGTAGGTGCCTTGAACTCTAGAGTGTCCTCCCCATGCTAATTCATGTGAGGCACTAATGATTTGTTATATTAAATCAGCTGAAGAGCCAATATACAACTTGCCCTTCAATCTAATAATTCCTTTCACAACAGACACCTCTGCATCAGTGGCTTCACTGCTAGTCTTGCTCACATTGAAAGCAGTAATGCATTCTTGTGCTAAAGGATCATCTTCATAGGACTTATATACCTCATCAACCCAAGCTGGAAGTGCAATTGATATTGCCCCACAAAATGCTAACTCACAATCTTCCAATCTTCGAGATAATGCATTAGCTGCAGCAATATTTTTCCCTTTCTTGTTTTCAATGTCATAATCAAGCCCCAATATCTTCATTAATCCTTTCTTCTGGATTCTTCTAACAATTTTCTGCTCCAAAAGATGTTTCAGACTTTGACGATCTGTCTTAATTGTGAAATGATGCACATCCAAGTAATGCCTCCACTTATCAACAGCAAGCATAATTGCGAGGTACTCCTTTTCATAAGTGTATAAAACTTGGAGCTTAGGACTCAAAGCTTGACTGAGGTAAGCTATTGGCTTCCCTTCTTGAGACAGAAGAGCCCCAATTCCACTTCCACAAGCATTGCTAGAACTGGTGCCTTACACATTGCAGACTTCAAGGCTTCGAATGCTTCTTGAGCTTTGTCTGACCACTTAAAAGAATCCTTCTTCAATAATTCAGTTAAAGGTTTGGCCATGGCTCCATCGTTAGCAATAATCTTTCGATAATAACCTGTCAAGCCCAAAAATCCTCTCAACTGCTTCAAAGTCACAGGTACAGGCCAATCCACCATAGCTTGCACCTTGGAAGGATTAGTAGAGACTCCTTCATAAGATATCACATGGCCCAAATACTCTAAATGTGTTTGACCACAGCCAATTTGGCACATAACTTGTGCTTTCTCATGACTAAGAACACTTCCCTTAAATGCTTCTGATGTTCATCAAGTGAGGTGCTGTAAATCAGAATGTCATTGAAGAATACCAATACAAACTTCGCTAAGAACTGCTTAAAAACATCATTCATAAGAGCTTGGAAGGTAGCTGGAGCATTGGTCAATCCAAATGGCATGACCACAAATTCAAAGTGTCCATGATGTGTTCTGAACGTAGTTTCATACACATCTTGCTCCAACACTCTGATTTGGTGATAGCCTTGCCTCAAATCCATTTTGGAGAAGACTTGTGCTCCATCTAATTCATCAAGCAAGTCATCTACGACAGGAATTGGAAACTTATCCTTCACTGTCATTGAATTTAGCTGTTTGTAGTCTATACACATTCTTGTTGTTCTATCTTTCTTCTTAACAAGGATTATAGGAGAAGCAAAAGGGTTGTGACTCTGCCTTATGAAACTTGTCATGAGTAACTCATCCACCTACTCCTCAATTTCTGTCTTTTGAGCATGAGGATACTTGTATGGTCTTAACTTCACAGGTTCTGCATCAGACTTGAGAGGGATAGCATGATCTAAGCTCCTCTCAGGAAGTAAGGCCTTGGGCAATTCAAACAAATCTTCAAATTCCTCTATCACAGCCTGAACTTCAGGCTGAGTAATCCTCACCACTTTAGTTGGAGATATAGCAAACAATTGTTCTACCCACTGGTAGGCACATTTCTTGAATCCTTTCTCCAATTTCTTGCCATTCATAGTCTATAATTGAGCCCGATCTACCATACCCTGTAAAGTGACTTTAGATCCTTGAATCTCAAATGAGACTGTCAACTTAGCAAAGTCGAAAAGAACTGGACTATAAGATCTCATCCAATCTACCCTAAGGACCATGTCACATCCACCCAAAGGCAAGATCTTGAAGTCCTAATCAAACTTCTGGTCTTGCATCAACCACTGGAATCCTTGGCATTTGTTCTAAGTTAACACTGAATTCCCATTTGCAACTACCACTGCCAAAGGATGTGTCTTGGTTACTTCATGTCCAACCTTCTTCACCACTTTTAGATCAACAAAACTATGGGTGCTCCCACTATCAATAAAAATTATGATTGATCTCTTTCTTGCTTTCCCCTTGATCCGTATATTGTTATGAGTTCCATTGCCAGTTAATGCTTTCATAGAAATTCCAACTTCATCTTCACTAAGTTCCTCTAGTGACTCTTGTTCTGAACTATCGTTATCCACTTCAAATTCTTCACTACTAGACAATTCCTCAGCATTCTTTCCCCTAGCTGACATGAGGAATTTTGGGTTGCATTTATGGCCAAATTGATAATGTTGATTGCAATTGAAACAAAGCCTTTGTGGCTTCTTCTCACTAGATCGACTAGCCTTGGACTTAACAGCCCCTTTCAGTTTCTTAGAATTGCTTCCCCGATACCTTGATCCTTCATTTGAAGCAAGAACTGTTGCCTCAACAGCATAGGCCTTAGATAGTGTTGCAGGACCAACAGCCTTAACAAGGTTCTTAACTTTGGGCTTTGAGCCATTATGAAACTTGGGACATAGTATGACTCAGTAGCTTGAGGACAAGCAGTTATCATGCTTGCTCTAAGGTTCTCAAACTTTTCATATACTCCTTTACTAAAGTTTCTTGTATCACTTTATTAAATCTATCAACAATATCACTGGAATCTTCCTCTCTATATCGCTCACAAAGCTCTTTCACAAATTCAGCCCAAGAAAGTGTAGGATTGCTCTTCAACAAACTGTAAAACCACACCTCATGGTCTCTCAGAAGATATACAGATGCTATTTGCACCTTCTCAGAATCATCAATGTGGTAGAAATTGAAATAACGATCGCATCTTCTTAGCTATGAATGAGGTTGCTTCCCATCGAAAGGATCTATTTGAACTCTTGGCTGCTGTAACCACTACTTCTATTATTGGATGAAGTATCGTTACTTCCCTAATGTTGCTGGTGCAACTGATCAGGTGGACGATCAAGCTGTTTAGCATTAAAATTGGTAGATTTGAAGTGAATTGGATGATCGGGAGGTCAATCATTCTGTCCTAGAATTAAGCTGGTAGCTCGTGACTGAACTTAATCAGATGGATGATTTTGTGCTTTGGCATTTACCTCAGTTTCTTGAATCAGATCCTGAGATCTAACAGAAGCCACTTGAGCACGATCTTGAGGTCTAGCCGCAACATTTGGCATTTGAGGATTCACCTCATCAAGAAGCCTCCTCTATTGATTTATGTGTAACTGACTAGTGGGAATTAGAGGTTCAGGAGCAAATGGCACATTTTGTCTATCAAATTGGTTGTGCAACTCATTGAACTTCTCTTCAATGTTTTGTGTCTGTTGATTAAACCTATCTGTGATCCTTTCCTCAAACTCTTGAGCTTGCTGATTAACACGATCAGTTATCTTTTCCTCAAAACCTTGCTGTTGTTGAGACACTAGGCCTTCATTCCTTTGATTGTTTTCTCTTAGAACTTGCCTCATCTGTTAAAGCATTTGATCTTTATCCTCTTGCCTCTGCTGCGAATACGATTGAACATTAGATCAATCTGTAATGATAGTTGATCATTCGTAACAAACTATACCTCTCTTACTGCACTTGCACCAATCGCTGCAGCATAGGAGAGATTAGGATCACCAAATGTAGCTGGATTTCCAGCCCCAACTCGTGATCGCGTAGTAACACCATTAGACATTGCTAGTTGATGATTCTTGCACTTTTCCATCTCTGATATATCAAGCAAATGATCAAAATCAACTTGATCTAAGCGTAAACAAACAAATTGAAGTAATTCAACATAAAAAGATAGCCTAAAACAAAGCTCTGATACCAATTGTTAAGCCTCTAGTTGAACTAGAAGTCTAACCTTGTGAAAGAGAGAGTTTAGATGAGAAAAGAAGTGAAGGAGATGAGAAACTAGAGAGAGAGAAAAATATCTCAAGGAGATTAGGTTGTATTTGATTGAATGATGAATCTTACACTTAAGCCTACTACTTATAGAAATCTAGTTACAATGTATCAAGACAAGATCCAACCGACTAACAACTAGCTCAGCCGCCACATTTAACCATCACTTGACTTACTTAACCGACTAATACAAGACTTGGCGCCAAACTATCAATTCAAACCTAAGAAAGCGACTAAGATAACAAACCAGCAACTAATCAAAGCAAGCTTCAATTATCAAAAGTTAAACAACAACCACCAAAGACATTCTGCTGCATGATCATAACAGATACTCATCCATTGTGTTTCATATGATGAGATATGGCAAAGTGGAGATCAAGACAACGTTCTCTAGATTGTCATCTTAAAAGGTTATGTATATGATACAAGCAGACAAATCTGTTGCCAAGAGTCTAGGGCATATAGTATGCAAACTGAGTTAGTTTATTTGTAGACTTAAATAAGCACCTTGTTCATTGAATAGTACATTCGATGATGGTTAATCAAATCATAGGGATTTGGGTTAATGTTTGGTGAATCACTAGTGTACAAGTGACATAACACGAAAGTAGAGACTTTCTAAGTGTTGTATATAGATAACATTCTACTCATTGAGAATGGTGTAGAATTGTTATGAGCTGTTAAGTTTTTATTGTCCAGTCAATTAATTAAAACCAAGACCTAAGATGAATTAACTATGTTCTTAGGGTTAAGCTTTGGCGAGATTTGAAAGAAATGATGTTGGGTTCACCATGGGTCATTTGTTATAAGGGATATTTTAGACGTTTGACGTCAGAATTCCTGTTTACCCTTATAGTTAGAGTCTTTAGATGGAGAAAAGTGAAGCAATATTGTATTGCTTACTTCATTATGAAGGGTACTTGACAACTAGGGAGTTGTTAAGTAGACTAGTTGACATAGAAGGTCCCTAGTAGATGAAAGCATGTGAGCAAAAGAATAAAATAGTGACAGATCAGTATTGGTTAAAGGTTATAGTCAAAGTGTTGACAATCCCTAAGGGAAAGGTATGCAATCCTAGCGATTTCGTTTTTAGGACAAGTAGGAGATAATTGGAATAGGGGTCCTAGAAAAACCCCATTAGTTAGTTTTAAATATTACATAAATAAAATTATTTTATTTATTTATTATCTGACTATATTTTACAAGTCAAACATGCATGATTGTTTTTCTAAAACATTCCATGAGATGGGCGTTGTCCAAGAAGACGTGTCAGGTTTGATTTAAGTGATCAATAAGATTGAATCACGGAGCGACTGAGATCAAACTAGTGATATGTTATTAAAGTATGTTCGTAGTCGATGATAAGTTTGGACAACTTGTCAGATAAGACTATAATATGATACTTTTGATGACTTGTATTGGTCATATAGATAGGCATCTAAGAGTATTATGCTGGTCTTTTCAATAAGATTGAAACATTGAGCAAAACCACCTGAACTAATTGTTTCTTGACTTCTATCAGAAATAATTAATTCTATAAGACAATAACTCTTAATCTATGATAAGGTTAAAATTGAATAACTAGGATCTTAAGTCGTTGGGAAATTGCCTAAAGTGTGGTAGGAATGAATATGTTACTAGGAATCTACAATGACAGATGTCCTCTTAGTTAATTCACAAATACACAAACATATTCTAGAATCTTTGGCCAGAGTATTCCACATGTTTGACATTTGGAATTAATATGGAAGTTGTTTCTATATTATGAATTGTTCGAGAAGGGCTAGTCGGGAACTACGGTGATAGAGGAGAGATAAATAACGATAGTAGTTAAGGTTGCTTTTGCACACGGATATCTAATAGAGGGTTAATTGTCGTAATAAAATTATTCTGTAAATTCTTGAGTGAATATATTTAGTTCTAGAGTGCAGTAAAATTTATTTAGTAGAATTAAGTTTTATGAAATGGTAGTCAATTTTTTTATCATGAGATGATAATCAGATTTGACCCATTTGGAGCTAGAGTTAGATTGTCCCTAAATTATTGGGATGAGTAAATTATTTTTTGTTAAACATAATTATTTATTTATAAGATGAATAAATTAATTTTACTAATTAATATTTATGAGATGAATTTTAAATAAGTGGGAATTTTAAACAAAAAAGGGAAAATCCATGAGAACAGACATTGCTATCCGTGTGATGTGGAACGGGCCAATATGCTGCTGACACTTGGCAATGATTCCAATTTTAAGAAAAATTGAAAAAATTTGTCATTGACATCAGCGATCGCTGTCCACTCGAGTTGCATGCTAACATGTCTTTTGAATGTCGTCAGCGGTGTATGTTTTTTTTTATTTTTTTATGAATATGGTTCCTTTTGTCAATCATGTTTAATGTTTTTTGGTTTTCAGGTTTTGGAACCTAATTTTCTACCACAACAAAAAAGCCTAAAATTGTTTTAGGGTTTTCTAAATCAATGTTTAGCATAGTTTTTCTGAATATTTATTTTTTAGAAAGATTACTAGGAAAAGTTTGGTTCCAAAATTTTTCCTAAATTAAATATTTTAGGAACCCACACTCCGATGCTAATTGAGGTCATTGCGGAGAAGATCTTGAGGTGTCAAGAAGTCCCTTCTTCCAATTTCAAATGTACAAATTCAGAGTTTGGATTTTGCTTTAGGCATGTCTAAATTAAGTATTTGAAATTTAATTTGTTCTTTCCTTTATTTCGTTTAATCTATGTACCATATATATACTTGTTTTATTCAATGTTTTGATTGTTACATTATGAACATATTAGAGTAAGATAAGGGCATTAGATTTGATTTTTAATTTGTTCTTTCCCTTATTTTTTTTATAAGATCTAGGCATTAGATTTAAAATTAAGAATTTTAAATTAGTTTTCCGCTGCGCCCGCTTTTGTCATTTAGGGAAAAAAATTTTGAGATGCGCTCCCAACATAATCCTCCATATTGGAGATTCAACTGGCATCCCCATATCCTTCAAAGTAGGAGGATACAAAATGTAAGAAAGATCTAATTTATAGTCTTCTTAAGATATTTTAGTACTCTTTATACTGCATGCCAATGTATCATACATTTTTTTTTTTTAACACCCCAGTGTGCCATACTTGGATTGCGAGTATTTCTACTTAGCTTTCCAATTGCAAAGGCTATATTAGGCCTTTGTACAAGTCATAGCGTACATAAGACAACATACAACTCTAGCACATCTCAGTTATTCCATTGGGCAAGATCATTTGTTACAAACTTTAAATTTCGACCCCTCAGTGTGGAAATAGGAGCACAATCATACATATTGAACTTTTTTAACATTTTATAAATGTAGTGAGATTGAGTGAAAGAAATAGTATCACCATGCCTTATTATCCTGATACCAAGGATAACTTCAGCCTCGCCTATGTCTTTCATAGTAAAATTATTAGACAGAGATTGTTTAGTTTTATTTATTTGCTCCATATCAGTACCAAATATTAATATGTCATCCACATACAAGCAAATTATCACTGTCATTGTCGAACTTGCTATAGACACATTTATCCAATTCATTAATCTTGAATCTGTTGTTAAGAACAACTTGATCAAATTTTTGGTGCCCCTGTTTAGGGGCTTGTTTTAGCCCGTATAGAGAATGTATGAGTTTACACGCTCTTGGCCTAGGACAACAAATCCTTCCGGTTGTTCCATATACACCTCTTCTTCTAATTCACCATTTAAGAAAGCCGTTTTAACATCCATTTGGTGAACCTTTAATTTATAGATAGATGCTAGAGCAATCAACATTCTAATGGTCGGTATTCTTGCCATTGGGACATATGTATCAAATTAGTCTATCGCTTGTTTTGGGATAAACCCTTTAGCCACTAATCGGGCTCTGATCTTGTCAACAGTTCCATCAACCTTCATTTTCTTCTTGAAAATCCACTTGCACCCTATGGGCTTATTCCTTCATGGAAGATTCACAAGAATCCAAGTGTTGATCCCCATTACGGAGTCTATTTCATCATTTATCACCTTTTTCTAAAAGGCGGCATCATGAGACCTCATAGCCTCATGAAACGTTATACGATCCAACTCTATGACACAACAATATGGAGTTTGACATTCCATATTTTTGACTAGTTGATTCACTAGAAAAGTATAAAAATCTTGTCTGAAAGATTTCTCTTTCCTCGCTTTTTTGCTTCTTCTAAGTTCTAGAGCATTTTAAGGGATTTCCTCCCTCACATCATGATTTTCATCATATGCTAAAGGCATGTCATTGTCAACCAAAATATTTTCTTTCAGTCTAGGAATTGAGCTAAACCGTCTTGCATCAAAAATGGCATCTCTTAATTCAATTATCGTATTAACATTTATGAACTTACTTGGTTCAATGACATAAAATCGATAAGCTTTACTATGTTGTGCATAGCCAACCAATATACATCCAATTCCTCTTTCACCTAATTTTTTTCTTTTTAGGTTCATGAACTTTAACAATTTCCCTACAAACTTAAACCTTGAAATAACTCAAGTTAGGAACCGGTTTGTTCTATCGTTCATATGGGATTACTTTACTCTTCTTAATAGGAACTCGATTCAAAATGTTACAGGTCGCAAGCATGGCCTCACCCCAAATACCATCACTAACTCTGGAATATGATAACATGGCATTCAGCATCTCGGTTAAATTTCGGTTTTCCTACTCAGCTGCGCCATTTTGTTGTGGCATATAAGGTGCTGTGACCTCGTGAATAATACCCATGGTTTCAAAGTATTTAGGATCATAGTACTCACCACCACAATCAGTTCTTAGTCGTCTTGGGATTGTTTCATACGTAATTTGGATTCGGCCTTTTATGTTTTAAATTTATGCATTGATTCATCTTTAAAATTCCAAAGAAATACATAGCAATATCTTAAACAATCATAAAAAAGGTGATAAATATCTCTATCTTTCTAGTGTAGGGGTACTTTTAAAGTCACATAAATCACTATATATTAAATCAAGTAGACTCGTATTCTTTTGCACTAAAGCAAATGGTAATCTTCATGTTTTTGTGAGCATAAAAGTTTTACATTTATCATTAACTTTATTAAAGTGTGGAATTAGGTCTGGGTTAGACATATCTTGCATTCTACGAAAACTAACACTTCCATGTCTATTACGCCACATATAAGAAAGTTCAAGCATATACACCAAATTAATCATATTATTCACATTGAGTTTAAACATCAATTCATACAAATGTCATTTTCCCTCAATGGCACCACCTTTGGATAGGATGAATTTGTCGGACTTAAAGCCTAACTTAAACTCGAACCTATTCAGAAGGCTACCAAATACAAGATTCTTTTTAACGATCGATGCAAAACATACATCAGTTAAGGTAAGTGTGTTTACTAAAGTAAAAATCAAATCAATCTTCCCCTTATCTTTAACTAGTATAGTTGCACCATTTCCCATAAATTAAATCGATCCATCATCAATAGGCTCAAGCGTTTTAAAGAATCCCCTACCCTTACAGACATGTTTTGAAACCCATGAGTCAACCCCCAAGACTCATCGCCTTGACTGAGATTGATCTTGGAAATCATCGCCACGAAATTATTTTTCAAATTATCATTGCGATTACCCAACCCCTTGCTTCTTTTGTTCTTGAGGCAGTAACAGTCGTTTTTATTGTGACTAGGCTTATGACAGTTCAAGACATTAATGTTTCCCATGTCTCTAGGACAATCCTTATTCTCATCCTCTAACCAATAACCTCCCTCAATACGGAGATGTTTAGGCAACTCCTAGATAGAAAAATCTTCCTTTTTATGTTTTAGTCCCTTTTTAGTATCTTTCCATGAAGTTTGAAGTTTGCCTATCATGGAGGAAACAACAATGGTATCATCCATGTTCATTTTTGTTGTTTAAAGTGATTTAAAATCCTTTCAATTTCATGAAATTGATTTATAATAGAATTATTATCAACCATTTTATAATTATTGAATTGACTCACAAGAAATTTGTTGCTTTTAGCATTTTCCACCATGTGCCTCGTGTTAAGAATGTCTCCAAATTCTTTGGTGGTGGTCGTGTTGGAATAGATATCAAAGAGTGCATCTATCGTACCATTAAGGATAATGTAGTCATCATTATCCCATTTGAGTCTTGCACATGGATCAGACAAGGTTTCATTATTGGATGGAGGAGGAGGGATTGGTGTATTCATGAATACACCACATTCAAAGTAGTAATCAAAAAGTGCATCTTTCTTTGCCATTGACAGAAATTTCTGCCATCAAAACAATCAAGTTTCACAAAGTTTGTAGCCATTTCTCGTAGAGAGGAAGCCATTTTCAAACTAGAACATAAGTCTTAAGATTGTTATAACAATGCGGTAAATCACACGAAAACAGTTAGGGAAACAGCAAAATAGATATCTATTTCAATTACCAATTCCAAGGCGTGTAGCGAACCACTTTCATTAAGACTGGCTTCATTAATACTGAAATAGTCTCAGAGATACAATAAAATCCAAAACAAAGTGACAGTAATGGCGTAGAGAGAGGAAGATGATCGAGACCTTTTAAGAGAGAGAATGAACCTTTCTGGGTGCTTTGCAAATGCCAAAAAGGGGCTTTATATAGAGAACATTGTGTCTTTTGTGAAGACACATATCAATAAACACATTAAGCACATGTTGATAATCAAAACCATATGTTTAATTGCCAAGAATACATGTTAAACACCAAGGGACACATCCCTCCGAAATAAATAATTAATTTCCAAAAAATCAGAAACTGGTGCGCCAAAAATAATGGCGATAATTGCCATGTGTGTTGACACATTGAGGCTATGTATCAACACAGAGACCCAAAGTTTGGGTTCTGTAAGTCTGTGTGTCAACAGAAAAAATCTGTGCGTCGACGCACAATCCCCGTAAGGTGTATCAGCGTATTTGGGCCAAAATAATAACATATAAACATCCGAAACAATTTATTAAACACTTTATTTTGAAAATACATAAACAAGCATTTAGTTAAACTTAATTTCACTAAATAAATTCTACTGCACTATAGTAATAAGTATAAGGGTTATTTATGCCAAAGGTTCCTTGTAACTTTAATTGTGTCAATTTAGTACCTATATAATTCAAAATGTATCAATTCGGTTGTTATGTTTTTAATTAAATTTTTAATGGTTTGGCTACCAATTGGATTAAATTGAGTAAACAGATGAATTTATAATCAGTTAATTGCATCTAATATAATTTTATCCTTCAAAATTATGTCATGAACATAACATAAATTTGACCAAAGGACTAAATTAACACATTTTGAATTGTTTAGGGACTAAATTGACACAATTAAAAGTACAAGGACAAAATTAACACAATGGACAAAGTACAGGACCTTTGGCGTAAATAACCATGTAACCATTGACTCACAACTAACCCCTCTTTTAGATGCCCTTGAGAAACAAATAATTCCGACTAGTACAATTATTTTTCTCACTACTTTTCCCTAGTGCTTGACTCGCCGTTTTTCATTAAATCATTAATAAAAAAATTTCATATTAATATCTAACATGTGGAATACTTTGGCTAAAGGTTTTCCGAATTTGTTTAAATACTTGCGAATGAACTTAGAGGAGATCTTTATCTCATAAAAGATTATAGATTCCATGTAAAATACCTGTTCCCGTCATACTTTGTGCCGTTTCCCAATGTGCGTAAGACTTCATTCACTTTTAGTGACTTAATCCTTTTAGCACATCATGACAAATAACACTCCATGCATAGGTTCAAACTAATTTCAGGATTTAGAGGTATTGTATAAATAGTATAAAATTGAATTACTCATTTTCGATAGTAGTCTAGATACGAGTAATTCAAGTGGCCCAATTATGTGTAACAATCTAATTGCAAATACCAAGATAACATTCCTGATCACTATCCACATAACTAAGATAAGTTAAGCAGCCTTGGCAGACAAGTAGTCCAAACTTGTCATTGACCATGAATTATTAAATAAATTAACAAATTGCACTTTAATCTATTCTTAGACTATCTGTGGCATAATCTCATTATCCACTAAAACAAATATTTCAAATGTCATTCAAGGACTACGTCCATCTCATGGTACATAGCTTAAAAAGAATATCACATGCGTAATAAACTTATAACAATGTAGACAACAACTTACAAATTTTAGGGTTATTTATGCCAAAGGTCCCTATACATTGCCTATTGTGTCAATTTGATCCTTGTACTTTTAGTTATGTCAATTTAGTCCCTGAACAATTTAAATGTGCCAATTTAGTCCTTTGATCAAATTTAAGTTAATGACGTAATTTTGAATGGCAAAATTTTGGTAGATGTAAGTAACTTATTATAAGTTCATTCGTTTAACCAATTCAACCCAAATTGTGGTCAAACGATTAAAAATTTCATTAAAACTTAACATAAAATTTTTGGTAAGCACCAAACTGACACAATTAAAATTGCAAGGACTAAATTGACACAATAAACAAAGTACGGGGACCTTTGGTGTAAATAACCCTAAATTTTAATGCATTAATACAATTATTTACATAAATTGGGCTTCTAAGGACACCATTTCTAGCAGAAGCAAATAATAAACTCAAGGTTAAATGGAAATGCAAGAAACCTGATCTCAATTCATTAAAAAGGAAGGTGTACTGTGAGTGGCATGATTCGTTCACCCACTCATCCAAGAACTGAGTAATCTTTAGAAATGTATTCTAGGATGTCATTGAAGCGAGGGAGCTTATCTTCCTTGAGGAAGGCCAATGGGTGTTGATAAGGGCCAATTCATAAATCTTGTCCAGGTTAAATTGGTTGATACTATTCTGGAGTGATTAAAGCCTTTCCCCTATTAACCACAAGTGTTGTGATAGGAAAGCAACAGTCTCGAACGACATCTAGATGGTAAGGGTCGTAAATTGCCTATTTTACAAGTGTTGAGATTCTTAGGATTCAGGCATGCTTTGGAAGATGAGATATGTCGCTAGCATATCATGGAACTTCATACCAAAGAGGGCACCAACACGCCGTCACCGGATCCCATGAAAACTCCGAAGTTAAGCGTGCTTGGGCTAGAGTAGTACCAGGATGGGTGACCTCCTGGGAAGTCCTCACCCTCAGGTTGGGGGCATTGGGAAACAGCTTCTCTTCAGGTTAACACCCTGAAGGGGGAAGGTTGCGTACATCCGCCCCCCCCCCCCCCCCCCCGACCCTGAGTAGGCGGGAGCCCTTGAGGCACTGGGTATGCTCCTATATCATGGAACTTCATGCCACCAACAAATGCTTAGTTTTTTAGGAACCTACTAATTAATCTATGCAGTGAATCAGCCATTTCATTATCAGCGGATGACTCGTTAACTATAGAAATTGGTTGTACTTCCAGGAAAACTATAGACTTCTCAGACTGTGAGAGGGCATCACGAGATATAGAAAGAGTCATTCACAAAGTCTATCATGAATGTTGTTGGAAGATACAGGGACGAATGAGGAAACTTAGGGTCCTCTTAGCTTGCATCTCACCTATGGATCCTCTCATGGAAATTGAGATCCCATTTGAGAAATCCTTCTCATATGAGCAAACTTAAGTCTCTTCCCTTAAGGATCTGTTGATCATGAGGATTGGGCATCCTAAAAGTAACCCGAAGCACCACTTAATTGAAGTAGGTACCACCCAGGGACTACGACAACTAGGACAACAACCCTCAAGTGTTCGTTTTGGTAAGAGTTGGAGGAAAAACCAGCTACAACAAGAGAATGCTGGCCTTTCCAAACTTAGTCGGACTTTGAAGAAGAAGATGCTTTGAAAGAAGGAAGAAAAAAAAAGAGCTCAACTTGACTTTTGATGGCTAAGGATTCCACTAAGGAGGATATATGCCATGAGGATAAGAGTGTTGAACCAATGGATCTCAAAGGTCCAAAAGGAAAGGCGAAATATGTAACCACGATGGCTAAGAATTAGTCATACAAGAAGCATGAGTGATGGGCTAGTCTCTCATCTTTAGAAGGGAGGGAATCTTGGTAGGAGTAATTTGTCAAAGATTCTAGGGCTCGTAGGACATCTAATGATGAGGAGGATTATTGTCCCCTCAGTGTCAATTTAGTGGAACCTTTAGACCGTGTCAATCAAAGGTGGTTTGATATTGAGAATGACTTCCACGAAGTAGACTTCCCCAAGCCAATTGAGAAGTCGAAAACCCCCGAGGTTGAATGCAAAGATCAACTTCAAGTCTAAGATATGCAAATCGACAACAGTCTTGGGAAAGAGACAGTTGCGAGGCTCCACATCTAGTTTGGATCACTCCCTGATGTCGGGACTTCTTTGCTCCTCCTTCTAGAGTTCATGGAAACCAGAGTGTAGATTAGCTTCAAAGGAGATGTAGTAGCTATAGATGAAGATCTGCAGGTGGAGCTCATGGATAAAGTAGTAGCCCTGAAGGTATTATTGGTCCTTTATCTTTTTAGTTTAAGTCTCCAACCAACAAGTCAACTGATAACTTATGTTATGTGATGAAGATGATGTTTGATGGGCATACTATAGCCAGCATATACATTAAGCCTGTATACATCAATGTCAAGTTAATGGCATTTTGGAAAATGGGGTCTTAGTGGAATGGCATGGCCATCAACATTCGAACTCCATACATGCTGGGGGTTATTGGAAAATCTAAAGACGACTTAGCAATTTATGATGTGGCCATTAGGGGCTTCATTAGGGCCACCATTAAGTCCGAATGAGGTAATTATGATTAAGTTAACTGTTGGCCCTCTGAATACGTTGACAGCTTCTTTTTGTAATGGATACTACCTCAAGATATAATGTGTTGATTGGAAGGGTTTTGTCGCATGCCAACTATTGTATCCCATCTTCACTTCACTAGTTATTTATCTTCTAAAACCATGAAAAATATGAGTATGTTATGGAAGATGATAGGTCATTCCTGGCTTGCTCTAATTGCATTGAGGCAAAGTTCAATGAGGACAGTGCAGGACCATTAACAGTAAGAAGGGCCACTCCTCAAGATGCCCAATGCGAAGACGTGGTAACCATCCTCGAGAGCCTGCTCACTAAAGTTCATATTGATCAAGCTGTGGTGGAGTCAGGTGGCGCAAATTTTTCGGGATGTATTAGAGCCCTTCTTGATGAAGGAGTTTTCAAGGCGCACATGATGCCTTATGGGGGAAGCCAAGTCTTCCCAATAAAGGCCTACAGGGCCATCTCCTTTGCCATTACAATGTTGGTGGCTTGGCATGGTGAGGATTAGCTGTGGACTGAGTAGCCATTTACCTTAAAAAGTGGCTTTGATGTCCAAGTACTACAAGAGAAGGAGTAGGAGTTGTCTAACTTAAAAGAAGCACTATAAAAAATGTAGAACATGAGATCTAAAGTTCAAGATCCTCTCTTCCAAGTTAAGTTGTGTTGAACAGAAAGCCCAAGACCCATGTATGTGAGTGCTCCACTTTTAGAGGAGCAGAGAAAGCAGTACATAAGCTTGCTCCCAAAATTGAAGGAATGCTTTGCCTGGGATCATCAAGAGATGCCTGGCCTAGAAAGGAAAGTGGTAGAGCATAGGCTATCCATTAAGCCAATCTCGAGGTCCATTATCCTGGCACATGTAAGGTTGTTGTAGGAAGTCACAGACTTGGTCAAAGAGGAAATTGAGAGACTCTTGTAGGCCATGTTTATTAGGATGCTAGATATGTAAAGTAGCTGGCCAATGCCATTCCAGGAATAAGGAAAAATAAATGTAAAAATCAAGGTTTGTGTGAACTTCAGAGATCTGGATGTAGCCACACTGAAGGATGAATATCGGATGCCTATTGTTGACGTCAGTATTGATTCAAGCTCGAGGCATAAGGTATTGTCTATTGTGGATGGTTATCGTGGATATTACCAAGTATGACAACTTTCGAGGATACCCGCAAGACTGCATTTTGGTGTCCTGGGTTAATAGGGACCATCAAATGGGTGGCCATGCCATTTGGATTAAAGAAACACTTGTACCATATATCAAAGAGCCATGAACATGATCCTTCATGATCTCATTGATGATACCATGGAAATCTATATAAACGATATTGCGGTAAAGCCAAAAACCCATGTTGAGCACTTGGAGGACTTGACAAAACCGTTCTTACGAATGAGAAAACATCACCTCAAAATGAACCCAGTTTGAGCAAAAAATTTCCTAGGCTTCGTAGTACACCAGAGGGGGATTGAGGTTGATATGAGTAAGGCTAAGGCCATTTAAGACGCAAAACCGCCCCAAGCGAGGAGGAACTTTAACATTTCATGGGGCAGGTTAATTTTCTAAGACGTTTTATTTTGAATTATGTAGGAAAGACTAAAGTCTTCTTTCAATGGCTAAGACTCAAGTATGAAAAGGGCTTCAAATGGGAGGAGCCACACTAAGCAGCCTTTGAGGCCATCAAAGGTTATTTGACCAAGCCAGCAGTGTTGATTCCACATAAGAAGTGGAAACCATTAAAGACATCTCTATTTTTATTGAGTCAATATGTTGTCTGCCTATACAAGACAACAACCAAGGGTTTTTAAACAGGATGTGTTCTACCTGAGCCTTTGTTTAAATGAGTATTAATAAAGTACACCTCCATCGAGAAATTGTGTCTGTCATTATACTATGCATATGTAAAGTTAAGGCATTACATCCTTGCATTTACCATCTATGTGGTTGCTCAAACAAATGTTCTTAAGGATATGCTAGATAGACCTTGAATGAGTGGAAGACTAAACAAGCGGAGTTTTATGTGTCATAGAAGTCAGTAGAAGGCCAAGCTTTGGTAGATTTCTTGGTTAACCATCGTAATAATTAAACCGAGTCTACCAACAAGCCACGGGAACTCTTGGTGGTGGAAATGATCCCTTAGAAATTATACTTTAATGCATCATGGACCAAATCATGCGATGGAGCGGGTATTGCTATTGAATCTCCTTTCGGAGTCATCACCAAGCTTGTTGTGACCTTAGTGGGTAAGTACTCTAATAATATGTCTGAGTACGGGGCATTTATCCTTGGCCTCAATACTCTCTTAGAAATATAAGTCCCTAGTGTGATTGTAAGAGGGGACTTATAATTCATAATTTTCCAAGCTAAAGGAGAGTTCTAATGTTCGAGCAACAACTTAAACAAGTATATTTGAATAGCGCAAAAATTTTTGAGTAGGTTTGACAGTGTTGAAATTGAGTTTATTCCTTGAGAACAAAACAAGGCAGCCAATGATCTGGCCTAGCTAGCTTCTGGGTATAAACTTCGCAGGACATGCCGTGAGGAATACATGGTCATCAAGACCAAGGTTCTAGACCATGATCTAGAAATCACATAATCCTTTAGCACTAAAAGCAAAGTGATTGCAAGTGAAACTTGGTTTTCTTTAGGGCATAACAGCCGGTCACAAATCAGCATGAGAATTGGAGGAGAACCTTAGTGAGGAACTTAAAAAACCTTCGTTATTCCATCAAAGATAGAAAGATGAATATGAGAGCTCATAGGTATCATCTCGATGATAAATCTAAAGAACTATACAAAAAGGATGCTCGTGGCAGGCTTCTCAAGTGTCCGGACTTAAATGAAGCTATTCTTGTAATGGTTGGAGCATATAAGGGAATACGTGGATCCCATTTGGCTGGAAATAAAATGCATGACTCATCAGTCGGTATGGCTATTATTTCCCATCAATGATGGATGATTGTATCAAATATGCCAAGGGGTGCAGATCGTGCCAAAGATATGCGCATGTACCTAAGGTTCCTGCAGCTTGCCTGGGATACAAGCTACAGTTAAGCCGTCGCCCTTTTGTGGATGGGTAATGGATATCATAGGAGAAATGAACCCTCCTTCTAGCAAGCAACATTCATACATCCTTATAGCCACATATCACTTTACAAAGTGGGTTGAGGCAAAGCCATACAGGAATATCAATAAACAAGATGTGTTAGACTTCGTAGAAGAGTATACCGTATTGAGGTTTGGGATCCTAGAAACCATAATGGGGGACCGAGCAAAAGTTTTCAATGGGTCTAGCAATCAACATTCATACATCTTTTCATGTAGGTTTGAATTCAACATCTTATTATGCGCAAGCAAATGGCCAAGCCGAATTTGCTAAAAAGATTCTAAAAGCCAATATTGAAAATATGATTGAAGATAATTCCAAAAGGTGGCATGAAAACCTACTGGATGCTCTATGGGCTTATAGAACGTCCAAACGAGATGCTACTAGGACAAATCCCTTCAATTTAACATATGGCCACAATGTTGTACTTCCAATGGAAGTGACAGTTCAGTTTATTTGGCTGCCTCATCAAGGAAACTACCTTATGGTCTTAGATCAACATAGACTTAATGCTCTTCATACGCTGGAGAAGCAAACGAAGAGTGGCCAAGGCCTGTAACCAAAAAAAAAAAAAAAGGAGAAAAGGTAAAACCAAGGTCCTTTGTGTTAAAAACATATTTGAAAAATTATTCCCCAATTAAATAGATGCAGTGAAAAATTAATTTAAAATCCTTAATTTTAAATTTGAAGCCCTGATCTAATTAAACTATTTAATTAGATCTAGATCTTATTCTAATAGGTTCATAATATGACAAACGAAAAATATCAAATAAAACAAATATAAATATGGCATGTAGAATAAACGAAATAATGAGAAAATAAATTAAACATCACATATTTAATTAACATACTTGAAATGCAAATACCAGTCCCGACTTGGAGATCAGAAATTGGAAGAAGATTTCCTGACACCTCAAGATCTTCTTCATAATGACCTCTTTTAGTACCAGGAGTGCGGGCTCCCAAAAACATTTATCGTAGGAGAAATTTCGGAACAAAATTTTTCCTTTCAATATTTTCAAAAAATAATTTTTGAAAAAAAATTATGCTAAACAATAAATTTGGAAAACTCTAAAAAACAATTTTTAGGGTTTTCGTCATGGGAGAAAACCAAGTTCCAAAATTATAATTATATACAATAAAAATATGTGTTTACAACAACAACAACAGGCCCAGTGCCACAAGAGCTCCCGCATGAGCAGGGTCTGGGAGGGGTAGGCTATACTCAGCCTTACTCCATCAGGGGCATACCCTAATGAGAGGCTATTTCCGAGTACCCCCAACCTAAAAAGCGAGAAGGGCATGAAAAGCACAGAGAGCACAGAGGGCAAGACAAGCATGGCAGCATCTATGCAAAAGCATCTAAAGAAGATACCCTACCTAACGACAACATGCACACATATAAATGGTGTAAGCAACTAGAAGTGAGGCAGAAATGCGAATAAACAGCCAGGCATGCAAGAGGCCTAGTGGCACTAGTAGTAGCCTACAAGTTCTTGTCGAACCTATCCCGCTATATTTGTTACCCTTATACTAATCCTCCACTGAGCTTTATCTAGGGCTATTTCTTTAGTGAGGTTGAGATAGGCGAGGTTTTGTCGAATTGCTTCCACCCAACTCTTCTTTGGTCAGCCTCTTCGTCTCTTCCCGTCTGTAATATGGAGTTGTTCGCATCTCCTGACAGGTGTAGTGCTCAGTTATTCGCATCTCCTGACAGGTGCAGTGCTCGTTCTCCTCCTAACATGCCCAAACCACCTCAAGCATTGTTCCCGTAACTTATCCTCGATTGAGGCCATGCCTAATTTACTTCTTATGACTTCATTCATCATCCTATCCTTCCTTGTGTGTCCACACATCCATCTGAACATCCTCATTTCTGCTACCTTCAACTTCTGCGTGTGAGGGTACTTAACTGGCTAGCACTGTACTCCGTAAGATATAGCCGGTCTCACTATCGTCTAATAGTATGTCCCCTTTAGCTGAAGGGGGAACTTCCGATCGCACATTACTACCGAGGCCATCCTCCACTTATGCCAACCCACTTTAATCATGTTGTTAACATCTGCGTCCACTCTGCCGTCTTGTTGCACCATGGAACCCAAGTATTTAAAGTACGCTTTTTGCAGTATGCACTCTGATCCAATATTGACCTCTTCTGCAATTGGCATGGTCGATACACAGAACTTGAGCTCCATGTACCTAGTTTTAGATCTACTAAGTCTTAGACCTTTTGATTCTAAGGCTAATCTCTGGAGTTCTAGCTTGTCATTCACCTTATCCCTGGACTCTCCCACTAGGGCTATGTCATCCGTGAAAAGCATTCAATAAGGCACGTCCTCTTGGATGTGCCCAGTGAGCTCGTTCATAATCAGAATGAACAGAAAGGGGCTCAAGGCTAATCCTTGGTTTACCCCAACTATAATGGAAAAAGCGTCTCTCCTTTCGTTGTGCATACATTGGTTTGTGCCTCTTCATACATGTTCATAATTGCTTGTATATAGGGCTGGGGGATGTCTTTCCTCTACAAGACCCTCTATAGGACCTCTCTTGGCACTCTATCATATGCCTTCTCCAGGTCAATGAAAACTATGTGGAGGTCCTTTTGTCTATCTCCCTAGTACTTTATTGACCTCCTTAGAAGGTGAATGGCTTCTATTGTCGACCTGCCAGGCATAAATCCAAATTGACTTACTAATACCGCTGTTCGTTGTCAAATCCTTTTTTCTATGACCTGCTTCCAAAGGTTCAGAGTGTGGCTCATACTTTGATTCCTCTGTAGTTGGCACAACTCTGAATGTCTCATTTGTTCTTATAGACAGGAACTAATGTACTCTCCTGCCACTCGTCTGGCATCTTCTTCCCTTGAAGAATTTGGTTGAATAATTTGGTCAGCCATCTGATACCCATTTCTTCAATGCAATTCCATGCTTCAATGGGTAATCCATTTGGGCCTACTGCTTTACCTGTACCCATTTTCTTTAAAGCTTCCCTACCTTCCTCGGGTCCAATCCTCGTGCAGTAATAGCAGGTGTAGTGCTCCTCAGGTGCTTGTAGTTCTCCTGGGAATCCATCTCTAACTCCTTGTTCATTGAACAGATCCTGGAAGTAGGATTTCTATCTAGTTTTAATTTGTGTTTAACTATATAAAATAACCTATCGCTGAACGAGTATATAACGCATAATAGATCTACCGTTGCTAACTTCCACTAACACTTTTTATTTTTATTTTTTTTGTTTTTTTTTTTTATATTTTGAATTGGGTGTGTGCTTGTATTGGCTTTGCCCTTTTTTGTTTTATTTCAAAATGATGATATAATTAATCGTATTATATATTAATCTCATGAATATTTGTATTGTATAAGCATTTATTTATCTCATAATTAATAATTCATCTCATGACTTCATTTTTAAATATTTTTAAACTATGCTTAAGTTGAGGCTTGCGAAGGGACCTTTCGGACAATCTAATCCTAGCTCCAAATAGGTCAAATATAATTATCACCTCATGATACAATTTAGCAAAACTTAATCCTTCTAAATAGGCTAAACTACACTCTAGAATTAAATATATGCTCATGAATCTTGGCAACAAACTTGTTTGGTTGTATAACATACAAAACCTTTCCAAGATGATCATCCAAAAAATGCCGTATTAACTTCCATTTCTGATATCTCATCACAAGGAGATACAATGGATAAGAGCATCCTCATGGATTTAAGCATAGCATCTGGCTAGAAGGTCTTGTCAAAGACGATTGCTTCCTTGAGGATAAAACCCACTGCCATGAATCTAGCCTAGAAGGTCTCAACCTTCTCATCCAATGAACTATTTATACTTGTAAAATCCATTCAGATCCAATCTAATGGACTTAATGTCTTTCAACAGCTCTACAAGTTCCCATACATAGTTAAAATACAACTACTCTAACTGATGTTTCATCGCCCCTAACCTATTGGTCTGCATTTTTATACTTAAGAGTCTCATTGCAATGTGGAGGATCAGATTCACCATCATGCTTAACCGTTAAGATTGAAAAGATGAATCCGTCAGATGACCCTGACCTTCCTCCCACTACACTAAAGCTCTCATGTACTAAGTGTGATAATAACCGGTTGAAGATGTATCTAATGCATCATCCACACTATACATTGTATCATGTTGTTGAGACACAGTAGCTCATACTATCAGTTTATTTGACACAAGCTATCTACTTTTGTTTTAGAACACTTTTTTTTGACGTCTTTGTAAATAATAGTGTCCTAAAATCTAGATTTATTAGGTTAATATTATTTTATTAAAGAATAAAATTGAAGTTCCAGTCGTTTCCTTGTTAAATTTGTGTAAGCGGGCATTTATACTGCATGTGATTTTTTTTTGGAAACATCCATGAGATGGGTGTACTCCTCAAACTACAATTTACATGTTTATTCTAAGTGGTTTATGAGATTAACCCACATATAGACTTGGAAAAAATGGTATAGATTGTTGTTTAAAAGACTCGTAGTCGAAGAAAAGTTTGGACCACTTGTATGCAAGGATTATAACGTGACACTTTAGAGGACTTATCTTGGTAATGTGGATGGCGATCCAAAAGTGTTATGCTAGTGTATTTAATAAGATTGACGCACTAAGTTGGACCATGTGAGTTGCTTGTTTCTAGATTACTCTCAGAGATGAGTGATTCATGTTGTATTGTTTGAACGACGATCGTAAATCTTGAGAGTATTCCGGACTTATGCATGGAGCGTTAGTTACTTTGGTGTACTATAAGTAAGGTCTAAATGCATGATTGAATTCCCATGTACACTAGGTAGCAGCGTGAAGTGTGACAAGGATCAGGTATTCAATAGGGAATCTACAGTCTCTTATGAGATACAGATGTCCCCTTAGTTGATTCGCAAGTATTTGAATAGTTCAGAAACTTTGGCCAAAGTATTCCAAGTGTTTGACATTTGGAATTTATACAATGAATATGTTCAAGTATAAATGAATTAATTAGTGAAGGACGAGCTAATAACTAATGGAAAAGATGTGAAAAGGATAATGATAGTAGGTATACTTATTCTTCGTCATGGACATCTAGTGGATGAGTTATTGTCATCAGTATAGTGTATTAGGGAGATATCGAATAAATGGTTTAAGTCTGGAGTGCAATGAGATTTATTTAGTAGAATTAAGTCTCATTAAATGGTTAACCCCTTTGGAGCTAGATTTAAATTGTTCTTAAGGTCTCTACGCAAGCCTCTGTATTAATTGGCATCGGAAAATTATTAAGGAATTCATGGGATGAATTATTTATCCATGAGATGAGTAAATTAATTTTGCCAAAAATTATTCATGAGATGAATAAAAATTACAAATTATGAAATAAAATAATTTTTTGAAAATTAAAAATTATAAGATGAATTTTTACATGTGGGAAACAAAGCAAAAAAAAAAAAAAAAAAAATCAAAAATCACGTTTGTATACTGCAATCCTCTCGCTTTGAATTGGACCAACCAGCGTGCGACACCTGTGTGGCTATCTGTGTATACATCTGCTGGCGAATAGCAAGCTGCCACGTGTCACACGCTTTGAGTTTAAAAGACGTGGTATTTTCCCTGGGTTCAAAACGACACGTTTTTGGCTCGATTTATGGATAAAACGATGCATTTGCTTTATAACTGTGAATCCCACATCGAATTAATTAGATTTTTTCGCTCTGGTATACTACTATAAATAGAGGTAGCTATTCCAAAGGTTTGGCATTCAATTGAAACAAATTATTTTAGGGTTTCTAGAATTGTTTTAGAAATCTAATTGGAGAGAAATATTTTTGTTAAAATTTTTCTTTCCTAGTTTAATATTTTTCGGAGCCCACCCTCCGAGCAGTTCGACGTCATTGTGTAGAAGATCGCGAGGTCTCGATTTTTGGTATTCTTTTGAAGATTATTATTTCTTTCTGGTTTTCTTATATTGGAGCAATTCTAGGTACGTTTTCTTTTCTTCATTTTTGTTTTCTCTTTTCTATTTATTTATTGTCTTCATTATTATGCCTATTTAAGTTTATGTATTGTGATGAATTTATTAGAGTAAAAGGCTTATAGATCTAAATTAAGAATTATGATCTGTAGACTTAAATTATGAATTTGAATCTATAGATTTAAACTTAGGAATTTTAAATCAACCCCAGGTTTAGAATTATGAATTCTAAACCCGTTCCGTTGCGTAAACTTTATAAAATCGGGGAGAATTTTTGAAATTTGTCCCAACAACCGGTATTAGAGCAAAGGGGTTTATAGAGATAACCCTTTTCCCGGGAGCTCTCACACGTGACGTGTCATGGAGCGTGACTCTCCGGCCAGGGGCTTAAATAGAGAGAAGAGTCTTCTACTTTAAGTGCTCTAATAGGTGCATTTTGTTATGACCATAGTTAAGAACTGTGAACCCAACAATAGGCATCAGAGTTATATTTTCCCAACAGTCTTACATGACAAACCTTTTGGTAAGCAGATGTGACTCATCATAAGAATCTTACCATATTCAATAGCATATTATTGATCCTTTCTACAACTTTTTGTAGTAAGGAAAAAAAATAAAGAAGAATTCTCTTGTAATTACCACTTTGATCTAATCAGAGCGACTTGATATACTTATCTAGCTGATCCCAACTTTAGTCTTTAGTTCTTTGTACCATTCAAAGGATTTTAAATTTTAGTATTCATAGGTATATCCTTATATCAAGTAGTTGAGTAGTTATTCATACACATTTTTTGAAATACTATTTGTTTCCGTTGACTAGAACTTTTAACACCTCATAAACATTTTGTGAGCAAGTGCTAGCAGCTTAGTGGCTCTTCTACCTTTACTCTTAAATGCTCTTTCAGTCACTATTAATCAAACATGATTTGCAAACCCATTATCATTTTAATATTTAATGATCCCAAAAGACAAACCAAACTAGTTTTGAATCATATTAAATTAATGTGACCAAAGATCAAGTGCCACTTTAAAAAAATATGTCTTCAGGAAATTTATCTTTTATAGGGTTACATGGCCTAACTTGCATTAAATGAATAAACTGCCATTAATAGAATTTTGATTAAATTTAGCCCCTCCTGGGGTAAGACCTTTTAAGGCCACAATGTCCTCAAAGGTGATGCAAAGAAAGCCTTTAGGGATGGAAAAAGTGCCCTAGCAAATATTCCAACAATAGGTTAAGGCTGTCAAATTTGGAAAATCATACCTAACTAAAATCTGGGATGGTCTGATAGCCCTGTATATGTGAATGTTCCTCCATTTCTTTTTATATCGAAACTTTAGCGATCAATCCAATCTATGTATTACTTCGACAAGAATGTCTTACTTTTGAGGGCATGGATTCATTGCAAATGCACCTTTTTTGCCATGAGTGACTTGCAGAACTAGAGCATAGTATGGGGGAATCATTAGTATTAGGGAAGACACTCTCGAGGCTAGGTATGTTCTCATAGGGGTTAAAGATTGGCCCTAGAGCATACGGTTCGTAGGAAGAAGAGGAGTCCTTTGTTAAGATCGAGATTAAATCTTAATCTTAACCTAAGATAAAGAGAGTATGGGATGAGAAAGAAGTGAAGGATATGAGAAAATAGAGAGAGTTAGATGAGAGAAAGAAGGTTAATCTCAAAGAGATTGATTGATATTTTCATTGAATACCTCTTTCAATCCACAAGCCACTATTTAAAGGGACTAATTACACTGACCAAGACACACAAAACACCCGCCCAAAAGCTACCGGCACCCTAACAGAACTAACAGAAATTGGCGCCAAAACTAATTCAAACCAACTAGCTTACCTGCCTTATTACATTTTGAAAAACAACTCGATAGAACATAACAATCCCCTCCCCTTAGAATTTTCTTGTCCTCAAGAATAAAAAGAAGGAAATTGGCTCAACAAAAAATGTTTATCTTCCCAAGTGGTGAAAGATTTGTCCAAATTGCACCAGCTTACTCGAACTTGCTGTCTGTTGGGAACATCGGTTCTTGCCTGCTTAACTTCTACCACTACTGCTGGTTGTAGGATCAAGGAACCATTGGAACCCACCCCTGGAGGTACTGAGGAAGCCCCATGTCCTCGTTTAACCTGCTTCTTGAGAAGTGAAATGTGAAAAATAGGGTGAATATATGAATCGGGTGGAAGCTCTAGCTTGTAAGCCACCTTGCCAATCCTTTCCAAAACCTTGTAAAGTCCAAAGAATCGGGCACAAAGCTTAACATTCTTCCTTATAGCTGCTGTAGACTTCCAATAAGGTTGTAGTTTCAAATATACCATATCACCCACTTCAAAATTTCTGTCTACTCTCTTGCGGTCTGTGTACCACTTCATCCGGGCCTGGGCCTGACTGAGATTATGCTTTAAGAGCTGCATAAGATGTTTCCTTTGCTGTAATAGTTTAGTCACCTCAACCACTTGTGTCTCCACTCCTTGCAACAACAATGGATTGGGTGGATCATACCCATGCAATGCCTTGAAAGGTGTTGTGCCTAAAGAAGCATGGAAATGGGTATTATATCAAAATTCCGCCAATGAGAGCCACCTACCCCACACCTTAGGATGGCTAAATACCATACTTCTAAGGTATTGCTCAATGCATTGATTGACCCTCTCAGTCTGACCATCAGTTTGAGGATGGTAAGATGAGCGAAGGGCCAAAGTTGTTCCTAAAAGACCAAACAACTCCTTCGAAAAGCGACTTGTAAAGAGCTTGTCCCTATCTGAGATTATGGATTGTGGCAATCCATGGAGCTTGTAGATGTTATCAAGGAACACACGACCCAACTTCTTTGCAGTCACTGGTCGAGCTAAAGCCATGAAATGATCAAATTTGGTGAACCGATCTACTACTACCCAGATCGCCTCTTTCCCTTCTGATTTAGGCAATCCCTCAATGAAATCCATGCTTATATGCTGCCATATACCCTACGGAATAGGTAAGGGTTGGAGAAAACCTTGGTATCGATGATCACCAAGTTTAGTTTGCTGACAAACCTCACAGCCTTGCACAAAATCAGACACTTCCCTCTTCATACTGGTCCAATTGAAATGAATCTTCAGCCTTTGATACGATCCCTCTATGCCTGAATGTCCACCCCATGAAGAATCATGGGCAGCACTGATAACCTGATGTCTAAGATTAGTAGAGATGCCAATGTACAGCTTTCCCAGGATTTTGATAGTGCCTCGGGTAACAGACACACCTACACCAGTACCCAGATTAATCGCCTTGCTCACACTAGCAGCTGCTATACATTCTTGTGCAAAAGTATCATTCTCGTAGGACTGATGTACTTCTTCCATCCAAGCAGGAGAAATCACAGAAATAGCCCCGAGAGAACCCTGCTTATAATCCTCAAACCTGCGTGACAGTGTATCAGCAGCTATGTTTTCCTTTACTTCCTTGTACTCAATATCATAATCAAGCCCAAGCATCTTCATCAACCCTTTTCTCTGTATCCTTGTGACAATTTTCTGCTCTAACAAATGCTTGAGACTTTGGTGATCAGTCTTGATGATAAAATGATGCCCATCCAAGTAATGCCTCCACCTTTCCACTGCGAGCAAAATTGCAAGATACTATTTTTCATATGTGAAAAGTGCTTGATGTTTCGCACTCAAAACCTAACTAAGATAAGCTATGGGCCTCCCTTCTTGTGACAATACTGCCGCAACACCATTTCCACACGCACCAGTTTCCTGCACTTCTGGTTCGATAATGCTCACCAATTCAGTAGGGGCTATAGCAAATAGCTGACCTACCCATTGGAATGAGCATTTCTTGAATCCTTTCTTCATCCTGCTCCCTTTCATGACCTGCAATTGGGCTTGTTCTGCTATACCTTGCAAAGTCACTTTAGATCCTTGTATTTCAAAGAAAACCGTGAGGTTAGCAAAATCAAACAACACCGGGCTGTAAGCCCTCATCCAATTGACCCCAAGCACCATATCACACCCTCCCAAAGGAAGGATTCTAAAGTCATAACTGAACTTGCGGTCCTACATTACCCCATTGAACCCACGGCATTTGTTTTGAGCCATTATAGATTTCTCATCAGCCATGGTAACAGCGAGGGGATGAGTTTTAATCACTTCATGACCCACTTTCTTAACCACTTTAGGATCAACAAAACTATGGGTACTATGAGGAAGATGATAGACCTTTTACCTGCCTTTCCTCTGATTCGGATCGTGCTGTGGGCACCATTTCCAGTCAAATCTATCATTGAAATCTCCACAGCAGCATCATCTATGCTTTCCTCGAGGTCCTGATCTGATTCAGCCCCATCACCCTCAATTTCCTCGTCCTCAGAATGTTCTCCAGCACAAACCCCCTCAGCTCCAGCAAGATGAATTGTCAAGCTTCATAATTGAACTCCAAGGACACAATGTCATCACTTGTACTTCCAAGGTATTACATTTGACTAACCAAAGTCTACCACTTCCACTTTCCAGATTGTTCAACCTGAGTTTAGCTCTTGTTTGGACCACTTTCAGCTTCTTGCCTCCAATTAACACGCTGCAGCTAAAGTGATTCCAACTAACAAACTCTAATCCTTCTTTGACGGGAATAAGTATGGATGTAAAACACCCCAGCCCAAGAGACCAATGTAACAATAAAACAGCCTGATACTTCACCAATTCCACAAGTTGTGCTGCAGAGATCAAAAATTCGGCAGTGTATAACCAAGACAAATCATTGCCGTGAATATCACAGATTTCAGCTGTATTATGGAAGCTTCTTGCTGCTAATAAGTTAATACATCTTCCCAAGGCCACATAAGCACCAACCACACTCAATCTGAACAACACATTTACTGCTGACAGTGAAGGAATTGCAATTCTCCAAAAATGTTCAGCAGCCTCTAATACTTCCATTGCTTGAATCTTGAGTGTGAACTTGTAAGGTCTGAAAATCTCAGCCTTTTCCTCCCAAACTCTTGCATAGACCACACCAACAAAGTTTTCATGAGCCCTTGAATGCCAAAGACTCACTGTCATGACCAGAACTCCCAAAACATTCCAATCAACATTGTTAAAGCTGCAGCTCGCCATATCCAGCCTGTTCTCAAGACTTTCCTGGATTTGAAGCTCATCCGGCCACCAAACATGCCTCAAATGATCAAGCTCTGCTTTCTTGTCAACCATCTCAAACATGAGTAACAAATATAACAAGTGGAGACACCAACAGAATTCTTGAGCAGCTGTAAACTCTTCCCAATCTAGAGCTGATCTGTTCCACTCTACCTTGCTGATTTTCACTCTAATTTCAGCTAGAATTAACCTCAATGTTGCACTAATCTTTTCCATCCAAACATTAAGAGAATATTGAAGCTTGTGCACATAATTTTTCCATTTAGAACAACCACAACTGAGCACCCCAAACATGTTCAGGTTCTGAATTTGATCAGCACATTTCAGTTGCTGTTTGTTCCAATTTCCAAGTGCTATCATCTTTGTCTTTACTTGGCTTCGTGCACCAGCTGTGAGGTCATACCAGCAGCCCAACATATCTTCAAACCATCCACAAGTCCTTAACCAACTAATCGCAGTTACCATCCCTTCAAGGAGAAGCTTTTCTAACAACTGAGACTTCAATGACACCAATTCTGGAACAATTGAGACTACAATGACAAGATCTGAATTATGCAGCTTGCAACATGTAAAATCCTTCCCCTCAAAGCATGCTTTGATGTTAACCTCACTGGTTGAACAGCAGGAGAATTTGGCCCTCTAAATTGTTCTCGAATCTCGGCTAATTTCACTTCAAGTTAATGCATATGCTGATAAAAATGCATGTTAAGCCTTTCCTCAAGTTCTTGTGATTGAAGAACGACCTGATCAGATCTCTTGACTTCAATCGGCTGAGCTTGCTGATCAACCTTACCATTGAGCTGCTGATTAATTTGATTCATTTGAAGTTGCATATCAATCTGATTCTGCCGTAATGCTTCTGCATTTGATTGCCTAATTTGAGCAACCACTGCCTTCAGTTTAAGTTCCAATTGATAATTCGTGACCAGATC
Source organism: Simmondsia chinensis (assembly GCA_018398585.1). NCBI lineage: Eukaryota > Viridiplantae > Streptophyta > Magnoliopsida > Caryophyllales > Simmondsiaceae > Simmondsia > Simmondsia chinensis. Next base: position 15,103,339 of record JAGTTD010000004.1, read on the forward strand.
GTGACCTGCTGCACCACTGCTGCTAACAACCTCAGCGTGTGTCGACTTGGCAGTTCCTGATCTTGTTGTCACACCTCCATCCATAATTCGCTCTTAAACTTCAAAATGTGAATTGTTTTGATTGATTTTCGAATTAACAGTAGCACAATCACCAGTTATGATCAACAATTTTCTGAAATTTCAGGATCAAATTTAAGAACCACAAATCTGAATTTGATCGGCTAAAAGTGATCTAAAATCAGTATTGAATTGAATTTTTTTTTAATTTTGATTACGCATTCGATTGGAAGCCAAACGAGGCTCTAATACCAATTGTTAAGATCGAGATTAAATCTTAATATTAACCTAAGATAAAGAGAGTAAGGGATGAGGAAGAAGTGAAGGAGATGAGGAAATAGAGAGAAATAGATGAGAGAAAGAAGGTTTAGTCTCAAGAGATTGGTTTGATATTTTATTGAATGAGTAAGGATTACACATGATCATCCTACTTATAGGAAATACAATGTAAGCTAAAACATTGAACCTAGACTTAACAACTAACCGCCTCAACTAACAAAATATCTAACTAACTAAATAAAATATCTACTAACACACACCTAAGGCATTGGTGCCTAGATACTCCTAAAGCCAGCCGTAACCTGCTGCAGCAGGTTACTACAATGCAGGTCATTACAATGCACTTAATTACAACACATAGCTAGACAATACTTAACCCAGACCAATACATCTTTATTACCCCACAATATCAGCACCAATCAACCACATAACAGCCCCCCAGCAGCAGCTATCGAACATAGCATTAACCCCTCTCAAGCCCTGGATTCTCGGGTCATAACACTAATCTACTCCCAAATGACTACTCCTTGTCACTTGAGCCTTTCAATAAGCTTGATGATGCTTTTGACACTTAGGCTCAAGATTGAACCTTTTACAACCAGTCCTTTTGTACCTATGCTCAAAACCAACCTTTTCCCATCGATCCTTTGGTATGTAGGATCATAATTCAACCCATTTACAACCAATCCTTTTGTATGTTGGCTAGGATCAACCTTTACAAGAAAAAAAGTTTAAAAGAATCATAGTTTTGAAAGAGTGATTTAACAATCAAATCAAGCTTTAAACAAGCTAAGGATATTCCAGTTATGCTCAACAAATTCAATTAAAGAGAGTTAAGTGATGCTCAAAAGTTATTGAGAAAACAATAAGATATTAAAATTTTAAAAACTCAAGTAGAATACAAGAAATCAAATCAATAAAAACTTGGTAGTTGGGTGATTTGAATAAAGCATTTAAGGCCTATTTATATGAAAATTAGGACCTAACTATTCGTTGATAGAGGTTTAAAAAAGATAGGAAAGAAATTAGATTGAAGAAAGTAGCCGTTATGACCTATCGCTAGCATGTGTGTCGACATACAAGGCTTATGTGTCGAGACACAGACCCTGTGTGTCGACTCAGAATAGCTCAATGTTGGTAGCTAGTCTTTGTGTGTCAATGAATGCTTTTATGTGTAGACACTTAACATGCCTGGGTATTTTTTGAACGTTTTCGACGGTTGGGCTTAACTTGTTTCCATCTTTAGGCTTATTTTTGAATAAATAAATTTTTAATCAAGCCAAAACACGACTAAGAGATTTTCCATAATCTTGTTGTTTTAGGCACACCACTGATAATGCCTATTTATAAAATATTTCTATTAAAAAATGGAATCAACTCGAAGTTAAGTTGAGTTCCTTTTTCAAATAAAATGAGATAAAAAAATGTTATGAGTCCATCTTATATCTTGTATTTATGTTAATTGTAATAAGCTTTGAATTACCATTGTAGTGTTGCATTGTCATCTGTAGCCTTCATTCTTAGTTAAGTGGTTGGCGCTTTATTTTGAATGGTGGTTAAGGCGGTTAAGGGTCAATTGGCAAAGTCAAGTGTGGCGACCAGGGTTAGTTAAGTTGGTTGATTTGAGTCTTATTCCAATGTATCTTAGCCGGTTTAGAGAGCTTATATATAAGCTTGATTCATCTTGTATTGATTCATTCAATGAAATTACAAGAAATATCTTGATTCTCTTTCTCATCTAACTCTCTCTCTATTTCTCATCTCTATTCACTTATTTTCTCATCTCTGCCTCTCTATCCACAAGGTCAAGATTCAAGACTGTTCTTGAATCTTAACAATTGGTATCAGAGCTTGTGCTGCTGCTGATTGATCATCCTTTGGTTGATTAGAAGCAAGTACCAATGGCTAGTGGTGTTAAAACTCGATCTGAGGCTGCAAATGCAGTTGCAAATGTCACTTATGCTTCGGTTGTAGGTTCCAATGCAGCAGCAGGAGCTGAGGTCAAACAATTCGATCAATTGAGGCTTCGAATGGAAGAAATGTTCTCTCAAATGCAACAGTCACAACTAAGTCAGGATCGAAAATTTGCAGATCGTTTGGTTCATCATTCTCAATAAATCGAGGAAAAGATCTTAGGTTTGCAGCAGCAAATCACAAGATATTCAGGCACTGAAGTCTTATTAGCTGCCAGCCAGCAGGTTCGTACTCCAGAGGTTGTGCAATTGTAATCAGCTCGTGTGGTAGCTGACATTCAGATCATCCACTTGATCTAGTGCAACCTCAAGTAGCAAGTTTGGCAAGTGGACAGTTAGGTCGTCCATCAGATCAGATGCAACAACAGAATTCTAGAACAAGTGATGTTTTAGCCAGCAATAGAAGTGGTTGTTTCAAGCAACCAAGGATTGAAATGGAACCTTTTGATGGAAAGCAACCTCAATCGTGGATAAGGAGGTGTGAACAATATTTTCATTTTTATCACATTACGGAGGCTGAGAAGGTGGAATTAGCAGCTGTTTATCTTCAAGGAGATCATAAGGTATGGTTCTATAACCTTTTGATAAGTAATCCTTCATTATCTTGGGCTGAATTTGTGGAGGAACTATGTCAGAGGTATGGTGAAGAGGATTCAAGTGATATTATGGATAATTTCAACAAAGTGGTGCACACTACCTCTGTGAAAGAATACATGACTAGATTTGAGAACTTGAGAGCAAGCATGATCTCCATTTATCTGAATACAACTGAATCTTACTATGTTTTAAGTTTCATTAGTGGCTTAAAACCAAAGATTAAAAATCTTGTCAAGGCCATTGGGCCTAGATCCTTGTCTAAAGCTTATGCTAAGGCTAAATTGTTTGAGGCTGCAGTTCATGCATCCTACGATGGACCTAGGAACAGAGGTAATAGCTCCCATCAGCAATAGAAGGGATCGGTCAGGCCCAAGTCTGGTCATTTTGATGAAAAGAAGGTGCAAAAGCTGTGTTTAAGAGGTAATCAGCCTTATTTCTTGGGACACAAATGTAATCCTAAGTTCCTCATGTCAGCAAGAGGGACTGGTGCAGCTGATGATTCTGAGGAGGAGAAAAGGAAAACTAAAATGGATAGCTTAAGACAAGATTCATAAGATGAATCACTCGAGGATGAAGTGGAGATCTCGGTAAAGGCTTTGATAGGAAATAGATCTCATAATACTATCCAAATTAAGGGGCAAGCAGGTAAGAAGGCTATTGTTATTTTGATCGATAGTGGCAGCACTCATAGTTTCATTGATCCTAAAGTGGTCAGGAAGGTTGGGCATGAAATGATCAAGACTCAGCCATTGGCAGTGACAGTGGCAGATGGGAATTCTATCCTTACTAAGACCAAGTGCCAGGAATTTAGTTGGTCAATGCAGAGTCACAGTTTGTGTATGATTTCAGGATCTTGCCATTGGGAGGTTGTGACATGATTCTTGGTGTGGATTGGATGAGATCTTTCAGTCCAATTGTCTTTGATTTTGCTCAAGTGACAGTTTCATTTGAGAGGCAAGAAACCACTATCAAGTTGCAAGGGACGGCTGAACATGCTCAACTTCAATTGCTTATAGGCAAAAGTTTGGAAGATGGAATCAAAAAAGGATCTTATCTATGGGTTGGCCAACTATTAGCAATTGAATCTTCTAAATTGAGAGAGCTATCTCATCCTAAAGTTCATTCTTTGATTGAGGAGTTTAAGGACTTGTTTGAGCAACCAGATTCATTGCCTCCTAAGAGGAGTTTGGATCATGCAATACCCCTCAAGCCTAAATTAGAACCGATGAATCTAAGGCCTTACAAGTATCCACACTCTCAGAAGACTGAGATAGAAAGGAAAATTGAGGAACTGCTTAAGACTTGTTTCATTCGACAAAGTCACAGTCCATATGCTTCTCTGGTCATATTGTTGAGAAGAAGGATGGCACGGCTAGGATGTGCATTGACTACAGGCAGCTTAATTCGCTTACAGTCGAGGATAAGTTCCTATTCTAGTTATTGATGATCTTCTGGATGGGCTTCATGGTGCACACTTCTTTTCTAAATTAGATATGAGGTAGGGGTATTATCAGATTAGGGTGATGGAGCAAGATGTGTACAAGACAGCTTTTAGAACTCACCATGGTCATTACGAGTTTGTGGTAATGCCCTTTGGTTTAACCAACGCTCCGGCTACCTTTCAAGCAGTCATAAACGATGTGTTCAAACAGTTCTTGAGGAGGTTGGTGTTGGTGTTCTTTGATGACATTCTGATTTACAGTGCTTCATTAGAGGAACATTTGGAACATCTGAGGGAGGAATTCATGGTGATGCGCAGCCACGAACTTTATGCGAAGTTTGTCTAAGTGCTTATTTGCTCAGTCACAAGTTGTGTACTTAGGACATGTGATCTCATAAGAAAGATTTTCCACGGATCCTTCTAAAGTTCAAGCCTTGAAAGAATGGCCAGTTCCTATCACACTCAAGCAATTGAGAGGATTTTTGGGGTTGACTGGTTATTACAGGAAATTCGTGGCTGGGTATGGAGCAATTGCTAAGCCATTAACTAATCTCTTAAAGAAGGATGCCTTCAAGTGGTCAGATGAAGCTCAAGATGTGTTTAAAGCTTTGAAGGCAGCTATGCATGCAGCTCCCGTCTTGGCAATGCCTGATTTCAAGGTGGAGTTTGTGCTAGAAACTAATGCCTGTGGAAGAGGTATTAGGGCTGTATTATCTCAAAAAGGGAGGCCTATAGCTTACCTTAGCCAAGCATTGAGTCCTAAGCAGATGGAGTTATCTACTTATGAGAAGGAGTACCTTGCTATCCTCTTGGCTGTTGAGAAATGGAGACACTACTTAGAGGGCCATCTTTTTGTCATCAGAACTGATCATCAAAGCTTAAAACATTTGCTTGAGCAAAGGATTGTGACTAGAATCCAGAAGAAAGGCTTGATAAAGACGCTTGGTTTAGATTATGCAATTGAGTATCTGAAGGGAAAAGAAAACCAAGCAGCTGTCTTTGTCCGAAGATTGGAAGAAGCTGAGTATGGTTTTTATAGAGCTATATCTATTGTACTTCTAGCTTAGATTGAACAGGTTTATAAGTCCTATGAGAATGATATCTTTGCCCAGGATTATATGACTGCTTTCAGCATTAATAGGACCAGTTGTCCTGCATCTTATGCTGAAGTATCTGTTATTTAAGGTATCATTAGGCTAAAGGAAGGCTGTACATTGGATCCTCCACTGATCTGAGACAACAAATTATTGGTGCCTCTCATGATTCTGCTTGGGGAGGTCATTCTAGCAATGAGGGTACATATCAAAGAATCAAAGGATACTTTAGTTGGACTAAATTGAAGAAAGATGTAAAGGAATTTGTGCAGGCTTGTGAGGTTTGTCAGCAAACCAAGACTGGTGACAGTAAGTATCAAGGTCTTCTCCAGCCTCTTCCAATTTCAGAGTGTGCTTGGCAACACATAAGTGTGGATTTCATCGAAGGCTTGCCTAGATCAGAAGGCAGGGAGGTTATTTGGGTGGTTGTGAATCATTTCACCAAGTTCAGCCACTTTGTTGCCTTAGCAAAACCAATAATAGCTGAAAGACTTGCAAAGGTGTTCCTCGATAGGATATATAAGTTTCATGAATTACCACAATCCATAATTTCTGATCGAGACAAGCTTTTCACCAGTCACTTTTAGAGGGAATTGTTTGTTCTTATGGGTAATACATTGGCATTGAGCTCTTCTTACCATCCCCAAACGGATGGCCAAACAGAACGTGTAAATCAATGCATTAAGCAATATTTGAGGAGCATGGTTTTCAGTCATCCTAAAGAATGGGGCAGATGGCTATCTTTATCAAAGTTTTGGTACAATACTCACTTTCATTCCTTTATTGGCACTACTCCCTTCAAGGCTCTGTATGGATATGATCCTCCCTCACCCTTGGTTTTGCAAAGAATTGCTTCATCAGTTGTAGAAATGTCTAATTGCTGCAAAGAAGATAGTTGGTACAACTTCTCAAGGATAATTTACAGCAGGCTCAAGCAAGGATGAAGTATTATGTTGATAAGAAAAGAGCTAATAAGTCCTTTGATGTGGGTGACTTGGTTTACTTGAAACTTTAGCCATACAGACAAGCATTTGTGGCAGTAAGCAAGAACACCAAGCTTTGTGCTCGATATTTTGGACCTTGCAAAGTTATTGAAAAGCTGGGAAGGTGGCTTATAGGCTGGAATTGCCCCCTGATTCTTATGTTCACCCGGTTTTTCATGTTTCCCTTTTGAAAAAGCGGGTCAAGAGAAGTAGATCAAGTTATATTCATTCACTAGAAGTTAATACCAGTGGAGGATTGTTGCAAACTCCAACAGCAATTTTGAATTCCAGAATGCTGCAGCTCTCTGGGAAATCAGTGGAAGAAGTGTTGGTCCATTGGGCTAACTTGGAGGAGGAAGATGCTACTTGGGAAAGAATGAAGTTCTTGAAGAGCCAATTTCCATCCTTCCATTCTTTAGACAAGAATGCTTTCAAGGGGAAAGAATAGTTATGAGTCCATCTTAAATCTTGTGTTCGTGTTAATTGTAGTAAGCTTTGAATTAGCATTGTAGCGTTGCATTGTCATATGTAGCCTTCATTCTTAGTTAAGTGGTTGACGCCTTATTTTGAATGGTAGTTAAGGCGGTTAAGGGCCAATTGGCAAAGTCAAGTGTGGCGGTTGGGGTAGTTAAGTCAGTTGATTTGAGCCTTGTTCCAATGTATCTTAGCCGGTTTATAGAGTTATAAATAAGCTTGATTCATCTAGCATTGATTAATTCAATGAAATTACAAGAAATATCTTGATTCTCTCTCTCATCTAACTCACTTTCTATTTCTCATCTACTTTCACTTCTTTTCTCATCTCTAACTCTCTATCCACAAGGTTAAGATTCAAGATTGTTCTTGAACCTTAAAAAATACTTCTTGAGACGCATGGACTTGGATCTTGTTCTCTTTATCTTTTGGATTATTCTCATTTGAACTTTAATTATTTTTCTTTTGATTCATCATCTTCAAATGCTTGGTATCGACATGTGTCAATCTTGACTTTTCTTGCATTCTTATGAGTCATTTTTTAACAAGACTAGCGTAATTAAGTATAATGACTCATAAAATGATTATTATCATCAAAATTACAATGTTAATGGCCTTTAGTGCTAACATAAACCAAATAATCAATTCAATCCAGGCTTTTTGTTCGAACTAGTATTTAAGCACTCTAAAAAGGAATAGATATTATTCAGGAAAAATTTAAAGGAAACCGCTCCAAAATATGAGCCTAGAAAAGCACCTTTTTGATATTGATGTGATTTTAAAGGTTGTTTTAAAATCATGTACTTGCAAGCGTCCGAGATTGTCGTAGCTAAATCAGGTATATGGATCATATCCATGGAGAATTAGAGTTACGTCGAATTTAGCTGTTAATGAGCGGTTGAAATTTGGTTTTTTTTTGTTTAAATAGTTTGTTGACTGAATTAATAAGACTAAATATAAACTAAAGTTGTCAATTCAATTGAGATTAGTTTAGTGAATGAATTCAAGGTAGTTTTACTCGTATCTCGTTATTATATTCTACTATGACAATGATTTAGGAGGCTTAGGCTATAAGCACTAAGCTCGGGTTAATATTTAAACTAGGGCTTAGGGTAATTAACTAATCTAAAGGCATAACCTATCATATCACCCAACGTGTAGTATATGTTATCTCATTAGCACTACTTAATTCTTTTCTTGCTCCTAATTCAATATTAAACCTGAAAAATACTTAAGTTAGGGTTTAGGGTAATGAACTAGTCTAAGGGCATAACCCATCGTATCACCCTAAGTGTAGCATGGATTATCTCAGTAGCACTAACAAATTTCACTCCCTAAATATTAACTTGTATAGAAGATTGTGTTTAGAGTTGGGTACAACCTCAACCCTAACCACGAGTGAAAATCAACTATGTGATGGTCTAGGCTACAAGCTCGTAGACTGATGCTAATAATTTGGAGATTTTAATATGGCTACAACCTCACACAAAAAAAAAAAAAAAAAAAAAAAAAACCAAACAACAATCATAAATTCCCCACATAAGTGCGTATATAACATAACAAAACTATTATCTACAATAAAATATAAATCTGGGATAAGTCCTTCATCCCTAAACTAAAAGTCTATTTCTCCATGAAAGTCCTAAACATCATGAAATCTAAAAGAGAAAATAATAATAACTAAAACTAAGGACTTGAAGATTCACTTAATTGATGTTAACGTTTGATTCCCCAAGCACTCCGACCACCTACGCTTCGGCGTTTGAGAACCCCTTGGATCTTGTAACAGCTTCAAGAAGGAGAGGGGGAGAGGAGGCATGGCAAAAGATACGAAAATATGTCTCCCCGCTCTTTGTTTGTATCTACAACGTGACCTACTGGTCAGCTTGTAGAAGTAGAGCCGATCGATCGGCTTAGGCACTGTACTGGGCCTATTGATCGGCTTGGTTTCTTGATTGATCGAAAGCCCCACTGTAAACCATGTCCTGTGCGAGCCGATGATTAATATGTACTTCATGTCAATTGATCGTTTAGTACCCGAAACATTACGAGACCTATTGGGGTTATCGAATTACAACCTTATTGGTCATTCTTTTCCACATGTGGTTGGGCTTCTCGAAGTAATCTTCAAATATGCCTCGATTATTCTTGATTCTGCCACTTTTCAACCTTTGTTTGCTCCGTTGTACTCCAAGCCTAAATGTACCTAGATTACAACAAAACACACATGTAAAAGCTGCATATGTCGCGGGAATGAAGAATAAAATATGTACATATAAGGCACATCAACATCCCCAAATCCACTCCTTGCTTGTCCTCAAGCAAGATTCAGCTCAAACTAGCCAAAGGTGAAAATTTTTGATCAAGAATTAATTGTGAAAAAGATATTCCGATCATATTTGAAGGTATACCTGAGAGCATGGTTATCAAAATCGTGAGTCAGATAGTAGGATCATACGATCCTATGATCCCACTATGCTTGACCGATCCGGATCGCTTAAAAAATTGTAAGTAGACTTGCATCGAACTCGAGTAGATTGGTAGGATCGGGGTAGGATCGCTGATTCTACACCGATTCTACCGAGTCAATAACAAAAAATAACATATTTGATGTTTGACATCGATTCTACACCGCTTCCACCGATTTTACTCCGCTTTACCGATTTTACTCCGCTTCTACCGATTCTACTATGATTCTACTCCGATTTTATAGATTTTACTGATTCTTCATGTTATTTTTTAAATTTATTTTTTTATTTTTTTATTTTTATTTTTTTACTTTTTTACTTTTCCCTTCCCCTCCTCCCCTTCTCATTTTTTCCCCTCCCCTTTCCCTTCCCCTTTCCCCTCTCATAACTTAACCTTAAGCATTCTCTCACATCACACTCTTTACTTATCTTCACTAACAGACCTGGCCATCACCGATTGTTTCCAACTGACGTCAATCGACTACCCCAACAACCCACCAAGGTTTGACACTGACCTACGGGCCACACATAGACATAGCTCATTTTCTTTTTGGGTAAATTACTTTTTTTTGCTTTATTTCTTATTCTTCTAGCATATTGAGTTATTGGGTAGTTGTTTTGATTTTTATTTGGTTTATTTTCAGCTTGATTTTATTTTTTGGACTTTTTTGATGTTCTTTATTAAATATTTGAGGCTTGTAATGCGATAATATTGGATACAAGTTATGGTTTTGCACATAAAGTAGAGTCTTACAATTCTCGATCCGATTCTACGATTGTAGAGAGTCTTTATGTAATGTTATTATAACACCAGTTCTAACTCAAGTTCTCGTGAATTGAGTCTTTTTACTAGTATGTGAGCTTAGAACTTCTTTCCCCTTTGTCTAATTTTAAACCCTCCAAATTTATAATGAATAGAGAGAATAATCAAAGGAATCAGCTGTCCTAATCCTTCACCACTAATCAATAGTGAAATCAAAAGGCTTCTCTTTTCTCTCTTGTTTTCCTTTTTTTCCCTCATGGTCAGGCGTGTCTATGTATCAAGTTTTCGGCCAGTGACTCCCGATCCAGTTGGCTCAAGGTACCGAGTGAAGAGCATTCCTCGAACTTAATGGGTCGAGTCAAAGGAATTCAAAGTCTAAGCCATTACTAGCACATACCGTTTGTTTTTTTTTTTTCCCACATTAGGTGTTAGTGCTTATTATAAAGACCTAAATGGGTTGATTCTTCTTAAGCTTTCTCTATGGCCCATGTAGCGAGCTTTGGATTTTCAGTTCCCGACCTATTTGGGTCAAGGTACTAGGTGTTAAGACACCCCTATGGGCTTATTTGCTCAAGACACAAGGGCTACAAAAGCCAACAAGTCACATTTTTTTTTTTTTATTTGGAATTACTTAAGATAAAGAGATAGGAAATTGATTTCAACATTGTTAAGAGTAAAATGGTTTATTCAAATTCCTCAAACTATTTCCGCTATTTCAAAATAAAGAGTAGGATATGTCATAAAATTAAGGGTAAAAATTAGTAATCGCTCTAACAAGTTAAACGACACAAATACAGATTCAAAAGTTAGATCTAGGAATAATCTCGTTACATAAATATTCTAATCATCATAGTATATCTCAAATTTGATCTTCAATAGAGGCCACCGTAGTTCTATGCTAATCAATTCAAAACTCAGCTAATTTAAGCAAAAACAATGCTAAAAGGACAATCAAGAGCTCACACCATTCATCCCATCCCCAAACCCAAACCTTGCATTGTCCTTAATGCAAGTCAATGAAAGTAAACACAAGCAAGGAAAGGAAAGATATAACTTGAGGTGTGGCATATTCAGCTATGCATGGCGAGCAAATCCAAAAAGGAAAGACAGAATAGCAAGCTACAATCGAAGAAAGAGAAGACAAAATACTAAACAGACTTGTTAGTAGTCTTAGAAATAAGGATTGTACAAGTGTTTAGTAAAACAAAAGCAAAGTTAGTATGGTAGAGATAGCAAAAGAATATGTAATTGACGGAGAGCTCATGCGGAAAAACAAATGAAAACACATACAAAATTAAAAGTAGGTTAGGCTGCCTCCCAAGAGCGCTAAGTTTAACATCTTCAACCAAATGCAATTTAGAGCACAAAGTCAACAAAAATCCGAGGCAATATCTGCCATTAAACTTAGGTTGAGCCAATAGGGACGATCCCCAAACCCAATAGTGCTTCTAGATCCGTGACTATCAAGGAGGGAAACATTACTAGCATCGGGGTCACGAATCTCTATCCTATAAAGTGTAGGTGATCACGCAAAACTATTGACGCAGACAAGGAAACTATTATAATTTGCACTTTTAGTAGAATCGAGCTTATCCGACTCTACCAAAGGGTCAATATCACCAAACCCATAGCATTCCAACTCGTCCTCAGTCTCAGGGTGTCGAACAAAGTTCGAGACCTTCAATTTGCCCTTGAGGTTTCCAAAAGAAACCTCCAACACTCCCCTCCTACAGTGAATCACAGCGTCGGCCGTGGCTAGGAGCGATCGACCTAGAATAATGGGAGCGTTGTGCTTCTATCTAGGAGCAGGATCCATATCTAAGACAATAAAATCAACAGAGAAGACAAACTTGTCAACCTTGACAAGTACATCTTCCACTACTCCATAAGGTACGCGCTTTGTCCTATCAACCAACAGAAGTGTAATATTGGTCGGCTTAAGGTTTCCTCTACCCAATTCTTGAAAAATGGAGTAAGGGATGAGGTTGACACTCGCTCGTAGGTCGTGAAGGGCTCAACTAGTGTACCACTCCCTAATAACACATGGGACCGTAAAGGCCCTAGGATCTCTAATTTGGCAGGGCGCCCTTTGCAAGAATGCTGCTCACCTTCTCGATGAGTCGAACCTTCTTAGGAGTGTGAGCTTGGGCGAGCTTCTTTTTCGTGCAAAGGTCCTTGAGGAACTTGATGTACATAGGAATGTGCTTAATGGTGTCGATCAATGGTACGTTGATTTTAACGTGCTTAAACACATCTTTGAGCTTAGCCCTCTTTGGGTCGTCCTTATCCTTCTGTCCTATAAAGACTAAAGGGAAAGGAACAATGGGTTCATAGACCCTCTCTTGTGGTCCCTCTCTATCAGCAGTGGGAGGGGGAGTCACATCCTTCTTGACCTCAACCTCAACTTTCCTAAGGTTCTTCTTTTCAGAGACCGACACAACCTTAGCTTGCTCACAATTGAGCAAGCTAAGGTTAGAACTAGTTGAGCCTGTGGGATTTGTGAGTGGTTAGGAGGGTAACCTCCTTATCTCTATTCTATTGAGTGCATAGGCCAACTATCCTATCTAGTTCTCTATTTTGGCAATAGATTGCGAGCGAGACCGAATCAGTTGGGTGGTGTCCTCCATAAAGTGAAGCATATGCTCCTCGAATTGTGACATATATCCTGGAGATGGGGGATGAGGGTTATCATGAGGAATAGTGGAATGAGGTCGAGTATCATACCTGTGCCCTCCCTGAAAATGGAAAGGGTGCGCATTACCTACAAATCCGGGATCTTGTTGTCTCTTGGGTTGATTTTGATTGGCGTTCTACTTTTGTGAGAAGTTCGGATGATTATGCCACCCGGGATTGTAGGTGTTGGAGAATGGGTCGTTATTCCTCGAATATCCTTAAGCTGCATAAACCCATTCCTGCACGTATTCGAGGAATTGAGACGCATATAAGCAATCAAGCACGTTATGGACCTCACCTGAATAAATGCCACACAGAGTAATACCATCCATTGACTTAGATGTGTGGACTGGGCGCACATTAGTAAGGTGTGCATGCATGTTTATAAGCTAATCCATTTTCCTATTAAGGGCGGCCAGTCTAAGGTTAACGTCATCGTTCGGTGCTACTTTGTAGACACCGCATGTGCTCCCTTCAACTACCCTCATAGAGGAGGCTTGGTCGAGGGAATGTTCACTGAGGCGCTCAAATAATGTCCATGCCTTGTTTTCATCTTGCTGGTTAAATGCTCCCCCGCATGAAGCATTAATCATCTACTTTTGATCATCATAGAAGTTTTGTACAAGAGCCCACTTGGGTGACTTGTGGTCGGGACAGCTTCTAAGGAGTTCCTTAAATTTGTCCCAACTTTCATGAAATTGCTTCCGATCTTTTTGTTCAAAACTATTGATCGTACGCCTAACAACCATAGTCATGGCCTTCAGATAAAACTTAATCAGGAACTTTTGTTGGAGGTCAACCCAGGTGGTGATTTTGCCCCTCGGAAGGGACTAAAACCACCTTTTGGCTACATCTTTTAACAAAAATGGAAAAAGACGTAGTCTAATAGCATCAGTTAAGACACCTTGATAGTAGCAAGTTTCGCATATTCCAATGAAAACATTAAGGCGCTCGTATGGGCTCTCAATCGGCTTGCCATAAAAGGTGGGAAGCATGTTGCTGATCCTTAGCTTAATTGCGAAGTTTGCATTATCTACTGCGGGTAACACAACTCCGGTGGGAGCAACGTACATTTGGGGGACAAAGTGGTGCGCAATCGTACGAGATACAAAGTTAGCCATAACAAAAAAAAAAAAATTATAATAAATAAAAATAAAAGAAAAATAAAATAGAAAATAAATTAAAGAAAACTAAGTAAGTTTTTTTTTTAAACAAAATAAAATAAAAAAAACCCCTTTAATTTATAAATCAACTTAACCTACCGATTTCCCAGCAACGGTGCAAAAACTTGATGTGATTTTAAAGGTTGTTTTAAAACCGTGTACTCATAAGTATACGAGATCATCGTAGCTAAATCAGGTATACGGGTCGTATCCACAGGGAATTGGAGTTAAGTTGGATTTAGTTGTTAATGAGCAGTTTAAATTTGGTTTTTATTTGTTTAAATAGTTTGTTGACTGAATTAATAAGAGTAAATACAAACTAAATATGTGAATTTAATTGAGGTTAATTTAGGGAATGAATTCAGAGTAGTTTTACTTGTATCCTATCATTATATTCTATTATAACAATGATTTAAGAGTCTTAGGCTACAAGCACTAAACCTGGGTTAATATTTAAGCTATGACTTGGGGTAATGAATTAATCTAAAGGCATAACCTATCATATCACTCTACATATAGTATAGGTTATCTCATTAGCACTACTTAATTCCTTTCTTGCTTCTAATTCAATATTAAACCTGAATTAATACTTAAGTTAGGATCTAGTCTAAGGGAATAACCCATCGTATCACCCTAGGTGTAGCATTGATTATCTCAATAGCACTAACAAATTTCTTTGTCACTCCTAATTAAATATTAATTTGTATAAAAATTGTGTTTAGAATTAGGTATGACCTTAACGCTAATGACGCGTGAAAACCAGTTATGGTCTAGGCTACAAGCTCGTAGACTGACGCTAATAATTTGGAGATCTTAACATGGCTACAAGCTCACACAAAGAAAACCAAATAACAATCATAAATTCCCCATAGGGGTGCGTATATAACATAGCAAAACCATTGCCTACAATAAAATATGAATATGGGATACGGACGGCTATCCGTCTTTCATCCCTAAACTAAAAGTCTACTCCTCCATGAGAGTTCTAAATATCATGAAGTCTAAAAGAGAAAATAATAATAACTAAAACTAAGGACTTGAGGACTCCCTCAATTGACGTTGACATTGATCCTTGCTTTGATTCTCCCAGCACTCCGACCACCTGCGCTTTGGCATTAGAGAACCCCTTGGATCTAGTAGAGGCTTCGGGACAGAGAGGAGGAGAGGAGGCATGGAAAAAGATATGAAAATAGGTCTCCCCCCTCTTTATTTATACCTGCGGTGTGACCTACTAGTCACGTCGCAGAAGCCGAGCCGATCGATTGGCTTGGGCATTGTACTGGGTTGATTGATCGGCTCGGTTTCCCGATTGATCGAAAGCTCCACTGTAAACCGTGTCCTGCGTGGGCCGCTAACTGATCGATACTTCATGTTGATTGATCGTTTACGAGATTTATTTGGGTTACCAAATTACGAGTCAATTGGCCATTCTTTTACACACGTGGTTAGGTTTCTCAAAGTAATCTTCAAATATGCCTCGATTATGCTTGATTTTGCTACTTTTCAACCTTTGTTTGCTCCGTTACACTCCAAGCCTAAAGGTATCTAAATTATAACAAAACACACATATAAAAGCCGAATATGTCGCGGGAATGAAGAATAAAATATGTAAATATATTTCAATAAATCGTGATGAGTAAATCATGTCAAAATTTGTCTCTCTTTTTTTGATATTTATTCATCTATCTAATTTGAAAAATAAAAAAATAGAAATTGAAGAATAAATTAGATTTTGCATAATTGTTGCATATTATGTATCACTTATCATGTAATAGTTGTCTGGCCAATTTAATATTTACTTTGCAAATAAAGTGTATAGTTTTTTTAATACAACAATTAATTTAAAAGTAACCCAAACATATGTCAAGACACTAAAAAGTAATCCAATTCTATTTTCTAACAAAAAAATGACACAACTCTAACTTTTTTTACCAAAAAATAACCGAATTTTAACCTTTTTACCAAAATGTAACACAGCTTTAACTTTTCTACAAAAAAATAACAAAACTTTAAAATTAATCTAAAAATAACCCAACTCTAAAAAATTTGATTTAAAACATACTGAATTGTAGTATGTGGTATGATACTTCGATAATATATGTTTCTTCTATATATTTTTGGTTTGACTTGTTCTCTATAGGGTTGCAAATGAGCCTAGTCGGCTCGCGAACCAGTTTGGCTCGACTCGTTAAGGAGTCGTCTCAGGTTCGTCTAAGCCGACTCAAGAGCCAACCCAACTCGTTTAAGAGCGGCTTGTTTAAATAAGCAAGTCAAATCAATTGGAGGCCAGCTCGGCTCGAAAGGCTCACAAGCCGGTTCATATGGCACTTTTATGGGCCCTTGAGCCGGCTCGATTATTGGCTCGCATGTTTCCATTGCGAAATTGAGTTACATGTATGTATTTTTTATTTTCAATTTCTATACATGATTTATTTTATCACCCTTTTTTGGAAAGTTAACTAACGATAATCATAAATGAGTATAACAAGCCTAATAAATGCGCTTAACAAGCCTAATAAATGAGCGCAATGAGTTGACAAAACTCAACGAGCCAGCTTGCCAAATAATCAAGCTTAAATGATACTAATATTGAGCCGATCTCATTTAGTAAACGAGCTAAGCCAACCATATATATGTAGCTTGGTTAGATAAGTGATACCGATACTGAGTGGGTCTCATTTAGTTAATGAGCCAAGCCGAGCAAGCTATGGTTCAGCTTAGCTTCGCTACGCTCATTTGTGGCCCAAGTTCTCTGGTTGTATTTCTCTATTGTTTTGCTTGTTCAGTACCGTGGGATATAGCTTTTTTGTGAGATTGTTCTCAATTATAAAAAAAAAAAACAAAAAAAAAAAAACGTATTTTTAGTTTGGTTTGGTGGGAAAAGAAATCAAGCCAAACCAAAAATACATAGAAGAAAAATATATTATCGGAGCGTCATACCACATGCCATGCTTAGCCATCAATTCATTATTTTTTAAAATTAATTTTAGATTTTGATTATTTTTGGTAGAACAATTGGAGTTGGGTTATTTTTGGTTAAAAAGTTAGAGTTAAGTTATTTTTTGGTCAGAAAATATAGTTGGGTTATTTTTTAGTAGAAAAGTTAGTATTGGGTTATTTTTTGGTTAGAAAATAGGGCTGAGTTATTTTTTGGTATATTGACATATAGTTAGATTATTTTTAGATTAATTGTTATTTTTAATATTATGATTAAACATAAACCAAACAAAATCAAACCATATTTTGTGGTTTGGTCTGGTTCAATTTGAAACATAGAATGGTTTGATTCGATTTTGATTTTTTTTTTTAACCATATTTTATGGTTTGGTCATATTTGATGCGGTTTTCATCCAAATCGGACCAGACACACCCCTACTTACACCTTGTTTGGTGATCTCTACGGCTCCTTAACTTATCATAGGCACTCCTAACATCCCCTAATCCATAGTATTGACGATCCCCCACAGCCCTTGGCCTAGTGATGACCACTTATGACATTTCTAATCGTAGAGTCAATTTCTTTCACCTCCCAGCCTCAACGTTAGTACCCTATTGTCAAAGCCCCAGTGTTGATAATTACCTCTTAAATGTTACGTTAATGTAAGTTATGAACATAGTTATAAAACGGGTGCCTAAAAAGTGATCAAAGTTTAAAATTATTTATAAAATGCATCACCGAATATTAGGCGACAAGTAATTATTAAAAAAAAAAAAAAAAAAAAAAAAGGCAAGAAGAGGAGAGGGCCCGAGGGGGAGAATTTTCCTGAAAAAAGCTAAAAGGAAAAAAGCTGCGAAAACATAATCAAAAATAAAAGAAAAACAAAAATAAATTTCTCGAAAAAAAATAAATAAATAAAAATCACAAACCCACAACAACCAGTGATTTGCTTTTCTTTCCTCCTTTTTCGTACCCCCTTCTTCTTCTTCTTCTTCTTCTTCTTCCTCCTCCTCTCTTTCTCTCTTATACTTTTGTTTCTGATTCGAATCACTGAGCCACTTGGCCAAAAAATCCCTTTTTTATCCTGATTTTCGTTTAAGTTTCTGGGTTTGGCTCAATTTTTCCCGGGTAGGGATTTAATTTCAAAGTTTTCTCCTTCGTTCTCTTTAATTGCATGTTTTGTTGAATGCTCTTTTGGGCGTAGTTGTAATTTGGTTTTGATTTTGACTGTGAATTTTGTTTGTTTTTAGATCATATTCAAATCTTATGAACTCGGATCCAGCTCAACATCCCTCAATCAGTGTTTCCTGGAAGAGAAAGGATAGGTCAGTATGCATCTTGTTGCACTCAAAAGCAAACAAAACAATGAAGGATCCAATTTTCGTGACAAACTGAAAATTTTCAACTCTTTGATTTTTGTCCCTTAATCTTTGAGTCTGGGTTTCCTGATTTGAGCAAAGAGTTGAGGGTTTGTTGTTTTCAATAGCTGCGAATTTATAATTTGGTTATGTGTAGATTGATGGGCCATGTAGTAAGGGCTAAAATCAGGAGTAGCTGATCGTTTTGATAATGAAATTGCGTTTTATTTTTTTTGCCCCCTTCCCCACATTCATATGATTAGGATTTCTCTCATTTATATGTATGAAATCGAAACCTGAATTGGTGAAGATATGTTGCTTTTCATGATAGATGATTGAAGAAGAAATCAGGGGGATCAGCTTCTCTCTCATGGGTGCATTGACTTTTTATGTGGGCTGATAGAAATGTATGGAATTGGACAAGAGTTTTCTCCCATCGGCCAAAAGAAATGTGTGGTGGTTTATTTTTAATCTTTTAAGGAGTTCTAATCTGTTTTTGGGTATAAGAAGTACATAGAAATTGTTCAGTTATGTTCAAACAAATACTTAATAAGCTCCCGAAGAAGGCGTCAAAGTCATCTGAGAATCGTGATGGAGGAACCTCTACTTCCTCTTCAATCTCTTCTGGTAGTTCAAGAAGTAGCGGTCTAGCAAATAATCGGCCATCTGGTGCACAATCTAATCTAGCATATAGTCAGAGCTCAAGTATTCAGCCAGGTCATGGAGTTGCTTATGCTGTAAATTCAGTGGCAGATCTTGGTGCAAAGTTTTCCCAAGCTGTGAATTTGAAGTTTAATGGCACTTTAAATGCTTCCTATGAGGCCTTGCCAAGCTTTAAAGATGTTCCAAACTCAGAGAAGCAGAACTTGTTTATTAGAAAGCTGAATCTATGCTGTGTCGTTTTTGACTTCACTGACCCAACAAAGAACCTGAGAGAGAAGGACATCAAGAGACAAACACTTCTCGATCTTGTGGATTATGTAACTTCTCCAAATGGAAAATTTTCTGAAAGCGTTATGCAAGAGATTGTAAAAATGGTGTCAATAAATTTGTTTAGGCCTCTCACTTCTCCTCCCCGAGAGAATAAAATACTAGCAGCCTTTGATTTGGAAGAGGAGGAGCCCTCGCTGGATCCTGCTTGGCCTCATTTGCAGATTGTATATGAGTTGCTGCTGAGATTCGTGACGTCTCCGGAGATTGATGCAAAGCTAGCTAAAAGGTATATTGATCACTCTTTTGTCCTGAGATTGTTAGACCTCTTTGATTCTGAGGATCCAAGAGAAAGGGAGTACTTGAAAACAGTTCTGCATCGGATATATGGAAAATTTATGGTGCACCGTCCGTTCATCAGAAAGTCAATCAACAATATCTTCTATCGTTTTATCTTTGAAACTGAGAAGCATAATGGCATTGCCGAGCTGTTAGAGATTTTGGGAAGTATAATCAACGGATTTGCATTGCCATTGAAGGAGGAGCACAAACTCTTCCTTGTCCGTGCTTTGATTCCACTCCACAAACCAAAGTGCATATCGCCATACCATCAACAATTATCTTACTGCATTACGCAGTTTGTGGAGAAGGATTGCAAACTTGCAGACACTATCATAAGAGGTCTACTGAAGTACTGGCCTGTAACAAATAGTTCTAAGGAGGTTATGTTCTTAGGTGAGCTGGAAGAGGTTCTTGAAGCAACTCAGCTGCCAGAATTTCAGCGTTGCATGGTGCCTCTATTCCGGCAAATTGCTTGCTGCATGAGTAGTTCTCATTTTCAGGTAAATTCATTTCTTTGTCAATTTTAAGAGTATCTTAAGATTCCCCACTGCTTTCAAATTAGGTTACTTTGTCCCGACTCTTTCTTGCCGTAATGTATGGGAGTCTATTATTGCATAGTTATTATTATATATTTGCAATTTTGAATACTTGGATTTCTGAAGTTCAATGAGGATTGAGCTCATCCATGTCGGGAAGGATTTTCCGTTTTTCTCTAGTGATGCTGCTTATTAGCTACATTTCTCAAAATCTTCATTTTGAGCCCTTTTTTTCCCCCGTGAATTCAGTACAATATGGCATAGATATAATAGATGCTCCTTGTCGAAAGGTATGTGGACACTATTCTTCAATACCTGAAAGCAAGGCTGGAGCTTACCTTTCAGCCAATATACTCCTATTTGTTGTTAAGATATTAGCAAGTACTTGAAGCTCATAACTTGAAGAACCAAATAGAGGGATAAGTATGCTTGATTGTGAAATAAATTGTGATAAGGAATTCTCGGACACTTCACATCTTATTTTTTTGGGGGGGGAGGAATGCAAATGGCATGTCGGTATGCATATCCAAGGTCAAGAGAATTCTTTTACAGCCATGCCATCAAATTTAACAAATCTAAGACTAGACTGTTACATCCACACCCACACTTGATCCTTGTCGAGTCCAAGCAACATGGACTTCTATGGTTTAGGGAACGCTTCATCTCGCTGACTTATACTTGCCCTTGCTTGTGTAATTTTGTATTTTGGGTTTGGAGATGGAAGTGTTAGGAAGAGGGGAACTATGACATCTGAGAGAATACAAGGCCGTTGGAATAGCCAAAAAGGTATGACATGACACCCTGGTTCCTTTGGAATGTTCATGCCAATTCATGTATGTTTCCAAGGGCCTGTCAAGAGGCAAAGCATCTTACTCACAGGTGGTAGAGGGTTTCCAGTCTCAGGGTTGATGCTTCTTCCCTTCTAATTAATGTCCTTCTTGGCTTTCCTTGTAAGGATCAGAAGTGGGGTGGAGGGGAGTCAAATTATGGAACCAAATACAGGTTGTTATTTAATCTAATGGCTATTATGGGAAGTATTGTGAACGAGTTGATATGTTACACAATTGCCCAATGCGTTGTGCAACATTCAAAAACACGCTTCTTCAGCAACACCGTGACTATGACACGATTGCAAACCGCAGATTCTATGATTAAGGTAGAGTTAGTGCACACTTTCCAGGCTCAATAGATCCATCAATTTGGATAGATAATTACTTTGAGATCTTGCTATTGATAGCAGTCTAAGTACATAGTATATTCCAATCAATGTACCTTGTGTTATTATTCCTTCCGCATCCGCTTGTGTGGTGAAAGGCATACAAACTTATTTCCTCGTCTTTAAATGTTGCTTAACTTCGCTTGCACTGCCCTGCTCCAGTGGTTCCCATTCGTTAGCTGTTCTAAAGATGGCAAAATTTTGGTTCTAGGTTTTAATCAAGTTTGGCAAAGCAGGTAGACTCTTTGCACTTTGCAACCTGCCTGGTCCGAACTATGGGACAACTATTTTCCAAAATTAGGATTGACTTAAAACAAAGCCTTGTCCCGCTTGGTGGATTGGATGTATGAAATCTTGTAAGAAAATCCATGTTGGACAAATCGACGAAGTTCTAAACTGGTGTTTCTGTGTAATGCTAAGCACCCTAACTGTTACTTGGTTTCAGATTCTGAAGAAAATTTATGTTAGTCCAATATTTTGGATGAGAAAACTATGTGTTCCGTTTTTGTTTGTGGTTAGACAAATTTAGTCATCCACGCCAGTCATAGTTGCCACCCCATTGGCTATTGAAAGGCAAGTTATCTTATTTCTCAGTTCTACCTTTGTAAACTTAATATGTCACCCACTGTAAATGTGCTCCATTTTACTTATCATAGTATCATTAAGAAGTAGTAGGTTTTTCCCCTATAGAGAGCCCATTTACCAATGTAAGACTTTGTCGGATCTGTATGCGCGGTCCTTAGGTCCATGTAGCCAATCCCACACTGTGCCAGCACTAAAACCCATCTCCACGGTTGAAGACTATTTGGGTGAGATTAGTACTGTGATTGGTGACCTTATGGGAAATTCTCATGTTGTATCTCTTGTAAAGTGAGAAAAGGCTCGATGGGGGCATAGCTACTTTGGTTTCCCTTCTAGAGTAGTCATATTGGTACTTGGACGTTGATATGATGCTTGGACACTTCAAATGATACCAAAAACATAGAAAAATCTCAAAAAATAGACAACTTTAACATTTAGGCACATGCCGCCAATGCCACCCCGCGACTTCTATACCCTGAGTCTAGCTGACAGGATTAGCGTCTTTTAATAGAACATTTGGGAAAAGGGTTTTGTTCCGTATTTTTGTTGCATTTCTTATGAAAGGGAACAATTGATTACTTTTATGAGAATTAGCAAGGTAGAGACTCGCTTTTTTGTTTTATTGTGCATGCCCTTGTTCATGTGGTTGGCAAATAAGTTCTGTCGAATTGGTAGATAATCTAAGAATATTGTGACTGCATTTTGCATGCAGAAGTTAAGATATAGTCTTTGTTTCATGACTTGTAAAATCGTTTTTGCATATTTGTAGTGTTGAGTCATTGTCCAAGCTATGAAACTCAAGTCACCATCCTAGGCGAGATTCATGCTCTTGTTATAGCCTCTTTGACTCCCCATC
Organism: Simmondsia chinensis; assembly: GCA_018398585.1. Lineage (NCBI taxonomy): Eukaryota > Viridiplantae > Streptophyta > Magnoliopsida > Caryophyllales > Simmondsiaceae > Simmondsia > Simmondsia chinensis. The sequence continues at coordinate 15,126,062 of JAGTTD010000004.1, forward strand.
CCCCTAGCTTAGGTACATAAGCCCTATGTGGCATGTTCTTGATGGTCCATTTTGGGGTGTAATCGAGTCAAGCCGACTCATGAGTGCTCACGAACCTGATCACAATTTATTTCGAAGGGCTTAGTTCCTTTCGACTCGAGCCTGTCGAACCAATTTGTTTAATGAAGTGAGTTGCTTGAGTTTGGAAAGCATGGGCTTTGACGGTTTGCGATCTTATTGAGTTTGAATTAGCCAACCTGCAGTTGAATGATGAGCCTAAAAGTGGCTGAGTGTGTCATTTTCTCAATGAGTTGAGCTGAATCCTAAATGTGTCCTACTAATGCCTAAATGAGCCTGAAGAGCTTAGATCTGCTCCAAGGTTGTCAAGCTGCTTTCGAACTCTACCAAGAAAAACTCGAGCTTAAAGTCTCCATACTCAACAATCTTTTTTTTAATTGAAAAAGAAATAATATTAAAAGAGAAACTATGTACAAAAGGTTGAGGACAAGATGTCCTCAAAAATACATAAAGCAACAATAAACTAAAAACATAAAGCCCTCCAGTCCCTTTGCAAGTCAACTAACGCTAAGTCTGAAAAGCCTCCAAAGCTTTTTGTCCAAAGAGCTGCCAGAAAGACCACCTTCTCCCATAAAAAATTGACTGGTATATACTGACCTTTGAAGATTCTAGCATTCCTTTCAAGTCAAATACATTAGAGAATTGCAATCTTAGCTGAGGAGAATAATGTTAACACATCTTTCTTCTTCCCTATGCCTCGAAACTTCATTAATTAGAAGGACATCTTCAACCTTTCTTGGGCTAACCCACATTTGGTCAAAAGTGGACAAAAGTTTGCACCATAAATTCCAGGCCACAACACAATGCAAAAATAAATGGTCATGGGACTCTCCACTTTGGAAGCACATAACACAAATTCCTGGAGACAAAGCCTTAATAGGTCTTCTTTTCTATAGGCAATCATGAGTATTAGGCTTGTTAAGAAGTAAAGTCCATGTACAGACCTTGATTCTATAGGGTACCAGAAGAGCACAAGCGGAAAATAGGGAAAGGATTACCAGAGGAGAGATGTCGGAAAAAAGGATTTAGTCATAAAAGTACTAGACCCATCTAACATCCAACATCTCTTGTCGCAAGGTGAATACAAGTGTACTTAGTCTAAAATCTGACTCAACTGTGTGAATTCATGTATTTCCCCTGAAGTAAGATCCCTGTGGAGGTACAAGTTCCAAGATAGTGAATTATCCTGCTGAGACGAAAAGAAACTCAGGGGTGTCATGAATATTGGACAGTCTATAAAAGTGGAAACTGAAGAGAAAAAGAAATATCCCCAACCCAAGTGTCTTCCCAAAAAGGAATACAGTCACCATACTCAATCATGAGGCGAATATGGGGAAGGAAAGCGGGGTAAAGCTGCGAGATAAACTTCTAGGGGTAGGAACAGCCAACTGCATCTGCTAATTCCGCATCCCACCCATTATCTTGAGCATCGTACTTGCTCTTGATCACAATGTGCCAAAAGGAGTCAGGTTCCCTAGGGAAACGCCATAGCCATTTACCTAGAAGGGACATGTTCTTGGACACCAAATTTACAATAGCCAACCCCCATGACTATGCGGCCTACAGACTTTGTCCCAACTAACCAGATGGTGCCGATGGTCCTCTTCTACCCCTGACCAAAGAAAATCTTTCATGATCTGCTCAATCTGCTTTGCAACTAACATAGGAATCTTAAAGAGAGACATGTAATATATGGGAATGCTACTAAGACATGACTTGACATGAGTTAGACGACCTCCTAAAGAAAAGAAAGCACATTTCCAACCATCCAGCCTTCTAGCTATTTTTCCTAATCACGGGGTCCCAGAAGCTAGCTGAGCTAGGATTACCACCCAAGGGAACTCCCAAGTAAGTAAGCGGCAGATGATGAATCACACAACCAAAGAGGAATATGTAGTTAAGGTCGGACCATCTAGGTTGACGCCTAAAATACTAGACCTGGACAAATTGATTTTAAGACTTGAGAATTGTTCAGACAATTGGATGATTATCAAAACAGCCTTAAAACACTCAAGGTTATCTTCTCAAAAAAAAAAAATAATAGTGTCGTCTGCAAACTGCAAATGAGACATAGACACCAACTCCCTGCCCCACTTCAATTCCATGAAACAAGTTCCAATCTTGACCTAGAGAAAGCATGCGACTCAACACATCAACAACTAGAGTGAAGAGGAAAGGGAGTAGGGGGTCACCCTGTCTCAACCCACGAGATGCAGTAAACCACTCCTTCGGGTTCCCATTAACGAGAACTGAATAAGAGACATTAGCAAAGCAACCGCTAATCCACTTGCACCATCTATCACCGAACCCCTTCCTCCAAAGCACCCAACGCAAGAAACCTCAGCTCACCCTATCATAGGCCTTCTCAAAGTCAGGCTTAATTAAAATCCCCTTCCTCCTTGACCTAACCAAATCGTTCACAACCTTATTAGCCACTAGGGAATAGTCTAGAATTTGTCTACCCCCTACAGAACCAGACTGATATCTAGAAATTATATTCTTCAAGACCTTACTTAGCCTAATAGATAACACCTTGGTAAGAATCTTATAAATGCTGGTAACAAGACTAATGGGCCTAAAGTCCTTTACTTTGATAGAACGGCCTTTTTTTGGCACAAGGGTAATAAAAGTAGAGTTAATACTCCTACAAAAGATCCCAGTCCTAAAATATTCAGCAAAGACTCTCATGAGATCATCTTTAATAACATCCCAACAGACTTGGAGCCTTTTCACTAGCCGTAAGAAAGACTGCATATTTCACCTCATCTTCTTCAAACGGCCTCTCTAGTCAAGCCCTCTGAGACTCAGAAATAGGACACCACTCAATTCCATCAATCAAAGGCCGACAATTAATTTCCTCTGCAAATAAAGATTGATAAAAAGAGGTAATTTCATGAGCTATCAGACTAGGATCGATAACAACCTCTCCATTCTCCAATTCTAACTCCCTAATGAAATTAAGTCTCATCCTACCTGACACAACACGATGAAGAAGCTTAGAATTCGTATCCCCTTCCTTGACCCATTGAGACTTGACCTTCTGACGGCACCCAACCTTTTCCCTCACAGAAGCCTCCATATACTTTGTTTGTAGGTCCAATTTCTTTCGAAAGAGATCTTCAAGCAGAGGAACCCCACCCTGTGTCTAGTCTATCAAATCAGTTGTTGAAAGTAACCCCTTAAGCTTAATCCTTGTGTCTCCAAACACAGACCTATTCCACTCCCTCAAACGCTCTTTAAGGAACCTAAGATTACTCATGAAGACAAAACCAGCCCACCCTTGAACTTGACACTTAGTCCACCACCCTCTTACTTGATTAAGAAAGTCATAATGAGAAAGCCACATATTCTCAAAACGAAAAGGAGATGGGCCCCAGGAAACTTGATTCGACTGAAGGATAAGCGGAAAATGATCAAAGGTGGGCCTAGCTAAAATTTTTTTTGGCTAAGATTAGGGGAGAGATCTTTCCACTCAGATGGACACAAAAATCGGTCAATGCGACTAGCCACCATCCTATTACCTGAAATAGACTTAAGTGAAACGGGCATTCTCAATGGCAGGATCCCTAAGATTACACTCCCTAATGAAATCATCAAATTTCTGCATGTGACAAGTAGACGAAGTAGCATGACACCGTTCATAAGGGAACTGAGTAATATTGAAATACCCACCTAGGAGCCAATTGGGACCACAAAGGCCATACAATGCTCCTAACTCTTCCCAAAAAGTAACTCCCTCGCTAGATCGATTAGGACCATAAACAGATGTGAACCAACACTCCCCCTGCCCATGGATGTTCAAACAAACTGACACAGAGTACCAACCATTCACTGCATCCACATGAGACCTAAACCTGTTATCCCAAACAACTAAGATTTCCCCAGAAGAGCTAACTGACGAAAGAAAAATCCAATCCTTATGCCTAGACTCCCACAAGCCCCTCACTAGAAAGCGATCAATGACCTCTAATTTAGTTTCCTTTAGAAAAACTAAATCAGGAGACGACTGTAGGATGACACTTCTAACAACTCGTCGCTTATCGCAAGAACCTAGACTGTCACAACCTTGCGGATGTGACGGCCAAAGTTCAAGACTTGGGCTCAAATGAAAAGAGGTTAGGTGAGAAAAGAAGAAGAAATAGAGTTTAGATGAGAGAAAGAATTAAAGTAAGATGAGAGAGAAGTAGAGTAAGATGAGAATTGAGAGAATTAGATGAGAAAATGAAAGAGATATTTCATTAATTGCATAATTGATTACAAAATGAATTACAATAATCCTATTTATAGACTTACAAGAATTACTAAAATAATATCTAAAATATAAAATACATCAAATAAATCTTGAATAATATCTAAAGGAATATTCCTAACGGCTAGTTGAGGAGCGGGCCTCTAACGGCTAGTAGGAGCGGCTTGCAACGGTCATGAGGAGCGTCTGGCACTGGCTCAGGTGCGGCACGGTACTGGGAAGGGAAGCTGGGGACGCTGCACAGACACGGGCTGGGACGCGACCCTGGACACGGGCTTGACAAGCCTGGGCGTGAACTAGGCAGCGAACTGGACAAGACCTTTACAAGCCTGGGCGCGATCTAGGCAGCGAACTAGACAAGACCTTGACAAGCCTGGGGCGCGATCTTAGGCAGCGACTGGCACGGCACCTTGACACCTGCTAGTATCTAGACAAAGTAAAGGAAAACCGATAGTGTCATGACCATGACAATACCCCCTCCTCAAGCCAATCCTTGTCCTCAAGGATTGAATTGTGGAAATTGGCCTTGAATGAAGGCCCAATCTTCCCAAGTCGCGGCCTCACTTGGCATGTTTTCCCATTGCACAAGAACTTGAGTCATCCTCTTGCCTTTGCGCGTTAGGGTGCGTCGTTTGAGGACCTTCGTGGGTTGAACTTCGGGGTGGCAATCCTGGTCACAACTAGGCAAAGAGACACTAGGCACAACATTATCTCCAATTTTCTTTGTAAGGCGTGAAACATGAAAAATGGGGTGAATTTTAGATTCTTGAGGTAGTTCCAATCTATAGGCAACCTACCCTACCCTTGCAAGTATCTTAAATGGCCCGTAATACCTAGCGGCTAATTTGAGGTTACGCCTCATGGCGACCGAGGTTTGGCGATAAGGTTGTAACTTCAAGTACACTAAGTACCCTATGTCAAATTCTCGTTCGGTCCTATGTAGGTCGGCTTATTGCTTATAACGATGTTGCCCCTCGACTAGGTTTTCTCTTAAGAGGTTAGCCATAGTTTGCCTCTCATTAAGCAAGTCTTCTACTCCGGGGGAAGAAGATACACATGGGTAGTCTATAGCGAACATCCTAGGTTCATACCCATAAAGAGCAAAGAATGGTGTAGTCTTAATAGAGGAATGGTAGTTAGTGTTATACCAAAATTCCGCGAGTGCTAACCATTGAGCCCATGCCTTCGGTTTGTTCAAGGCCATGGCTCGTAAGTAATTTTCTAAACATTGATTCACACGCTCGGTTTGGCCATCCGATTGGGGATGGTAGGAGGTACTCTTGTTAAGTCCTACACCCGCCAACCTAAATAACTCCTTCCAAAAGATGCTTTGGAAGGTGCCATCCCGATCCGATATTATGTTTTTGGGTAGCCCATGCAAACGATATACATTGTCAAGAAATATTTGCGCCACTTTGGTGGCCGTGAATGGATGAGTTAAAGACATGAAATGAGCATACTTAGTAAAGCGATCAACCGACAACCAATATTGTATCCTTACCCGTGGACTTAGGCAAGCTCTCAACAAATTCAAGACTTACTCTTTTCCAAGCTTGGCTTGGAATGGGAAGCGGTTGAAGCAAACCGGGATAAGCGACATGCTCGTTTTTGGTGCGTTGACATGTGTCCCACTTAGAAATCCAATCACTAAAGCTCTTTTTCATATTAGGCCAATAGAATAAACGTTTTGCTCTTATTAAGGATCCTTGGACACCGGAGTGCCCTCCAATAGGTGAATCATGTAAGGTGTGCATAATTTTGGTTCGCAAGTCTGTGTTTTCACCTATGTAAATACGACCTTTATACCTTAAAAGACCACCATGAAGAGTGAAAGGGCCTTGAGCCGAAGGTTCAAGGGTGCCGTGGGAAATGAGATCTAGGGCGCGCTTGTCGTTGTCATAGCTTGCCTTGACTTCGCGTACCCATTGAGGTACCACGCTAGTGAGGACCGAACAAGACCCTAACTCACATTCCTCATCACGTCTAGATAGTGCATCCGCAGCTCTATTTTCCACTCCCTTACGGTACACAATAGAGTAACTAAGGTCCATGAGCTTAGACATACCCTTTTGTTGCAATTGGGTAGTCACACGTTGGTCTAACAAGAAACGCAAGCTAGCGTGATCGGTTTTAATAATGAAATGGTTGTTAAGTAAGTAGTGTCGCCATTTTTCGACTGCCATTAGGATTGCCATGAGTTCCTTTTCATATACCGATAACCCTAAGTGACGAGGACCTAAGGCCTTACTAAGATAAGCTATAGGTCTACCTTCTTGACTCAAAACCGCAACAGTACCTGCACCACAAGCATCCGTCTCAAGTGTAAAAGGTTTAGTAAAATCGGGGAGAGCTAGGACCGGCGCCGACACCATAGCGTGTTTGAGGGTGTCAAACGGAAGTTGGGCACTCTCATTCCAATGAAATTCCCCTTTAGAAAGTAGGCAATTTAGTGGTTTACTAATTGATCCATAGCCCTTAATAAATTTTCAGTAGTAACCGATTAAACCTAAGAAACCCCTAAGGCTTTTTAAGCTTTTCGGTAATGGCCAAGCAACCATGGCTTCAATTTTACTAGGGTCCGTAGCTACACCATGTGGGCTAATGATATGTCCTAGGTACTCGACATGGTCAATACCGAACGTACACTTACTTCTTTTAGCATATAATTGATGAGTTTGCAGTGTCTCAAGGACCTCTCCTAAATGTCCAATGTGAGTTTTCATGCTAGGACTATATACCAAAATATCATCAAAAAAGACTAAAACAGATTTTCGAAGGAAAGAAGAGAAGACCTCATTCATTAAAGCTTGAAAAGTGGCCGGTGCATTGGTGAGTCCAAAAGGCATCACCTTGAACTCGTAATGACCTTGATGCGTGCGGAAAGCCGTTTTGTGGCGATCCTCATCTCGGACAAGAATTTGATGGTATCCGCCTCTTAAGTCAATCTTAGAAAATACATGGGCTCCATGCAACTCATCAAGTAAATCATCAATAACGGGGATGGGGAATTTATCTTTTATTGTTATACTATTAAGTTGTCTATAATCATCACAAAAACGATAAGTGCCATCCTTCTTACGTACTAGCAAAACGGGTGAAGCAAACGGGCTACGACTAGGTTGAATTATAGAAGAGGAAAGCATTTTCTTAACTTGTTTTTCAATTTCATTCTTTTGACTATGAGGGTAGCGATAGGGTCTTATAGATACGGTTTTAGCATCGGGTTGGGTGGGAATAGCATGATCATGGGCTCGGTTAGGTGGTAGTGTTCTAGGAACATCAAGTACATCCTCATATGTTTTAAGTATAGGCTCAAGGTCCGGATGGCCATAAGTTGCTTTTTCTTCACTTCCAATAGCCAAAAATAAGTGACCTACTAAACTATGAACTTTCTTTTTAAGAAACCGTGTTAGGCCTTTTTCGGACATAGCATGTAAGGTCGCATTATCGGATGTGCCTTGTAAGTGAATAGGTTGTCCATCCTTTAAACATGAGAATTTAAGGTTTAGTAAAATCCAAAGTAACCGGGCCATACCTTTGTAGCCAATCCACGCCTAAGACCATGTCACTTCCTCTTAAGTCAAGTACTCGTAAGTCATCGGAAAAGATGTTACCTTGCACTTTCCACTTCAATGTTGGACATTTTTGGTAGCTCACCAAGTTTTCCCCAGTGGCAACCGTCACCGTCATCACTACGGTAGGCACAGTGTCGAGCTTGAGCTCGTGAACAACGCTTGTGTCCAAGAAATTGTTGGTACTTCCGCTGTCGACTAAGATTGTGATAGGCCTTTTCTTGATTGAGCCCTTCAACCTTAATGTGTTATGGGTGATGCGTTCGGACAAGGCATTCAAAGAGATCTCCATGACACTATCACCTTCTTCTTCTTGGGGAAGTTCTTCCTCTATATCTTCGAGTTCATCATCCACTTCCTCTTGGCCTTCCATGCTTTGGAGCTGTTTGTTTTTGCATACATGCCCTGCAAAATATCGTTCATGACAACGATAGCACTGTCCCGGGTCTCGCCTAGGCACGTTAGGCGTTGGCGAGGTGCTAGGCGCTGGCTTCGGAGGCACGGATTGGGGCGTGCCAGTAGGGGCCTGGTTGCTGGACTGGAAGGGCGCGGCTGGGCGCGACTAGAATGAGGACCCGGATCTGGTCCCATACGGTTGCTGTATGTATGTGGGTCTGGTAACCGTGGCACCCCTAATCTCCGATATAGTGATTTCTTGGAGGTTTGCTTGCTCAATGGCGGAATTCATATTGGAAGGACGGTTGGCCTTAACAGCAGCCCGGATTGCGGGCTTTAGACCCCCAATAAAACTCGAGACAAAATAGGATTCACTTAGGTTGTGATGATAAATCATCATCCAACTTCGTAATTCCTCAAAACGGACCTCATACTCCTCCACGGTACCGGTTTGGGCAGTTTTATTAAATTGTTCAACCACATCTTGTAAAGACTTATCCCCAAACCTTTTACATAATTCGTCTATAAAAAATTGCCAAGTCATAACCGGGTTGCTTAGTTCTAGAGCATGGAACCAAATGTCCCCATACTCATGTAAGTGTCACGAGGCAATGTTGACCCATTCATCAATCGGAGTTTGGTACCAACGAAAGTATTTTAAACCTTTACGTATCCAAACTCTAGGATTCTTATCATTGAAGGTTGGGAGATCAATCTTTGGGTTGTGATGGGAGGACCACGAACGTGTGCTATAGTCATTGCGGCTGTGTTCCCCATCTTCGGATCTCGGTTGATGCCTTACTTCTCTTTGCTCACGGACAGGAGGTGGTGGGGGTGGTGGTGGTAGAATTCCCGAACCCCCTACATGCATATAGTTACCCGATCCAACTTGCTCACCATGCGTTGCAACTTTGGGTGCTGCCACAGGAATGCTTTCGGGTCGTTTCTCTTGGTTCATCAATATTCGGTTCATGGTCTCAGCCAAGGATGCCATTGAAGCTTCGAACCCACGTTGGCTGCGTCCAATGCCCGTGACTTCAGTGGTCAAGTTGTCCACTGAGGACTTCGAACCGTCGCTCACCACGTTTTGGTCTCGGACCAATGTGTCAAGCTTATCCAATCTCCTTTCAATAGCCATAATTCGTTCTTGTGATCCCGAAGTCTCCTTAGATGAAGACGTGTTGTTGGAAGCTCGATTGTTTCTTGTAATCGCCAGTTTCGTGATCGCAACGTGCTCTGATACCAATTTGTCACAACCTTGCGGATGTGACGGCCAAAGTTCAAGACTTAGGCTCAAATGAAAAGAGGTTAGGGGAGAAAAGAAGAAGAAATAGAGTTTAGATGAGAGAAAGAGTTAGAGTAAGATGAGAGAGAAATAGAGTAAGATGAGAATTGAGAGAATTAGATGAGAAAATGAAAGAGATATTTCATTAATTGCATAATTGATTACAAAATGAATTACAGTAATCCTATTTATAGAATTACAAGAATTACTAAAATAATATCTAAAATATAAAATACATCAAATAAATCTTGAATAATATCTAAGGGAATATTCCTAACGGCTAGTTGAGGAGCGGGCCTCTAACGGCTAGTAGGAGCGGCCTGCAACGGTCATGAGGAGCGTCTGGCATTGGCTCAGGTGCGGCACGATACTGGGAAGGGAAGCTGGGGACGCGTCACAGACACGGGCTGGGGCACGACCCTGGACATGGGCTTGACAAGCCTGGGCGCGAACTAGGCAGCGAACTGGACAAGACCTTGACAAGCCTGGGGCGCGATCTAGGCAGCGAACTGGACAAGACCTTGACAAGCCTGGGGCGCGATCTTAGGCAACGACTGGCACGACACCTTGACACCTGCTAGTATCTAGACAAAGTAAAGGAAAACCGATAGTGTCATGACCATGACATAGACCCTGCACATTCCAACTTAGGACTTTCATTTTGGACAAGAACTAACCCCTTTCCACCCCGCCTACCTTCTAGAAGCGGGACCGAAGGCCAACCTAGCCTCTTTAACTCCCGCTCCATTCGGGAATTTGGGGTACCAACTTGTTTGCCAACAACTAATTTTAAAGGTTGTCCCTTATGGTCTCTAACGTCAAATCCAACCTGCACAGCAAGAGAATGAGGATCGCAATTGTCTTGTCCTCTCCCTAATGCGTCCAAAGTCAAGACACTCCTCATATCCCCCTCAACCCCTAAGCACGATTGTGATAAAGAGTTAATACTAGCCCTCGATGGAAGAGGAAGGATGCCTTCCCGAACCAAACCAACTAACCCACTCCCCAAGGAGTTGTCTCTCGCAGCAGTACGAGCTTGACGAGACAAGGCTAGTCTCGAGCTTGACGAGCTCAAGCTTCTCTTGGCTCATTTGCACCCCTAGTCATTCATGTTTGTGTTTGGCAACTTTGCATTTTACCCTTGTTTTGACAGTTGCTTGTGGAGGTATAGATGTCTCTTCTATCAAAATATATCTATTGATAATCCCAAGAATCAACTATCTTGGCATTATTAGTCATGGTCATAATGTAAATTGTATGACATCAGACTTACTGTAGTAACGATATCATAAAAATTTACAGCGCCTCTTGTCCATGCTCGACATGTTTGACATAATAGAATCATATTCATGCTTTTTATTGTTTACATATCCCAAGCTCATTTTTTCTACAACATATTTTCAAAACTCAAATTATTTGTTTCATAATTATATAAAGTAGATTTTGTGTAATTACCTAATAATCACTCAGTGCATAAAAATTAACTAGTTTTCAAAATTCATCTATTGTCATTATTGTTGCTCAGATTCTGCATAAGCTCAGATATGTCGCTGTTGGTCTTCATCCCTTTGTTCCATCTGCATTTTTATTCCTGTACATGATTTCAGTGTACCTTTTATTTTGAATCAATCTTGCATATGGGCAAAAATACCTTGAAGTAGCATTATGTTCGAAAAAGGAAAAGAAGGGAAAATTATTTACTATATACTGAAAGGCAGCATGTTTTCGAAAAGTTAATAAGAAAGGCAACATGAACCTTCAAAATGCTCTTTTTTCTTAAACATATGTTGTCTTTGGTTTTCCTTATCAAAACATGTAGCCTTTCTTGTGTATATGGTAAATGTTATACCCTTTTTTGTTAGATATTCTTGCCTCATGTTACTTCGCTCTTGTAAGCTTGTGTTTGGAGATCTTATCGGAAAATTTAAAATTGCAAATGTGAGTATGGTACTACCAGTAAGGAACTCTACATTGAACATTACGCGTTTTTAGATATGCTATTACAATCTGCTGATTTTGAAGTTGGTTCCTAGGGGTGTAGATTAGACGAACCAAGCTGCCAAGCTCTATTGTGCCAATCTTAAGGCTAAGCTACCAACATGTTACTTTATTCGAGCTCAACTTTGATGCTCGTGGTTTTGGCGATTTTGACCTTGAGCACTGGGCTTGCTTGGCTGAGCATAAATCTAGTGGCAAGCTCGGACATGAGCTTTTGTTCGTTGATGTGTGATTTGCGCTCGTTTAGACAAATTTACCGGCTCTCAAGTAGACTCAGCTCATTTACAACCTTGTCAGTTCCAGTAAGGCTCTGTATGGCACATGGAATTGAATTGGATTTTGGAATTTCAATTCTAACTCAATTAAGATGGATTGTAGTTAGAATGAAATTGAAATTTGATTATTTGGTTGACGAGAAGAACTGGAAGTTGGAATTGTAATTACATAATTAATCGTGTTGATTTTTTGAGCCAATTAAGTTAGGTCATTCCAAATTTTGGATCAACTAGGGTCGGATTTCGGTTGGGTTGGATCATTTCAAATTCAAGTTTTGGGTGAACTTTGGTCGGGTTTTAATTGGGTTGAATGATATCGTGTTGAAGTCGTATCAGATCTTGGGTTAATTAGATGGATTTGTTCTGGGATTCAGGTTAACATGGGTTAGGTTTGAGTTGGGTAAGCTAATTTAAAGCTAGAGCTATCTTGGTTTCAGGTCAATCATGTTGCTTCGTTTCCAATTCCGGGTTATGTGACATGGTTCAAATTGAAGTCGGCTAAGTTGTGTCACGTTATTTTTAGTTGTAGTCATCTTTAGGTTTTGAGTCAATTAGGTTGGGTTATCTCGGGTTTTGGATTAGCTTGGTTGAGTCATGTTCAAGTTAGACCTGAGTTAGTGAGGGTCATTTTAGGCTTGAGTTATATCGGATTTAGGGTCTAGTGATTTATTTTTTTATTTTTATTTTTTTTTAACTTTGAGTTAGATCGGTTAGGTACGGGTTGGGTCAGTTCAATTTGGCTTCGAGTCATTCAAGTATGATCATTTTGAATTTTGCGTTAAAAGTAGGTTGGGCTGGTTGTTTCAGTTTCAAGTCATCTTGGGTTAAGTCGGATCATTTTAGGTTTCAAGTTAGTAGAATTACTATTGAATTACAATTCCTTCCCCCAACCCTAAGAAAATTGGAATGTATGATTTTCAATTGAAATTCAATTCCATGGAATTGAGTAGGGTAATTGTAATTCCAGTTCCACTAGGTGAGACATATAACAAAATTGGAATTTTAGACCCCAATTCTAAGCTCTAGCTCCATGCACTAAACAAGGCCTAAATTCTTCTACGTTAAATGTTGCCCATGTTCTCTGTCAACTCCAATTATTTCCAATATTGTTATCTGCTGTTTTCTTTCATTTTTTTCCTGTTTTTTTCCCTCGGATGTGTGGGTGCCTACCGTGTGGTACTTAAAATTTCATACCCGTGTATGCTTGATTGTTTTTTTGTTGTTTTTAGGTGGCAGAGAGGGCATTGTTCTTATGGAACAATGACCATATCGAAAATCTGGTCAAACAGGACCGCAAAGTCATACTCCCAATCATTTTTCCATCCTTGGAGAAGAATGCAAGAAATCACTGGAACCAAGCAGTGCAAAGTTTGACACTGAATGTCCGCAAGATCTTTAGCGATATTGACCCCGAGCTCTTTGAAGAGTGTTCCCTTAAGTTCCAGGAAGAAGAAGCACGAGAGAAGGATACCGAGTTGAAGCGTGAAGCCACCTGGAAACGGTTGGAAGAGATCGCTGCAATGAAAGCTGCAAGTAACGAACCGGTGCTTGTTTCTGGTAAAAAGAGTTCTCGGATTCCTTCTGGGTAGAGAATCTGAGATGGGCTTTGAATATCCTCGGTGATCTCGGTTGTCCTTTTGATCTGATGGCTATAAGAGAGGAAACAACTTCTGGGGCCGGATAAATTCCCAAACTTCCTTTGCGGGTTGCCTCATTTTACTTTCCGGACTTTTATTGTGGTTACAAAACAGCCAATGAATGTGCTTTCTGGCGGTATCTACTGTGTATTGGCTTTTGCATGCATGAACTGTACATATTGAGATTGGGAAGTGTGCCATTGGAGTGGTTTGCGGTGATGTTGCCGTTGGAGATCATCTGTTTAGTAAATCTGGCCCTTTTTTGCACTTATGGTGTTTTGCAAAAGTGAGATAAAGGGAGCTTTAATTTGCTAATCTTGCTGCAGTACTTAGAACGTGGGGTTCTTTGAGCTTCAACTATTAATATGTATCAATGAAGTAAATTGGCGTTTTTTTTTTTTATTGGAACTGCTGGTTTTACCTGCATTTGTTTGATTGCATATATTTCTGTGTGATCAAGTTGGATTTTAGCTTTGGTTCAGATCATTAAGAGCTATGTTGCTTGGAGGTATAGCAGTTTTTCGAATTTTCGTTTGCCATAATGGGCAGTGTCCAAATGGTCGTACTGTGTAGGTAAGTGGGGTTTGAGGATTTGAATCTAGGTGATTGGTCCCACGTTTTTCATTTCAAATTCATATTTCAATAGAGCTGAACTTGTTGATCTCAGACATAGGACCCTGTATCTTAAGAGTCTTAGCTTTGATGTGTTTTACCACTATACCAAAGTCTCATTGATGAGTATATATTTCTGTATGATCAAGTTAGACTCTATATTTTTACAGGTTCTAATGCCTTTGGCCCCTTTAACTTATTGTATTGAATGAAGGTTATTTTTGATGGATCGACACGTGCATTCGATAAATCGAGTGAATTTTTGACGTCACTTGTGTGCACCCTGTGGGAGAAAATACTTTGGTACAGCCACTTTGTTATAGTGAATTTCTGTTCTGTCCTCTATGGATGGCTTAAGGTTGGACTATGCAAAGTTGGTGTTTTGTGTTTTCGCCTTCTCCAACTGTGCTTGTTATTTCGATTTAATGTTATGATATTTGTAGGTGTGTTTCTAACAATTATTATACCTTGTTTAGGTTTTATCTTATTTGAGGAGGATGCTCTTAGTTTGACAGTCAGATTGAGTTGGTGCATATTAGCATGTTTTGTAGGTTTAATATAACATCTTTATACGCAATGTGGACCGTGTAAAGTAATCACAGAAACCAAAACTGGGGACCTAACATCGAAATTTGGGGCTTAGCTTTTGACAGTATTGGACTTAACTGCCAAAAAAGAAAAAAAGAAAAAAAAAAGGCTTGTAAGGAATACCCTCACCGTATAAGTTGACATATACTAATATTTTGAAGGTGGTGTGGGATATTTAATACATTCTTGCAGGTGTCGTAGGGATCAAGCAAACAATTTTGGACGCATGGAAAAATGGTCTATCTTTTATATGAGTTCAAAGAGTTTGGTTTGGGTCCCATATGAAAAACCAGCATACTAAGTAAATGATACCCGGCCATATAAGTTAGCACACGTTAGCACATGACAATGTCTCCTGACGAAGTTAGATACTTAATAATGGAATTAAGCAAATTGCCTTCTATTTTTGAAGAGTGCATAAAGGTCCATCTGACAATTGGGCATTCAGATGGATTTGGAAGCTTAAAGTAGCTACCAAAATCAAGATTTTTTTGCTATAGTTATGTCATAACTCTCTCCCAACTCGAGCTATTCTTGCATTGCGAGGGCTAAGGTTACCTAACACTTGTCCTCGTTGCAATATAGGTGTGGAGATCATTGACCATTTATTTCTGCAATACAATTTTGCAAAGCATTGTTGGGAGCTTTTGTTAGGGCGTGTAAGAGCTAGGATTAGAATTTCGATGGAAGGAATTCTTAGGTGGCTTCAAGAGCTTAGGCGATTTATGGTTGAGATAATCTCAAAAAATTGGAGGAAGTTGCCACGACTCTTTGGGTATTGTGGAAGATTAGAAATGATTTTGTTTTCAAAAAAAAACCTTCTAGTCCTGGTTATGTGGTCACTCAGATTGACAGAATTTTTGTTGAATAGATTATGAGGAATGATGGGTGGTTCAATGCTAACAACTAGACAAGGGGTAGGAGGAAAATGAGAAGTAGAAATGGGATCAAATGGACACCTCCGAAGAAAAATTGGGTGAAAGTTAATTTTGATGGTTCAAAAGAAATGGCGCGTCTTCTTATGGTTTTGTTGTTGGGGATTGGTGTGGTAGAACCTTTGATTTTGGCTATGGTAGCACTAGTAAACACTCCTATTATTTTGTCGGAGGCTTGGGTTGCTAGAGAAGGGATTCGAAGATGTCTGAATTTGGGTTTTTACTATTTGCATATTGAAGAGGAAAATTTTGTGGTTGTTCGAATAATAAGACGCGAATTTTCTTGTCCTTGGCAAATTAGAACTGTTATTGAGAATATTTGAGATATGTTATTGCAGTTTGTGGAGTATAGTGTTTCTTATATGTTCCATGATGGTAATAAGGCAGCAGATAGGATGACAGCAGTAGGTTCTTCCCTAATAAAACCAGCATAATGGTGTTTACATGTAATTTTACTGGGCTTCATATCATGATTTGCTAGATTACTAACTTTGTTTAGTGGTTCTAGTGTTTTCCTACGTGTCTCAATTCCACAAGGTTAGCTTCCAAGGAGGAGTGTTCAGAGGACTTCCCCTTGGCTTGTTTATGGTTCTGGTCTTCCAAATTAATATGGGGGATCAGTTCCTGCAGCAGCACATCTTTCTTCTTGTGTTTTAGAGATGCCTTATAACTCTCCCAAGAGGGAGGCAGTTTCTCAATTCGATAGTTTACTTGAAAGGTTTCACAAAACTTCATGCCCTCATTCAGTATATTATTGCACAAAGTTTCGTATTCATGGTTTTGGTCAAGAATAGGTTTTTCTTCAACCATGGTGAAAGCTTGTTAAAACATATACTCGAGCTTGAAGAATAGTTTACCTTCCTTATAATTCCTGCTATTTTAGTTGCACTATCATCTGAGCCATACTTGCTTAACAATGCTTGCCATATTTCTTTAGTAGTTTTCATATGTTACTATAAATTTGATAAAGAGGCCGTGTCATGTAATGGAGAAGCATTTACCTACATGTAAGGTTATCTTTCTCGAAGTCCTTAATGGACCTCGGTGGGGCTTTATCTTTGAATAGAGTATATTTGGCCTAGGAAGAACTCCGTCTTATCAGGCCACATCTTGTAATTGTTTCCATCTAGAGGCTCAATTTTTGACATATCAGAAATATTAAAGCCCTTGTAAGTCATATTGTGATTACTAATTATATTAAACGATTTAGATTGCTGGTTAAAGAGGGTAAATGAGCAATAAAAATATATATCTTATTGCAATCAATTTAATATTGAGGATTACTTAATGTGTCAGTGACAGTAGATTCGCCAACAGTAGGACTTTCACATGAAGGGGCAAGAAAAAGGTCCTCCTAGGACGGGAGTTGGCTATTCAGTCATTGCGTGCTAGCGCGCTTCTGTTTTTCAGTAGGCTTCTTCTCCAACCTAACAGATAACAATAGAGAAAGGAGAAAAAGAGCTCTCATTCCAGCAGTTATTTGTAACCAAGAGTCCACACTAAGAGGACTTTGTGGAAAAAAAGTATTTCTTGTCAACTAGAGAGAAAGCTCTATCAACTCTTTATCCCACTCATGACACTCTTGACTTGGAAAATCCCCCTTGGCATACTTTATAGAGAGAAAGGATTGTATTTTTTAGAGAAGGAAATACAGAAGAAGTTCTGTAATTTTTGTATATTGAAAGACCCACCAAGACAAGGTATCTATAGAAGAAATACTTGCATGTTAAGTAAAAGGTCATGGCCTAAAAATCCGGCTTAAAAATAAATACTTGCATGGTTTATGGAAATAGCGGAATTGTGGCAGTTAAAACGTATACTCGAGCTCGAGCTTGTAGCATTGAGCAGCGAGACTGGTGTACACTAGAACACCTCAAAGAGGCACCCTCGAGGTAATCTAAGGAAGGTAACTCAAGCTCGATCCAAAGGCCTCGAGCACTATCCAAAGACAAGAACTCTCATCGAATTCGTTTACGACAACTTAAACAAATACAATTGTCGTGAAAATAAATGCCCGAGTTAGAAAAAGACCACTCTGAGACAAGCTGGCCGGCCTAGCTCGGCGGTCCACCAAGCCTACTCTAGGCCCACAAGACTTTACCAGGTACAATGATAAGAGAGTATATAAAGAAGACTCCCCGCCTCTATTCTTTCTATGTAGAATTGACGTGTTTTCACAAGTTGAAAAGAAATTGGAATACACTACCCCAAATCCCAACAGCCTTCATATATTTAGTTGATATCGTAGTTTCTGTACGAGTTGATTTTTAGATTTTGAATTTGCAAATTTTTAGCGTATCTGGTATTGATATATCAATGTATATGAAATAATTGACACAACTTAAGTGAAAATTTGAGATGGATCAGCAATGCCAAGCACCATTTAACATTTGAGATGATGCTAAAGTTGTCGCCAAAGCATCCCAAATTGAGCTAACCTAATAGAGCATCTATGCATTTTTTTATTGAACTTTTTCAAAATAACTACTAGCTTGGAATTTGGTATAGAACAAGCATTTCATTTTCTAATTCATGTTTGGCAATTAGGTATTGATTAGTCTTTGCACAATCACTCTCTAACATTACTCTCTCTCTGACATCACTCTTTTTCCCTCTGCGCTAACTAACGTCTCTTTGCCCGCCCCCACCATCGACACCCTTGCCAATGCCACTAAGGAACCACCACTGGTGACTTGAACACGACGGTGCCACCCGATCTCCAGTTATAGCACTGCCCCAAACGCCACCAACCACTCACCCTCACCCTAACCCTAACCCTATTCTCTCTCTTCTCCTCCCCTTCAAGCACCCCTCCTCTCTTCGACCACTACCACCATCAACCTCCAAACCACTTCCACCACCACCTGCCTCACCCCACCCCAAACCACCACCTAGAACCACCCATCTTTGAACCCCCTCACCCCCCCAAAATTTTTTTTTTCGACCCCCACCTAACAAACCCTAACCCTAGCCTAGCCTAGCGAATCACCACCTAGAACCACCCCCCACCCCAACCACCCCTTGAACGACACCTCCCCAACCACCGAACCTCCAGCACCACCTCCACTTCGAATTTGACCCCGAAACCCTGACCTACACCCCACCAACTTTAACCCTAACCCTAAACCCACCCTAGGCTAAACCCAAATCCAGCCCACATAAACCGTATCAACCCTGACCACAAGCCTTACGCAAACCCGAACCCTAACCCACCATCGCAGTCCATGGCCATGAGCCACAAGTTGCCATCAACCAGCACTAAGTAAGTAATAGCTAACTCAGATTCTCACTAGACACCACCCCAAGGTCAGATCCCTCCTTTATTTTCTCATTCCCTGAGGTCAAATCTCTCCTCTCCGTGACTCTTTGTTGAGGTCCTGTTGTTGGCTATTGTTTTGATTGCTTATTTCTCCTTTGTCAACTACTTTTGAACCCCGTTTTTTTATTACTTTTAATTGCATTTCATTCTTGTGCTTTTGTGTTTATTGCTATTGATTGAGTTTCTTTCTTGTGCTTTTGTGTGCTAACTACGTATTTATGTTCTATAATATGCTTTGTGTTTTTGTACTCGCTTACCTGTGATTATGGCAATTAGTGGACGAATGCTAGTTGTGAAACTCAGACCGTGAGGCCATCTTCAAAGGGGTTGGGAAGGGGGAGGGCGAGGCAACATGTGGAGGGAAACTTGTGATTTGGGACATTAAATATTGGAATGGTAGGAAAGAAGAGTTTCGAGGTGGCCTAGATGATGATAAAGAGAAAGATTAACATCTTGTGCCTACAAGAGACCAAATGTGTTGGCATGAAAGCCAGAGATGTGTTGGGATTTAAGTTGTGGTATGCAAGCAAGGTTAGAGATAAGAGTGGATTTGACATCATTGTGGATAGTAGCCTTAGGGATAAAGTAGTCGGAGTGTCCAGGATTGGCCATAGGATTAGAGGCATCGAGTTGGTTTTAGATAGGGAGTTATTGAACGTTATTAGTGCCTATGCACCTCAAACTGGACTAACAGAGCACGAGAAGGCTAGGTTCTGAGAGGAATTAGACATAACGATGCAAGGCATACCCCAGACCGAACAACTGGTGATTGGCAGGGATTTCAATGGGCATGTTGGCACGGCTACGGATGGATACGCATCATACCATGGAGGGTTTGGTTTTGGAACTAGGAATGATGAGGGCAAAGCCCTCCTAGACTTTGCAGTCTCTTATGAACTGAAAATTGCCAACACCTTCTTCAGAAAGTGTGATGAGCACATCATCGCATATCAAAGCAGTAGGAGAAGGACTCGGATCGACTACATACTATTAAGGAAAAGGGCACAAAAAGACTGCAGGGATTGTAAGGTTATCCCAGGGAAAGACCTCTCTACATAACATAGCATGTTGTGTGCTGATGTAAAGGCCAAGAGGAGGGGAAAAATAACTAGGAAACTAGTGCAGACACACACTCGTTGAAGGGATTTGAAGGGGGACAAGTATAAAATCTATAAGGAAAGAGTGGAGTCTAAGCTTGGGTGGGATTTGGAGGGAGATATAAACTGCATGTGGAACTAACTGGCCCAAAAGATTAGAGGCCTAGCACGCGAAGTTCTTGGAGTGTCAAAGGGCAGGGCACTAAATGATAGAGTGTCCTAGTGGTGGTGTAAGGAGATCCAAGAGAAGATTAAGGCCAAACGAGACTTCTTCAAGGAGTGGGAGCGAAGTGGAAATGAGGACAAGAAACAGTAGTACAAGCAAGCCAAGAAAGAAGCAAAGATAGCAGTCAAGGAAGCACAATCCAAAGCATACAATGATTTCTACAAAAGGTTGGATACCAAGGAGGGAGCTGGGGACCTATACAAAATAGCTAAAGTAACAGAAATGAAGACTCGGGACTTGGATCAAGCAAAGTGCATAAAAGAAGAGGATGGACAAGTGCTCGTGGATGAGTAACAAATTAATGCTAGATGGAAAGCCTACTTCCACGGTCTGCTCAACACACGGGAAATACAGAAATATCCCTAGGTGATCTCCAAGCAACGGAGGAGCATCAGAACTATTGTTACTACAGGCGAATTAGACCTGAGGAAGTCAAGTAAGCCTTGAAACATATGGGGAGGGATAAAGCAGTGGGCTGTGATGGAATACCCATAAAGGCATAGAAATGCTTTGGAGAGAAGGGCATCAATTGGTTGACTAAAATATTTAACCAAATCTTCTTAGGGAAGAAGATGCCTGACGAATTGAGAAGGGGCACATTAATCCTGATCTATAAGAACAAAGGTGACATCCAAAGTTGCGCCAACTATCGGGATATCAAACTAATGTGTCACATTTTGAAGCTGTGGGAGCGGATAATAGAAAGGAGATTATGGCAAAAAATAGAAGTGTCCAGAAATCAATTCGGATTTATGCTCGGTAGACAATAGAAGCCATCCATCTCTTAAAGCGAACGATAGAGCACTACAGAGATAGACAAAAGGATCTCCACATGGTTTTTAATAATTTGGAGTAGGCATATGATAGGGTTCCAAGAGAGGTCCTATGGAGGGTTTTGGAGAGGAAAGGCATTCCTATATCCGAACCATTAGAGAGATGTATGAGGACGCATAAACTAATGTGCGTATAGTGGAAAGGGAGACATACGCTTTTCCCATTACAATTGGGGTACACCAAGGATCTGCCTTGAGTCCCTTTCTGTTTATTCTAGTTATGGATGAGCTCACTAGGCACAGCCAAGGGGGTGTGCCTTGGTGCATGCTTTTCGTAGATGATATAGTTCCGGCGGGGTAGTCTCGAAAAGAGGTCAATGAGAAGCTGGAACATTAGAGAAGGGCCTTGGAATCGAAAGGCTTATGACTCATTAGATCCAAGACAGAGTATATGGAACTCAAGCTTAGTACCTCCACCATCCCTACCATAGAAGACCTTAGGATCGGATCAGAAACCATACTAAAAAAAGGTGCGTTTTATATATCTGGGTTCCATGGTACAGCAGGACGGTGAATTTGATGAGGATGTCAACAACCGTATTCAAGTACGCTGGGATAAATTGAGGTTGGCCTCTATGGTACTTTGTGATAGAAATTTCCCGTTCAAGTTAAAGGAAAAATACTATAAGACTGTAGTGAGACCGACAGTATCATACGAAGCGGAGTGTTGGCCAATGAAATGGTATCATACACAGAAGCTGAAGGTAGTGGAGATAAGGATGTTGCGGTGGATGTGTGGACACACAAGGAAGGATAAGATCAGGATTGAAGTCATAAGAGACAAATTGGGCGTGGCCCCAATTGAAGATAAATTAAGAGAGCAACATTTACGCTGGTTTGGGCATGTTAGGAGGAGACCGATCACCGCCCTGCTAGGGAGATGCGAACAGCTCCATTCTATACTCGGGAGGAGAGGGAGTGGCATGCCGACAAAAAGATGGATGAAGACGATCCAACACGATTTCAGCCACCTATACCTATAGGAGGAGATGACCTCATATAGAGATCAGTGGATGGCTCGCATAAGGGTAGTTGATGCAGCGGGGTAGAATAGAGAAGCATATTTTGGCTAGCACTAGTACCCCTAGGCTTATATGTATGCCTATTTGATTTACTTAATATGTTTAGGAGCTATTTTATTGATTATTGCTTATTACCTATTACTGCTACATGCTTCTTGCTTAGGCTTGCTTGGGGCCATTATTTTTATGCTCATATGCTCTTGTGCTTTATGCTTTATGCTCAAATGTTGTTATGCTTTTGTGCTTCTTAGGTTTGAGGTCCTCGAAAACAGCCTCCCTTTAGGGTTGCACCATAAAAAGGTAAGGCAGCATACACCTCCTCCCCACTTCCAAGACCTGGCATATGCGGGAGCCCTCGAGGCACTAGGTCGGTTGTTGTTGTTGTTGTACTGAGCCTTTCAAAATAAACACTACAAACATCAACTCAGTCGCAAATTCGTCAAAGTTATTTCAATAATTAAAAGCTTCTTAAATAAACAACTGATGGCCTATTTATAGGCTTGCTAGGGGCCATATTTTTTTTTTTTTTTACTTAAAACCACCTACATTTTAGGTGCAGTTTCCAAAAATCACATAACTTTTCTAATTTTTCAAAGTCTCACCTAAACATTCCAAAATGTTTTCAATGTCACACCTAATGCTGACGCCATTAACCTTTCATCAAATAATAGGTATAAATGCATCAACATAATAGGTTTAACTTAACTTAGTTAACTTATATAAGTAATGCATTTTTCAAATGATAAAATTACCATTCACTTCTAAATTTGTAAAATTGTTAAGGGTTTGGCATGCTGCTATAGCCTTTTGCCAACAAAAAAAATTTAAAAGTATTTTTATGTGTAAAATAGTTAATAATTTATTGAAAAATCCCAATTATTAATTTATTAAGGAAAAAAAAACCTTTGTTGAGGTAGTTTGTAATTTCCTATTTATTTTAATTGAAAGTTAATGGTATCAGCATTAGGTGTGATAGTGAAAAATGTTGAAAAGTTTAGATGTGACTTTGAAAAATTAGAAAAGTTAGGTGACTTTTTGAAACTGCACCTAAAATATAGGTGGTTTTCAGTAAAAAAAAAAAAAAAAAACCCTTATATTTTAGCTCTAACTCTAACTACTCCTAATTCAAATTAAATTTTAAAACAATCATATTCTAACCCGTAACTTTAATTATGATTAAGAAAAACCTAATCTAATTTGAACCCTAATTAATTTACTATTTTTCATCTTAATCATGTTATTTTGATCCCTATTTGCATCATTCTCGTCCGTTTGAACATAATTCATCCTTGAATTAAACCCATTAGTCTCGTTGGATGATGAAGATGGCAATGGGGAAAATCAATAAGATCCAATCGAAGAAATGGGGAGGTTTCTCGATGTGGAAGCGCATTAATTAGTTGGTATTCGTGATGGAGTCGTGGATGGTGTTGGGGTGCAGCAATGGTGGACGTTAGATGATTTTGATGCTGGCTTTGTGTTGCTGGAATGTGGAGAAATATAGTGATATGTGACAGATCGTGGGGTCAAAAACGATCATGGTTGTGGTGAAGGCAATCGGAGTGAATAAGTGGCAAAGCAACGAATCACCAGTTTTAATGATGATAATGACACAGGCTGAAGGCGTTGACTAGAGGTGGAAAGGGCTCTCTGGTGGAGGAGCTGGCGGAACATCTCTATTGCCAAGGCTTCTATCTTCCAGAACCTCTCTTTACTCCTCCTCAACTTCTCATTCCACATGAAATTTTGCACCATCTTCAACCTCTTGGTGGCATAAATTGAGAGCGTGCCATTGCTCTGATACCAACTAATGCAGATTAGTAAAACTACAAAGATAAACTCAAATCTAAACTCATCAAAGTAATTTCAAAAGTAATTTCGATGATGCGTGGTGGAAAGGATAGGGTTCCTCTAATCGTACCAAACAATGCCGGATTGAGTGGGTTTGGCAAAACCCGTTGATTCTGCAAAACTCGAGCAATAGCTTAAAAGAGAAGCTATGTAATTTTTATTGAACTTTTTCAAAATAAAAACTACAAATATCAACCCAAATGTAAACTCATCAAAGTAATTTCAATAATCAAAAGTATTACTATAGTATCCTAAATTAGTATTTATCTATACTATATCAGCCAAAGAGCTCTTCTGTAATTTACATACTTTGTATACCTCTACATATACATGCCTCAGCAACCCTATTGGGTTATGCTCTCATAATTATTCTCTCACATGGTATCACAGCGTACCAAACCCTAAACAACCCTTTTCCTCCCCAAGTGTCGTACCGCCGCTAACGCCGGCTCCCCAAAAGAAACCCTAGCTCCGGCGCCGTCCCTTCCCTCTTTTCTCTCCGGTGATCTCCAGCCCGTGCGTGGTGCATTAACTCTTGGTTATTGATCGGTGACTCCATGGCTGCGACTCATAACCCTTCTTCCTCTTCATCTCCCTCGTCCCTCCCTGTATCGTCCTCCCCTGTCCCCGACCTCCCTCGGCCAACCACCGCACACCTGCCCATGCCTCCTCACCTCGACTCCATGGATCTCGGCACCTATTTTCTTCGCCCCCAATTACGAGCTCTTGTACCCCGCCTCCACTTTTCCTAGTGGGTATCCCGGTTCATCTTTAATGATCCCTGGTCTTGAGCATGTCTCCTCCTTTCTTGGACCCTCTGTCCCACCTCTCTTCGGGTCCCCGAATTACCCAGCTCCCTCCTTTCCCTCGGTCCCTCTCTCCACCTCTTTCATTACCAGCCTTGTTATTGTTAAACTTGATGTTCCGACCGATTGCACAACTTGGCGAGAACAAGTCTCCATGCTTCTCCGTGCCCATTGACTAATGGGTTTTGTTGATGGCTCTTTACCCTATTCTCCCCCTCAAATCCAAACCTCGACAGGTACTTTTATCTCCAACCCTGACTATCAAACCTAGTCCTGTGTTGACCAAAGCATTAGGGCATGCTTATCGGCCTCCCTCGTCCGCGCTGTTCTTAATGATTTCATACATCACCCCACTTCCAAAAACATGTGGGATGCCCTCGTAAAAAGATTTTGTGACCATTCCCTTGCTAAAGAATTTGACCTACGGTCTCAACTTGTCACTCTCTGCAAAGATAACAAAGCCATGACTGCCTACTTTACTGAACTTAATATAATAGCTAATGACCTTGCTGCCATTGACTCACCAGTCATGAATAGAGAATTAATGCATTATGCCGTCTTCGGTTTACCACCGGAGTCAGCTACCTTTAATACTTTTACTCAGAATTCATCTCGTAATCTTACTTTCGAGCAACTCAAGACTGTGTTGTTGGATGAAGATGTTGCCCTTTCCCAGATTCAAGCACGCTCTACCCTCGATCACGGTCGTGCCCTCGCCGCACTGGGCTCCTCATCCGTTTACACAGGTAATGGGCGTGGTCGTAGTGGACATGGTCGCAAGAGTCGTGGACGTAACTCCAACCGTCATGGGAATCAAGGAGCTCGTGGCGAGTCTCATTGTCAACCGCAACACACTGGGCCGGGATCGGGTGTCTCTAGCGTCGCACCTCTACCTTAACAGCACTGGGGAAGAAATGCAAGTATGGTTTCTCGTCAGTCTCATGATGGTATACTTGCGGGCCCCTTGATTGTCAGATTTTTCATCAAGCAGGTCATGCTGCCTCCCTTTGTCCCCACCGCTATGTTAACATTGATCTCTCTCATTCCCTTTCGGCCATGTCCGTTACTGATTCCATTGACCCTACATGGTACCCTGACTCGGGGGCGTTTAACCATATGACTTCCAACCCAGGTATTTTGCAAAATTCTTCTCCTTATACTGGCTTTAAATCTATTCAAGTTGGCAATGGTTCCCTCTTACCAATGACGCATGTAGGCTCCTCTAAACTTCGTGCATCACCACATGATTTAACGCTTTCTAGTGTACTGTCAGTTCCTGGTCTTGCTTACAACCTCCTATCTATTAAACAGTTGTGTCGTGACAATAATTGCTTTGTAGAATTTGACTCCTCCTCCTTTTGTGTCAAGGACAAGGCTACGGGGACACCCCTCCTCAAGATACATAGGAATGGACCTCTCTATAGCTTCTCTCTACACTTCACTAGACTCATCGCACAGACTGCTATCGTGGAACTATGGCACAGGCAGTTAGGTCATTTGGGAAATTTAGTTGTGGATACTTTAAGGACTCGTTGTTTGCTTAGTCCTAGTTCTAGTTCAATAAAACACTGTCATGCATGTTGGTTAGGAAAGTCGTGTCGTTTATCGTTTTCTCGTGTTTTGCATACTACTACAACACCTTTGCAATTAATACATTCCGATGTTTGGCAATCTCCTGTTAAATCTGATTCTGTTTTTTTTTGATATTATGTGTTGTTTATTGATGATTACTTGCGATTTACGTGGCTTTATCCGATGCAACGGAAAGACGAAGTCTACTCCATCATTTTAGGTTTTAAGGCTTTTGTTGAAAACCAGTTTAACACAACAATCAAATGTTTTCGAAGTGATGGAGACCACGAGTTTGACAATCGGCACATGTTTGCTCTTTTTTGCACTCATGGCATTTACTTTCATCCATCATGTCCTGATACTTCACAACAAAATGGAGTGACGGAACGTAAGTATCAACATTTAGGTGAAATGGTGTGGACCCTACTTTTTCGGATGCATCTTCCATATAAATTTTGGGATGATGCCGCATGCACCGCATGTTTTATTATTAATCGGTTACCCACCCCGAATTTGCATAATTTGTCTCCCTTTGAAAAACGTTTTAAATAGGCACCTAACTACGACCATCTTCTGGTCTTTTGGTGTGTAGGCTACCCTAACATCACATTTTGTACACCCCATAAATTAGCCCCGCACTTCTTAGCCTATGTTTTCCTTGGCTATATGGGACGGTACAAGGGTTATCGATGTTTGGACCTTACCACGGGTTATGTCCATATTAGTCTTCATATCCACTTTGTTGAGCACTCATTTTCATATAATGACTCAGTCTCTAGTTGCACAGCGCCATCTTGTAGTCCTCTCGTGGAGGTCCACCTTCCACTTCTGGCCTTACCTCGTCCGCTTGTAATGGCCTTCCCCACCCAAACTCTTACCCGTGGCCCGGATATTGGCCCCTGTCTCATTAATGTCCCTCCGGTGTCAATAGTTGTCATTGGCACCGTGTACCCATCAGGTGTCATGACCGCACCTCATACTGCCCTAGGGGGCGTATCACTGAGCCCTCCTTGAGACTTGCCCCGGTCCTCCATGGATAGTCCCCCCACCTAAACCCCCAGTTCCTATGGAGTTGTTCTAGTCCCGAGTATACACCCTATGCGTACCCGCCTTAAGGATGGTATTCGCAAATTTAAGCACGTTCTTTCCCTTAGTTCTATTGTGGTGGTCCAGGAACCCACTTGTTTTTCACAAGCTATTAAAAACCCTAAATGGCAAGAGGCCATAGCGGAGGAGTTTAATGCGCTTATTCAAAATCAAACTTGGGATCTTGTTCCCCGATCGTCTTCACAAAACGTGGTTGGGAGTACCTAGAAATATAAGGTCAAATGTAAGCCGGATGGCTCGGTTGATCGATTCAAGGCCCGTCTTGTTGCACAGGGTTTTCATCAACGTGAAGGCCTTGACTATTTTGAAACTTTTAGTCCGATTGTTAAACCCACCACCATATGGTTTATACTTGCTCTTGCCGTCACTAACTCTTGGTCTATTCGCCAACTTGATGTCAAAAATGCATTTTCGCATGGTTTTTTAAAAGAAGAGGTGTACATGCGGCAACTGCCTGGGTTCATACACCCTAAGTTCCCTACGCATGTATGCCGTTTAGGAAAGGCACTTTACGGTCTCAAACAAGCCCCCCGGGCATGGTTTCACAAGTTTAGCTCGTTCCTCTATAGTCTTGGGTTCTATTGTAACAAAGTGGATCCATCCCTTTTCATCCATCACTCACCTAGTAGCATTGTGTGTCTCCTCCTCTATGTTGATGACATTATCCTTAGTGGTTCCAACCCTACTCTTCTCACGAAGTTAACTGCTTCTCTGTCCACTCAATTTGCAATGAAAGACTTTGGACAGCTTCATTACTTCCTTGGCATTGAGGCTAAATGCACTTGACATGGTCTATTTCTCTCACAACAAAAATATACCTTGGATCTCCTTGGCAAACATGACATGCTTGAAGCTAAACCTGCTATTCAAACTCCTATACCAGCTCGGGCGCAGCCTTCAATGACTGACGGGACCTTACTCGCGAATCCAACTGATTTCCGTAGTGCGGTGGGTGCTCTCTAGTATCTTACATGACCCGCCCCAACATCTATTTGCTGTTAATCGTGTGTCTCAATTCATGCATGCTCCTACGACTTCCCATTAGCAAATGGTGAAATGTATTTTGCACTACCTTAATTCCACTGCCTGACCATGGCCTCACCATCACTCCTAGCTCTTACACCTCTGTCATTGCCTAGGCCGGTGCTGACTGGGGTGGTTGCCCTGATACACGTCACTCCACTACTGGGTTCACCTTATTCCTTGGCTCTAACCTCATCTCCTAGCATGAGACGAAGCAACCCACGGTTGCTAAGTCCACTACTGAGTCTGAGTATCGGGCCATTGCTAAGGTAGTTGCTGAGTGTGACTGGATCAGGTACCTTATGCGTGAATTGGGCTTACGGCACTCTGGTCCAATTGTCATCTATTGTGACAATCTTTCTACTACCCACTTGGCTGCGAATCCTATCTCCAATGATCGTAGCAAATACATTGATGCGGATTTTCATTATGTTCGTGAAAATGTTGTTAAGGGTGACATCCAGCTTCGATTTATACCTATTACCAAACAGGTTGCTAACATATTCACTAAAAGATTGGCCACAGACTGCCTCCGCTTCCACAGAGTCAATCTGCACGTTGCCCTCGCCCCCCCCCCCCCCCTGCGTACAGATTGAGGGGGCGTATTAGTAAAGTGTCTTAGATTAGTATTTATCTGTACTATATTAACCTAAGGGCTCATCTGTAATTTACATATTTTGTATACCTTTATATATATGCCTCAGCAGCCCTATTGGGTTATGCTCTCATAATTATTCTCTCACAAAAAGCTTCCTAAAATACAACTAATGGCCTATTTATAGGCACTTCCTTACTACTATTTCAAATTAAAATAGTAAAATAATTATACTTTAACTGTAATAGTAACTATTCCTAATTCAAATTAAATTTAAAAAAAATAATATTCTAACACATAACTCTAATTATGATTAAGCGAACCTAATTTAATTTAAACCCTAAATAATTTACTATTCTTTCATCTTGATTGGATTATTCTAGTCCTATTTGCATCGCACTGTATACTGAGAGGATTTTAGATGGATATTTTGTGTCTGTAATCTTTCACTAACATGTATGAGACAAATATTTTTGTCTTTAAAAGTTGGTTTTTGGTTTTTTGATATTTGTTCTATTGAATTAAGTTTTAACTAGGGCTCCTTTTTTGGAGGGAAAATTTTCTTATCCCGAAAAATAGTTTTATTCGGAAAAGATTTTTAAAGGAAAATCAAATTCTACTTTAGGTTTCTGCCGTTTCTTTCTATGGAAAAGTTGTATCCATTTGATGATGTTTCTTTGTTTATTTTAGAAAAAAATATTTTTCCACCAACCATTCTATATCTTTATATGTGACTATTTAAGTAGCAATAAAATAAAAACATGTTCAAAAACTAGAAGTGGTAATACAATATATATACATATATATATATATATATATAACAAGTAATTGAAAAATAAATTATCTCTAAGCAATATATCATCATAATATTATATTTCAAAATGATGAAAATTGTATTTCTAAAACATTAAAGTGGTAACATCTAGATTCTATTTGATTGTGAAGAAATTCTCTTTTCAAGGGCAATATAAACTAGAAGAAAGTATTTTCCATGAATGTTTTTTTTTTTTTTTTTGTTTGCATAAATAGCTTTCTTAGGTTTGGTTTGGAGCAAACAAAATCCCTAACAATAGTTACATAGTGGTTCACTATTAGGTTTTGGCCTCAGTTCTTGATTAGGATTCTAATAGATTTTCTGTTTGCTTCATTTATAGTGTATTTAGCATGATAAATGTCATAAACTATTGGCACACTATAAATCTTGGACTAAAACAACTAAATGTGACCTAAGATTAGATCGAGTAGATATTATAAAATTTACTCTTCAATCTTCGATTTGTTCGGGTCCATGGTTGGATAAAGGGCATCTCTACTAGTTCAAGATCGTGACTTCCAAGTTAGACAAGAAAATTTGAATTTCACATAGAGAACCAATCTTTGTAGAGACGTTCAAGCAGTCCGAAATGTAAACCGGTCTCAAACCTTGTTTAGTCTACGAGTTTAACGAACTAATTTTTACTCAGTTTGGCCCCAATCTTTACTTCATATCCTTATTGATCTTTAACTTAGCTTAATTCAGCTTTTAAGTATTGAAAAGTTTTTAAATATCATATATAATTTAGGACCAAAAATTAGAACAAACCACATTGTTCAATCCAAGATCAAATTAGAAAAATCCCCGACATTATGACCTTTAACATTTGTGATACCATCTGGCTCAACTAGTTTTGATCATAAGCTGGACTAATCCTCAAGGTTTTTGAATAATCACTTCCCTCATTTTATAAAAGAAGTCATTTTTCATTCATTGAGGGGGCAAACCTTTTCCCTTAAAAAATCTTTTCGATAAACAAATGCACACCAAACAATGAAAAATAGGAAAACCCATTCTAGAATATAATTTTACCTTGAAACAAATAGAGCCTTCTAATTCTTTGGAATAGGGGAGGAAATTGTAATTTCATATGAACTCCACTCAATTAAAACCGAAGGTGATTCAACTTCATTGATTCAAAATCCGAGATGAATCAAAAATTAGAACCAACTTGACCTAAGTTAGGCCAAAAACATAAAATGGCCCAACTAAAATGAATCAACTCTAAATGACCGAGCCGAAAACATAAAATGGCTAAAATGAATCAACTCTAAATGACCGAGCCGACTTTACTTTAACGCAATCTGTTTTGACTCAATGTTTGAAGAGACCCAACCCAATTAACCTAGAATTCGAGATGGTGAAAACCCAAAATTATTCCACCACGCTCAAACCAAACATAAATGCGACCCAACTAAGCTAGTCTAAAACCTAAGGACCTATTGATCTAAATCATAAAATGACTCCAACCAAAGATGATTGGATCGTATTTAGTCTAATCTAAATTTGACCTAACTCGAGATAAGCCAAAATTTGAAGAGGTGCAACCTGATTGACCTGAAACCAAGATTATTTGGGCCCAAAATTTATGCCACTCAACTGAAACTCTACCCACGCTAACCATATCGAAACAATGGAACCCACTATACCAAACTCCATGACAACTTGAAAACAAAATTATTCAACTACACTAGGAGTCAACCCACATTGACAAAACCGGAGATGACTTGAACTTGAAAACAATTGCACTACCCCTAGTTAAAGAAAACTCAGAATGCTCCAATCACTTCGCCCAATGGAAGAGATATTCAAAATTTTTTAGAATTATTATAATTTCAACCTTTAATTTACTTTTTCATAAAATAATGAAATTCAGGTTCTTCCATAATCCAAATTTCATTAGAATTGGAACTAAAATTTTAATTTCACTTCTCAATTGATTTTAGATGGCAAACAAAGCCTAAGCTTTCAATAAGCTAACTATGTACGTGATACGTAAAGGCTCTTATCTCAAGCTCATTAATGGTTCATCAACAGCGTGCTATAAAGTTGTAAGTGGCTCATTAAGAACTTAATATTTCACTTAATGACTTGACCATCGACTGATGAAGATATGTTACTTTCTTGAACAGATTGGCTTGAAAGTGTTGGGCTCGGTTAAGAGCTTGACTTGGCTTAATAATGAGCTCAACTCAAATTAATAATGAGCTTGACTCTGCTCAATTACACCAATGAGTCAAGCTGACAAATGACAAGATCAGAATGAAAGGATGATAGCTTGACTTGTTATTATACAAAGACTGGAGAATTGATTGTACAAGATGCATAAAGTTTCATAAATGTTAAGAGCAAGATAGTATTTGTTATTCTTCATTAGTTGAAAATATTATTTCATTGAAAACATAAACTTGAGTCTTGACTATACAACCTGTAACAAATATAGACCACAAAAATCGGGTCAAGTCTAGTCGGGGTTGGGTCAAGTTAATATGGGTTCATTCAATCTAGAGTTCGGTTAGGCTCTGGTCGAATTAGGATCGGGTTGGGTCAGCTTCGAGTTCGGGTCGCCCTTAGATTGGGCCAGTCTCGAGTTGCGTGGATGTTTTGTCGGGTTAATTTCGGGAAGGGTGAGCCTCCGTTTAGGTCGGGTTTTAGGTTCATCTATCGAATTTTATTTTTATTAACTATTTTAATTAATAAATTTTCTCTCATAAATAAATTTATATTATTTTAATGTATTACTTCGAACACAATACATTGATTAAAGAAAATAAAATATTTAAATACTAATATCATTTAAGAAATACTGAAACCCCAAATTTATTAATATATCAAAATGTGTATATTAATTTGAGCGTCAAAACTTGATACAAGAATTCAAAGTTCAAAGTCACTAATAAAATTAGGTGATATTCACTAAAGTTAATAAATAGCATTAATATTTATGAGATGTGTGATCAAATTGTCAATTTAAAAATGTTTCTTGAAGTATATAGTTTGATTAAAAAAAAAAAAAAATTTCCTTGATTAACCTTGAAAATCCAAAACAGTAAGAAGTATGATTATGAGCATCATCAATAAGCTACTTGTGTATGAGACATTCATATTTCTTTTGAAGGCTTAATAGGTAAATCAACCAGGTTCAGATTTGATAAGCTTCACCTGTCCCTTTCGACATAGGGTTAATTGTCTCAATAGAGTTTGAAAACAATTTATAAATGCTCATTATGAGTTCATCAATGGTTATGACTTCGTTACTGGGTCAATCTATATTTGTTATTTCTTGATATTAATTCAATAATGGATAGAAGACAAGTAAGCATTGTCGTTCTCATGTTCTTGCAACTAGACAAGGGAGTTTGTAAACCAAATTTGGTTTTTCCAAGGAAGAGGCCTTCTTCACTGTGAGGAAGTTATTCGTTGAATAACGTGAGTCGAAGGTAACTTATTGAAGTGTATTAACCTTCGGTTCTGGTTTGACCATCTTATGAATAGTCGTTGTCCTGTTGTGGTTTGTCTTTAATTTTTTGACCTTTATTTGAATGGTCGTTTAGTTTTTCATTAGGGTGGGCCTTCTTGGGTGTGTTTTGTTGGGGTAGCTTATTTCCGTTGTCTTTTGGTGTTTAGTTATGGTGTCATTAGCATTGGGCTTGCCTTTGACAAGGCATTTGTTTGTTTTGGATTCCTAGTTGTCGGCAGCCTACTGCCTTGGGTGTTTTGGTGTTTTTGTTTGTCTTTAGACACTACCCTACACCCTTGTGCTTTCTCAGGCTTGCATTTAAATTATATAAAAAATAAAGAAAATGATTCAGTAAAAGCTCGAATAACCTTATCTTGACTTCTGACCATACAATAGCAAAAATATTTTGTAATGAAAATATGTCTTTGTTAATATACCATGATTGATTGTTTGCCATTTGTGATAATAACTGCAATTGAGTATAAACTAAATCCTATTAAGTATTTTTTTCATATTATTATCCTTATATTCATCCTTAAAAAACAAAAAACTAAAACTATAAAATACCAAAATGACTATAATAAGCAAATTATATAGATTCTATGATAAATTTGATTTTTGTTTGGGTCATTTCTCTTTATCGGTCAAGATTGGTTCAGGTCTTAGGTTGTCACGTGTTATGTCAAACTCGGGTTAGGTCTAATTTGGGTTGGTTCAATTTGAGTTTCATGTCAGCTTAGGTTGAGTCAAGTTCGAGTTTGTTTGAACTCAGGTTAGTACATTTTTGGGTCTAGGTCCCTATAAATTTTGAATTTTTCAGGTTAGGGAAGGGTCGGGCTGCGGGTCACCAGTTTGGATCACATTTTTCCAACTCTAAACAATTATTTTTGGGTATGCACATGTCTTTTATGATAGATAATTGATCGTCATTTATGATTAGAACTCATGTTAAGTAATAGCTAAAGCACAATTTGATGCGTTTTGAGGCCGCTATTCTCAAATATGGCAGGGTCATTAATATGTTTTTACCTTTCAAGATGAAAAGTAAACGACAGTTTAGATTTTGGACTGTGATATTTGGGAGTAGTGATGAAGCCTTGAATGTTATAGAAGATGCAATGCGAATTGGATTAGGGATCAACACATCTTTGTCAAGTGGGCTAAGCTTAAAAGAGGTGGTAATTATAGAATCCCTCTCTCCCCAAGATCTGACAGTGCCATTAGCAACCTTGCAATGAGAGACCATAGGTCTTATAAGATTACTTCGGAGCAAGGCAAAAACAGAGAACTGCAAATTCATTGGGTTGATCCAACTCATCAAGCTGACATTAATTTGAACAAAAGGATGGCATTATTTAGCAAAGAGCCGAAAGGTAAGAGTGGTATATTCAATGTTATGGCTGCTCTTGGGGTTGATAGAGAAGTGCTGATGGAAAAACATGATGATGATTTCATACTATACCTCAAAAGGAGCCTCATCGACATCCGATTTTAAAAAGGAGGCTATTGCCTTTACAAGTCCCCCACCTTGTCAAGTATCTGCAATAGACGGAAGAAAGCTCTTGTTAACCTTTAATTCAGTAATGGATAAAGAATCTACCTTCAATAAAGCAAAGGAATGGAAGCACCACGGAATTGCAAAGACTTATAGGCTGTTGTAATTTCATCATAATCTTAAAAGGACAGCATGGGTGGTTTGTCATGGGTTTCCCTTAACATGCATGACCTAGAGAAAACTTGACAAAGGTAGCAAAGAAATGGGGTCAGGTTTTTTTTGACAAGGCATGCCGTGAGTTTGGGACCTTTGAAGTATGTCGTGTGCTTATAGAGACAAAGATATATAAGTTTATCAATGTGGAAAACTTATCACATCATTCATGCCTTGGAAGTTGGTGAAATAGCAATAAAAAAGTTTCATAAAAGATTGTCTACAGAGTTCAAATTCGATACTATGAATGCAGGTACAGATTCTCTGAAAGTGCCCGAGAGAGTGAGATCAAAACCACAGTGACCTTGCATTTCTAATAGTTGGAGATTGAGGTTGAAGCTAAGTTGAGAAAATCAGAAAGTCCAACCAATGTGCCTGACGGTGAGTGGTCAGATGCAACAAAGAACGACTTTGATGAAAAGATAGGGGTGGAGTTCAAGTTGCATATACCAGGAGAATAATTCACAAGATTTGACAGCATCGATGTAGATGTGGCCACGGAGGGGAACTTGAATTATGCGGGTCATGTTTTAAGGACCATGTGTAATATTGAGATGAAATTTTATTGTTTAATCTAAGTTAGAGGTCAGTGCTCTCGTGCTAATTTACCTGAAGTTGGTTCAAGGGAGCTTTCAACTTTAGTTGGGCCTGATAGGGGTTCTAAGTGAAAGGAAAGTGTGGGCCTGAATATTGCACTATGAAACGCATCCCTTGGCCTGTTCATGTTGTCGTCTATATGCAAATATGCTAAACACCAGAGTCAAGCAACATCTAAGAAGAGCTCACGTGAGACTTCTCCACCAAGTTTTGTGAATTTAATTGAGGTCCAAGTAGAACAAGAGGGCAATTTGTTAGCTCTAGCTAACAACAACGGCATTGGTACGATTAAAGGAAGGAAGAGAGGGGGAAAGAGTAGAAAGAAGAAACACAAGGAGAGCACCACTGACCTCGACTCATGTTCAGGTGATGATCTTATCTTGTCCTTTGAGTTGCAGAGTTGCAGAACAACCACTATTGAAACAAAAGTGGTGAAGCTCTTGAAGGCGGGACAAAAGCGAGTTTGAAATAGAAAGATGACGGATGCTATATCGTGGACTCCTTCCTCAAGATGAACAAGTTTGCTTTCTTAATCGAAAGGAAAGGGAGGAAAGAGAAAGGTAAGAAGTGTTGGAAATATAGCGTGTACAATGACAATACTGCGTATAATAATACGTACAATAGCTGTAAATTACCAAAAAAATTACCGAAAAATACAGTAGAGTAAAACCGAAAATTACCGTTGAATTAAAATAAAATAACCGACAAATTATAGTAAATAAAAATGCTAGATCGGTATAAAATTAAAACAGCAAAAGTGAGTAAAAATCCGGCATGAACACCTTTGAATGCAGTATAATATTGCAGTAAATTTGTGTCATAGTAAACACGACCAAAATGTTGAACACGACAATCTAAAATACCAGAAGAAAGAGGGTAGATTAGAAAATACCGAAGATACCGTACCGTGGGAGATACCACTGTCCTCAAAGACGATTTCGCCTCTGCTTCGGTGCAAACAGATACGCAGGCGGCCGTCCTCTAGGATTTACATGGTCCGACCCTTAACGTGCATTCGTTAATTGTCGGTTAGGAACGCCTCGAACTATGCCCAGAATTTAGATGGATAAAGAGAGAGAGAAAACCGAAGAGGAAGATGGTTGAATGTATTTGCTCTTGCTGTATCTGGAAGACTAGCTATGAGCATGTTTATATAGTAATGGTAAGATCAAATCTGCAATTAAGGGCTGGCCAACGTTCTCAAACGGCTATCTGTAATTACCACCATATTTAACAACATGTTTAATTTGCAATAGTCATGTTTTAATTGCGAAATCAAAACGGTGATGGTAGTAGTCAAAAGGTTTTTCCGTAAAATAAATATACCCGTTGTAAAAAAACTCACCCACACCCTCGCCCGAGCACGGCGCGGCGCGCGGGTGGCGCGCTTGTGGTTCCCTCCATTCCGTTACCCAAGACTTAATTCAAATGAATAAAAAATATCCTCCCTTATAAACCCAACCGCCCCCTCCTAAACTATCAATGTGGGATTGGGGCACTTGTTTTGTATTCACAATGGAATTGGGATACAACTTTCTTACTAATTTAGACTTAGCTTGTTTTATTTTTCTAACAATCCTCCACAAAGGATACAAGCGAAAGAGAAAGAAAGGAATAGACTGGGCAAAGGAAGTTCGGTTTTTCAGTGCCGATGTCTTGCTACTTGAATCGTCACCTAGTGTAACCCTAGTTTAGGACCAACATCTTGCAAGGTGACTTTCGTCTTGAACCTCACAAGGGGTTGTATAGTCTTCCACTTGGACACATACCGAACTTCAGATCTCGGCAACTCCTGCGGTTTGGCGAGTTTAATCGGCCATGCGCTCGTCCTGGATGTTCATAGGCGCTCTAGAAGACAAGTCTTAATCCTTCATAGGGAGCGGCTAGACTCCCACACCTATAAAGGTGGATTCCATCAAGTGTGTGTTACCGCACACCACCAAACACTTGGATATAGGTCCATTAAGAGCTCAAGCTCAACCTTACCCCTGGTAACATACAGACAATGTCCGTCATGTGCAAGTCGTGCTCACACCGCCAACATAGGGCATTGGACCCGTCTCCAGACAGTGTCCGTCCTGTGCAAGTCGTGCTTACACCGCCAACATACGGCATTAGACCCATCTCTGCACTGTCACACCATAGGGAGGGACAATATAAAATACAACGCATATCTTGAATGAAACTATAACTTTTTCACATTGAACCTGATAAGCCCAGGTTGGATACATCATAGTCTATTCGTGTACAGACTTCAGTCCCATCCCCCTCGATGTTTCTACAATCATTTTACGACATAGGCCTTTTGTCAACGGATCCGCAAGATTCTTTTCAGACTTTACATAGTCTAGTGATATCACTCCACTTTCTAGTAGATCTTTCACGATCTTATGCCTGAGACGAATGTGTCTCCTCTTGCCATTATAAACCTTGTTCTTAGCCACAGCAATTGCAGCTTGACTATCACAGTGAAGCGACACTAATGGAGTTGGATGCCCCCACAATGGCACGTCTCCCAGTAGACTTCTTAGCCACTCGGCTTCATGACCTGCCAACTCAAGAGTAATAAACTCAGATTCCATAGTAATCGTGGCAGTACAAGATTGCTTAGATGATTTCCAGGATATAGTACCTCCACTTAGTGTGAACACATATCGACTAGTGGAATTAATTTCATCGTTATCAGACACCCAATTGACCTCGCAATATCCTTCTAATACAGCGGGAAACTACCTATAATGAAGTCCCCAATCCATGGTTCATTTCAAATATTTAAGCAATCTTTTTAACGCATTCCAATGCTCTTGATTAGGATTATGTGTGTATCTACTGAGTCTACTTACAGCATATACAATGTCAGGTCTAGTATAATTCATTAGAAATATAACACTACCAATTATCTTGGCATACCCAGATTGGCACATAGCAACACCTTTATGTTTAGTTAAATGTACACTGGGATCATAAGGTGTTCAAACAGGATCAGTATTGACCATATTGAACTTTCTAAGTATCTTTTTAATATAGTGAGACTGGTTTAGGCTTATGCCTTCTGGAGTTTTCACAATTTTAACCCCTAAAATCACATCTGCCTCACCCATATCTTTCATTTCAAATTTAGAGCATAGAAAGTTTTTCGTCTCATTGACAACACTCAAGTCTGTGCCAAATATCAGCATATCATCAACATATAGACAAATTATTACACATCCATTTGAATCACACTTAGAGTACATACACGAATCACCATTGTTTACAAGGAAATTATTAGCTACTAACGTGCTGTTAAATTTCTCATGCCATTGTTTAGGTGCCCGTTTGAGACCATATAGAGATTTTACAAGTTTACAAACTTTATTTTCATTACCAAGAACCGCAAAACCCTCAGGTTACTTCATGTAAATCTCTTCGTCTAGGTCACCATTAAGGAATGTTGTTTTAACATCCATTTGATGCACTACTAAATCATGGATGGACGCAAGGGCGATCAAAGCTCTAATTGTGGCAATTTTAGCAGCAGGTGAATAAGTATCAAAATAATCTAACCCCTATTTCTGGGTATAACCTTTAGCCACTAACCTCGCCTTAAACTTGTCTATTATCCCGTCAGCTTTCATTTTCTTTCTAAAGACCCACTTACAACCTATTGGCTTACAACCTCTAGGGAGGTCTACCAATTCCCATGTATGGTTACCTAGAATTGATTCTAGTTCGCTATTAATGGCTTCTTTCCAAAAGGTAGAGTCAACTGACCTTATGGCCTCATCATAGGTTTTAGGGTCTTCTTCTAACATATAGATATTTGCAATTTCTTCATTTATGAAATTATCTTCTGACAGGCAAGTGGTTACAAAGTCAGGTCCAAAGTTGGTTTCTTTCTTAGCTCTTTTACTCCTACGAATTTCAGGAGTGTCTGTATTGTTAGTATTGTCATGACTAGCACTTACATTATTAGAAGGCAAACTAGTAGGCTGTGCATCATTAGACTTCAAGGGAAATATATGTTCAAAGAATTTAGCATCTCTAGATTCTATGATACTACCACATGCATATAAATCATTAGATCCCTTAATTAAAAACTGATAAGCAGCACTGTGATGCGCATATCCGATAAAAATAGAATCAACAGTCTTAGGTCCAATTCTGCTACGTTTAAAGTTAGGTAACCCAACCTTAGCTAGACACCCCCACACTTTTAAATATTTTAGATTAGGCGCATAACCTTTCCACCTTTTGTATGGGGTTTTATCTAATTTCTTATGAGGAACTTTATTAAGTACATGACAAGCGGATTTTATCGCCTCCCCCCACATGTTGTCAGGTAGTCCAGAACTAATAAGCATAGCATTCATCATACCCTTTAAAGTTCTATTTTTCCTTTCTGCAACACCATTAGACTTTGGGCGGTAGGGTGGGCTTCGCTCATGTATTATTCCATTTTCCGTACAAAATCTTTCTAGAGAGGTTGGATCATATTCTCCTCCTCTATCAGACCTAACTCTTTTAATTTTCCTTCCTAATTGATTTTCAACTTCGGCTTTATATTTTAAAAACATTTCTTCTGCTTCATCTTTAGTACTTAGGAGATATAGCATTGAGTATCTAGAGTGATCATCTATAAAGGTTATGTAGTATCTTTTTCCGCCTCTACTCATTAGGCTTTTATAGTCTCTTAAGTCAGTATGAACTAGTTCAAGAAGTTCAGTTTGTCTCTCAATTGACTTAAAGGGTTTTTTGGCATATTTAGTTTCTACACATACTTCACACTTATCAAAGTTGATATCACTTAAGTTAGGATCATGTTCATTTTCTTAAGCCGTTTAATTGATTTAACATTTATATGTCCTAAGCGAGCATGCCACCATTCAAGAGATTCAGCAATATAAGCAGAAGAGGTACTAGCAGTGTTATTCATGCAAATAGCATCAAGGACAAACAGACCACCATTACAAAAATTCTTACCCACATATTCTCCATTCCTAGTTAGGACTAACTTGTCTGAGTCAAAGGATAATTTCAACCCAGCTTTGATCAAGGGACTACTCAAAATTAAATTTCTACGCATATCAGACACATGCAGCACATTCGTTAAAGTAAGAAATTTTCTAGAAGTGAGTTTTAAGGAAATCTTCCCTTTTCCGAGGATTGGTGCAGCTGCAGAATTGCCCATAAAGACCACCTCTCCATCGGACATCTTCTGGTATTCCTGGAACATGCTTCTGTTTGTGCAGATGTGCCTGGTAGCCCCTATCCACTATCCACTCAGTTAAGTTGTTGACTAGGTTCACCTCTGAGACAACAGCTACAATGTTCTTTGCCTCTACAAGGCGGGCTTTGTTCTTTGAGTCTTTAGGCTTTTTGCTTCTGTAGTCTTTGGCCATATGTCCACGTTTTCCACAGTGATAACAGTCTCGGGGAATTTATTGTCTGGCTTATGAATCTTTCCTCCAGGCTTGAAATTTGGGTGATGCTTTTTTCCTTTGTTCTTAAACCTGTCTGCATTATTAGGTCTAGCTTCGACAATATTAGCTTTAGAATGATCTGAGTATGCGTATCCCCTGTCCTTAAGCCTATTTTCTTCTTCAATTTTTAAGTGGTTTATTAGCTCCTCTAATGTCAAGTCCTTCTTTTTGTGCATGAGTAAATTTTGGTAATCCTTCCAGGAAGGTGGGAGTTTTTCAATTAAGACATACGCTTGAGTTATTTCGCAAATTTTAAGGCCTTCTGACAAAAGAGTAGTTACAATATTTTCATATTCATGGACTTGTTCGATTATTGGTTTGTTGTCCACTAATTTGAAATCTAACCACTTACTAACTGCAGATCTCCTAGTACCCGCATCATCACCCCCATATTTTTTCTGTAGGGAATCTCAAATTTCTTTTGCCGTGTTTAATTTTACATAAATATCAAATAACCCATTACTCATATAATGCAGTAAGTTTTTCCTACAGGTTCGGTCATCTATGGTGAATTTTTCTTCATATGCATTTTTCTCGTTTTCACCTTCAGGTACTTTTTTCTCGTGGAGTACGTAATCAAGACATACTAGTTGTAGGAAAAACAGAATCTTTTGAGACCACTTCTTATAGTTCTTCCCATCAAGAGGTTCAACCTTAGACATGTCGGGAAGAGGTATTTTTGTTGCCATGTCCAAATACAAGTACGTAAAATCGTCTTTTAGATTGTTGGAAATATAGCGTGTACAATGACAATACTGCGCATAATAATACGTACAATAGCTGTAAATTACCGAAAAAATTATCGAAAAATACAGTAGAGTAAAATCGAAAATTACTGTTGAAATTACAATAAAATAACAGACAAATTACAGTAAATAAAACTGCTAGATCGGTATAAAATTAAAACAGCAAAACTGAGTAA
This sequence comes from Simmondsia chinensis, assembly GCA_018398585.1. Lineage (NCBI taxonomy): Eukaryota > Viridiplantae > Streptophyta > Magnoliopsida > Caryophyllales > Simmondsiaceae > Simmondsia > Simmondsia chinensis. The sequence continues at coordinate 15,168,080 of JAGTTD010000004.1, forward strand.
AAATTCGGCGTTAACACCTTTGAATGCAGTATAATATTGTAGTAAATTTGTGTCACAGTAAACACAGCCAAAATGTAGAACACGACAATCAAAAATACCGGAAGAAAGAAGGTAGATTAGAAAATACCGAAGATACAGTGCGCGGGAGATACCACTGTCTTAAAAAGACGATTTCGCCTCTGCTCCGGTGCAAACAGATACGCAGGCGGCCGTCCTCCAGGATTTACACGGTCCTGCTCTTAACGTGCACTTGTTAATTGTTGGTTAGGAATGCCTCAAACTATGCCCAGAATTTAGATGGATCGAGAGAGACAGAAAACCGAAGAGGAAAATGGTTGAATGTATTTGTTCTTGCTGTATCTGGAAGACTAGCTATAAGCATGTTTATATAGTAATGGTAAGATCAGATCTGCAATTAAGGGCTGGCCAATGTTCTCAAACGGCTATCTGTAATTACCAGCATATTTAACAGCATGTTTAATTTGCAACAGTCATGTTTTAATTGCGAAATCAAAACAGTGATGGTAGTAGTCAAAAGGTTTTTCCGTAAAATAAATATACCCGTTGTAAAATGGTGATGGTAGTAGTAAAAAGATTTTTCCGTAAAATAAATATACCCGTTGTAAAAAACTCACCCACACCCTCGCCCGAGCCTGGCACGGCGCGCCCGCTCGCATGGTTCCCTCCATTCCTTCACCCAAGACTTAATTCAAATGAATAAAAAATATCCTCCCTTATAAACCCAACCACCCCCTCCTAAACTATCAATGTGGGATTGGGGCACTTGTTTTGTATTCACAATGGAATTGGGATACAACTTTCTTACTAATTTAAACTTAGCTTGTATCATTTTTTTAACAAGAAGATATAGGCTTCGTTTGTTTCGAGGGAAGTATTCTTCCCATGAAAAACATTTTCCTGTTGAAAATGGTTTCCACCGAAAATGCAATTCCCATTTGTTAGTTTCAGCAGAGAACATGTTCTCACCTTGCGATATTCCTCCTTTGTTATAGTTCAATAGTCTTCTACCAATCGTATTATATCTTGTCATAGGACAATATAAATAACAATATAATATATCTGAAATTATCTAGACCTTGTGTGGTTGTAAAACTATTATTAAGGTACCATGAGATTTGAGCATTTACTACCTATCCTGACATTTTAATATATACAATAATGTACTTGAAGTTAAATATTTTATTGCTAAGGTAACCTATATCAAAATTTGATGAATATCTTAAGAATCTGAGCATTTACTAAGGTACCCTAAGGTATCATGAGATTTGAGCATTTACTACATATCCTGACATTTCAATATATTCAATAAGGTACCCTGAAGTTAAATATTTTATTACTAAGGTATCCTATATCAAAATTTGATGAATATCTTAAGAATCTGACCTGTTTTTATATAAAAATGCTAATATAACATATAAGTGTGACAATATTTATGAGCCGTATCAATGTTTTCAGAAAACTACGATTAAACGTTCATCGTTTGTTGATGCAAACTACCTAAATATAGCCGAAATCATAAATCATGTTAGTATTTTTTAGGAAAAGAAACATGAAATTCTAATGAGAATAATTATATAGTGTTAGAATCATGTTGTAATTTAGTATTTTTTATCGAAAATCTATTGAATTTTGACTAAAGCCATTTAATTGATAAAATTTTAAAACTCCGGGGTACCTAAGTGATAAAATGTTTAAACCTCAAGATACCTTATTATATGCATTGAAATGTTAGGATACTTAGGTAATAAATGGTCAAACGTCACGGTACTTAACTGATAGTTTTTTCCTAAAAGCATATACCAAAAAATATATTTTCTAAATATTCATGTATCATCTATAAATAGTTTTTTGTTGCTTGGTTTGATGTAAACATTATTTTCTAATTATAATATTCATCATAGCGTGAATTAGTAAAGATGTTTCAAACATAAAATATCATTCAAGAACGAAAATCAAATGAAACCACACAATTCAAAATTTGGAGCTGATTGATCATTCTTTGTTTAGTTCTTGTTCCACATTATTACCTCTAGCAATCTAAGATTTCACTATGTTCATTTTGGAATGATCCATATTCAGACAGATGTGTACCTTCGAAATTTTTTTGATTGCTTGGAAGGTTGACTTCCCACCTTTTGAAAGGGAAGTCATTTTCCCCCCTTTGAGGGAAAATCTTTCCTTCGGAAAACCTTTTCCATTACAAAACATACACCAAACAACGGAAAAGGGGAAAACCAATTCGAAGAATGCAGTTTTCCCCCTTAAATAAATGGAGCCATGTGAGGTTCCTTCTCAAGTGTGTAAGTAGAGGAACAAAGGAACATACCCAGTGCCTCAAGGGCTCCCGCCTACGCAGGGTCTGGGGGGACTGATGTACGCAGCCCTCCCCCTTCAGGGTGTTAGCTTGAAGAGAGGCTCAAGTGTGTAAGTGTTTTGACTAATTCTAGATTGGAATGGGCTATAGGGTGTTGCTCACTTGATTATCTTAAGGATATGTTGCTCGCCTCTTGATGAAATATTTGAAACGATGAAAAAATATTGGGCTTTTGTCTTTCTGCTTAATCTGATGATTTTCACTGTTTAGGTAATCAGATTACTTCTAATATTGATTGTATCACTATGTTGGTCAAGCGTTATCTGGAGTAAGCTGGGCATCAAGTGGGTCAAGTCTTCATAGGTATACTTAAATGGAATGTTGATGGGGCTTCCATAGGTAAACCGGGTGTTGTAGGGATTAGAGGTGTGTAGCATGTTCACACGGGAGCTTTATGACTCTAATTGAGTAGTTTTGTGTTTTCTAAGGTGTTAGGTACCAAGGCTCTGGCCTCTATTTTCACAAAATTATAAAATATATGGATTCAATCATACAAAAAAGAAATAAATCACAATAACTATTTCTTTTCGTGCTATTATTTGGAATATACCTTTTAATTATCGTTGACGATCATAAGTAAGAGCATGGAAATAGAATTACTACATTTAGCATATTTTTAGATTTTAAGATAACTGGATTTGATTTGGCTCATTCTTGTGTTACAAGTTGCGTATGTTATGGGTCTCAAGGCAACATGACTTGAGTCAATTTCAAGTTCGATCTAACAAAAGTTGGGTCGCTTTTGGTTTCAGATTATTTGGCCTTATATCTCATTGATTTTTGAATTTCTCAAATTAGAATTGGATCAGATCAACGGGACATATCATATTTTATCATCTCAAAGTATAAAATTCCTTAATAGGAACATAACTAGTGCCCCAAGGGCTCCCTCCTACGCACGGTTTGGGGGGCGGATGTTATGGGATTTATCATATTTATATTTGTAATTTATGGGAAGTTGTATAGTTTAATAAGTAGTAAACAAGCCCAATCATTAGCCATTATGAACTCTTTCAAGTTCAATAACCCTCGACGTTTTGTCTAGTGTGTTTATTCAGATTAAGCTAGGGAAGTTGATAATTCGACAGTTTTGAGTGGAGAAATTATATATGTTCATACATGCTAGTTTAAAACTTCAATATTTTTAACTTTTATAATCGCTAAAATACCGGCAATTTTAATATAAAATTAATGAAAATTTGGAATAGGTTGTTGAATTGCATTCCAGTTAGAATAAAGTTAAAATTTTATTATTATTTTTTTTGAACAGAAAATAATTTTATTATTTGGATAGTTAAAGAAATAGAAGTAGAGGTGGCCAACGGGCCGGTCGGGCCGGGCCGAGGCCTGGCTGGGAACCGAGCATGGCCCTGCCCGGCCCGGGGGCCTCAAGGGGCGGGCCTGGGCCTGGGCTCGCTACAGTACGGGTGGGCCGGTTCGTGCCGGGCCGGGCCTGGGCCCGGCTTTCTAAAAGAAAAAAAAATTAATAATACAAAGTCATTTTATACTAAAATTATTGTAATTCATTGATACATATTATGAGATACAAATATATTTTTTTTTCAAGCACTAATAATGCAAAATATACATTAAATATATGCAATAAAATAAAATACACATTAAGTAATGGTAAATATCTTATCAAAAAAAATAATGGTACATAAATAACGTAACAAATATAAGTACAAATACAAAGTTTGACATATGAGGGGTGCGGTCGTCTTTTGAGGTATATGGGGGGTGCGGTCGTCTTTTGACGTCAATATTTAAAAGTAAATAACTGACATACAAAAGTGTTTATATCAGTCGCCTTGGGGGTATCTAGGCCATCATTTGAGGTATCAGTTGTACGGTCATCTTCTTCATCACTCGATAAATCCAGTTTCATTCTCTATTGTTCTCTTGCCACTGCTAGCAGCCAATCCTTCAATCACAAGGACATCTCCAAGCTTGATGGCGATAGCTTCGCTCTCTTCGTTCCAAGCAACCTGCCACCAAGACTGAAAGCACACTCCGATGCTACTGAAGATACCGGACAACTTAGTGTATCACGTGCCATGGTAGAAAGCACAGGATACTGGGTTTGGTTTGTGTTCCACCATTGTAACAGGTCAAAATTCGGATTGGCCGCCGCCCGAAAATATGGACTATCGGTGTCCGCAAATAATAAACTAACTCGTCACATGATGTGAGGGCTGCTGTGGGCGTAAATTGCTCCAACAGCTTCCACGAATATGACGTGTGTGAACTACTTCCACTAGATGTGGAAGATCCTACTGCAGCAGTACTAGGATTATTGGACGCTAATAGATGGGAATATTGAGAAAATAAACTATGCAAGTTGTTATCGACATCAGCAATGAAAGTGTCGATATTAAAAGTAGGATTCAAATACGTGAAAAAAAATGTTGGCAAAACAAGTTGAAACCCGAGCGTTTACAACGAGGGTCTAAAATAGTTGCAAAGCAGTATGTAAGAGGTAGTTCAAAATAATATTTGGCAAACTTTTCTTTCATTTCCTGAATCGATACGAACAAAATGGGTTTGGATTCATTACCCACCATCCAATTGATAATATCAAGCAATCTTGATATTGCTTGAGGCATGGTCGGATAATAGCAACCCAAAAAAAAAGTTGTTGCCTCTTTAAACATGCTAAAAAAGTTACAAATTTGATCTATTGTCTCCCAATTTATACTGGCTAGGTTGTAATCACTCCATTCTGCACGATTTTCCTGGGCGTATTCCATTAGAACGTCTTTGTATGGCAGAAGGCGCTCTAACATTTCTACCGTAGACGACCACCTAGTTTGGGAGTCTAAGTTGAATTGTTTATATTCTATGTTATGCAACCTACATAAATTTCTAAATTTTCTTTTTCTAGTGCTGGATGATTTTACAGATATTATTACCGATCTTAAGGTGATAAGGGATCCTTTTATATGATCTAAACCATCCGTTACCATTAAATGCAAAATGTGACAAACGCAATGAATATGGAAACACTTCCCACCTAACATGGGTCACATTTGCCTAATTAAATGTGTAACGGTTGCAGTGTTATTGGTAGCATTATCGAACATAATACTGAAGATAAGTTGCTCTATGCCCCAGTCGCGGACTGCCGACATAATCACACCTGTAATTACATCGGCATTGTGGGGGCAATCTAAAAGTCCAAAATGAATTATCCGCTTTTGCATAATGAAGGATTCATCGGTCCAGTGTGCCGTTATACACATATAAGGTTGGCCGGGTTTCGACGTCCATACGTCCGACGTCAAGGGAACATGGTCGTGTTCGTCGCAAAATGTGTGAAGACCCTAGTTTTCATCCCGTGGTACAACATAAAAGCGTCCCGCTTTGCGGTGTTCCGAGCAATCCTCACAATGGCGGGATTCACATTTTGTTGGAGGTAGTTGATGAAATTTGGGTCTTCGCCGGTATTAAAAGGCCTTTCACTCATAATTATATATTTAGCTAGCCCCTTTTGGTTGCTCTCCTGAGAGAGCCTAAAATTAGCAAGTGCACCGGTCACTTGCTGTACTAGACGTTGTTGGCTCTTTTCTGGGAATTGCTCGGGGTGGCACCTAAGTATATGTCTGTTTAATGTGCCCGTCCCACTACCAGGTTGATGGCTAAAATCCTTAGGTGGGTCACATAATTTACAAGTTGCTTTATTAGTTGTCTTATTAAGGGTAAAGTACTTCCATACCCCACTAGTTGTACGCCTACCAGTAGAGGTACTAGTTTCAGGCTGGGCTTCGGTGGTGGGGGTGGGTTCCTCATCAGTTTGTGAGTCTCCAACCCCACCACCACCTGACTCATGATAATCTTGTTGTTGTGAAAAGTCATAATCTATGCTATCATCAGTGTATAGGGGTGTTGGGTCTGGCTGTATAAAAGCTCGTTCTTAAGTATCAGGTAAGATAATTCTACTCCTTTTAGGGATTCTGGGTGGCTGAGAAGAGCTAGAACTAGCACGACCGGCTCCAGAGGATGATGAAGAGTTGTGTACTATATTAGTATAAGTGATTAGTATTTATAAAATGCAAGTAGTAATGCAAATTACATAACTAAAAATGCGAATCAAATAAAATTGCGATACTAAAATTACCGAAACGAGAGAACAATGAAATTCGAACTTCAGCCAAATACTTTACGAACTTCGAATTTTAGAGCACAATTTTTGTAATTAGCAAAGTTAGAGAAGATGGGAGATGATGAATGTATAGGGAAAGAAGAGAGGATTGAAGAATTGGTGAGAAAATGAGTTGGGAAGGTTTAAGTATTTATAGGAAAAAAAAATAATTTTTTTTTTAATAAAATAGCCGTTCAATGGCTCTTTACAAAAGAGCCATTGGGCCCTGGGCCCGGGCCGGGCCGGGCCGGGCTTGGCTGAATAAAAAAAAAAGGCCCGAGGCCCGGCCCGACCCGCTACAGTGCCGGCCGGGCCGGGCTGGTGCCGTTTCAGGGCCGGTCCAGCCTGTTGGCCACCTCTAAATAGAAGTTAAAATTATAATCGTACAACAGGGTGTGGAAGGCTCCTATCAACGAATCAAAGCATATTTTACATGGCCGAGTATGAAGAAAGATGTGAGTGAATACGTGAAGTCCTGTGAAGTATGCCAACAAACGAAGTTGGGAGATCCTCGTTACAAATGACTTCTTCAACCTCTTCCCATTCCGGAGCCAGCTTGGGTTCACATTAGCATGGATTTCATTGAAGGACTTCCGAAGTCCTAAGGCAAGGAGGTCATATGGGTAGTGGTGGATCGTTTCACCAAGTACAGTCATTTCATTGCTCTTGCTCGACCCATCACCGCTGAAAAATTGGCAAGGATCTTCCTTGACAACATTTATAAATTGCACGGATTGCCTCAATCCATTATGTCCGATCGAGATAAGATTTTCACAAGCACGTTTTGGAGAGAGTTGTTTAAATTGATGGGCACCACATTGGCACTCAGTCCTTCATATCATCCTCAGACGGATGGCCAAACCGAACCAGTCAACCAATGTGTAGAACATTATTTGCGGAGTATGATCTTTTTGAAGCCCAAGGAGTGGAACCATTGGCTGTCCTTAGCCGAATTTTGGTTCAATACACACTTCCATACATCCATTGGCACTTCTTCATTCCATGCTTTGTATGGCTACTCTCCACCTTCTCCTATGTTGCTTCAACAACCGAAGAGCACAGGGACTGCAGTGGCCGATTTTATGCAGCAGAGGAGGCGTATGTTGCAAGAGCTTAAAGACAATCTTCATCAAGCTAGGGCTCGGATGAAGTATTATGCTGATAAAAAAAGGGTAGACAAAAGTTATGACGTCGGTGACATGGTCTACCTAAAATTACAACCGTATAGACAGTCCTCCTTGTCTGTCAGGCGTAATGTCAAGCTAAGTGTCCGATACTTTGGCCCGTATAAAATTTTGAAGAAAATTGGCAATGTTGCTTATAAGCTCGACTTACCTTCACACTCGTACATTCACCCTGTGTTTCACGTGTCCCTACTCAAAAAGCAGGTCAAGAGAGGAGTCCCAGCAGAGCGGGACCATCCTGCAGCAGAGGTGAACGGCATTCTCAGGTTACAGCCCGAGACAGTTAGAGCTCGGAGGACTATATAGCAGGATCACGGAGCGGTGCAGGAGATATTGGTCACTTGGTGCAACTTGGACAAGAATTTGATGACTTGGAAAAATTGCAATTTCTTGCGGAGTCAATTTCTGAGCTTCACTTCTTGAGGACAAGAAGTTTCTCAAGGGGGAGGGAATGTTATAAATCGCTAAAATTTCATTGTAATTTCTATTTGTAATGTTCGGATAGTGTCTCAAGTTGAAGTGTATGTGTTCAAATGTTAGTTAAGGGGTAGTTGGCGCCAAAATTAGGAAATTGGTCAAACTCGGGTCAATGTCGGTGTGCAGCTGCTGATTTTTGGCGGGAAGCCAGTTAAGGTAGTTAAGTTTTGATTTCTTGTAATTAGATGACTTTAATAATGCTCCTAGCTGGTAATCACATTCATTCAATGAAATACAAACTGAATTTCTTTTGGAATTCTCTCTAATTTCTCATCCCTTTCTCTATTTCTCATCCCCTTTCACTTCTCTCCTCACCTAAACTCTTTCTTCTACTAGGTTAGCCTTTTAATACCTAATTGAAAGCTAACAAGATGCTGAAAGAGCACGCAATCAATTGGATAGGAGAAACATCTATGACTATTGTCATGTGATGGACATTCAAATTCTCAGTCCTTCTAAGGAAATTGGAGGAGTAAAAGAAGAAAATCTCGAGCAAATTGGGCGGAAGATTGAGCAGCTTCTTGAAAGGTTGTTGGCCACAAAGCAAGTAATGCTACAACCAAGAAAGGAGGAGGTTGTAATTGAGCAAGATCAGCACAAGGTTGTGATTGAAGCTTTAAATATGCAAGATCAACAACATAAGAGAGAAGAGACGACATCTCCTCAAGCTTGTGTATCAATTTTACAGCATAAGGAAGATGATTTGTAGCAGATGCAAATTCCAGCAGCAAATTTTGAATTGGTACATCAACATATCGTGTATAACTCGAGTGACTTAGCTGGATCAGAAGGAAAAGGGCTATTACTACTGCAGTAGCAAAGGTTTCAGTGCAAAGCTCAATTGAAGAGGTTGGATTCAGTAGTATTGTAGAAGCTGCTACAGGAGATGGAGAGTTTAATGTCATACAAGGCTCGGAGCCTCAAAATCAGCTCGGCTGGGTAGAAATTCCGAAGCTCAATCTTGCTGTGTTGGTAAAACAAGCTCATGAGGTAGCAACGCATTTTGTGGTTCATGAGCTGCAAGCATTGAACCTTCACGATATGATTACAAATCAGGCTCAAAGGAGGTCTCGTGATCCTAGAAAGGTGGAATTTGGATTGAAGAAGGGCTGTGGTTCAGCTTGTGAACCTTATCGAAGCCTCATGTGCAAACCGCTGTTGATCAGGCGCAATAGGGTCCTCTTCATAAAGCTATGCAAGTGGGAGGATATTTGCAAGTTGTTTGCACACGCTTATTACAAAGGAATGGGAAGCTATGGATTGTGATCTGCAAGAAGCCTTGACGGTACCTCCATCAATTGTAATGTCAGCTACAATAAGAGACTTCAAGCTATACTTCTCTCTAAAATTCTTGAGGACAAGAATCTCTAAAGGGGAAAGTATTGTCATGATTCTAAATATAGGAGGTTCTAGAAGCTCAGCCCTTCCCACCAATAATTGAATTGAACTTCTTTCACGCCTATTTTTTGAATAAGTTTCATATATAATCAATTTTCCAGCCCTTTTATGTTTCCCGCTCATTTTCAAATTAATTTGAATGATACTTGTAATTAGTCTATAAATAGGAGTTAGTAGCAATGTATTGATATCAAAAGAAAATACTCAGGGACTTAAATCTTTTCTCTCTCTTGTCACAAAATTCTCTTAATTCTCTCTCTCATCTTCAAACTATTTCCCTTCTCATTTTATTTTTTGAATTTCCTCTTAATTCCTTGTTCAAGTTGAAGTCACAAATCTTAGGATCATGACACTCACTAGGCACATCCAAGGAGACGTACCTTGGTGCATGCTTTTTGCTGATTATATAGTCTGGTGGGAGAATTTAGGGAGGAGGTGAACCAGAAACTAGACCTCTAGAGGATGGCCTTAGAATCGAAAGGTCTAAGACCCAGTAGATTTAAGATAGAGTATATGGAACTCAAGTTCAGTACCTCTACCATGCCAAGCACAGAAGTTGTCAAGATTGGATCGTAGCAAATACCACAAAAAGCATGCATTAAATACTTGGGTTCCATGGTGCATCAAGATGGCGAAGTGGATGCAGATGTCAACAACAAGATTAAAGTGGGTTGGCATAAATGGAGAATGGCCTCTGCAGTCCTGTGCAATAGAAAGTTCCCCTTAAAGTTAAATGGTAAATATTATGAGACGGTAGTGAGGCTGGCTGTGTCATATAGGGCAGAGTGCTGGCCAATTAAGTGCCATCACACACAAAAGCCGAAAGTGGCGGAGATGAGGATGTTGAGATGGATGTGTGGCCACACAAGGAAACATAGGATTAGAAATAACGTTATAAGAAGTCAATTAGGCGTTGCTCCAACAGAGGATAAATTGAGGGAGCAATGCCTGCGGTGGTTTGGGCATGTTAGGAGGAGACCCACCACTACCTCTGTCAGGAGATGTGAACAACTCCAGATAACAGACGGGAAGAGAGCGAGAGGTCGGCCGTAGAAGAGTTGGATGGAGACTATTCGTCCGGACCTCACATATCTCAACCTCAGTGAAGAGATGGCCTTAGATAGAGCTCAGTAGAAGATTAGTATAAGTGTGCCCGACATAGGGGGGCAGGAGCATCGACCCTATAGAAGCAATGAGCTCTAGTAAGTTACCACGAGGATGACTGTATGCCTGGCTATCAGTGCGGGCATTGCTGGGCAATTAATGCTCCTAAGACTGGATGGAGACAATTCCACATATGAGAAGAGAGGAAGAGGCTAGCCAAAGAAGAGTTGGTTGGAGTCTCGCCCCTCCATATTACAGATGAGAGGAGAGGAAGAGGTCAGCCAAAGAATAGTTGAATGAGGACAATTCATCAGGAACTCGCCTACATTGACCTAATTGAAGAGATGACCCTAGTTAGAGCTCAGTGGAGGGTAATTTTAGGGGTAACCAATTGAGCAGTGCAAGAGCTTCGAGCTCCCGCAAGCTAGTTCTAACCACGACGTTGCTTGTATGCTCATTTGTACATCCGCAGTACTGGTGTACGTTGTTCGCTTAGTGCTTTTTATACTCTCTCTCTCTCTCTCTCTCTTTCTCGCTCTATCCATCTACTGTCTCTCTCTCTCTCCCCTCTCTCCCTGTACTCTATGAAAGCTTCATGTTATTTGCTTTGACTTTTGCCTTGTGCTTTTGCTGCTACGCCCCATGTATACTGACATGCTTGCATGAGTATTTATTTATATGCTTATATGATTAATTATCTGCATTCATTCATGCCACGCATGACATCTAGGCCCTACAGGCTTCCTTACATGCTCCTTATATGCTTCCTCCATGCTCCATACTTCCTCTTTTATGTTCTTTATATAGGTCCTTTACAACCTCTCAAGTATCAGGCTGGGTGCCCTCGGAAACAGTATCTCGTCAGGGTCTCACCCTGATGGGGTAAGGCTGCGTACATCCTACCCTCCTCGCGCCTGACCCCGTGCAATCGGGAGCCATTGTTGCACTGGGCATGTTGTTGTTGTTGACGACTTCTTCTATGTTTACAGGGAGGACAGTGTGATCCCAGTCCGTTAAGACTTGAAGAAAATCAAGCTGCTTAGGATCTCAACCGCACAATGACCCTTAAATTATAGGTTTTCAATTCGGCACAAAACCAAATTTTTGTTTACCATTATATTTAATTAATATTTATAATTAAAAAAAATCATGTATACATATATTCATATCTGGAAGGGCCATTTTAAAAGCATGTTTGGCTTAGCTTATTATGAGGACAAAAGTGCTTGTTTCTGCAAAAAATATTTTTCTGAGATTTGGAGAGTATTTGTCAACCATAAAAAACCGCTTTTTATCAAATGCAGAAGTTATTTTTTTGCTTTAAGGAGAAGAAGAAATTTGGTGCTTCTTTTTTTAAACAAAAGCATAAGCAAACAATTGAAAAAATTTGGGTTCAATCATATTTAAGTTTGTAAATATATTTAAAAATCAATTTATATATTTGAAAATTAATTTATATATTTAAAAAATAGTGTATATATTTTAAAAATTATATTAAATATAAAAAAATTAATAATTAATAATATATTTAGAAAATATAATAAATATTTGAGAAAATATTTTAAATATTTGTGAAAAATATATTAAGTATTTGGAAAATATTTTAATTGTTTATAAAAACTAAATATTTTTAAAATGTTGAAAAAATAATTTAAAGCGTTAAAAATTAGTTTAAGTATTTAAAAGATGTTTTATATTTACAAAATATTTTAAATAATAAAAATTATTTAAATATTTTAAAAATATATTAAATATTTCAAATGGTTCTTGGATAATTATTTTCAGCTATAAAAGACTTTTGTTAATGTCATTTTTGTTAATTTTATATAAAAAAAACACTTCATTAAACATTGGTTAAACATTAACAATATTAAAATAAGCGACTCTTTACTGGTTGAGCCAAATACAAACTGTCTATTCAAAACAATAATTTTTACAAAAGTGTTATTATAAAAAATGCTTTTATGAAAACCTACTTTTTTACAATAATGTCGAATAGGCCCTAAATATGTGCTCAGGGTCTAAAACTTTGAGGACCCACCTCAGTTTTGCCCCCGACGACAAAAGTAGACAGCTTTGAAGGGCCCATGAAATCCTAATCAATCTTATTATTTAATCACCAAACTCAAAGCACACACCAATTAAAATAATGATCGACTTTTTGTTATAAAGAATAGTGTTTGTCAACCTTTAGGATAAATAAAACACCACGTCTTGCTTTATCTTTTCTTATGCCTATGATAATATATCAATATCATAACCAGCTTCATTGTTTGAGTGGGAGTGGTGGAGTTTATTCATTAAATAAATAATATAAATACATAATTTTGTCTAAGAAGTTGTAGAAATTTAAAATACAACGGCGTAATAAAGGCATATGTATTAGCCTTTTCATTTTTGTATTTTCGAAAGTGTAAGGTTATAAATTGATGCAGCAGCAAAAGGAAGAAAATTGGAAATTGAAGGATTCAACAGTCTTTCATTAAATTTCTATTGCTAAAATAAATAAAAAATAAAGGGAAAAAGTTATATATTCTTAATTTTCACAACCCGAGAATAAAGAATAAACATAATTAAACAATAAAAATCTAAGAAATTGAATGAATAACACTAATCAACTTCCTTCTATATATAGAAGAACTTTCCTAACTTAAAGACTAAAAAATGAATAAAATAGTTAAAAATGCATCTTTATCTAAACATAATCCTATCTCTAAGAAGAATCTAATCTTCAAATTTAATCTTCATCAAGGTATCCTTCTAGAAGGTAAACTCCTTGTGTGTGCACATCCCTACTCGCCCGTTCTCCAACCCGCCTTGATACGGGTCTCTTCTTTGACCTACTAGGATCCAACCTGCCATGATATAGGTCACCTCTTCAACCCGCCAAGATACGGGCTGTATCATCCTCCCCTACTGGGGAGAATTCGCCCTCGAATTCGACCTGTTAGCCTCATTGGAGGATGAAGGTGGCCTCGGCAACAGTCAAAGGGTCCAATTTAGATTGTATTAAAGCTTTCCAGCTTAGGGTTTTATTTAATCTATCTTATAATTTTACATGGACAAATATAGTTTTGATAGGATAATTTTCTAAAACAGTACTTTTTGACATTTTTATTTCCAAAACAACATGCGAAAATTTGAGATTACCAAAAAAGCAAGCGAAAATTGAAAATTACCAAAGTAGGAAGCCCAACCAGCATGCCACGTGGCAGCCTGCCACAAAAGTAGAGGCATTTTGATCATTTCACATTTTTTTGAGATTAGAAAGAAGCAAATTAGTTTCTTTTTCTTTTTTTTATTTCCATCTGTGGTAGATTTTAATATAAATATAAAAAGAAAAATAATTACCTAAATTTTTAGTATTGTGTTATATCTATATATATATATTATTTGATATACCTAAATTTACAAAATTTAAAAATATTTTCTCCAAAAAAGTATATTTACTTTTATTATTGTTGTTATATATCAAAATTTATATTTATATAAAAAATAAAATAAATTTTGATTTGAACACCGTAAATAAAAATAAAATAATTAGTCTACTAAATATATAATTGTTTTATGGAAAAGAATATTATAGATGCTTAATGAAGTCATTAATGTAACACAATCTCATAATTAGTTGAAAAATAGCGTAAAACATAAAGATTCATTCATGTATAACTATGTGGTACGAGCTAATAGAACCTTGTTGTATATTTAGTTAAAAGTTGCAGTACATTTGGTTAAAACTCGTGATCCATTTCTATAGCTAACTCCAAATGGTTCCAAACTTAGTTGGGGTACATTTATGGCCACTATAGGCACTTAATGAAGCCATTAGTATAACATAATCCCACAATTAATGGGAAAATGGTGTAAAAATTAAAGATTCTTTCATGTATAACTATGTGGTATAAACTAGTAAAACCTTGTGATGCATTTAGTTAAAACTCATGGTACATTTCTAAAACTAACTTCGAATGGGTTCAAAATAAATTGTGGGACATTGAGGACAGGTATAGACACTGAATGAAGTCATTAATAGGGGTGTTCATGGTATGGTTAACTGTACCGTAAAGTATTTCGGTTCGGTTAACCGTAAACAAAATACTCAAAAAATCTATAACCACTATACAGTAACCAAAAAGACAGGTTAACTGACTTTCGATAAATGGGTAATTTGGTTCGGTTATCTTGGTTAATCGGTAACCGAAAAAGTAATACGTCTCTTTTATGTTATACGATCTATCCCCTTAATTATTTTTAAATGTCCAAAAAATAGATTAAACGTGAGAATATTCAACAAATTATGAGCTTATAATTCAATTCTAAAAAATTAAATGTATGATATTTTATTTTAACCAATATATGAGCAAGCGAACAACATTAATTGTAGCAACGTAGTGCTTAATTAGTAATTGTGATATAACAATGAGGCACAAATACTCCATGATAGAAGATGAACTGAAAAAAATAAGGTTAATCATGCATTATAGAAGAGTCATTTATATAGTAGAAAAACATACTTAGTAAACAACATAATATTATGAATATGTGAAAATATGTACATGATATATATTATTGCAGTAAATTTGTTAAGTGAAATGGACAAAATCACTAACTATTACCATCCCGAAATACCTCAAATTTTAACCGAACCGGAAATTCGGTGTGGTTAACCACATTTTCAAGTTGGTATTTCGGGATTTCGGTTCCGTATCTTGGTTACAGATTTTTTTAAACACCCCTAGTCATCAGTGTAACATAATCTCATAATTAGTGGGAAAATGGTGTAAAAATTAATGGTTCCTTCAAATATAACTATGTGATACAAGGTAGGGGACATGGGGTACATTTAGTTAAAAGTCGTGGTATATTTAATTAAAACTAGTGGTACATTTTTAAAACTAACTCCATATGTGTCTATAAGGGAACCCACTGGAGCCATAGCGAAAGCGAGTCTTCATACTAAGTTATGATACATTTAAAATAATTATAGACGCTTAACGAAGCTATTAGTCTGACGTATCTCATAATTAGTGGTAAAGGGCATCAAATATTCCTTCATGTATAACTATATGGTATAAGATCGTAGAACCTTGTAATGCATTTAGTTAAAACTTGTGATACATTTCAAAAACTAAATCCAAATAGGTCCAAACTAATTTGAGATACATTTAGGACCATTATAGACGCTTAATAATGTCATTAGTCTAACATAGTTTCATAATTAGGGGAAAAACATCGTAAAAAGTAAAGATTTTTTAATATATAACTATATGGTATAAGCTAGTTTTGACCCATTGATGAATAATTTGTGTAACACAATCTTATAACTAATTAAAATACATTTTGTTATGATGGTCTTGAATGTACCCAAACTTTGTTTGGACCCATTTAGTGTTAATTTTAAAAATATACCCATGAGTTTGAACTAAATATACCACGACGTTTTACTAAATATATCACGAGGTTCTTGTAGCTTCTACCTCATATTTATAAATGAAGAAATTCTTATGTTTTACACCATTTTTTCACTAATTATGAGATTTTGTTCCAATGATTTGTGTAACATAATCTTATAATTAATTAAAATACATTTTGTTATAATAGTCCTGAATGTACCCCAATTTAGTTTTGACCCATTTAGTGACTATAACAATTACCCAAAAAAAAAAAAAAAAAAGCGACTATAACAATGCCAAATGTACCCCAACTTAATTTGGAATTTGGAGTTAGTTTTAGAAATGTACAACGAGTTTTGATTAGTGCACCACTGAATTCTACTAATTTGTACTACATAATTACACATAAAAGAATCTTAAAATTTGATGCCATTTTTCTACTAATTATGAGATTATGTTGTAGTAGCGACTTTATTGAGGATCTCCAATGGTCCTGATAACCTTAAATTAGTATATATTTATCTATATTATTTTAATACATTTTTAACCATTTTACTTATAATTTTTATCAAATTTGCCCGGTTTTGCTCATTTTGCAGAATTTTGCTATTTTCTTGTAAAAACACCATTTTTGTATTAAATCTTGCTAGTTGTATCATTAATATCAACAAGTAAAAGCAAGATAAATAAAAAAATTGCAAAATAATAACAAAAAATTGCACAAAATTACCAAGAACACCTAACTTATACCCTATTTCACAAGTTTTGCATCAATTTTTAGCCAAAGTTTAAGCTTTTATCCTCATTATTCATCTTTATGTATTGTATAATACAATTTAACATTACTTGAAGACATTTTAAGCACTCTTTAACATAAAAAACCAGAAAAAATATAAAAAATAGAAAAAATTTTACAAGTTGCAAAGCAACTTGCACCTGCTGCAGCATGTCAGTTTGCAGCTCCATTTTAGCATTTGTTTTACTAAATTCACTGAACCAAAGATTAAATAAGTTATTTAACATCTTTTTAACATGTTTATGCAGCATTTGGGTGGAGAATTTCGTGAAAAAATGGAGAAAAACAAGCTGAAAGTCAACATGCAGAAATTTTGACAGATTTCAGATTTTCATGAACAACTTGCATTTTGGCAATTAAAACTCGATTTTTTTTAGCCAAATTCATTGTAAAAACATGGAAAAACATCAATATGATGTTTTGGAGCAGAATTTGGGCGGTGGAGTGTAGAAAAAATCAAGAAAATCAATAAAAAATCAGCAACTCGCAGACAGACAGCAGCTGCAGTTGGGAAGCACAATTGGGAGCTGATTTTTGAGATTTTCTCTTAGTGTTTTATTCCAAACTCTACTTGTATAAATAGGGGAGGATTCAGGGAGTAGAATCATCAAGTTTTTAGACCAAAAAACATAAAAACAATAGAGTGAAATAGGGGTGAGAACGGGTCGGGTCTGTGCAGCAGACCTGACCTGTTCTTTGCAATTTTTTTTTTTTTTTTTTTGTTTTATCATTTTTGTTCATTAGTTCATGTATTTTGATATTTTTAATATTTAATATTAAGTTTAAAATGAACTAATTTTATTAATCTAAGGCTACGATGTAGCCTAAGTTGTAAAATACGCTTATTTCTAATTTAAGGTATTCAATGTTTATGTTATTGCGTTGTTGAAGTGTTTATCATTGTTCTTCATGAGTTTTAAATGCTTGATCACCATTTAAGGCCTATAATGATTCATAATGAGACCGAAAGGAGATTTATGATGAGTGCTGAGGTGATAAGCACCACAAATTGGGCGAATGCTCGAGAGAGATTAACGCGATTTGTGTGGTTTTTAAAAAAAAATCATAGAG
Source organism: Simmondsia chinensis (assembly GCA_018398585.1). NCBI lineage: Eukaryota > Viridiplantae > Streptophyta > Magnoliopsida > Caryophyllales > Simmondsiaceae > Simmondsia > Simmondsia chinensis. Next base: position 15,186,039 of record JAGTTD010000004.1, read on the forward strand.
CTTTTATAACTCTTTTCTTATTTAAATTCATGCACGAAAGTGATGAGTTAATATGTTAAAGAGTACGCTAAATGTTGCTCGAAAGAGAATGTTTAGTAAATTAGGATTTTCAACCATCAACACACAGTAACAACTTGAATATTGAGGATAGAAAAGACATATTGATGCAACTAAGGTGAAATCGGATGCCTTAGACTTTATTAACTCTAAAAAAAAACTTAAATTGGCTTATTAGTCTAGTTTTAACTTTTTATTTTTATTTTATTTTATCTTACTTTATTTCATATCAAAATCCCCAATTCTTCGATTTTTCAAATAGTATTAAAGCTATTAATTTCAGTACTCACTCAGCAATCCTCATGGGAACGATACTCTACTCACTTTGTATTACTTGAAGTGACTAGTGCACTTGCTAGTCAAAAGAACCATCAGGTCCTAAACGTACCAAAACTTAATTTGGACTTGTTTGAAGTTAGGCTTAGAAATGTACCACAAGTTTTAACTTTATGTACCATGACTTTTAACTAAATGTACTACAAGGTTGTACTAGCTTCCACCACATAGTTATACATAAAAAAATTTTCTTTAATTTTTAGGCCATTTTTCAACTAATTATGGGATTATATAACGCTAATGACTTCATTAAATGTTTGTAATGGTCCTACATGTATCCCAAATGAGTTTGGACCATTTTGGAGTTAGTTTTTGAGAAGTACCTAGTGGAAATGTAGCAAAGGGTAACACATAATTAAGACTTACATCCCACATTGACAATTTAGCGGAGGGAGAGATAGTTTATATATGCCCTTGTAAATAATAGGACTTGAATTAAGTTGTGGGTGAGAGAATGGAGGGAACCACATGCGCGCGCGTTGCCCGCCGTGCACGGGCGTGGGTGTGGGTGTCTTTTATTGTTACAGGTATTTTTATTTTATCGAAAAAACTGCACGGATTTATTTCCAATGGAGCTTCATTACTGCACTGTGCACCTTCCCATGGAATCCTTACCGAAGCGTCTCTTCCAAAGAAGCCTCTTGGGACGCGTCTTCACAAGCTGACCATTGAACAGCCTCAACAGACATGTCCTTCATCTATAAATACCCCAGCTCACCTTAGTTTTCATCATCCAAAACCAAAAACAACTTCTTCTCCTCTTTCTCTAAGCTCTCTCCTTCCTTCTTCTCTAAAACTCTTTCTAAGTTTGGGAAAGTTCACTTAGCATCCCACCCGGCTTCTAACGAGTGCACGTTAAAGGTCGAATCGCGTTAATTATGGAGGACGGCTGCCGGTTGAACTGTATGCACCATAGCAGCAATGAAATCATTTTTTAGGACAGTGGCTTATACCACGGTGCAATTACACGATTTGTTAGCTCTTTCCTCACTTAATCATTTAGTCATTTTCGTTGCCGTGTTTGATTGGTTGCTATTTTACTCACTATTTTTATTCAACAGTACCTTGGGTCATAACTAAATGTACCAGAACTTTTAACTAAATGTACAACAAGTTTCTACTAGCTTGCACCACGTAGCTACACATGAAGACATCTTTAATTTAAGATTATGTTACACTAATGACTTCATTAAGTGTAATGCATCCCCACTTTGTGGCATGCTCGTTTAGGACATGTGAATATTAACTCTATCAAACGTTTAAAGAAAATGAACTTAATCCTTGACTTTAATAATACGGGTTTCTCTAAATATGAAGTATGCGTTGAAGCTAAATACCCAAAAAAACCATTTAAATCCGTTGAAAGACACACCGAACTACTAGAATTGGTCCATAGTGACTTAGGGGATTTTTAAAAGAACAATGTGAAAGGGTAGTCAAAGATAATACATAACCTTCGTAGATGACCACTCTATGCTATGGTATACCTTCTAAGGACTAAAGATGAAGCTGAACAAATGTCCTTAAAGTATAAAGCGAAGGTTGAAAACCAACTTGGAAGAACAATAAAAAGACTAAGGTCTGATAGAGGAAGGGAATATGACCCTACTTCCCTAGAGAAGCATTGCGAAAAGAAAGGAATAATACATGAAAGAACACCCCCTTACTGTCCAGAGTCAAATGGCATTGCAGAAAGGAAAAACAGAACCTTGAAAAATATGATGAACTCTATGCTAATAAGTGCTGGACTCCCTGATAATATTGGGGGGGGGGGGGGGGGGGGGGGGGGGAGGGGGGGTTTGCACGCGCGATTTTATCTGCTTGTCATGTACTAAACCGTGTACCTCATAAGAAACTTGATAAAACACCTTATGAATTATGGAAAAGGCTATGCCCCTAATTTAAAATACCTTAAAGTGTGAGATTGTCTGGCGAAAGTTGGATTGCCCGACTTTAAAAGAAGCAAAATTGGACCTAAGACCATTAATTCCATCTTTATTGGATATGCACACCATAGTGCTGCATATAGGTTTTTAATAAAAGGCGAAAATGACTCTTTTGCATGTGGTAGTATAATGGAATCTAGAGATGCTGAGTTCTTCGAACACATATATTCCATGAAATCTAATGCTCAGTCTGTAAATCCTAACCCTATGCCCTCCAGTATTGAGAATACTGATGAAACTGACACGCAAGAAATAAGGAGTAAAAGAGCTAGAAAAGAAAATAGTTTTGGACCAGACTTTATGACCTTCTTAATTGAACAAAATGAGATAAATGAGGAAATTTTGTGTGCTTATATGCTAGAAGAAGATCCAAAAACATATGATGAAGCCATGAAATCTGTTGACTCCACATTTTTTAAAGAAGCCGTTAAAAATGAATTAGAGTCAATTTTGAATAACCATACTTGGGAACTGGTAGACATCCCTAAAGAATGCAAATCAATTGGCTGTAAGTGGGTATTTAAAAAAAAAAAAAAAAAAAAGCTAAAGGCTGATGGGTCAGTTGATAAATTTAATACTAGACTAGTGGCTAAGGGATTTACACAAAGAAAGGGAGTTAATTATTTTGATACATATTCAACCATCACTAAAATACCCACTATCAGGGCCTTAATTACTATTGCTTCCATTCATAATTTATTTTTCCATCAAACGGATGCTAAAACTACTTTTTTGAATGGTGACTTAGATTAAGAAATTTATATGGAACAACCAGAGGGATTTGTTGCTCCAGGCCAAGAAAAGAAAGTATGTAAATTAATCAAATCTCTATATGGCCTAAGACAAGCACAAAGCAGTGGCATAAAAAATTTAATAGCACCTTGATTACTAACAACTTTCGTATGAATGATGGAGACTCTTGTGTATACTTTAAGTCTGATTGTAACGGGTGTGTCATTATTTGCTTATACGTTGATGATATGTTGATTTTTAGAACAACTCTAAGCATTGTCACTGAGACTAAGAACTTTCTAAACTCAAAATTTGATGTGAAGGACCTAGGTGAGGCGGACATAATATTAGGAGTTAAAATTTTGAGGACTCCTGAAGGCATCCGCCTTAATCAGTCTCACTATGTAGGAAAAATCCTTAGAAGGTTTGACATGTTTGATGTCGATTCTATAAGAACACCTTATGACCCTAGTATACACTTGACTAAACATAAAGGTGTTGCAATGTGCCAATTTATGGGTGTAAATGAGCCGAGCTGAGCCCGAGCTCGTCAGGCTCGAGGCTCGGCTTGTCAACATTTAGGTCGGCTTGGGCTCGGCTTGAAGCTCACCGAGCTTGAAAAGTTTGGGCTCGAGATCAGCTCGTCATAGGCTTGGGCTCGGCTCGCCACTGGCTCGAGCTTGGGAGGGGAGACCGGGTGGTCAGGGGGGGTTGGTGGTACAGGGGCGTGGTTCGTGGAGGTGGTGGTGGTGGTGCTCCGGGTGGTGGGGGAGGTTCGAAGTGGGGGGGGGGGGGGGGGGTTTGAAGGAGGGGGTAGAGAGAAAGGGTTAGGGTTAGGCTGTGAGCGTTAGTTGTGTTGGTGGCGGTGCGGCATCCAGCGTTGGGGTGGCATCGGCAAGGGTGGGGTTAAGAGTGCAGAGAGAGAGAGAGATGTCAAAGAGAGATAGAGATGTATTGGAGGGGGGGGGGGGGGGGAATTTAAAATATAAACTGTCAGAGAGAGAGAGAGATGTATTTTTTTTTTTGGGGGGGGGGGGGGGGTGGGGGAATTTAAAATATAAAATATAATTATTATAATTAAATTTAAAATTATATTATTATTTTTTATATAGGCTCGTTTAGGCTCGCGAGTTCATGAGCTTGAGCTTTACCGGCTCGGGCTCAGCTCGGCTAGGCTCATTTACACCCCTAGTGTCAATCTGAGTATGCTAAGATAATTGGAAGTGTTATGTTTTTAATGAACTATACCAGGACTGATATTGCATATGCGGTAAGCAGGCTTAGTAGACATACTCATAATCCAAATGAAGAGCATTGGAATGCTTTAAAAAGATTGCTTAAATATCTAAAAGGAACCATGGACTGGGGACTTCATTTTACAAAATTTCCTACTGTATTAGAAGGATATAGCGATGCTAACTGGGTATCCAATAACGATGAAATTAATTCGATTAGTGGATATGTTTTTCCACTAGGTGGAGGTCCTATATCCTGGAAGTCATTTAAGCAATCTTGTACTTCCAAGTCTACCATGGAATTAGAACTCATTGCTCTTAAGTTGGCAGGACATGAAGCTTAATGGCTGAGAAGCTTACTTGCAGATGTGCCATTGTGAGGGCATCTAGCTCCATCAGTTGCATTGCACTGTGATAATCAGGCAGCCATAGCTATATCAAAGAGCAAAGTGCACAATGGCAAGAGGAGACACATTCATCTCAGACATAAAATTATAAAAGATCTTTTAGAAAATGAGGTGATATCATTAGACTATGTGAGGCCGGAAAAGAACCTCGCGGATCCGTTAATGAAAGGCCTTTGTCCCAAAATTGTATTAGAAAAATCGAGGGGGATGGGATTAAAGTCTGTAATGTGAATTGACTGTTATGTATCGCAACCTGTTTTATACAGGTTCAATGAGTAAGTTATAGTTCGGTTCGAATGTACATGTAATGAATTATTGTCCCTTCCTATGGTATTGACAGTGTTGGGTAATCCATATCCATTGTTTAGTGGTGTGAGCTCAGTCACACTTGATGCAACCCAGCAATTGTTACTAAGGTGATAAAGATGAGTCTTGGCTCTTAATGGACCCATAGCCATTATTTAGTGGTGTGAAGTAACACGCACTTGATGGGATCCACCTATATAGGTGTGGGGGTGTAGCCGCTCCCTATGAAGGTTGGGGACTTACTTTCTAAAGCACCTATGAGAATCCAAGCTGGACGCATGGCCGATAAAGGCGTCAAACTGTGGGACTTGCTAAGACATTTTGAGCTTGGTATGTGCTCAGGTGAAAGACTATACAACCTTTTGTTATGTTCAAAACAAAAGTTAATTGACAAGCAATCGGTCTTAAACTTGATATGTACTAGGTGTCAATTCAAGTCACGAAGCATCGACATTGAACAACTAAGCTCGCATTTTTGCTCAGACTGCTTTCTTCTTCTTTCTTTAGCTTTGTGACATTTGTGGGGGACTGCTGGAATTGCAACAAAGGGTAACACATAGTTAAGACTCACATCCCACATTGACAATTTAGGGGAGGGAGAGATGGTTTTTATATGCCCTTGTAAATAATAGGACTTGAATTAAGTTGTGGGTGAGAGAATGGAGGTAACCACACGCACGCACGCACCGCCCCCCGTGCCGTGCTCGGGTGTGGGTGTGGGTGTCCTTTTCTGTTACAGGTATTTTTATTTTATCGGAAAAACCACACAGATTTATTTCCAATGGAGCTTCATTACTGCACTGTGCACCTTCCCATGGTATCCTTACCGAAGCGTCTCTTCTAAAGAAACCTCTTGGGACATGTCTTTACAAGCTGACCATTGAACAGCCCCAACAGTCATGTCCCTCATCTATAAATACCCCAGCTCACCTTATTTCTCATCATCCAAAACCAAAAACAACTTCTTCTGCTCTTTTTCTGAGCTCTCTCCTGCCTTCTTCTCTAAAACTCTTTCTAAGTCTAGGCAAGTTCACTTAGCATCCCACCCGGCTTCTAACGAGTGCATGTTAAAGATCAGATCGCGTTAATTCTTAAGGAGGGCCGCCGGTTGAACTGTATGCAACCTAGCACCGGCGAAGTCATTTTTTAGGATAGTTGCTTATACCACGGCGCGGTTACTCGATTTGTAAGATCTTTCCTCACTTAATCACTTAGTCGTTTTCGTTGCTGTGTTTGATTGGTTGCTGTTTTACTCACAGTTTTTATTCAACAGTACCTTGGGTAATAACTAATTGTACCAGAACTTTTAACTAAATGTACAACAAGTTTCTACTAGCTTGTATCACATAGCTATACATGAAGACATATTTAAGTTAAGATTATGTTACACTAATGAGTTCATTAAGTGTTTATAATGATCCTAAATGCATCCCTACTTAGTGTGGACTCATTTGGTATTAGTTTTATAAATGTACCACGAGTTTTGACTAAATATAAGTTTCTATTTGTTTGTATCACATAGTTATATATGAAAAAATCTTTATGTTTTAGGCCATTTTTCAACTAATTATGAGATTTTATTACACTAATGATTTCATTAAGCGTCTATAATAGTCCTACATGTACCACAATTTAGTGTGGATTCATTTGGAGTTAGTTTTAGTAATGTATCATGTGCTTTAACTAAATGTACCACAAAATTCTACTAACTTGTACCACAGTTATACATGAAGTAATTTTTAACTTTTACGTCTTTTTTTTTTAATCTAATTATGAGATTATTTTACATTAATAACTTCATTAAGCATCTATAGTGCTCTTCTCCATAAAATAATTATATTTCTAATAGTCTATTTATTTTAGTTTTATTAGCGGTGTTCAAATTAGCATTTATTTATTTTTATATAAATATAAACTTCCATATATGACAAGAATAATAATAGTAAATATACTTTTTAAAAATTTAATAAATTTATGTATATCAAATAGCAAAATCTATATAATGCAATACTAAAAATTTTGAAAATTATTTTCCTTTTTACGTTTTTATTAAAAATTTGATGCAGGCGTAAGAAATAAGAAAAAAAAAAGACTAATATTTCTTTTTTCTCAATTTCTAAAAATGTGAAATGAACAAAATCTCCCTTCTTTTGTGGCAGGCTGCCACATGACATGCTGACTAGATGTGTCATTTTGGTAATTTAAAATTTTTTTATGCTAATTTGAAAATAAAAATATCAAAATGTGCTATTTAGGAAAATCAACCATTTTATATATATATATAGACTGTGAATCTTTTCCTAGAAAGATTTTATGCTTCAACTACAACATATATTTGTATTTGTTTTAGTCAATTTATTTTCATTCAAAAATAAAATGGTTCTTAATTGTGTCTTAAACCGTATCATAACTTAGTCTTACTACATTAAAACGAGAAAATTATGTATGAAAAATGATATCAAATATGCCTCTAAATGTACGGAATATTGATGTCAAATTTATAGATCAATTAATAAATGATAAAGAAGTTATTTGATTATAAGTAATACATTGACTAAATTACCTTTTTATATTTTTTTACATATCTATTCACTATATTATTTTTTTTTTTTTTTACATTTTTAATAACCTGTGACATTTTTTTTACTCCGCAATTGCTAGAACTTAACTAGGTTGAGATGCTCAAAGCCACTTTTTACCCCTTGCGATTACTCACTTCAAAATTCCATGCATATAGAATTTGTTCGAAAATTATGTATTTTAGTGATTTAAAATTTTTTATTATTTTTATGAAAAATAATTTTTTACTATAAAGCATTTAAAAATATTTAATATTCAAAATTAATATGCTATTAAATTCATTCCGTCATTGTAAATTTGCAATATGAATTGAATGTGTCATTTGACACTTATGGCTTACTGAAACGGTGGAGAGAATTTAAGCACAATTAAGTACATTATTCTATCTATATAAACTCATGACCTTGATGAAAAAAAAAAAAATAGCGCGTGCAACATAAAATATTTTATTATTTCAATCTCTTATAATATCTTGAAATATATTAAGCTTGGTAGTTGTAGTTCGGGGATATTCCATTGCTGCACACATAGAGGTCCGATCCGACAGGTTGTTAAATCTTGAAAAAGGGGCCCATTCAAGCTTATTAGTAATACTCGTGCAGTTCCTTTCTAAGGAGAGCGTTCTTACGTGTCTTAACCCAATTACGATATGTTTTCTAAAACCCTTTTCTCTTTAGTTTATTTTATATACTTCTTGTTAGTATTGAACTGTTGAGTATGATTTGACGAAATGAAGTTGTATTGTATTTTTGTTTGCATAAGTAATCCGTATTATGATGTTAGTTTTTAATTGGTATATATAAATATATATTACTTATTGTTGTTATATATTTTTTTCCATGTTATTAGCATATTATTTGATGATTATTAGAAAATATTTCCAGCAATCTTAGAAAGGAAAATTGCTTTATCAGATGCTTTCAAATATCTACTAACATATGTTCATGATATGTGAGACTATTGACAATAATCTTCAATAAATCATCTTTTACGCTAACTGGTCATGTTCATAGTTGAAAAGATTATAATTTTGAGGAACAATAACTATAATCTAGGTTTGTAAAATAGACAGAGATTCGAATTAGGTCTATAAAAAACATAAGTATTAAAAAAAAAAAAAAATTCATCTTTTGAAAGAATATTATGTGTTTGTATAAGTATAATATTATTGAATAAATTTAACTGTTTATATTTTGATGAAATATTCCTATATGGTAGTTCATTATACAAGCATTGAGTTAGTAATATATATGCTGTTATAGTTTATGAACCCAGTCCATGTTCTTGAAAACTGATGCAAGTCCCACCATTAAATTTAGGGCATATTGCTTAATTAAACTTTCAATGAGTTACCCTATGTAGTAGCCTTTAAGGCATGGGATTGTCAGTCTAGGTATTTGGTTAGAGACGTATATCCAATGTCGGATGGCATGTGCAGCAACTGTTAGCCTTGTTTAAACACTTAAAACATTTAGGCTATTGTGATTTTATGAAGATTAAACACTTAGAATTTTTTAACAAATCTTCAAATATGTTGCAAAATCCTTGCAACTGGATAACCTAAAGATCTCAGGTGTTGAGGCTATGTAATCACTTTTCTTAAGATTTATTTCGGTATACGTAATATTCTTGAGGATACAACAACAATCAAATATGAAGTAAGGATGTGTAAAGGGAAAGATTAATAGAGATGTAGAGAGATTGAAGTTTAATTTCACAAGAATACAACACTTGCACACAAAGATTCAACTTTTTCCTTTGATTCTTTCTTGCAACCCTTTTTTCTCTCAAACTTTTTTTGTGCTCTTAAAAGCATAAAAAAAAACAAGGGGAAACATATGTATTTATAGTATAAAAGACGTCCAAAATGAAGTCAAGAAGAACCACCAAAAATCGGGAAGAAACCGCGCAAAAACTATCAAAATCGTCTTGTGTGTTGAAGCTGTGTGTCGACACACAACTTCAACACACAGCTCACTGTAAAGCTGTGTATCAACATAAACTTCAATACATACCTTACTGTAAGTCTGTGTGTCGACACACAGAGCCTTTCCTGCGCTTCTGTAAAACCTGTGTGTTGACACACAGATGCCTTTCCTTGGTTCTGTAAGATTGTGTGTCGACAAACATGGCCCATGTGTCGACACACACATCTAACAAGCTTTAAACACTTAAACAAGTATAGGGACAATCTCAAACACATCTTATACACATATTAAACAACATTTTATATTATTCACCACACATTTTGAAAATACATAAACGTAGAACGTGTATATATGCTTATTAGATATAATCTTAACAATAATAGGTAAAGTTGAGTATTGATGTTGTAAGATAGATTGCACTAAGGCTGTTGGTGTAAACACCCAAAAGTACCGGGAATCGGGTAACCAAAGATTGTTGGATCAAACACTTGTAATTCGCAAGTAACGGGTATCAAATTGATCTACAGGTTTCGAGGCATGATGTTACTTTCCTTAAGACTTATTTCACCGTATGAAATAGTTTCGGGGATACAACGATAACTTAATGTCAATAGAGTGAGCATATGCAAAGGGAGATAAGGAGATATGTATGAGAATGACATTTTTTAAGAACAATGAACAAGTTCTTTCAAATCAGTTGATTCTTGCATTATCAAAGACATTAGAGGAATATATATATATAAGACTTTGTGAAAGAAAACGTCCCAAATTATGCCTCAAAGAAAAGGTGCAAAAGACCTGTAGTTAACGCGCGAAAATCCTGTGAAAACTGCACCTGTATATCGACACACAGTTCTATTGAGATGGGTCTGTTGATTTGTGTGTCGACACACGCGCCGTGTGTGTCGACACACACCTCTGCAGCCCTTTTCCTTAAGAATGTGTGTCGACACACCACCCTTGTGTGTCGACACACATCCCAACACACATCAAAACACATCAAACAAACTTTGGGATCAAATTTAAAAACTTTATTTACAATTCTTATAGCATTATTTTGAAAATACATCAACAAAGGCTAGATCATGAGACAATGAATTTAAAATGAAAACAATTATACCCTTGCTTCATGATAACTCTGCAATCCCTGTATGGATTGACTTATTACTTTCTAGTAATAAAATGTATATATATATATATACATATACATATATATTCACATTTGCTATTATGCGTATATGATGCTTGTTTATGGACGACCTTGAGGTCAATTGATTTGGAGGAGATTAAAGATGTGGGGTCAACTTTATCTAAGCAACAAATTATCTCTAATACTAGTATAGTGTTGTTGAGAAACCGAACATATAAAGATGATTAAAATTATATACATGTCATGTAAAAGTTTAAATTGTGTGGAATTGATTAAATGTTAATGATTTTATTTTTTGAGTCTAAAGAAAGATTAGGATTTTATAGTCTAGTACTGTACACTGCTAGAAACAATGGTGCTGCCTCCATACATAATGGACTTTAAAAAATATATATACAAAGATTTGCGGATGGATAAAAATGAACTTTGATGGTGCTCAAAGTAATGGAAGCGCGGCATATGGGTTTATTATTCGCAATAGTAGGGGCGCACACATTGGTTTTGGTAGTATATTGGAAATGCCCTTATCCTTCTGGTAGAAGCTTGGGAGCTAGAGAAGGAATTAAAAAATGTATTGATCTAGGCATTACCCATCTTCATGTAGAAGGTGACAATATGACTGTCATTCAGACTTTAACTAAGGATTTTCAGAGTGCTTGGCAGTTAAGTACGATTCTTGAAGACATTTGGGTTCTTCTCTAGCAGTTTTTGGAGTTCCGGATAACTCGCGTCTATTGTGAGGGTAATAAAGTGGCAGATAGAGTTGCAACTTCGGGCCTCGCCCAAGCAAGGGATAAATCAGAATCCTACTTGTCTCTTCTTAGTGTATTATTAAATGAGTCGCTAGACTCTACTAACTATGTGTAGCAAGTTTGGCATTCTTTTTACCTATTAAAATAAATTGATTTATCAACAAAAAAAAAAAAAGAAGAAAAAAAATTGTAGAAGTCATGTTAACTGTTTTGAAGAGGTTTCTCAAAAATATGAGATGGAGGTTTTCACTCATTGTCTATAATTATATATGTTTACGTAAAAAGAGGTACAATTCGTTAAAATACGATATGTTGAGATGCATGTATATTATGTACATGTATTTGAGAGTATAGTTAGAGTAAGTATGATATTTATGTAAATCTCAGCATGACTACCAAATGTGGAGGTAGTCAACTTCGTGGAAAAAAATTTATTATATTTCCAAAGATATCAAATCAAGAACAACCTGTTATGTTTTGATGAAAAGTAGTTTGGTTTAAATTTCAGTTCAATTGAACATAATGTTGGCCGGTTCTTTATCTACTTTGGAAATCATAATTTGTGGTTATATGTTGATATCGCTTGACAGATTGATGACCTAGAGTTAATGTTGTGAACTCAACCCAGTCTTATTGATTCAAATTAATGTGGTCAACTTTGAGTAATACTTATTTGATGTCTCTATGAATTTTGCTCAAAATGTTTACTTACAAATGCATGGATAATTTTGAAAGATGTATTGATTAGATGAAAATAAAAAAAGCAAAAAGAAGGAAAAGCATGCACATAATATGTTAGTGGCTTGCAAAGATAAATCCATTGTGACAAAATCTTTTAGAAATGGCAGTTTATTATTGCTTTATGAATTTTGCTTAAGTCATTCTAATGTGAGGCTATGAATTGCCTTAAATTGTCCAAACATGTGTAAGGCGTTATGAATGACTTAAAGTTTGTGTTTGTTATGTTATAAAAGGTGTAGAGTTGTAACTGAGTTTTGATCAAGGTGAATTAAGATGATTATATTTGCCAATGGACGTGCTATGCCATGGAATTCCACTACGCAGAAGAATGACAAGCTTGCTCTATTATAATGTCGAACTGTTGGGAAAAGACAAGAATTTTGTTGGAAAAAATAAACTTTGATGTCAACTATTGGATTCACAGTTCTCAACTGTGGTTACAACAATAGGCACCTATTAGAGCACTTAGTATAGGAGACACTTCTCTCTACCTAAGCCCCCGGTCGGAGAGTCACGCTTCGTGACACCTCACGTGTGAGAGTTCCTGGGAATACGTTTATCTCTATAAACCCTTTGCCCTAATACCGGTTGTTGGGATAAATTTCAAAAATTCTCCCTAAAGTTTACGCAGCGGAACAGGTTTAAAATTAATAACTCTAAACCTAGTGTCGATTTAAAATTCCTAATTTTAAATCTACCGACTTAAATTTATAATTTAAATCAATGGATCTAAATTCTTAATTTAGATCTATAGGCCTTTTACTCTAATACATTCATAACAATACATCAACTTAAACAAGTATAATAACGAATACTATGAACAAATAGAAAAACGAAAACTAAAAGCGAAGGAAAGAAGGTTATACTTGGAATTGCTCCAATTATAAAGAATACCAAGAAAATCGAGACCCCACGATCTTCTACGCTATGACCTCAAACTGCCCGGAGGGTGGGCTCCAAAAAAATATTAAACCGAGGAAAGAAAAATTTCAACTAAAATTTTTCTCTCCAATTAGGTCTCCGAAACTATTTCCCGAAACCCTAAGACTTGTTTCAAAACTTAATTCCAAACCTCAGAATAAGCACCTCCATTTATAGGAGTATATCGGAGCAAAAAATCCAATTTTATTCGATGTGGGATTGCCCAGTTTAAATCAAAACGCAGCGTTTAATTACAAAAAGAAGTCAAAACGGGTCGTTTCATCATAGTTCAAAAATCGCGTGATTTTTAATTCAAACGCATGCCACGTGGCGTGGCCAATCAGGGCCCATGCACGCGGATCCTCCCCTGGCTACCCAGCGAGCGACACGTGTCGCACGCTGATTGGCCCATTCACAAGTACGCTGATCGTGGGCTGGGTTACAATTTTTTGCAAAATTTTTTTTCTTTGTTTCCCACATGTAAAAATTCATTTTATGTATTTTAATTTTCAAAATTATTTTATTTTATAATTTTTAACTTTTATTCATATCATTAATAATGTTTGGCAAAATTAATTTATCCATCTTATAGATAAATAATTTATCTCATTAATTCTTTAATATTTTTTCGATAGCAATAAATACAGAGGCTTGGGCAGGAATCTCAGGGACAATTTAAATCTAGCTGCAAATGGGTTAAATTAATCATCTCATGAAATAATTTAATTATCATTTAATGAGACTTAATTTCACTAAATAAATCTCATTGCACTCCAGACTTAAATTATTTATTCGATATCTCTCTAATAGACTGCATTGATGACAACAACCCCTCCACTAGATGTCCATGACAAAGGATAAATATAACCACTATCATTATCCTTCTCACAGCTTCTCCATTAGTTACCGACTCGCCCTTCACTGAATAATTCATTTATACTTGAACATATTCACAGTAAAAATTCCAAATGTCAAACACTTAAAATACTTTGGCCAAAGTTTTCGAACTATTCAAATATTTGTGAATCAACTAAGGGGACACCTGTATCTCATAAGAGACTGTAGATTCCCTATTGAATACCTGATCCTTGTCATACTTCATGCCGCTACCCAGTGTACGTGGGATTTCAGTCATTCACTCAGACCTTACTTATAGTACACCAAAGTAACTAACGCTCCATGCACAAGTCCAGAATACCCTTAGGATTTGGAGTCGTTGTTCAAATAATACAATGTGAATCACTCATCTCCGATAGTAGTCTAGAAATAAGTAACCCACATGGTCGAACTCAGTGCATCAATCTTATTAAACACACTAACCTAACACTTTTGGATCTCCATCCACATGACCAAGATAAGTCATCTAAAGTGTCACGTTATAGTCTTAATATACAAGTGGTCCAAACTTGTCTTCGACTACGAGTCTTTCAAATAACAAACCATACCATTTGTTCCAAGTCTATCTGTGGCTTAGTCTCATAAACCATTTGAGGAAAAAAAAAATATAAATTGTAGTATGAGGACTACACCTATCTCATGGATGTTTCCAAAAAGAAAATCACATGCAGTATAAATGTTCGCTTACACAAATTTAACTAGGAAACGATTGGGACTTCAATTTTATTTGTTAATTAAAATAATATATCCAGAATAAATATGGATTTCAGGACATTGTTCCTAACACGAACTGGATTGACGTGGAGGCAACAAGTAATGATGATGAGTATCTAATTAGAAGAAGCAAAAAATTGCGGATCCACTTACAAAAGGGCAGACGTGCCTATGAGTTGTTTATCATCAAGGGGAATGGGATTGAAGCCCATAAAATTATTCACGACTGTGCAAACTTGTCCTAAAAGGTCTAGCAATCCCATGAATGAGATTCAATGGATAAAAACGAAACTAATCGGTGGTCAAAGACACAAATTATACTATTTACAGTAGGGTATTCTCGGGTCTCATTCCTAAGGTCACATGCTCTTTACTGTGATGTTTAATGTACAGTTTTTAAACATAAATGAGCTAAAGGCATATTATTAATAGGTGTTGATCACAAATCACCCTAGGAGGGTTCACCTACATCAGTGCAGTGGTAGGGTTGCTACAGTGGGACATGGGCTATTCCCTAATGACACTCATAAGACATGATTGCATGCGCATGACCTTCAAGCACCCCACTGATAGAATTTTATAATAACCAGTATTCTATGTATGCGATGGGTCTAGACTTGGCTACAAGGGACCTAATTCAAAACTTTTAAGCTACTATGGTTTCTTCAGGTTGAAGGTCATGTGCACTAAGTGTAGGCTCAAACCCGGAAGGTACCTACATATATTAATGAAATACTATGCTAACAAAGTTTCATAACTTTTAAATCATATGGGAGATTGTTGAAAAATTATGTATTTTATTGATTTAAAAGTTAGTTATTATTTTTAAGAAGAATATTTTTTTACTAGCTATTAACTTCATTCTGTCGTTGTAACTTTGCAATATGAATTGAACTGTTGCACTGCATGTTAATTCTTCCTCATTTAATTAATTGAATGAGTCAAATAGAAAGTCATTTGACACTTTGGCTTACTGAAACGACGGAGAGTGTTTACACCCTAATTTCAAGGGAGTTGAGACGATGCTGTTTTGAGCAAAGTATCACTTGCTTATCACGTGAGGCTCTCCTTGAGAGGAATCAGACATTTAATTGCTAAGTAGCGGCGCCTCGAGCTCAACTTTCTTGCAAAGTTTGTCACCCTAACAAAGGTACTAGCCACTCGAGGCTCGAGATGGTTGAAGGGTGAAGGGAGCTCGAGCTCAAGGGATTGCCAAGAAGGTTGCAAGACAGGTGGTTTCCAACCTTGAGATAGTTACTTGGAGCACAATCTCAGATACATTGACGCTAAGCTCAATCCAAGGGAACATGGGGCTTCTAGAAGAAACATTAGCTGAAATTGTGAATGCAGGATCCAAGGAATTCCCTTAAGCATCTATTTAAGGGCACATTTCATTGATCATTCATGAGCAAGAAGGAGCTCAATGGCTTGACATGGAGAGAAAAGACCATGCAATTAGAGGGCAATTGTTATTTGGTTTTTCTATAAATAAGAGACTTCGTGAGAGTGCAAAGTAGTACATACACTCGATACAAAACATCTTCAAGTTTTCTTAGTAGCACAACGGTGCTCTTTTCTTAGGAGTAGTGTAACTTAACATAGCTTAGCTTAGCATACATCTTGCTGTACTTGCTTCTTTAGTAATACAGCCTTTCGGGCTTCAAGTATGAACTCTTGGTTTTAACCTGTTCTCAAAATTTGACAATTTAAGAATTGAAGCTTTAGTTTAAGGCTTTGACGGCCAAGGCTTGACTTTGATTGCATTAGTCATAACACTATTGTCACTGCTTAATAAGTCAGGTGAACTTAGGTTCGCACCATTGATTAGGGAATTGACTGCTGTGACTTGACCTTGATTGCATTTGTCTTAGCCCAGTGACTTGAATACGGTTTGCTACATCTTAATCTTATCAGACCTAAACTTATTCGAGTTATTATAAGTCCAAGGTGTCTGGCTTAAAAATCTGATTGACTCAAACTTGTAAGTGGATTGTTGAATTCTTGGGTTTGTCTCCACCCCAGTTCTTGACTTTTAAGTATACGAGGAAAGGTGTCTATGGGCCCTGCTCCATCACTGTAATTGCCACTTGAGTTAGGTCCGTAACCCTTTAATTTTTTGTCAACTAATATATGAACAAAATCCGTAAAAATATTTTACCAAGTCTTCGTAATTGAAGCATAAGCTGAACTCATGATAGAATTGAAGTTAAATACACCAAAATATCACAACCTTTTCTTCAAAAATGGTGAGTGGTTGAGGTCAAAAACTTGCGGTCCAAATTTAGGCTCACTCCCTAGTCACTGCGAGTTCCTTTTGCACGTTTGTTTTGTTTAAATTTTTATGATGACCCCATCACACTTAATTCCAAACAAATAAAGCAAGCAGGCCTTTTGGCGACTACAGTGGGAGGCTTAAAGCAAGACTTCATTATCTTTAGCCCATTGTGAATTACAAGAATGTAATTGTAAGCCATTCACTGATGGTTTGAACCAGGGGATCCAGTGGTCTCTAGCATGAGGAATAAGAAGGCTTAGCACTGATTGGATCTCCACTTGAGCATCCTATTGAACAAAGCCCTATAATATGTATGGATGAACCAAGTCACAGGCATGGCAGCGAAAGCAGTGGCGATGATAACATCCCAGAAGGCGAGCGCATTGGGTTAGATGGCCATTCTTGCAAGAGTTTCATAGCTATGCTCAAATGCCATTTAGATATCATGGATCAAAGGGTCCAACAAAAAATGTGAGTGGCCTTTAAGAGAAAACTTACTGAAACAAAGTGCAATCTAGTGGCGTAGTGTGAAAACTCTACCGCCATGAGAGCCATGATAAATGAAGTTGGAACCTCAAGATTGAAAGGCTTCATAAAGAGATTGATATAGTCATAGTTGATTTGAACTCAACCTTGTCTTCCACTGCTACCCTTATTGCTAAGGACGTGGCATGATAGACAATAGTTAAGGATGAGCCTATCTTGGTTAGAGAAGCTGACACTCGCAATGGCTTGTTTCAAGTTGTTAGAGAGCACATTAGGGAACTTAGGCCTGTACCTCCTCCGTCAGTCCTAACTTGATATCCTCGTGATGCTCCTTCTAGCTCATGATCACCAATTGCTCAAGTTGACTACATTGTCCCCGAGAGAATGGAATACTTAGTTATGGCTAACCCAAGTGTTACACACTTGGAACCCAGCCATAGGAATGACAATATGCCCTTTGGGGTTGCTGGGGCTTTGAATGAGGGGTTCTTTTTGGTTTCGAGGTATCTCTATGCCAATGTGCCAGTGTCACCTATCCCTAAGACAGGGGGTCATAACCGGTCATTCCATTTTTAAGTAGGAAAGGTTTTCTCGAGGCCCGCTCAAGGGCTTAAGATGGGAATGCAAGGATAGGAACCCACTGCAGGGGACCAGACCTTCCTCTCTATATCTCTTCATGCTTATCACACTGGGGGGCAAGCTAACCACCCACGTCCTCAATATCATAACTTGGGGATTGATCAGGCAAGGATGGACTAACATCGTGCTAATATTGGTGCGCCTTCAGTCTTACCAGGTAACCCAGTTTCTGCTAGAACATACTTTTTGGCCAACTAAACACATGGCCAAAATGATCAAGGGGCCTGGGTTTAGGGGGCAACCATCGTTCCCTCACCTAATTGTGATAGGTGCTCAGGGGTGTCCTACAAATCCTCCTCGAGATCCTTGCCCACTTAGGGGGCAATGGCAGGCACATAATCATGTGCCTAACCTTCCCATCCAGGATCAATTGCCAGTGTAGTAAACCTTGAATAGTAAACCTTTGCCGTGACTGCATTGACAGGGATTAGCCTTTTCCTCGAGGATACAAAATCCCGGAGTTTACCCTTTTCTCAGGAGAAGTAATTGTGTCTGCCCTCGAACCCTTGGCAAGGTTCAAATGCTAGTGTAGAGAAGCGACTGACAATCAATATGTTAATCTTAGGTCATTCCCTAATTGTTTAACAGGGAAAACTTTTCAATATACATTAGCCTGCCTCCTAATTCAATTTACTGTTGGGATGACATGGCCAGGAAATTCCAAGCTCAGTTCCCAAGAATGGAACTAGGAACTTCGTTGTTTGACTTGGCTCAAATGAAACAAAAGCAAGGTGAATCAATGGAAGACTACATTAACTGGTTCAAACGAGCCAGGTTAAAGTGCATTTCTTGAGATTAAATACACCAAGTTAGCCTTGAATGGCTTGGACATTGAATTTAGGAAGAAGTTTGAAGGCTCAAACTTCATGACTCTCCTTTAGTTGATAATTTTGTGCCGCTAGATATGAGGCCATCTTAAAAGAAGAAAGCCTTAAGAAAAATAGTGTCTATCGAACTTATGTACATGATTTAATCGAACAGGATGAGGATCCTTCTTATGAGATTGATGTCATTGAATACGCCAAGGGACATCTTATGGTTTGCTATCCTTTTGTCAAGAAGGACACCAAAGCTAGGAAGTCTTATTAGTCCTAAGACTTGAGAAAATGCTCATTTGACCTCTCAAGAGTTGATGTAATATTTGATTGGCTTGAGGAAAATTAGCCAACTCGAGATTAGGGGTAAGCATAGAAAGCCTAACCCAATTCCACTAAGGGGAGGGTATATTTTAAATGCATGATTCGTTGACCCATTCAGTGAAGAATTACATGATCTTTTGGCTCAGGATGCCATAAAGGCGGGGAAATTGATCTTTCTAGGAGAAGAACAAACAGGTGTTGACAAAGACCCTTTCCGTAATCCTGCCCAGGTCAATATAATTGAGGTAGCAGAACCTTCTAGTTCCCATATAGCCAAATTAATGGCAGATCTTTATCGAGGATGAGTGGGTACAAAGATAGTCTAGCTATAGCCAACAATTTGTTTGAGAGGTTGCTAGGGTTGGGATGCTTAAGTTTCCAAGAACTTCGGAGGTATTGTCATAAGATTATTGCAAGTGGCACATCACAACTGAACATTCAATATGCAATGGCGCCATGTTCAACAAGTTTGAACAAACAATTAGAGGAAGGAGTTATTCTCTTCTCTAAGGAAGAAGAGTTAGCCATGGGAATTCTCACTGGCTGCCACTGGAAAACTGTCTTCGCCACTAAGAAGCAGGCATTAAAGAAAATCTTATGCTTAGACGTGAACTTTGCGGGGTTGTGGCCACAAGTTGGTGTCTAAAATAAAGAAGCTGAGCCTTTATCCAAGGAAAAAGCAGGCTTCCTCAACAAAGACGTCATTGATGGACCTCCTCGGGGTCTTACTTCAAAGACCCATATCATCATGAGGACTTGGCATCAAAGGAGAAATTCGAAATACACCCAATTAGATGTGGACGCCAGCCATGGGCCACGATAGTCGGGGCACCAACCTTCTTTGGTCTGTTTCGGTAATTTCTGGAGGTGAAACCACCTTCATCAGGAGGATGCTAGTTCCTTTAATCTTACTTGAACTCAGAAAAAGAGGAAGCTGTGTAAGAAAGCAGCTCAATAAAGGGCTATTCTCAATACTAGCTTAACTAGGCTCTCTGAGAAGAGGCCAGGGTCCACAAGGACAATAAAACTTAGCCTATGGATCTTGGGGATCCAACAACTAAGGCTAGGCCTTTTACCATTGCAAGTAAAGGAAAACCCTGCAAGAAGCTTGTGAGATGGACTAGTTTCTCATCTTTTGAAGGACAAGAATCTTGGTGGGGTCAACTTGCTAAGAATTCACTGGTTTGGAGGTCATCCGATGGTGAAGAGGGGTATTCCCCTCTCAGCATCAATATAGTTGAACCTCTCGACCGGTTTAACACGACATGGTCTAAAATTAAGAATGACTTCCACTAGGAGGACTTCCCCCAACCTATGGTAGAGCCTCAAACGCCAAGGGTTAATCCAAAAAACAACTTGTAGACAAAGATATGCTAACTAATGGCGATCCTCGAAAGCAAGATTGGGATGCGTCAATGGATGGCTGACCAAAAATGAAAATTGATCAAGGGGTCCGGATACAATTTGGGATGCTCCCTAAGAAGGTTGATGTTAGAACTGCCCTGCATCCTATAGGGCATGCCATCAATATTGTGGGAAAATACAAGCAGCAATGAGGAAACTCAGACTGCTTCCACAATACATTTCCCCTATTTACCTTCTCTTAAAACTAAAGATTCCATTTGAGAAGTCTCGTGGATATGAGCCTACTAAGTAGCCTCCTCTAAAAGGGCAGATCATATGACGACGGGGCATCAAAGTAGAAATTTGAAATACCGCCTATTGGACTCGGACGCCAGCCAGGACACCAACCTTCTGGGGTCTGTCCCCATAATGTCTAGAGGAGGAACCACCTCAATTAAGAGGATGTTGGCTTCTTCACCTTACTCGATCTAAAAGAGGAAGAAACTGTGAAAGAAAGCAGCCCAGCAAAGGGCTCTGCTTAATACTTACTTAACTAGGCTCTTTGAAGAAGAAGCCAGGGTCCGCAAAAGAAAGCAAGCTGAGTGTTATGAATGCGAGAATCCGAGGGATGAGCTGGAAGGGGCCGTGTGCTGGTTCAGTAGCTGCTGCTGTTAGGGGGCTATTGGTATAGCTTAATCATGCTAGTTGCATTCAATTAGCATTGTTAGTAATAAGTGCGGCAGCTGGCTACATAATGTGTGTAATGTTTGAATTGTAATGTGGGTGCTAATGTCGGTTAGGCGGTTAGTTCAGCTGATCAAGGTTGGTGGCTGTCTATAGGAGAGTGTGTCTTAGTTCAATGTAACTAGATTCCAATAAATAGGTTGATCATGTATAATTCTAGGCATTGAATGAAAATTAATCAATCTCTTTGAGATTAACATTCTTTCTCTCATCTAACTCTCTCTATTTTCTCATCTCCTTCACTTCTCTCTCATCTCATACTCTCTTTATCTGAGCTTACGTTTGTGATTCAATCACAAACGTAACAATTGGTATCAGAGCCTTGATTTGGCTTCCAAATCAAGTTCATATCCGGAAAAAAATATAAAAATCTGATTAATTGTGTTGCAATTAATCAACAAAAAAAGGTTTGATACTTATTTAGTTCAGTTTATGTGATTAGAATTCAATTTTGAATTTTGAAATTGAGGAGTGGCGGTTACTGCAATTGTGAACTGCAAAGCATGGGAGTTGCTTTCGGTTGGGATGAAAATTGATCGAATTATATTGAAGAAAGTTCAATTGATCAGAATTTGTTATGTACATTCAACACCAAAGCTGATTAAGATTGAATTCAATAGGATTGGTCAAGCATTAGCTGCTGAAATTAGGTGCTGAGCAAAATTGATCTTGACCAATTATTCATTTGATCTATTGTGAAGAAGTTAAAGTGAAGCTAATTGATTCACATTACACCTGATCATCATCAAAAGATCAGAAACAAGTTGCATTAAGGTGATTTCAGATTCTTAAATTCAGAAACTGAGGTTGAGGCGAAAATCTGAAAGTGAAGGCGAAATCTGACAGTGGACGGAGAAACGAAAGTATTGAAATCCGATTTCGTTCGTGAAAATCGCTTTGAGTATTGTGTTGAGGACTTGATTGCGAGTTAGAGTCGAGCTAAATTCAGAAGTGTAAGTCGAATTATTCAACTAACTTTGCGGATTGGGTATGTTCAAGTTCCTCTGTTGTGTCAATGTTCGCCTGTTAGAGTTTGGAATCTGCGGTCATTACTTTAGCAGAATCAGAAATTGTAGATCGTTGATTCAAGGAATCAAGCATGACATCTGGTATGAGTTTCGCAGCAAAATATGAGGTTCTTACATGTGGTGAATTGGGAATTAAGTTGGACGAATTTATGGTTCGATTTAGGCAAGCATTTAGTGAAAGGGTGCAAGGGTTTAGTCAAAAGATAAATGAACTAAATCAACAAGTGGAATCTGTGGCTAAGGATGGTGTTCCTCCGTAGTCTACTCAAGGGTTGATGCAAGATGAAGGTGTAATTACTCCAGCCATAAGCACGCAAGTAGTTCTTGCTACAGAACCGCAGAGTTCAGTGGAGAAATGGTTTAACATGCATTTTGATCCACAAATGCAGCAACTTGAAGTGAAATTAGCTAAGATTCGAGAACAATTTAGAAGGCCAAATTCTCCTGATGTTCAACCGGTGAGGCCTCTTGACGAATTGAATCATCCGGTACATTGTGAGGCTGTTGGATCCGCCGTAGCTGAGGTGCACAATGTGGAGCCACTTAATGTAGTTGAAGATGAATTGGACCAAGAGTATTTTGAAGATGATGAGACGCAGCATGACATGTTTCTGGAATGGGAATACGAATTTCATGTCAAGGGAATGTTAAAGAAAGCAAGGAATAAAGCTAAGAGAAGCCAATTCAATGATGCATTGAACGGTTTTTGGGAAGCCAAGAGGATTATGAGGAAGAAATGGAAGCGAGAGGTGGTGTGTCGGCCTAAGGAGCATCCGAAATTGCAAGAACAGTACAATGGACAACCTCTGGTTGCCTTAATTGAGTCCAATTCAGTTATGGAACATTGGGATGATTCACCAGTAGAAGTGAGGATGCTTGTTGTTCAACAAGAACTAACGCGAGAAACTGATTTTACCAATGTATATGTTGGTATATCACCAAATCGGTTAAGTATGATTCCGTGGCAAGCTTATATACAGAACCGAAGTGCTTCCACTGCTGAGAAAGGTTATTCTGATTGGGAAATCAATTATGATGCTGCAGTGTCATCAATTATAGATCAGGGTATGCCTAAGTTCACTTTTGGGCATGCTGGAGTATTAATTCAGGACCAAAACAACATCATCTTGGATGCTTTGCAAGGTCCCTTCTCTTGGGTAAATGATTACGAATGCATAATGGCTGAAATGCACTGTCGGCGTGCCGATCGGCAAGTTCGGAATGATCTATTTCTTTATTTGAGGGAATTTGTGACTCATCCTCGTGCAAGTTCTTGTGATAAGCTGCCTCCTGACTCGGGAGAAGATTCTCAAGACTATATGAAGCTGAGAGGAGTCGACTTTTTGCTGAAAAGAAGCACTCGAGCTGCAGGAGTGCATTTTAAGGTTCACAACAAACAAAGCTTGGTTCTTATCCAAGCAATTGAGCTGAGGAATGTGTACAAAGGTTGTAATGTGGGAAGACAGACCTCTAATCAGATCCACATCAGTACAATGGGTGATTTAAATGATGTAATTGATGATGGCAGGCCCTTTGAACGGGGACAATTCTATGCTAGTGCAAGCTATGGTGAAAAAATGGTAGTGGCGGTGAGTCATTATGGAGTTAACATCAAAGCAAGCTTTAAGAGAAAGGATTTTACATGTTGCAGGCGGCATGATTCAGATCAAACAGAATTGGTGTTGTCTCCGTTCCAACACAAGCATTTCCTTGAAGGGATGGTAGTTGTTGTTAGTTGGTGGTTTGAGGACATGTTGGGCTGCTGGTATGACCGCACAGCTGGTGTGCAAATCCAAGCAAAGACAAAGATGGTGGCACTTGGAAATTGGAAAATACAAAGACTGAAGCTAGCTGATCAGATTCAGAACCTGAACATGTTTGGGGTGATCTGTTGTGGTTGTTCTGAATGGAAAAATTATATGCACAAGCTTCAAGATTCTCTTAATGTTTGGCAGGAAGAGATCAGTGCAACGTTGAGGATGATTCTAGCTACAATTAGAGTGAAAATCAGCAAAGGAGAGTGGACCAGATCAGCTCTAAAATGGAAAGGGTTTACAGCTGATCAAGAGTTCTTTTGGTGTCTTCACTTGTTACATTTGTTACTCATGCTTGTGATGGTTGACAAGGAAGCAAAGCTTGATCATTTGAGGCATGTTTGGTGGCTAGATGAGCATGGAATCCAAAGAAGTTTTGAGATCAGGCTGAATGTTTGGAGCTGCAGAACACAATCTGTCAATGGAGTTGTTTTGCGCATTCTAGTGATGACCTTGTGTCCTTGGAATACAAGTGTGATCCTTGAGTACTTAATTAGGTGGAACAAAAATTTAGAAATTCAAACCAAAGTCACAAGTTCACAATTGATCAAATTGGGACAACAAGAATGCAAGGAAGCTGCTGAAACTTCTGGGTTAATTCTTTAACCGTCAGCTGCATATCAGGTGTTAAATGGACTCATGGATGGCACAACTATGATCTTGAGAGGTCATATGAATTTGTTGAAGACGAGAAGCTTCTTGCTGAACCCAACACGAGCTGGAATTGATGGCAATAGCAGTTACATATGGCTTCTTTTTTAGGTGATCAGTTTGGGCTGCACTTAGGGCTGCCTACCAACAGTTTTTGACAAAGTTGTTGCTGCGGTTAATGATTCGCTGCAGTAGTGTCAAGCCTTGAACTGTATTAATTGCATCAGGAAGTGTCTTGGATGTGTTGTGGATGTCTGGTTTGATCAGTGCAGACCCCCTGAAGAGGTTTATACATTCAAGCACAAACATTTTGTCGTAACAAGAGACATACTCTTGTATTTACTGCAATTCGGAGTCAGTTCAGCAGGGGCTCGTTTCAGTTGCAACAGATTTAAATAGGACCAGTCGCAGTACCATTTGGTTCTTGATCTGCAAGGGTTACACGCATGTTCTTGCTGTTGTATGATACTGCACGGCAGTCAGCACACTCAAGTAAGCTTCTATGGCATGACAAGTGATTATCAATTTTTGATGGGGTGCTTCAGATGTTTTTCCTGCTGCAAAAATTTAGTGATAAGTTCAATACTTCAGCTATCTTTTCATAAGCTAAGTGATTTGCATTTTTCCAACTCTCTTCCATTCTTGAGGACAAGAATGTTTTCAAGGGGAAGGGAATGTTATGAATGGGAGAATCGGAGGCATGAGCTAGAAGGGGCCGTGTGCTGGTTCGGTAGCTGCTGCTGTTAGGGGGCTATTGGTATAGCTTAATCATGTTAGTTGCATTCAATTAGCATTTTCAGTAATAAGTGCGGCAGCTGGCTGCATAATGTGTGTTATGTTTGAATTGTAATGTGGGCGCCAATGTCGGTTAGGCGGTTAGTTCAGCTGGTCAAGGTTGGCGGCTGTCTATGGGAGAGTGTGTCTTAGTTCAATGTAACTAGATTCCTATAAATAGGTTGATCATGTATAATTCTAGGCATTGAATGAAAATTAATCAATCTCTTTGACATTAACATTCTTTCTCGCATCTAACTCTCTCTATTTTCTCATCTCCTTCACTTCTCTCTCATCTCATACTCTCTTTATCTTAGCTTACGTTTGTGATTCAACCACAAACGTAACACTGAGCCCATTGAGCTTGAAGATCCAACAACTAAGCCCAGGCCTTTTACCTCCCTTAGTAAAGGGAAAGCATGCAAGAAGCTTGAGAGATGGACTAGTCTCTCATCTTCTGAAGTACAGAAATTTCGGTGGGACTAGCTTGCCAGGAATTCACTAGCTTGGATGTCATCTAATGGTGAAAAGGAGTATTATCCTCTCAGCATCAATATAGTGGAACCTCTAGACCATGTTAACCCCACATGGTCTGACATTGAAAATGACTTCCACAAGGAGGACTTCACCCAACCTATGAAGGAGTCTCAAACACTAGGGGTTGATCCAAAAGACCGACCTCTAGGCCAGGACATGTTGACTAATGGGAATATTCAAAAGCAAGATCAGGACGCGTGAGTCGAAGGTAGCCTTGAAAAGGAAACTGATCAAGGGGTCCAAATAAAATTTGGGACACTCCCTGAGAAGGTTGATAAAACTTTACTATTCCTCCCTTTGGAGAGCATGGCAACTAATACTCAAGAGGGCATCGAGGGAGATGTAATAGCATCAGACAAAGATGCTCAGGTGGAGCTTATGGTTAAAGCAGCAACAACAAAATGTAACACTGATCCTTTTCCTTTTAAAATTAGTACTTTAACGTATTGCCTAATGATATAGCTGACATAAAGAAGATGATGTTTGATGGGCCTAATGCTGCCAATAAACACATTAAGCCCTTATATTTCAATGGCATTCTGGTGAACAAGGCCTTGATAGATAATGGCATAGCCATCAAAGTCTTACCTTCATATATGTTGGGGGTCATTTGCAAATATCGAGATGATTTGATTACTTCAGATGTTGTGATTAGTGATTTTCTGATGCTACACCTAAATCTGAAGGGGTCATCCAGATTTAGTTAACTATTGATAGCTTAAGCAAGCTAACAACTTTCTTTATAGTGGATACTACCTCAAGCCACAACGCTTTTCTTGAGAGAGATTGGTTACATGCTAATTATTGTATCCCATCCTCACTACACCAATTGTTAATCTTCTAGAACCATGACAAGTATGAGGTTTTTATGATAGATAACAGGGCATTTATGGCTTGCTCCAACTATGTTGAGGCAAAATTCTACGAAGATGGCATGGGGCCACTTAACGTCAAACGAGCCACTCCACAGCCTGCCCAACAGCAGGACATGACATCCATCCTTGACATACCCCTCACTAAAGCTGAGCTTGGTCAAGTTGATGTGAAGTCAATTGACTTTGATCTTTAGGATTCATGAGAGCCCTTCTTGATGAGGGAGATCTCTAAGCCATGCTAGAAGCCATATGTGGAGGGACCAAGACCTCCCGTTACAGGCTTAAGAGGCCATTTCCTTACCACTAGCAAGGCTCGGGGCTTGGGATGCTAAGGATCAACTTTGGATTGAACAATCATTCAAAGGCTTCAAGGTCTAGATGACGCAAGGGAAAGAGCTAGAGCTATTTGACTTAAGAACAGCACTGGGCGAGATGGAGGATTTGCGGGGTTGAATTTCAAGACCCCCTCCTCAAGGTTAACTTGGGCTCAATAGAGGACCCATGACCTACCTATTTGAGCACTCTGCTTTTTGAGGAGTAGTGAGAGTAGTGTTTGACCTTACTTTGAGAGTTCAAGGACTACGTTGGTGGGGACCAATGTGAGATGCCTAGCTTAGACATAAAGGTGGTTAAGCATAGGCTTCTGATCAAGCCAAGCTCAAGGCCCATCATTCAGGCCCAGAGCAGAATGTCCCAAAAAGTAATTGATTCGGTCAAAGAAGAAATCGAAAGACTCTTAAAGGCTAAATTTATCAGGATTGCCAAGTATGTTGAATGGTTGGAAAACATTGTTCCTATCATTAAGAAAAATGGTAAAATCAGGGTTTGTATTTGTTTTAGAGATTTGAATGCAGCCATTCTAAAGGATGAATACCCAATGCCAATTGCTGATGTGCTCATTGATTCAGCCTCAAGGCATGAGGTATTGTCCCTCATGGATGGCTATTATGGGTACTTCCAAGTCATGATTGCTTCGGAGGATACTCACAAAACAACATTCAGGTGTCCTGGGTCAATAAGGACCTTTGAGTGGGTCACCATGCCATTTGGGTTGAAGAACACCAGTGCCACCTACCAGAGGGCCATGAACATGATCTTTCATGACCTAATTAGCAAGGCCATGGAAGTCCACATGGAAGAAATTATGGTCAAATCAAAATGCTAAGTCAAGCACTTGGAATACATGAGGGGGTTGTTCCTTAGAATGAGGACCCATAACCTCAGAATGAATCCATTGAATTATGCCTTTGACATATGAGCTAGAAACTTTCCTGGTTTTGTAGTACACTAGAGGGCATCGAAGTGGACATTAGTAAGAGTAAGGCCATTCAATGAGCTAAACTGCTTCGAGCAAAAAGGAGCTTCAACGCTTCATGGGGCAGGTTAACTTCCTGATATGTTTTATTTGAAATTTCGTAGGGAAAGTTAAAGTCTTCTCTCCACTATTGAGACTCAATACGAAAAGGACTTCAAGTGGGAGGAGCCACATCAAGCAGCTTTTGAGGCCATCAAGGAGTACTTGATCAGGCCTCCAATGCTGATTCCATTAAAGCAAGGAAAACCTTTTACGATTTATGTCTTTGATTATGATGAATCCATTGGATGTTTGCTGGTACAAGACAATGCGTAAGGATTTGAACAAGCTGTGTTCTACCTTAGCCTTTTCTTAAATGAATGTAAAATAAAATACTCCTCGATTTAGAAATTGTGTCTATCTTTGTTGTACGCATCGGTGAAATTGAGACATTACTTCTTAGTGTTTGTCATATATGTGGTTGCTCCGACAGATGTCCTTAAATAAATGCTATATAGAACCTCGATGTGGGGAAGATTAAAATAGTGGAGTATTGCGCTACTTTAGTTTGAGTTGGTTTATGTGTAACAAAAGTCAGCCAAGGGTCAAGCCTTAGCAAACGTTTTAGCAGACCATCCAAACATTCAAACTGGCCTGGACTACGAGCCAGACCAGCTCCTAGTAGTGGAAATGGTTCCTTGGAAGTTATACATCAATGGATCAAGGCTTAATTTGAGCGCTGGAGTTGGGATCGTGTTTAAGTCCCCTGCTGGGATCATCACCAAATTAGCTGTTACCTTTGTTAGCAAGTGCTCCAACAACATGACAGAGTAAAAAGCAAAAGCAACATACCCAGTGCCCCAAGGGCTCCTGTCTAAGCAGGGTCGGGGGGGGGGGGGGGGGGGGGGGGGGAGGGGTGGATGTACGCAGCCTTCCCCCTTCAGGGTATTACCCCTGAAGACAGTGATATGTTTTTCTGTGTCTATCAAAATTTAATATAAAATCCTATTTATTAAATACACCTAAATTGAAGTGTAGGGCGAGAGGGTGTCAGACCACAGGGACTAAGAGTGTGCGAATTTAATTTATGACCTAAATTGATTTAAGAAAAAGTGATATCTTTATGTTAATTAATCTAGAAAATGACAATTAAACTAAAGTAATCTACTACTAATCGGGAAAGTGTATTAAATTGGAGCCTAGGGTTTCGAACCATCATTAGCCAATTATTTTTGCATTAACTCTTAAATTGGGATTATTGATTATTACACGGGTAGTAGTTTAGGTTACAAGCTTCAACCTACTAAGATAAGGTTTTTAGTATTGCGTATTGACGCTATCTAACTAAAGCATAAGGAAAATAGGCCCTACTTAACGAATTGTTAATTATTACGTATTGACCCTATCTAACTAAAGCATAGGGAAGATAGGCTTTAATTAACAATTCGGTTAATATTACTGCTTGATTAATTAATCCTAAGGCTACAAGCACAAAGAATTAAGTTATAAATATCAATATCAACAATTAAAGGTTACATACTCAATAATCATATCAGTTGAATAAGCAATAAAAATATAATACTTCAAAGTATTTATCTCAACCAAGCAATTCATGTAAATAATCAAATTAACCCAAATTAAAAGTAAACAAAAGTAAAGGCTAAGATTTCATCTAACCCCAGAGAGCAAGTTAGCTCTCCATCAAGGATGATCCGGTGAAGAAGAAGTTGAACAAACTCATGTTGATCTCCACACTAATTTCATTCTCATTCCAATTTAATGAAAAAAAAAGATAAATAATCTGAGAGAGAGAGAGAGAGAGAGCTGAGAGAAGAGAGAGAAAAGAGGGGCCCGGTGGTCAAGCTCCAAAAAATAGAGACGAGAACCCCCAAATCGATCCCACCAGAATCAGAGACTTCTCTCCCTTTTAAATCGAAGCCGCTGCTGCTAACGAAACCCTAAGTCGGTGCTGGTGGTGGGCCGGAGGTCTGGGACGATGGGTCGGTGAAGATGGGCTGCATTTGGGCCGAGGTTGATGATGACAGTGTGGGTTCGGTGCGGGCTGAGCTTGAGGTGGAGATGGTGGTTGGCCTCCGTGTCTGAGCCGGTGAAGTTGGTCCGGTGCTGAACAAGGGCTGTTGTGGGCTGGGCCTGTGTTTGTTGGGCCGGTGGTCTGGTCAGTGATGGTGCTGCGGGTATAGGCTGGTGAACAAGGCTGTTGTGGGCTGGGCCTGCATTTGTTGGGCTATGCATGGGCTGCTTTGTCGTTGGGCTTGGGTTACTATAGTAGTGCGGGTCGGGTCAGAGCGGGCCGAGCTTATAAATTGTTGTCCCGAATCTTGATTGATTTGATTTAATTATTTGAGCGTCGAATTTATCTTATTTGCATCCAAATTTTACAATTTCCTTAACTTTAATTTCAAACCCGTTAAACATAAAAATTGCCAAAATATGTGTAGAACTATAATTAAATAGGTGCAAAATAATTAAAATAACAATTAAAAGATGCGTAAATACTAGACGCATCAACACCCCCACACCTAACCTTTGCTAGTCCTCGAGCAAAGCATATGATTTAACATAAAGACTACAGTGACCAACTAGCCCAACTTTCCCAACCTTTACCAAGTTTTCCGAGATTAACACCTATATTATAATTCAAGACAAGATTAAATCATCTAGAGCATTCTCCAATTCCATGAATTTAGATGATTAAACTTCAAAACTCGTCATGGAATTTCATTAACCTTGTATCAACTAATAGGAATTACTCAAGGAACGTAAAATTGAAAGTGAATAGGATTTCATGATACAGAATCTCCTTAAATTCTCGCTTCCAACCAATTATATAAAGGCTTTGTGCACCCGCACCATTGAATTACCTCAACACATGCCTATACATAAAAAAATTTTAAGTGGCATATGAGTGACCGCTTTACAATATTCTGACCTCAGTAGAGCACAAAAGAACATCTTTATTATGAATGTACACCAGTTTTCACTTTTTCTTTTTCTTTTGCCTTTTTCTTTTGGAGGAAACCCTTTTTTTTCTTTTTCTTTTTTTTTTCCTTTTCATTTTTTGTTCTTTTTGTTTCCTCTTTCTTTTCTGTCCATTTTTGGACTTTTATTTTATTTTATTTTTATAACACATACTTCATCATTACAATGGACATTGACCAGCTAGTACTTTACATAACATCAAGGGCAAGGATTAGGATAAGCCAATATGGCAGACTTGCAAAACTCAAGATATATAAGGTTCTTTATTCAAATTCTTCAGATTTTCCGCAACACGAAAGTCATTGTTAGCTTTCCAAAATTAATTTGGTAAGCTAACCTTGTAGAAGAGAGTATGAGATGAGAATAGAAGGGAAAGGGATGAGAAAGTAGAGAAAAGAGATGAGAAATAGAGAATTCCCTTAGGAATAGGTATTCATTTAATTGGATGGATCAAAATTACACTAATAGCTTTCCATTTATACAAGGAATCATCTAAAAACCCTAGCTGAGTTGCACAGCTGCAATGAACATCTAAAATGTAACAACCTGTAACTGAATTCTGCATATTTGGGTCCAGCTGCTGTCACGTGAGCAGCACGAGCTGCGGGAAGCCTTAAGCCGATTTTACTAGTGCAATTTTAATTGTTGTTACATCATATAATCTCTAATAAAACTTAATACTAAAAATAAAATTGCATTACAAGTAAAAATTAAGTAATTCGTAACAATCCCTTCGTCTTGAAAAGCTTCTTGTCCTCAAGAAGTGAAGCTCGGAGATAAACTCTTCAAGAAATTGTAGTCCTCCCATGTTGTAAAGTGCTCATTTAAGTTGCTCCAAGTGACTTGGACTTGGTGAATCTTCCCTTTGTGCAGCTGCATCACTCGTTCAGATTTGACAGATCGTGGTTGCTGCAGTAAAACGCCATTTGCTTCAGCTATGGGCGGGTTTTGGCTTGTATCGGCATTTTTCTTAACCTGTTTTTTAAGAAGGGACACATGAAACACGGGGTGAATGTAAGAATGTGAGGGTAAGTCGAGTTTGTACGCCACATTGCCGATTTTTTCCAAAATTTTGTAAGGACCGAAGTAACGAGCACACAACTTGACGTTGCGTCAAACATCCACGGTTGATTGTCTATAGGGTTGTAGTTTGAGGTAGACCATGTCCCCGACTTCATAGTTCTTGTCTACCCTCTTCTTATCCGCATAATGCTTCATACGGGACCGAGCTTGTTGGAGATTGTCCTTCAGTGAATGCAGGATCTGTCTCCTCTGTTGCACAAGCTGCGTGGCTGCTGAATCGGTGATTTTGGGCTGTTGGATCAACATAGGAGAAGGTGGAGAGTATCCATAGAATGCTCGGAAGGGGGTAGTGCCAATGGTTGTGTGAAAGTGTGTGTTGAACCAAAATTTGGCCAAGGAAAGCCAACAGTTCCACTCCTTAGGCTTCGAGAAGACCATGCTCCAGAGATATTGCTCCACACATTGGTTGACTCTTTCGGTTTGCCCATCCGTTTGAGGATGGTAGGAAGAACTAAGAGCCAACATGCTTCCCATCAGCTTGAACAATTCCCTCCAAAAGTTGCTTGTGAAGATTTTGTCCCAGTCCGACACGATGGATTGGGGCAATCCATGTAGCTTGTAGATGTTGTCAAGGAAGAGCTGAGCCAACTTCTCCGCAGTAACAGGTCGGTTAAGAGCAAGAAAATGGCTATATTTGGTGAAGCGATCCACAACGACCCATATGACTTCCTTGCCTTCGGATTTCGGTAGCCCCTCAATGAAATCCATACTAATGTGAACCCAAGCACCATCCAGAATGGGAAGAGGTTGAAGAAGTCCTTTGTATCGCGGATCTCCCAATTTTTTTTGTTGGCAAACATCACAAGATTTCACATAATCGCTTACATCCTTTTTCATGCTCGGCCATGTGAAATAAGCTTTAATTCGATGATGGGTGCCTTCCACACCCTCGTGACCTCCCCAAGTAGCGTCGTGTGAGGCGTGGATGACCTGTTTTCTCAAGTCGGTAGCAGCTCCCACATATAACTTGCCTTGAACCCGTAACAGCCCCTGGTTCACTGTCAGGTTGCTATTATCTGCAACAGGTTTTGCGCCTGTCTGGAGAGCTGCAGCAGTGAGGTTTTCTCAAGAAAATGGGTCTCCCTCGTAGGACTTGTGTAGCTCTTCAACCCAGGAAGGAATTACCACTGAAACGGCTGAGCACGAGCCCAAAACATTGTCCTCGAAACGCCTTGACAATGCATCTGCAGCTGCGTTTTCTTTGCCACTTCTATACTCGATGTCGTAATTAAGGCCTAACATTTTCATCAAGCCTTTCTTTTGAATTCTTGACATGATCTTCTGTTCGAGGAGATATTTGAGGCTTTGGTGATCCATCGGGATGATGAATTTATGACCCTCCTAATAATGCCTCCATTTCTCCACGGCTAAGAGAATTGCGAGGTACTCCTTTTCATAAGTCGACATCGCCTGATGTTTGGGGCTTAAAGCTTGACTTAGATATGCGATGGGCCTTCCTCTTTGAGAGAGAACAACCCCAATACCCGTACCACTTGCATCGGTCTCTAAAACGAAGCCTTGGGTGAAATTCAGCATTGTCAAAACCGGTGCTGTACACATAGAAGCTTTGAGAGCTTCAAAAGCGGCTTGAGACTTCTCGTTCCACCCAAAATCATCCTTCTTCAAGAGCTCCGTTAAAGGTTTGGCAATGGAACCATAACCTTTAATGAATTTTCGATAATATCCGGTCAATCCCAAGAATCCTCGCAATTACTTCAAGGTGATCGGGGTTGGCCATTCTTGCATTGCTCGGATCTTGTTAGGATCAGTAGCTATGCCCTCTGATGAGATGACATGACACAGATAGTCAAGCCTTTTTTGAGCAAACGAGCACTTGGACAATTTTGCAAAAAACCGGTGTTATCGCATCAAGATGAATACTTGTCGAAGGTGTGTGAGGTGAGCTTCATATGTGGGACTGTAGATCAGTATGTCGTCGAAGAATACCAGTACCGACTTCCTCAAATAAGGCTTGAAGACATCATTCATAGCCGCTTGGAAAGTGGCCGGAGCGTTTGTTAGACCAAAAGGCATAACAACGAACTCGAAATGGCCATGATGAGTTTGAAAAGCGGTCTTGTAAATATCTGATTCGAGAACTCGGCTATGATGATATCCTTGCCTTAAGTCCAGCTTGGAAAAGAAGCACACCCCATGAAGCTCATCAAGCAAGTCATCTATGACCGGTATCGGAAATTTGTCCTTCACGGTTAGTGTATTCAAACGGCGGTAATCGATGCACATACGGGCTGTCCCATCTTTCTTCTTGACCAGGATCACGGGTGAAGCAAAAGAACTTCGGCTTGGTCTAATGAAGCTCAACCGAAGTAACTCCTCCACTTGCCTCTCTATTTCGGCTTTTTAGCCATGGGGATACCGATATGGCCTAATTTTGAATGGTTCGGCATTCCCTCGTAAAGGTATGGTGTGGTCCACACTCCTTTGAGGAGGAAGACTCTTAGGCTCTTCAAAGATGTCCCCGAAATCGTCAATTAAGGTCTGAACAGCAGGAGGGTGAATCGGTTGCTGTATAACCGAGCTCACCATGAATAAATGTCTGATCCATTGTATCGCCTTCTTTTTAATTCCATCTTGCACATCCTTTGCCTCGATTAATTTGAGCTGAGCTTCCTTGGATATGCCTTGCAAGGACACCTTGGTGCCATGACCTTCAAAAGCCACGATCATTTTATCGAAATCAAAGACAACCGGGTTAAAGGTCCTCATCCAATCTACTCCGAGCACCATGTCGCAACCACCCAAGGGAATCACTCGGAAATCGAAGGTGAAATGACGGCCTTGCATAGACCAAGGAAAGGCTATGCACTTGTTTTGTGTTGTCAAAGAGTTCCCATCAGCTACCATGACTGCTAACGGATGAGTTTTGGTCACTTCGTGTTTGACCTTCTTAATCAACTTCGGGTCAACGAAACTGTGAGTGCTTCCACTATCAATGAGGATAATAATGGTGCATTTTCCATCCCGTCCCTTGATTTTGATTGTGTTATGAGCCCCACTTCCGGTTAGAGCCTTCATGGAGATTTCGACCTCGTCCTCACTTGAGTTGCCTTGTAAATTGCTTTCGGTCTCTTCTAAATCAGCACCCGAATCGGTACTGTCAGCCTCACTTCCAGCAGGTACTCAGCTCCCTTTTGCATACATAAGTGCTTGTGTTTTGCACCTATGCCCGGGTTGATATGGTTGGTTGCATCGAAAACAAAGTCTGGCTGAAAATCTCTCACTATTTTTACTGCCGAAATTCATGTTCTGCTGCACAGGTCTCGGTTTGCTGCTGGTATGCGACTTCCCTTTGTCATATGAAGGTACTTGAGTAGCTTCAATCAATTTTGCCTTATTGTAAGCGCTTGACAAAGTCTTAGAACCAATGGCTTTCACCATATTTTTGATCCTAGGCTTAAGGCAACTCACAAAGCAAGAAACGTAGTATGATTCGGCATCCTCGGGAGCAATGGCCAGAACTGACATCAAATTTGCTCTCAAATTCTCAAATCTAAGAATGTAATCTCTCACATTTGATGTTTGGACCAACTTGTTAAAGTTATCCACAACATCCGTTGATTCTCCTTCACCATACCGTTCACACATCTCTTCTACGAAAAGGCCCTAAGACAGATGTGGTTTGCTTTTCAACAAACTATAGTACCAAACCTCATGATCACCATGAAGATGGACTGCGGCTAACTGGAGCTTCTCGTCCTCAGGTATATTATAATATAAAAAGTATCAATCACATCTCCTAAGCCAAGATTCCGGTTGCTTTCCATCAAAAGGGTCGATTTCTACCCTTGGTTTCCTGTAAGAACCACTCCTACCCCCAGTAGTGTTGTCATTGGTCACGGTCCTATGTTGATAAGGTTGATCAGGTGTTCTATCAATGTGATCGAACACATCGTCTGATACATTTTGGTGCATAACTGAATCATAGCACCTGCTGTTCGGTACTGAGTTTTCAGCATTGGTCCGGTAGTTAGCAGGTCCAAATACTGGATCA
Source organism: Simmondsia chinensis (assembly GCA_018398585.1). NCBI lineage: Eukaryota > Viridiplantae > Streptophyta > Magnoliopsida > Caryophyllales > Simmondsiaceae > Simmondsia > Simmondsia chinensis. The sequence continues at coordinate 15,222,436 of JAGTTD010000004.1, forward strand.
TGATTTTCGATATTAATTTCAGGTTGAATGGGTTGATTCGCAGCTGACCTAATGTTAATTGATGGTCCTCCACCAGGTTGTAACATAGGAGATTTACCTCGGGTGTGCATTCCTTCTTGAGGTCTGTCCGGGCTGACTTGCTGTTGAACGCTTCCCGGCTGCCGCAGATCGACTTCTACTGCCTGGTGAATCTGACTTGCGGGTTTGAGGATGGCCTCAACACTTGATTCACCATGTTTGTTAACTTGTTCTTACAAGTGTTCAAGTTTTTCCTCAATGTGTTGCAATCGGTCTTGCATCTTGGCATCTTTAGCATCTTTATCCATCAATAATGCCAAAATCTAATCCATTCTTTGATTAAACCCTTGTTGCATCTCTTGAAGATCTTCCTTAGTAACATTTTGAGGTCCCACCGTGGGGTTCCCGGTAACAGCAGCAACGAAATCAAGATTGGACCCCGTTACGTTTGTCCCTCCAGCTCCTGATCTTATCCTAACTCCATCCGCCATTTTTGCTCGAAATTTTTTTTTTTTAACAGCTCAATCAATGTTGATGATTGATAAAACCAGCTCTGATACCAATTGTTAGCTTTCCAAAATTAATTTGGTAAGCTAACCTTGTAGAAGAGAGTATGAGATGAGAATAGAAGGGAAAGGGATGAGAAAGTAGAGAAAAGAGATGAGAAATAGAGAATTCCCGTAGGAATAGGTATTCATTTAATTGGATGGATCAAAATTACACTAATAGCTTTCCATTTATACAAGGAATCATCTAAAAACCCTAGCTGAGCTGCACAGCCGCAATGAACATCTGAAATGTAACAACCTGTAACTGAATTTTGCATATTTTGGTCCAGATGCTGTGACGTGAGCAGCACGAGCTGCGGGAAGCCTTAAGCCGATTTTACTAGTGCAATTTTAATTGTTGTTACATCATATAAACTCTAATAAAAAGTAATACTAAAAATAAAATTGCATTACAAGTAAAAATTAAGTAATTCGTAACGGTCATGTGCTTAGTGAATATGTGAGCGACATGAGTAGAACCCATTAATATCAACAATGATCAAGAATACTCATTAACAAGTGTGAAGTAGAATCATTTAACTTAATGGAATTAAGAGAACGAAATAAACAACTAATCCCACTGTCATCATAACATACGCATCAGTCAGGGAACACTTGGTTAAACGGTTATAATGCACGCTCAAAATGCACAAAAGATGCTAAAATTTTAAAAAATTGACCAAAAAAAAATGAGCACATGCAAATGAGCCTTACCGCCACACCTAAATCATGCATTGTTCTCAATGCGACAACATCAATCATTAAAGCACAAGAGATAGGTGAAATGGAGCACAACAACCTGATGAGATGGCGTGGACATGTATATAGGAATCCTTCAACCCGAAGTGAGAACTTGAAAAGAGAGAAAACAAACCTCGAAGCAACTAATTAGTTCAAAAACGAAATTCAAAAAAAACAAGAAATAACAAACCTAGGTTGCCCCGCAGGAGCGCCAAATATTACGCCTTCAGGCGGGCACAGTGAATCAAGTAGAGATCAAGTATCAGTCATGGTGTCCATCAAAGAGACAACTTCAATAAGCTGTCCATCAGCAATGCCATCCAACTCAACTACAAGTTTAATCCTTTGACCATTTACAGTGAACGCACGACCATCTTTAGGGTGGTATGTCTCAATAGCACTCGAGGGGTATACCTGCTTAACCACAAAAGGACCATCCCACCTAGACCTCAACTTACCACGAAAAAGACACAATTTAGAATTAAAAAGCCAAACCTTTTGATCAAGAGCAAATGTTTTCCTCAAAATATGTTTATCATGCAATGCCTTGGTTTTAGCTTTATAAATCTTTGCATTTTCATAAGCTTCATTTCTTGACTCCTCAAGTTCACTCAATTGGAGCTTTAGGTTAGGCCAACTTGGTCTAAGTCAAAATTCAAAGCCCTAGTGGCCCAATAAGCACGGTGTTCTAACTCAACCGGTAAATGGCAAGCCTTACCAAAGACTAACCTATAGGGTGACATACCAAGTGGGGTCTAATAGGTAGTGCGGTAAGCCCAAAGAGCATCATTCAACCTAAAGGACCGATCTTTCCTATCAGGACGAATTGTTTTCTCAAGTATAGACTTGATCTCATGGTTTGAAAGCTCTACTTGACCACTAGTTTGGGGATGATAGGGGGCGGCAATCTTATGATGTACTGAGTACTTTCTAAGAAGTGCCTCAAATGACCCATGAATGAAATGACGACCACCATCACTAATGAGTGCTCTAGGGGTACCAAAGCCGTTAAAAATGTGGTCCTTGACAAACTGCATGACCACTTTGTGGTCATTGGTCCTAGTAGGTATAGCCTCAACCCATTTAGACACATAGTCAACCCCTAAAAGTATGTAAACAAATCCAAAAGACGGGGGAAATGGTCCCATAAAGTCAATACCCCAAACATCAAATATTTCCACAATTAAAATGGGGTTCAAAGGCATCATATCACGATGCGTCATTGTGCCCGTGCGCTGACAACACTCACATGCAAGACAAAACTTGTGAGCATCCTTGAATAGAGTAGGCCAATAAAAACCACACTGTAGGACTTTTGCAGCAGTCTTACGACCTCCAAAATGTCCTCCACATGCATATGAGTGACAAAAAGATAAAATGCTATGATACTCACACTCTGGAACGCATCTATGAATTACTTGGTCCGCACAATGTTTAAACAAGTCAGGGTCATCCCATTAAAAGTGCTTTACTTGAGAGTAAAACCTATCCTTTTCTTGCTTAGACCAAGTAGATGGAATCGCACCTGTAGCACGGATGTTAACGATATCTGCAAACCAAGGGCCACGTGAATGGCAGACAACAAAAAGTTGCTCAATAGGAAAAGAGTCATGCATTAAAATAGATGGATCATGATGCTTCAAGAAAATCCTAGAAAGATGGTGAGCTACTACATTCTCTGCACCTTTCTTACCTCTAATCTCATTATCAAACTCTTGAAGTAGAAGAATCCACCCAATGAGCCTAGGTTTCGTTTCTTTCTTAGAAAGAAATTATTTCAATGCAGCTTGGTCAGAATAGATAATAACTTTTGACCTCAAAAGATAAGAACAAAACTTGTCTAGAGCAAACACGAGAGCTAGCAACTCCTTTTCAGTAGTGGTATAATGGCGTTGTGAATCATTAAGAGTTTTACTGGCATAGTAAATGACATGAGGCACTTTGTTTACTCTTTGGCCTAGGACATCACCTATAGTAAAATCAGAAGCGTCACACATAATTTCAAAGGAAGAGAGTAATCAAGTGGCTGCATAATAGGGGCCGACACAAGTAATGACCATAGTTTTTGAAAAGCTTCTAGGTAAGACTCATCAAACTCAAATAATGTCTCCTTAGCTAGCAAGCTAGTTAATAGTCTGGCTAGTTTTCCAAAGTCCTTGATGAATCTCCTATAGAACCGTGCATGACCTAGAAAAGATCTAATTTGCCTCACGTTTGAGGGAGGGGGTAAGTTTGCAATCAGATCTACCTTAGCCTTATCAACCTCAATACCCTTCTTAGACAATCTATGACCCAATACAATCCCCTCTTGAACCATAAAGTAACTCTTTTCCCAACTCAAAATAAGATTGGTCTCTTCACATCTCTTTAGCACAAGCCTTAAATTATGAAAACATTCATCAAACGAAGGTCCAAAAACAGAGAAATCATCCATGAAAACCTCAAGAAATCTGTCTACCATGTCAAAGAAGATAGCCATCATGCATCTCTGGAATGTAACGGGCGCATTACATAAACCAAATGGCATCCAACGGTAGGCAAATGTGCCAAAGGGGCACGTAAAAGTCATTTTTTCCTGATCGTCTGGGTAGACTGCTACCTGGTTATGTCCTGAATATTTATTAAGAAAACAGTAAAAGCTCTGACCAGCGAGCCTCTCTAAAATCTGGTCAATGAATGGTAGAGGAAAATGGTCATTCCTAGTGGCAGAGTTAAGCTTCCTATAGTCAATACATACTCTCTAGCCCGTGGTCTTTCTAGTAGGCACTAACTCTCCATCACTACTCCTAACCACAGTGACGCCTGACTTCTTTGGGACTACTTAAAAAGGGCTAACCCACCTACTATCAGAAATTGGGTAAATGATACCCACATCAAGCAACTTCATAATCTCTTTCTTTACCACTTCATGTTAGGGTTCAGCCTCCTTTGCATCTCTCTAGTGGGTCTAGCATTCTTATCAAAAAAAATCATATGCATACAAATCGAAGGGTCTACACCCTTCAAATTAGCCACAGACCACCCAATGGCACTCTTATGAACACTAAGCACAATCATCAATACATCCTCTTGTTCCCTAGACAACTGAGAAGAGATAATCACAGGTAAACTCTCATCGAGTCCTAAGAAAGCGTACTTAAGAGTAGATGGCAATGACTTAAGTTCAAGTTTAGGTGGTGAAACTATGGAAGGCAAGGCAGGGGAATTCAAAAGTGTAGGTAAAGCTTCTACTTTTGACAACCAATGACAAGTCTCCAAAGGGGCACATAACTCAAGCAAATCATTCATCCCTCTAATGTCATTTTCAATCTCAAAATCATCAGAACAGTCGTATACTAGTGCTCGCTCAAGGGAATCACTAACTAGGATAGAAGGGAGTGTTTGGTCCACCAAATCATCAATAATATCCACCCAGAAACACTCCGATTCATCCTCACTAGTGGGTGACAACGAAGCCTTAAAAATATTCAACTTAATAGTCATATTGGCAAAGCTAACATCAATTACCCCAGATCTATAATTGATGGTAGCATTGGCCGTCGCCAAGAAAGGCCGACCTAGAATGACAGGGACATGGTTTTTTGAATGACTAGAAGGTTCCATATCAAGCACGAGGAAATCAGCAGGAAATAAGGCTTTGTCTACTCTCACTAGCACGTTAATCAACTCACCATGGGGAATCCTAATTGATCTATTTGCTAATTGCAAGGTCACTATGGTGGGTTGCAACTCTCCTAGGCCTAACTTCTCATAAACCAAGTAAGGAATAATGTTGACACTCGCTCCTAAGTCTAGTAAGGCTTTATTGATCAGGTAGTCTCTAAGTGAACAAGAGATGGTGGGGACACCAGGGTCTTTATACTTAACTGGAGTGTCACACTTCAGAATAGAGCTCACTTGCTCGGCTAAAAATACTTTTTTAGGTAGATGTGCTCTAGATTGCCTCTTTTGGTTCAGTAGATCCTTAATGAACTTCGCATAGGTCGGGATCTGTTTAATAGCATCAAGAAGGGGAATGTTTACTTGCCCAAACGTCTCCAAAATGTCTCCCACTTCTTGTCCTTGCCATTTGGATGTGGTGCAACTAAAGCTTGGGGGAAAGGCACTTTGGGTTCATATGACGAGGGAAGATCTGAGGCTTTAGGAATGGGAGAGGGGTGTGTGACCTCATCGGTCTCCTTTTCTCTCTCCTTGCTCTTCTCTTCTTCCTCACCACTCATGGGTACTTCATTTTCAGCATTCACCCCATTGTCAACCTCCTTCCCATTTCTCAACACTGTAATGGATTTTGCTTGTTCTTGCTGGGAAGGATAGTTGTCTTGTCTTACACGGTTCCTAGGGTTCTCTATAGCCTAGCTAGGGAGTCTTTCCTCATCTCTCCTACCCAGAGTGTTAGCTAGTTGACCTATTTGGGTTTCAAGCTTTGCAATCAATTGTGTATGGGAATGGAGGAGTTGGGAATTAACTTCTAAACCTTTCAGCGCACTCAAAACCTTCTCTTCAAAATTTGAATTAGAGCTCAAAATAGGTGGTTGAGAGTAGTTAGAAGCATACCCTTGCGGTTGAAAATCGATAGGCCGGGGCATACTAGATTGTTGAGGTCGTGGGTTCTGTTGTTGTGGCATAAACTGCCCTTCTCTTGCCTCCAAGAGAAGTTAGGATGGTTTCTCCAGCCCGGATTGTACGTGTTAGAGTATGGGTCATTTCATGAGAATCCTTGGGCTGCATTAACTTGTTCCTCTGACCACTCCACATAAGATGAAGCAGAGGGGCAGTCATGTGTAGAATGAGAGACACTAAAGCATTAAGAGCAAGCACTATGCACATTTGAAACATGAGACACATTAGGTACAGTAGAGGGGGCCAATGTCATCTTCAATACGGAAGTTAACTGCTCTACAGAAGAGGCAAGAGAGTCTACTTTCTTATCTAAGATGGAGGTGTGAGCAATCCCATTTACTCCTCTATTTAACCTTGTAGCATTAAGACGTGTATGTGCTGCAAATTGTTGTGAATTCTCATTCAAAAGTTCGAACAATTCCCATGCCTCATCCTCATTCTTTCTAAGGAACTGACCACCACGCGACGTATCAACAGTTTGTTGACCCTTCTCGTTTAACCCATAATAGAAAGTTTGGACTAGGTGCCATTTAGGGATAGTATGATGTAGACAAGCTCGAAAGAGTTCCCTAAACCTATCCCAACTCTCGTGAAACTCCCCAGTAGGGAGTTGGGCGAAGGTGTTAATGGCTCTCCTAGCGGTGTTAGTCTTACTAATGGGATAGAATTTCTTAAGAAATTCTTGTTGCATTTGAGTCCAAGTACTAATCGTCCCACTAGGTAAGGTGCCTAACTAATACTTAGCCTTTTCCTTTAAAGAGAAAGGAAAGTGGCGAAGTAAGATGGCGTCATCACTAACGTTAGGAATCCTTAAGGTTGAGCAAACCTCAATGAAACTGTTCAAGTGTGTGTATGGGTTCTCATTGACTAAGCCGTGGAATGAAGGAAGCATTTGTATAGTATGTGGCTTAAGCTCGAACGGATGGGCTACGGGTGGCAACCTAATGCAAGACGGTGAGGCATATGTAGTGGGAGTAAAATACTACATGAGCGCACGTGGTTGTTGTTCGTCAGCTATTACTAAATCAGAGTTAGCACTAGCGAATTTTGCTCGGTGTTGGGCTCTAAGGTCTCTTAAAGTTCTTTTAATTTCAGGATCGAATATGGTAGGGTCAAGAGACAAAAAGCGACGACTGTGCATGAACAATTAACCACACGAAGCAAGTAAATTAAAAATTAAAAAAGCAAAAGAAATAAAATAGACGAAACAAATACTAAAAAAAGACAAATAACAACATACCCTAAAATCCACTTATGCACGAAAATCACAAGAAAAATAATGCTAATAAAAAGAAAACAAAATTTTTTTTTTAAAGAAAAGAGACAATAACAATTAAAGAGAATTAAAAATTAAAAACCCTAAATTAGGAATCAAATTAAGATTTCAAATCCTGGATTGAAAAATAAAATAAATTAATTTAAAATTAAAGAAGAAATATAATGTTAAAAATCAAAGAAAATCATAAAAATAAAATCACAAACGTTACCTAGTCCCCGGCAATGGCACCAAAATCTTGATGTGTTTTTCTACGTCTATCAAAATTTAATATAGAACCCTCTCTATGAAACACACCTAAATTGAAGTGTAGGGCGAGAGGGTGTCGAACCACAAGGACTAAGAGTGCGTGAATTTAATCTATAACTTAAATTGATTTAAGGAAAAGTGATGCCTTTGTGTTAATTAATCTAGAAAACGACAGTTAAACTAAAGTAATCTACTACTAATCAGGAACATGTATTAAATTAGAGCCTAGGGTTTCGAATCCATTATTAGCCAATTAGTTTTGCGTTAACTCTTAAATTGGGATTATTGATTATCACACGGGTAGTGGTTTAGGCTAAAAGCTTCAACCTACTATGATAATATTTTTAGCATTGCGCATTGACCCCATCTAACTAAAGCATAAGGAAAATAGGCTCTACCTAACGTATTATTAATTATTACGTATTGACCCTATCTAACTAAAGTATAGAGAAGATAGGCTTTAATTAACAATTCGGTTAATACTATTGCTTAATTAATTAATCCTAAGGCTACAAGCACAAAGAATTAATTTATAAATATCAATATCAACAATTAATGGTTATAAACTCAATAATCGTATCAATTAAATAAACTATAAAAAATATAATACTTCAAAGTATTTATCTAAACCAAGCAATTCATGTAAACAATCAAATTAACCCGAATTAAAAGTAAACAAAAGTAAAGGCGAAGATTTCTTCTAACCCCAGAGAGCAATTTAGCTCTCCATCAAGGATGATCCGGTGAAGAAGAAGTTGAACAAACTCATGTTGATCACCACACTACTTTCGCTCTCGTTCTAATTTAACCAAAAAAAAAAAGGAAAAATAATCTAAGAGAGATAGAGCTGAGAGAAGAGAGAGAAAACAAGGGCCTGCCTGGTGGTCAAGCTCCAAAAAATAGAGACGAAAACCCCCAAATCGATCCCACCAGAATCAGGGACTTCTCTCCCTTTTAAATCAAAGCCGCTGCTACTGACGAAACCCTAAGTCGGTGCTAGTGGTGGGCCGGAGGTTTGGGACGATGGGCCGGTGAAGATGGGCTGAGTTTGGGCCGTGGTTGATGATGACGGTGTGGGTTCGATGCGGGCTGAGCTTGAGGTGGAGATGGTGTTAGGCCTCGGTGCCTGAGCCGATGAAGTTGGGCCCGTGGTGAACAGGGACTGTTGTGGGCTGGGCCTGTGTTTGTTGGGCCTGTGGTCTGGTCGGTGACGGTGCTGCGGATGTGGGCTAGTGAATAGGGCTGTTGTGGGCTAGGCCTATGTTTGTTGGGTTGTGCGTGGGCTGCTTTACTGTTGGGCTTGGGTTACTGTAGCGCTGCAGGTCAGGTCAGGTCGGAGTGGGCCGAGCTTATACGTTGTTGTCCCGAATCTCGATTTATTTGATTTAATTGTTTGAGCGTTGAATTTATCTTATTTGTATCCAAATTTGACAATTTTCGTAACTTTAATTTCAAACCTGTTAAACATAAAAATTGCCAAAATAAGTGTAGAACTATAATTAAATAGGTGCAAAATAATTAAAATAACAATTGAAAGGTGTGTAAATACGAGACGCATTAGAGAGGTTGTTTCCGAGTGCCCCCAACCTGAGGGTGAGGACTTTCCAGGAGGCCAACCATCCAAGTCCCTAATGTAATCATTAAAGGGGATTAGCAGACGGTTATTTGCTAAGTAAAAGGAGAATTTCAACATTTCACTGATATCTCAACCAAATACTTTTCAGTAGTACAAGTACTATTAAACAGATTTGATGCATGCAGTTTGAACATATCCCCAGAGAACAAAACAAAGAAATCAATAGCTTGGCTTAGTTAACTTTAGGGTACAAGTTTCCTAGGACTTAGTGTGAAGAAACTATGGCCATCAAGACTAAAATTTATGATCATGATATTGAATTCACTAAGCCTTGCAATGTTAAGAGTGAAGTCATACCAAGTCAACAATTGGATTGCTTTGAAACCCATGAAATTGTCACAAGTCAGTGTGAGGACTGGAGAAAACCTTTAATAAATAACTTCAAGAGCCCTCAAGACTACATTAAAGATAGAAAAATGAAAACAAAAGCTCATAGATTCCATCTAGATGATGAATCTAGAGAGTCATACAAGAGGGACGCTAGTGGAGTGCTTCTCAAGAGCCTTGACTTGGACGAAGCAATGCTAGTAATTGTAGGAGCCCATGAGGGTATATGTGGATCCCATCCAGCTAGCAACAAAATGCGTTGGCTCATCAGACGTTATGGCTATTATTGGCAATTAATGATGGATGAATGCATAATGTATGCCAAAGGGTGCAGAGCGTGCCAAAGACATGGTCATGTGCTAAGAGTCCCTACAATTGCATGCTTTTGTCAAACCATGTCTTTTTAGAGGTTGGGAAATGGACATCATTGGGAAGAATAATCCCCCATCTTGCAAGCAACACTCTTATATCCTTGTGGCCATATATTATTTCTTGAAATGGGTGGAGGCCAAACAATATAGAAAAATCAATCAGCAAGATGTGATTGATTTTATATAAGAATATAGCTTTGGGATCCTAGAAACCATTATTGTGGATCAAGCTACAGTGTTCAATGAGGCTGAGATTAAGGAGTTCACCGAGAGTTTCAATATTGAAATCTTGAACTCAACCCCCAACTACGCTCAAGCTAATGCCCAGGCAGAGTCAACAAATAAGATTCTGAAGCCTAACATTGAGAAAATGATTGAAGACAATCCCATGAAGTCGCATGAATTGCTACTACATGCTCTTTGGGCTTATAGAACATCTAAACGGGATGCAATCGGGACAACTCCCTTCTATTTAACGTATGGCCGCGATTCTGTGCTCCCAATGGAAGTCACATTTCAATCTATTAGGCTGGCTCACCAAGGGATGTTTTCGGAACTTGCGTATGAGTAGGCTATGGTGGATGAGCTAACTAACTTAGACCAAGTTAGGCTTGATGCCCTTCACAGGTTAGAAAAGCAAAAAAAAAGGGTGGCCAAAGCCTACAACAAAAAGGTCAAACCCAGGTCTTTTGACTTAAAGGATTTAGTTTGGAAAATGGTTCTACCCCATTGGCCAGAAAGTTCATGCCTTTGGGAAATGGTCTCCAAACTAGGAAGGCTCATTTAGAGTCATAGAGGTATTTACAGGCAATTTCCACTTACGCTAAGATCTAGATACAAGAACTCACCCAAGGGCTATCAATGGAAGGTTCCTAAAGAAATACATGCCAATAATTTGGGATTCTAACAAGGAAGTCCTTAAGTTTAGATTCCGAGAATTGTAAGCTCAATTTCAGTATCAATGTCTCGAGGGTCAATTCCATAATCCTTAAGTTAGAAAAATAGATGAAAATAGAACCACCAAACTGAGAAATGTATTTGACAAAAAATGAATATTTCTTTTATATTGTGAGGAGTACATGGCTTACATATGAAAAATGAGCAACTTGTAAAGCCAAAACGTCTTTACAAAAGGAAATCAAAAGAGTTGAGTTCAAATCTTACTAAGGATTCCTCTATGGTAGACAATTGGCTAGTGGCTTCATTCAGCTTTTGATCCAAGAAGAGAGCTTCTTATTGAAGAGCTTGAATGTTCCTTTGGGACTCTATGATAGCCTTCTTGAGCTCCCCAACCATTGAGCCTTCAGAGGTGCAATGTTGTCTAAGGGAAAGCAGTTCTTCCTTGAGATGACTTAGTCTCTCCTCTAGGTGATGAATCTCATCTTCTAAGCTTTTAATCTCTTGAGCTTGTTGGCTTCGAACCTTTTGGATTGCTTGGAGTTCTTCAAACAAAAGCTTTAGGCCACCTAGGGTAGTTGAATGCCCTAGGTCCCTAATGGCATCTTGACAGTGCTTTCTTCTTGAAATGTAATGGGACCTCATGAGTCACTCTCATAAACAGTTCTGAAACCTCGAGTTCCCTGGAAATGGCTTGAGCCACCCTAGGATCCTCCTTTAAGGCCTTCACCAGAGAAATGGCCTCCTAGAAAATGGACCCGTCGGTTGGGGTTAAAACAGGGAAGTGTGCAATCTCTCTTAGTCTTTGGAGCCTTGGGGATACTTGCTCCAATTACTAAAAGGCCCATCTTCCACTTGCCCCTAGCTTCTCCAAGGGAGAAAACATTCCTCATAAGATTAGGGAAGGGGTAATGCTTGGTAGTGTAGCCTAAAAAAGTGGCAACATCAAAAGTAGTCAGACTAAGTCTTGACTTTGGAAGACAACCAAAGTTGAAGGGATTATTTTTACCTCTGAAACCTCAGTTAAAGGAAAAGTAGGGACTTCTATTGGCATTTCTACCACTGGAGCTTCTACTGGCTCTTTAGCCGTTGGGACACCTCCCTCGAGGGGGTTTCTAGTGAATAAATCTCGCATGTTAGAACTAAGTACAGTTTAGACATCAAGAATTGAGAAGCTAGATGACAAAATCATACCTTTAAAGATCTCTTCAATGGAAATTGAATCTCTAGGAAGGAGGTATGGAGCCTGCACGAGGCCCTAGTTTAGAAGAACAGGGAGGTTAACCTCTTCTGAGGGATAACTTATAATTGGCTCCATAACAAAGGTAGCCACATCTCCTTGTTCTTTAGCACTTGAGCTCAATGATTCAGTTTCTTAGTGGGGCTCTAGTGCAATTCCTTGAGGGCGGGGCTCTGGTACAATTTCTTAAGGTGCAGAATCAGGCATCTCCACGACAACTGATGCTGGCTCTTCCCATGGCTGTGCAAGGCCAAGTTAGGGGCTGCTTTAACAAAGATGAGTGAAGCACTAGTGAAGAAAGGCCAATACCTCTTGTTTAGGAAATCCAACTCTTCTTTTCCTCACTAATTGTGAGAGGTCTAATTCTTCATCTTCCTCTTCCTCCGCTGCCCAAATGGCTATAAATGGGGGAGTTTGGGGAAAATCTTTCATTTTCCTCTTCCTTGAGCCGCCAACTTCCAGGGCTGGTAGAGAAGTTCCTGGAGGAGATTCCTCTAGCAACATTTTTATAAAACTCATGTTCCTTACACTCCTGGGAGTTTCTTGAACATCTGGGGCTGTAAAAAAGAGCAAGGATTAGTCTTTGTTCAGACCATCAAAGGAATAAAACTAAAGCATACTTCAGAGGTTGTTGTTTGCCTGATTGTGCCTTCTGTGGAATCTTTGTAATGCTGATTGGCTGATCCCTCTCGAGCTCGAGCTTGAGCTTGTAAGCTCCAAGGAAGGTGTAAAATATTGCTTGGAGCCTCTAGCCTGCAAAGAGATCCAATAGGCTTGGAACCAAGCAATAAAACGAGGTGTGGCACACGTGGTGTACATACAAACAATAGGGTACCCGTAGAGGGATTTGACTTCTCGATTGGACTCATGGAGCTCTGTACATTGAGGTGGTTGGATTGAGATCCTTCTAGCCCACTAGAGATTTTTGGTTCTTAGACTTGGACTAGGAATGTCTTAGACCATTCCAAATTGCCTAACAAACAACCCAAGCTTATATGTCTGTAGACCAAGATTAGTTTGGTGGTAGAATAATAGATCTTGAGAGCACAAAATTGCCTGCCAGGTCTGTAAGTTAATGTTTACAGGGATATCATGGTGAAGGTCCAGTTTCATGAACCAATGTGGGCCAAAGTTCCTCTCTCTAAAAGGAATCCATTAAGTCCCTTTTAAACCTCAAGGAGACATTAGTTTCTTAAGGCATTATTGAGAAGACTGATATGGGGGTAAAAGGACCTCACGGTGAGAAAACTGCTCTGCATAATAAGAGACCCCCTCACTTGTGGGGACACAGGCGCAGAGCTGAGAGAAATATGCTGGGACCTAAAGCTAGATGAGCCACAAGGGTTCTCCTATCTGGAAAGCATAGTTCTTAACTATTATGTCCCTAAGGCATCCATACACTTGGGCCAGAGATAATGGTCCTAGGGCTAATGGACCATTGTTAAAGGGAAAAATTGACAACCATGGTCTTAAGAAACTCAAGAATCGAATTAGAGGAGTTAGCAAAGAAAAACTTGTTTAACCAAAACAAGTAGAAATAGACCTCTTCTTCTCTAGACCCTTGCCCAAAGTTATGTGCCCTTGTAACAAACATCTTGACAAAGACTCATAACCACCAGGTAAGTCGGTTATGGAAAAAGAATGGGCAAAAGTTTCGGTCTCTGTAGAGATAAGACAATCAAGAGGCAACTCTCCTCCTTCTAGTGAAAGACCTGTTAGGGCCATTGTGTCCCCTAGAGTGATGCCAAGAAACCTCTTCGTGATGATAAAAGCGTCATAATAGATGTTCCAATGGCAGGTGAGTTTTGTCACGATGGGGTAGTCATACCTAAGGGTAATTGTGGAAAGCTTGATGGCTTTGTTAGTATCTAGAAACCTGCCTTGAAGACTTAGGACGTCATGAGAAGGGTTAAAGATGGACCCTAGTACACGGGATGCGAAGGTCGATGAACGGTCATCCTATGACAACCAGGAAAGATCCTCCTCAACTTTTCTTAGATTAATACGACTTTGAATCACATCAGAGACCATTGAAGTGTCTGAATGGACCAGGCGTGTCAATTGTTCAATAAGGCTATCAGCCTGAGGAAGGGGAGTAGGGACGGCGAAAGAAATTTGGGCTATTGTTAGATTGATTTCAAGAAAATGCAAAGAAATGGGGAGTAGGTTGAATCAAGAATTAGAGATTCAAAAGCAACAAAGAGCAAGCATATTCAGAGCACTTGGTTCCAGCAAAGAGAGAGCACAAAGTAGAAAAGTTGAGATTTCAAGCCCTACATGTCATACTTATAGACACGTGGGAAAGAAGAGCAAATGATAAATGGTGTCCTATTGAGCTCTCTGTATCCGTTAAGGGTCAAACCAGGCAAATTTTTTACCCGTTGCAAATTTGAATTTACCAATAGCTAAAGGGGCGCATTTGTTAACACCCCAATTTTAAGAAGCTGTGACGACATCGTTTTGAGCAAAGTGCCACGTGCTTACCAAATGAGTGCCTCCTTGAGAGGAATAAAACCTTTAAGTGCTAAGATAGCGGCTTTTCGAGCTCAGCATTTTGAGATGTTTGTCACCCTAAAAAGGGTACCAACCACTTGAGGCTCGAGATGGTTGAAGGGTAAAGGGAGCTTGAGCTTAAGGGATTGCCATGAAGGCTTAAAGACAAATGGTTTCCAAGTTCGAGACGGTTACTTGGAGCGCAATCTCAGATACTTGGGCGCAAAACTTAATCCAAGGGAACGTGGGGCTTCTAGAAGAATGAAAATGCAGATGTGGGCTCCAAGGAATTCCCTCAAGCATCAAATCTAGGGCACGTTTATTGATTCTTTACTCGCAAGAAGGAGCTTAGTGGCCTGATGAGGGGAGAAAATTTTGCGGAATTAGAGAGTAGCCATTATTTAGTTTTTCTATAAATAAGAGACTCTGTGAGAGTCCAAAGTAGTACATACTCATAATACAATACTTTTTCAAGTTTTATTTACAGCAAACTTATGCTTTTTTCCTAGGAGAAGTGTAACTTAACGTAACTTGGCTTAGCATAGTTCTTGTTGTACTTGCTTCTTCCGTAATACAGTCTTTCGGCCTTTAGGCATGAAATGTTGGTTTTAATTTGTTCCCAAATGGCCAAGGCTTAACCTTGATTGCGTTATTCTTAACACTATTGTCACTGCTTAATAAGTCAGGTGAACTTAGGTTCGCACAATTGATTAGGGCCTTGATGGACAAGGCTTGACCTTGATTGCTCTGTCTTAGTCCAGTGACCTGAATACAGTTTGCTCCATCTTAATCTTGTCAGACCTGAACTCATTCGAGTTGTTATAACTTAAGGTGCCAGGATTAAAATGCTGATTGACTCAAGCTTGTAAATGGACTCCTAAGTTCTTGGGTTTGCCTCCACCCTGGTTATTGACTTTTAAGTGTACAAGGAAGGATGTTAGTGGCCTCTGCTTTGTCATTGCCACTTGAGTTAGGTCCAAATCCCTTTAATTTTCTATCAGCTAATACATAAAAAAATTCACAAAAATATTTAACCAAGTCTTCTTAAATAAAGCATAAGCTGAACTCAAGGTATAACTGAAATTAGATATACCAAAATATCACAACCTTTTGTCAAAAAACCGTGACTGGTTGAGGTCAAAGGTTTGTGGTCCGAATTTAGGCTCACTCCCCAGTCGCAGTGAGTCCCTTTTGCACGTTTTGTTTGAATTTTTAAGACGATCACTTCACCCTTAATTACAATCAAATAGACCAAACACAGATTATTTAAACCCAAATAAGTACATTATTTTATCTATAGGAACTCATGAGCTTGGTGGGAAAAAAAAAAAAAAAAAGGTGTGCAATAATAAATATTTTAATCTTTTAATCCCGTATACTCTCTTGAAATATATTGAGCTTGGTAGTTATAGTTCAAAGATCTTTCATTGCTGCACTGATAGAGATCCGATAGGTTGCTAAATCCTAGGAAAGGAGCACATTCAAGATTAATAGTAATACTCTCTCAGGAGGGGCGTTTCTTTTCTATGGAGAGCGCTTTACCTACATCAACCCAATTAACATATGTTCTAAAACTCTTTTTTCTTTAGTTTATTTTATACTGACATTGTTAGTATTGAATTGTTGAGTATAATTTGATGAAATGAAGTTCTATTGCATTTTCATTTCTATAAGTAACCCATATTATGATGTTAGTTTTCAATTGATATATGTAAATATATATTATTTATTGTTGTTATATATTTTTTTCCATCTTATTAGTGTATTATTTGATGATTATTATTTCTTACAGAATTTACTGTATGTAATTTGTATAATTTTATATGTACATGTTATTGTACATTTAGCACAACGTATGGCAACAGTACTTATAAGAGTATAAAAAAAAAGGACATAGTATTTACCTACATATTTGGGAAGGACAACATATTGTTAATATGAAGAAAGAAAAAATATATATTTTGGAACTTCATATTGTTCTTATTCTTTTTTCAAAATATATTTTCAGTCTTTGGAATTGAAGGGGGATGATGGATAAGGAGCAGTATCACTTACATTCTGTAATTTACTTACAGATGCACTAACAAGAAATATAAAAGGCATTAGGATTTGGGTTAGGTTGAGGTTTTTATGTTTAGGGGATCAGAGTATCTAATTGTTTACGTGGTGTTTTTATTTTTCTATTGTTCTGCCTCTTTTCCTGCTCCCTATGATGAGCTCTTTTGTGCATTGTTCATGTGGGCATGGCGACATTTGTATTGCAAGTTTCTTGTTAATTATCAAAAAAAATATATTTTCAGTCTTGTTGTTCCCCCTTTTTTTTAATAATGATACATTTTTATGTACATAGTAAAGCATTATAATTATTTTATTCCAATTGTCGAATATTGTAATTTTTTGCCATTATTGTTGTGTATAATGGCACACCCTTCATTCTTAGATATAATAAGATACAAGCTGTATGAAAGCTTTCCTAATTCAATCATTTTTCTCCCCCATGAAACTACAACCTTTTTTTTTTTTTCCCCCCTTCCTGATGCTTATAGTATTACCTGGCAGCATCTTTGCTTGGAATATAATTAAACTCCTCTTTTTAAAGGGCTTTAAATTGGTCTCAATTCTGACTTTTTCCATGTGAAAAAATTCAAGAACAAAAAGACTAAGCAAATAGAATAGCATGGGAAGACAGCCTTGTTGTGACAAAGTTGGGTTGAAGAGAGGGCCATGGACTATTGAAGAAGATCACAGGCTCATTAGCTTCATCCTCAACAATGGTATTCAGTGTTGGCGAACCGTTCCTAAACTTGCAGGTACAAAATCTAAATCCAACATAGTTCGTCTTTGTGCAATAGATAAAGTTGCTCAAATGTGACTTATTGGTCAAATGTTTGATCATGTGAATATTCTCGGGTTAGAAGTGGAAGATATTTAATTTCCACTTTGAACATAATTATCGACCTTTACGGGATTTCTCTTGAACTTACTCAGCTGAACCTCTATGAACAGTTTCTTTTCACTTTCTTCTTTTTCCTTAGATAACTTGAAATATACCGAGGGTGCCAAAAGTTGCTCCTCACTAAATTTTGGGTGACATGTTCAAAATCTTGTAAAATAGCCTCTTGCTATAAGGCTATACATCTTACCTTTCATATCCCACTCTCATTGAAATATTTTATATATTGATGACCATTCTTCAAGGGTGTTTAAATTTCGTGCCTTTTTCGCTTTTCATTCAAGGTATAAGTGATTTATGGTTTAACTAGTATTATGACATTCTTCTTTTTCATTTGGGTGGGTGATTGCAAAGGTTTGTTGAGATGTGGGAAGAGTTGTAGATTAAGATGGATTAATTATTTACGGCCCGACCTTAAGAGAGGGGCCTTTACAGAATGGGAAGAAGATCAAATTATTCAACTTCATGCTCGGTTGGGTAATAGGTATGTATATGTTGTTCCCTCAATGTTATTTAACTTCATCTAGGCATTAATATCACGGAAAAAGATTGTTACAAATGGTACAAAACATAAATGGTTAACTCGAAATTCATTAGGCAAGAGACAACTACTTGAGGACAACTTGTCTCATAGTTTATTAGTTTTTTTTTTTCGGTAAGCTAACGTCTAAACTTTTGGCATCAGAATAGTCCTTTTATTTTTAAATAATTGTCAATCATTTTTATTTTTGGGTCTCTTAAAAGAAATATCGCTTCAAATTTTAACTGGATTTATTTTATTTTATTTATAAATGAAATATCAATTTCGCGCATCATTTGTTTCATATTAAAAATGTCGAACATACTTGTTTATTTCTGAAGAACTTTAATAATATCATTAATAAATTTAAAACATTTTTCATATTGTATACGTCATAAGTCTTTGTACTTCATCCATTCTATTAATTCATTAATTCTTATAATTTTAAGTTTGTCAATTCGGCTTGCACATAATTTGTCACATTAGCCATAGAGTTGTCGTTAAGTGGAGTCAAAATTTTAAGGTTTATTTACATTTTAGAACCCTGACGTTTATGAAAATAATTAAGAACTCTGATCTTCTTGAATTAATAAAAAGGCCCCTAATTTTTTGTCATATTAGTAAAAAGGCTCCTAAATTTTTGTCGTATTATTAAAAAGTTCACTCTTCAATGTGATAACGTCATTTTCTGTCGATAGACCTAAAGTGACAGTTGCTTTTTATTAATCCTACAATAAAATGACAAACATGCCCTTCAATAACTATATTTTTAAACAAATTAAGTGAAAACAAATAGTTTCTACATATTACAATATTTCGAATTTTGTGTTAGTAACGTAAGAGTAATCAAGGGTACTTTTTTCATTCTAATGTAGGATTAATATAAAAGCGTTTGCAATATCTGCTGTTTCAATGGAAAATGACGTTATCACGCTGGAAATGAGTCTTTTTATTTATACAATAAAAACTTGGAGAATTTTTATTAATTCAAAAAGGTTAGGCTCCTTTTTATTATTTTCATAAATGTCGGGGAACTAAAATGTACGTAACCCAAATTTTAATACTCAAATCTCAGACGGATTTTGACAAGGTTAATGAATCGATTTGTATTGCCACTTGTGTCATAAATGACTGGGTCACTAAATGAACACAAAGTAAGTTGTACAAGAACTAGATTGACACAAAATAGAAAAACCAATAAGTGACATAGTGGATAGAGTACAGTAAATTATTCTATTAATACTCCTAAAATTTTATTTTGACTATCCACTTCCTTAGATTAAATTATATATATATATATAGGGTGTGCTTGTTATGGGAAGGTGAGAGCATGAGAGGGGTGATCCTGACCCTCTATTCTAATAGACGGCCAAGATTTGTTGAACATTAAAAAAAAAAAAAAATTTATAACCCATACCCCTTCATGGACAGAAAGAAAGAAGAGGTAAGGAAAGAAAATTATTATTATTTTTTTCAATACTCAACAAATGTTGGCTATAAATTGTTATTCTTTTTTTTTAGTGTCCAACAAATTTTGGCTGTCCATTACAATAGAGGATTACGATTCACCCTTCTCACTCTCTCACTCTTTTATAAGAACGCCATCCTATATATATATATATACACATCATCACTCATTAATTCAACCATAAATTTTTCACATTTAAAAGTATATAATATGTTGTTTATAATTTATTAAAAATTTTTTTTGAAGCATTTTAGAAAACTATGTATTTGTTTAAGGAGTTGAAGGTTGAAAGATGAAACCAATGTTTTCCTATAACTTGACAGAGAAGTTGCCTTTGATGTAGGTGGTCTAAAATTGCATCTCATTTTCCTGGACGAACAGATAATGAGATCAAAAACCACTGGAATACACGAATCAAAAAGAAACTTCATCTACTTGGTGTGGACCCTTTGACACACAAACCTTTAGAACAAAAGGAAAAAAAGTCTGATCAAAATGATATAGGGTTTCAAAAAATTGCAGCAATGGAAACCTTAGAGTACTTCTGTGTACCCAATAGTTGTGCTCAAAACGACAGCTCGGCTAACAATTACAAACCAAACGGTGAGTTTAAAGTTAAAAATTCGAATCAAACAACCAATCTATTCAACAATTATGAGACCCTGTGGGGCGATTTGGAAGGCAATGGAGGACAAACCACAAGTTCTTACAGCTCTGCGTTTTCTATGGAAGACTCTTTAAACGCATCGTTTGCTGAGTCATCCTCCTTACAAGAAGATCATCAATGTATGGAAGAATGGGTCGATAGTGTGGATTTTGTGGATGACTTTATTCGCCTCGAAGATGATTTTCTGTTCTTGAACAATATTAGTTGAATTTGTTATGGATAATGCTATTGATGCATGTTAAATGTACACAATTTGAGTATCTGATACACATTTTAGATGGTGAAAAAAAATATTATTAATATTACTTTTTTTTTTCAATTGTTCGTTGTTATATAATGCTCATTTGTAGGAAATCCTTTTTAAAAGTTGTCATTTTTTGTATTTAGTCATACAAAATTTTATTTATTTATTTATTATTTAGAAAATCACTTTTAAAATTTTAAAGTTTTTCGATTAACCATATACCCTGACCTCCATTTTTATTTATTTTATTTATTTATTATTTTTTTACATTGAAGCTACACATGTAATTTTACATTTTCTTATCCGACAAGGGGGGAGATAAACATATATCATTGTGTGGGCTTATTTAGTACATTAACAGTATACCTTTAAATAGTGTCCATACGTAACTATGAATCTCACAACATGCTTGTATCTACAGAGATGAGAACTACCTTTGTAATATAATACTTCACTAAGTAAAAACCAATATGTGTTATGATTATCCTAGTTTTATATATAACTAAACAAAAAAGCACACGCATAACCCAAATGGAATGCTAAATCCGTTATTGTAGGTTTAAATATTTTGATTTTTAAAAATGATTTTCCAAAAAATTAAAAAGTTGTTGTGATTAAATTAAGAACAACTACTTTATAAATTGTTTTTCTATTAAAAAAACATGTTATATGTATATTCTATACTTTATTGGTTTACAAAAAGAAGAAAGGGGTTGTTACCTAGGGACATAGCCCAGTGATGGAGTTCTCCGACTACTAACGGTGCGACCTGGGTTCAATCCCCACTAAGGTTGTTGCAGATTCCCCTCTGGGGTATTCCCCACCCCAAAAAAAGTCATTAGCAATGTAAAAAATATATATATATACTTCAAAGGGGTTTGTTTTTAACATAATACCACCACCAAAAATAGTTACCTTTCAATTAAAAATTGCATTCAAAATTTTTAGAAAACCACGTGTAACGTAGTCCAATCAACCAACAACAACAACAATAGGCCCAGTGCCATAAGGGCTCCTGCATGAGCGGGGTCTGGGAGGGGTAGAATGTACGCAGCCTTACCCCATCAAGGTAATACCCTAATGAGAGGCTGTTTCCAAGGACCCCCAACCTGAAAGGCGAGAAGGGCATGAAAAGCCCAGAGGGCATGACAAGCATAGAAGCATCTAAGAAAGAACAAAATGCAAAAGCAAGCAAGCAACTATGGAAGAGCCTACTTACCGACAACATGCAAGTAAATAAATGCTGTAAGTAGCAAGAAGAAAGGCAGAAATGCGTAATATCGACAGGCATGCAAGAAGCCTGGTGGCACTAGTACTAGCCTAAAAGTGATCTTCGATCCTACATCGCTATATCTGTTACTACTAATCCACTACTGAGCTCTATCTAGGGCCATTTCTTCAAGAATATACTTCAATACAGAGAGTTCAGTTCATCCCGAGAGTTGGAGTAGCTATTGGTCCTGTCATTCTGGTAAGGGGGCACAAACAACTTAGGGTGGTGCCAAACTCCATGACATGACAATTCTATGTTTGTGTCCTTGATGTCTACCTCTTGTTTCCACCTGTTGCTTAATTGCATTTGTTGTTTGAAGTTATTTTTCTAGAGCCTGAGATTACCCAAGTTAGAGGTCGAGTAGATTTAGTTATAAATCGTTCTTTTTGAAGACAATGGTTAGTTATTGTAAGTTTTATTTTACCCAATTTTTACCTATCTTAAATTTGAATTGCAATAAGTCACTGTTTTTGATGTTTACCATTAATGTGCTTATGCACCATTTTGGAGTTCTGCATGAGGTGGCATTTGTAATGATGAGTTGAACTCATGCTCTAGCTATATGCACGACCAGATATTCCCTGCAAGATCAAACAAACGGTTAGAGGAGCTTGTGGAGTAACTCACAGTTAACCCTCCGACGCTCAATTCAATTCGATCACATAAAATAATAATAAAAGTAGGTAATAAATAGACATAACAGATGTAAAATACTTAACATAAGAGGAATAAGAGGCTTAGACAATTATTGCTCTAGAGAGGTGATCAGAAAACAAAAAAGGGAGGCGTGAGAAAAGGACATGTGCAGGAGGCCTTGCCTCATTTGGATGATCACCCCTCCTTTATAAACTCCTCCCCTTCTTTGCATATGAGGGCACGTCCACCTCATTTACAAAATGGTGTGGACTCCTCTCCTTACGCCACTAGTCACGTGGTGACACGTGGTGTCACCTAGGATAATTGGCATATTGGTATTTTCGGGGTCCGGTTTTCAAATTTAAGTCTAGATTATTATTACCTAATTTTTATATATTAATTACCTACTTATTATACTCATAGCATCGAGGCTTTAAGTGCCAGGCATATAACCCAAAATAAGTATAATCTTCAATTCTTTATAACTAGCCGATCCGTATAAATCATTTGCCTTGCAAGGCAGCCCCCTATATTATAAACATATAGTCCCCTACTATGTGGGCGAACTTTGTCATTCCAAGTTCGGCAATGGAGTATATTACACGTTGGGTTTTAACCATAGCTTGCCATTGCATAATGTTTGCCTAAGCAATGGAGGTATTCGGCATTCTGTTTTGGCCCTTTGGAGTTGTCATTCATATGTGTTTTGAACTTTACCCGAGGATAATAAAGTGTATGATCTAAACTGTACACGCAACGGGGTATCTACCACTTAATAAAGTGTTTAACTTGTAATTTATATGAGTATAGTAGTTTTGGTTCGTGGAATAATGCTTAAAGGAATCTCAGCCTCCAAGGCATTCTAGAACTCAGATTATTTAAAACATTTTCCTCTTGACTTCTGCTAGAATCCATAGTGACATAAAAGTAGCTAGATAGTAATGTTCTTGTTAATAACTACCTGGTTAGTCATTGGCAGGTATCTTGAAGATATTATGCGGGGGTGAATATATAACACAATAGCCATGGAAGATATTTAAGCTTGTTGTGTATTATTACTTAGATTTGTTTGATCGTAATCCTGATTTGGATAGTCAGGATGACCCTAATGTATTTGTTTGATAATTAAATGAAGTACTCACTTAATATAAACAGATCCTCAAACATTGATTAAGTAAATTATCCGTAACATTGTTAAATGCATAGATCCTTAAGCAGTGCTCAAACTTCTTCTAAGGGCATATTTTCTAATCATGTGCACCAAGGTGTAAGGTCGGCATGTTATACCTGATTTTTGTTAGGTCTTCTATTCTTCAACATTTAGAAATCAAGGATGATGAATATGTCATATTGATTTGATGGCGGCGCACATGTCACTAATGTAACAATCATGTAAGTAGACAAAACGTGTATCACAGAGAGTGGCACATCTTTTAGAACTGTAAGTTATATGCATTAAATGGAAAGTGGATAATGGTACCGAGTATATTTACTCTGATAACCCTGGGGCAAATCATGGTAATGAGTATTGCAGCTGATGAGGGTGATTGCACCAGGGCGGACTGTGGTGATGAGTGTTGTACCCCATTACAAGTGATTGCACTATGGTGAACCATGGTGATGCGTATTCCACCTGTTGCAGGTGATTGCACCAGGATGGACCATGGTGATAGGCATTGCGCCTGTTGCGGGGGATTGCACCAAGGAAGACTATGGTGATAGATATTACATCCATTGCTAATGATTGCACCAGGCGGACCATGGCGATTCATATTGCACCCATTGCAT
This sequence comes from Simmondsia chinensis, assembly GCA_018398585.1. Taxonomy (NCBI): domain Eukaryota; kingdom Viridiplantae; phylum Streptophyta; class Magnoliopsida; order Caryophyllales; family Simmondsiaceae; genus Simmondsia; species Simmondsia chinensis. The sequence goes on from JAGTTD010000004.1 coordinate 15,246,401, forward strand.
GTGATTACTTAAGGATGGACCATGGTGATAGGTATTACACCCATTGCGGGTGATTGCTCCTAGGTGGACCATGGTGATAAGTACGTACTAAGATAGGAGTCAACTGTAAAATGTCAAATATTTGGATGAAGCCAAGCACCAATTGGGGCATTAACCGAACCAAACGGGTCAATATAATGCACTTATTTGATAATGAATATGCTAAGGATAATTATCAAAATAAAGACAATTTTCCAAAAATAACACTTTTAAGGCAATTACATGCTAAGTAGTACACCTATGATACGGTATATCATCCTTAAAGGATGTTCGTGGCTAACATCCCATTGTCCTTGACAATCATCTATGAAATCAGAGGCTTGGTGTGACTTATGCTGAGTGGTTGTAAGTAGAGAATTGCACGAATAGTCATTAGTAGCATTCATAAGATGTATTTCATGAGCTAATATCACTCACACAATGCGATTCTTAAGTAACCATATGACATTTGTTAATGTTTGAATGGCAAACGTTTATCCGTATTGTGTAGTTTAATAATGATGAGTCTTTTTTTTTTTTCCGAACAAAATAATAATGATGATGAGTCTTTGATTGTTCTGTATAGTTACATTTATACCAATACTATATACTAAAAGAGCAACAAGGTGGGTTCATAATGTGCGCATTGACGATGAAAAGAATATAAGGATGCAATTGTCAAGGCATAAATGGTTTCCAATACATATTAACCTTTTATTTTAGTCTTAAGGTCGCAAATTAGTTTTAGGAACTCAGTTATCCTTGTTACCTTGTCAATGGCAATCATTGCTAGATTAAGTAGGTTATGAAAGGAGTTCCAGATTACTTGTAAGAAAGTTCAAAACTATCTTGAACTACATTATTTTGGGTATTGAACTAGTTTTCTCCTATTGCCATCTATTTAGATTTCCACTTTCTGAAGGCATTTTTATCATCGAGTGATCATTTATGCACGCACATCACTAATTGTGATTCCTAATCTCGAGTAGGACGGTTATAACTGCCTTTACTATGTTCAAGATGTCCGAGGAAGAATTTTTGATCGTTTGATACCAATTCTCAGGTTGGGCATACTTTGTGATTGTTGATAACTCGTTCTAGAGGCTCAGAGTTATCAATATACACTACTAGAAAGTTAGCTTTTAACGTCCAAAAATACCGACCGGCATTCTTTTTTGTCGCTAAAAGTGTGCGTGCAGTGTTAGTTACGACGAATTAAAATGCCGCCGTTAAAGGTGGTACATGATGGGCATATAACGACGGTCACTAAATAATGTCGTTAATTCTACCTGCTAACCGTCTTTAATAGTCTCAAGTAAGTCATAAAATTTCTGTTGAAAAAGTTAAAATTCGTTAATATAAAAAATTATGCGCCGTTTTTTTTGAAATTCATTGTCGTCAAATTTTTTTTATTCCCTTATATTGTTCAATTGGTCTTACAAACCATATTGTAATTAAGTTTGAATATCAAATGATACACCAATCAAAACTCAACTTGGTGTTTGAGTCATTCGATATACTTTATTTATACTCGATAATTACTCATTTGATACACTAAAATATAATTTTTTAATTAATTAAAAAGATAATATGTAAAATAATTAAAAAAATCAAACATCAAAATAAAATTACAAGCCAAATCTAGAGAAACTTAACCCACCCTCCTCTCACTCCCGTTTCTCCCCGGTCCAAACCCTAATTCGTGTAGCAGCAGCAGCGCAGCAGGTGAAGCACAAGCTGGCAATTAACAACCCCAATTTGTTGCTTCGTTGAATTAACCACTGTTCACCTAGATTTCGAATGTTCAATGACCCTGGCACAGCAGCGAAGCACAAGCAGGCGACAAAAGCGAATTTGTATGTAATTTTAGCTTATGAAATTAAATTTGCCCACCTAATAATTATACAGGACAAATAATAACATAAAAGAGTTTATTATCATTTTGGTAGACAAAAAAAGGGGAACAAAAAGACGAACGTAAAAAACTTTGACAAATAATTGAGACAAATCTTAACTTTTTTAAACAAATAAATACAATATATTTAATACCTAATTTGGCTAATATTTATCTACATATGAATCACTGGGGGAAAATGCACCCCATGGTAAAACTGTGGACCTTGTCAGTGGCGGATCCAGAATTTTGGTTCAGGGTGGGCTTGAATTATAAATTACTTTCCTTTTCCACTTTAGTTAATTTATTAGTCATATATTTGTTTTCTATTGTCATTTGAAGTGAAAACTTAATTTTTAATCGTTGCTAAATATAAGAAATTCTTTAGATACTATTTAAAGCATCCAATATGTATATCAAAAAATAGTAATATTTTAAATCCATTTCACATCCAAGTTGAGGTCTTATTGTCATTTAAAATATTTTTATAAAAATTATGATTGGATAATATATTGATATATGTATGAAAGGAATATAATTTTAAATGATGAATCCAAATTTGTGGGTCAATAGAGTTCAATAAATAATTTTGGGATTATTTGTTAACTTTCACATTTAATTTTCAACAATTACATATAAGGTATTACACATTTTTTTTCTTCAAGTAAATTATTACAAATGAACTTAAATGAGAATCAATTTGTAAATATAAAAGTATAAATACAAAATTTATATGATCTAAGTCACATAGTCGAAAAAGTTAGAAAAAAATTGAAGTAATTTGCAGAAAAATAAAAAACTTTTGAGAGTACATGAGAAAATTACATGTATAAAAACTAGTCGGAAAATTACATATATTAAAATTATTTATTTTTATATTTTTTTTTCTAAAATTTACAATATTTTCTGACCCAAAAAAAAAAAAAAAACAATATTTAATATTTAATATTGGACAAAAAAAGGACTTGGCTTAAGTTGTTGTAGAGAATCGATCCCGCTTACAAATCTACCCCCTGTAGAACCTGTGACCACTGAGCTGAGGCACCAGGCGTTCTTAGTAGCTCTTGATATATTATATTTATATACAATCCGGGGGGGGGGGGGGGGGGGGGGGGGTGGGGGTGGTGCCGGGGGCCGCGGGCTTGAGCCCACCCTCAGACCAACGTAGATCCGCCGCTGCACCTTGTGCATGTGTCTGTACACCTCCTTGTGTGCGTGCTTGTTTGCGAGCATGTGCGTGTGCATCAGTGTGTGCGCACCTGTACGTGCTTGTAACATGACACCAATATTTCGGTAACATATATGTAAGGTTTTTGTTTTTGATTTTGGGGTTTTTTTTTTTTTTTTTTGTGAAAACAACTACCTGTTCTATATTTCGCTGGCCTTTGCATAGAAAAAACTGACATAGCGTATATCATAGGGACCCTTATATCTAAAGCAAGAAAATCTCGGCCATTGATTCCAATGAGATGTGTAAAGCAATTTTGAAATATGGGCCTTCAATTTTAGATCTAAGGGTTATTGTTAGGTTATGTCTCAAATTACTTGTTTTATTTTTATGGGGTTGCCGTAGGGTCCCAATCGATCGGGAGGGAATCCGATCGATCGGGCGATTTAAGGAAAGATTCGAGAATTTTGGCCGAGAGGGGGTCGATTGATCGGCACTTGGCCAATCGATTGGGAGTCGTTTTCCGCAAATCCTAGTTGTCTTCTATAACTAAGGGCTTAGGGTTTCAGCTTAGGTGAGTTTAACTCCAATTATGATCCAATCAAAGGTGAGGCGCTGCCATTGAGAGAAAAGAGGTGATTTCGTAATTCCTCTAAGATTTTGAGTGATACGAGAGTTCAGAGGGAGTGATTGTAATTTTTTCATATATCTCGTTCTGGGAGGTGTCGTTGTAATTCTTCCGTTCAGTTAATAAAGAATCTCCATCTCCCCCATGGTTTTCTCCCCTCTCGATTGTAGAGGGGTTTCCACGTAAATATTGTGTGTTCTTGTTTTGTTCTTTCTTTCTCCATATTTGTTTACTTCTCGTTTATGTGAGTCATATTATTTGAATCGAATCAAGTTATCAAGGTTTCACGCTTCCGTATTAAGTTTTCCCTAAAAAATTGGTATCATAGTATATCATATTTGTTTAAGTTTTCTTCACAAATTGGTATCAGAGCCCTGTTTATTTCGATTTGATAATATGACGTCCGCAATTAGATCCGAAATTGAGAAGTTTGGTGTTCAAGGGAGCTTCAGCTTATGGCAGGTTAGCGTTAAGGGCCTGTTGACTCAGAATGGCTCGAAGAAAGCTTTAGATGGGAAAGAGAAGAAATCAGATAATCTTACAGAAGCACAATGGGAGGAGTTAGATGAGAAGGCGCTCACAGCAATTCAGATGTGTCTTAAATATGATGTTTTGATAGAAGTTCTGGAAGTGAAGACCGCTCAGGAGTTTTTTAAAAACCGAGAATCCGAGGTTTGAGTTTAAATCGGCATTTGGTGCGGGAAAATCAGTTAGAAGCTGGCGGCTTGAAATTCTGTTAAACCAAAGCCTGATATTGGGTCTGTTATTGCTGCACTGCTGAACCGTGCTACTGTTGTGCTGATATTCACTCTGTTTTGGCGCCAACAATAATAATAGTAATTCAGACACTAGTTAGTTAGCTAGATTCTAGATTGTTCCAAGTGTTGTCCAGGTTCATTGCATTAGGCTTGCATTGGATTATTATAAATAAGTGAAGGATGTAATGGTTCAAGTATTCAATAATAAAAATCTGAAACATTAGCTCAATTGAGATTAAACTTCTCTCTCTTATCTCATTCTCTCTATTTCTCATCTAATTTCGCTTTTTTCTCTCATCTAACTCTAAAACTCTTCTTTCTCATCTAAATTCTATATTCTTTCTCATCCCAAACTCTCAATCCTATCAAAATTATATTAGCTTATGTTCGGGAATCAAGCCCGAGCCTAACAAGTGGTATCAGAACCTCGATCCGATCGAGTGTGCAATCAAAAAAAATAAAAATAAAAAATTCAGAAATCAACTTAGTGCTGATCAGATCCAGACTAAGCTGTTATAGTAGCTACGCAATCAGATCTCAAGTTCTGGAGGTGCTGATCAAAGTGCAGGTTTCAAGTTCAATTCAAATTCAATCTCTGCGTTTCCAGGCAAAGAAATCGCTGTTCGGCACAAGTTCGAGTTCAGCGAATTCAGATTTGTTGAGGTCAATTTGATCAAGTTCAGATCGAAAATCAGCAAGATCAAGATTCAGCTCAGCAATATCCTGATTGTTCAGGTCAATATTCAGCAGCAATTACCAAATTCAAATCGGGATCTTCCCCGATCAGGTACCAATTCGTTCAGATTCGGTTAAACACGGAATTTTGTGCTTGCGGTTGAGGTTGTGAATGGAGTTAGGTGATGTGGTGATGTCTGGTGGAGTTCTTACCCGAGCTGCAGCTGCTCGTACAGCAACAAATCAGTCATATGCTGAAGTTGTTTGTGGAAATGTTGAGAGTGAACCTCAAACAAGCATTGGTGATGGAGTAAGTGCTCAATTGGTAGCCTTGATGAAGCAAATGGCTCAAATGAATCAATGAATACTAGAATCGAATCAGACCGTGCGAGAAATGGAGGAAAGTTTGCATAAGAGGTTGCAAGATCAGGATGAGAAGTTTAATGAGCCTTTTGGCTTGCAAATTCTGAGTTTTGAGGAGAAATTTAATCATCATAAGCATCAAATTGACGAGGCAGTGGCCGACCGATTGAATGAGCAAGTGGACGAGATTGATGGTATGACTGATGCACAATTGAACCGACAATTACAAAATTTTGAAGAGAAGTTTAATGAGATTAATAAACAAGCAATTGATGCTCGTGTGTCTCAAACATTGCAAGGTGTTGAAGGAACATTAACTGAACATGTGAATCCACAAGATCAGCCTCAACCGAACCACAACAGACCTCAAAATTCAATTTCTGCAAGCCTGGGAACTGACTGTCAGCAGGTTCCTTCATTCGAATAGGAGCAGATTGGATCTTTCGGCAAGGATTTCGGACAAAAAGGACAATCTCAGGATCCTCCAATGAAATCCAGATCAAAAACAGAGGAGGCTTTGCAAGTTTTCTTGTGTGGGATGAATAATTACACACCTAAAGTAGCAAATATGCACTTTCGGCATGCCGATTGGCAAGTTGTATTTCTTCTTTTGAGTGGTGTTGTGATCAATAGGGTCTCTTTCAGAAGCTATGCTATTGGGAGGATATTTGTGAGTTGTTCACCAAGCTATACCGCAGAAAGAAGTTCTTGCCCACTGTATTTCTTAATCCTTACAGCAACAACTCAATGTTCAAAGACACTGGCCAAGACAATGCAACCTTTCAGCCTAAATAATTGATCTTCAAAGTCTCGTCCTCTTTCATTCTTGAGGACAAGAATGTTCTCAAGGGGAAGGGAATGTTACAAACCGAGAATCCGAGGCTTGAGTTTAAATCGGCATTTGGGCGGGAAAATCAGTTAGAAGTTGGCGGCTTGAAATTCTGTTAAACCAAAGCCTGATATTTGGTCTGTTATTGCTGCACTGCTGAACCGTGCTGCTGTTGTGCTGATATTCTCTCTGTTTTGGCGCCAACAATAATAATAGTAATTCAAACACTAGTTGGTTAGCTAGATTCTAGATTGTTCCAAGTGTTGTCCAGGTTCATTGCATTAGGCTTGCATTGGATTGTTATAAATAAGTGAAGGATGTAATGGTTCAAGTATTCAATAATAAAAATCTGAAACATTAGCTCATTTGAGATTAAACTTCTCTCTCTTATCTCATTCTCTCTATTTCTCATCTAATTTCCCTTCTTTCTCTCGTCTGACTCTAAAACTCTTCTTTCTCATCTAAATTCTATATTCTTTCTTATCCCAAACTCTCAATCCTATCAAAATTATGTTAGCTTATGTTCGGGAATCAAGCCTGAGCCTAACAAGTGGTATCAGAACCTCGATCCGATCGAGTGTGCAATCAAAAAAAAAAAAAAAAAAAAAAATTCAGAAATCAACTTAGTGCTGATCAGATCTAGACTAAGCTGTTATAGTAGCTACGCAATCAGATCTCAAGTTCTGGAGGTGCTGATCAAAGTGCAGGTTTCAAGTTCAATTCAAATTCAATCTCTGCGTTTCCAGACAAAGAAATCGCGGTTCGGCACAAGTTCGAGTTCAGCGAATTCAGATTTGTTGAGGTCAATTTGATCAAGTTCAGATCGAAAATCAGCAAGATCAAGATTCGGCTCAGCAACATCCTGATTGTTCAGGTCAATATTCAGCAGCAATTACCAAATTCAAATCAGGATCTTCCCCGATCAGGTACCAATTCGTTCAGATTCGGTTAAACACGGAATTTTGTGCTTGCGTTTGAGGTTGTGAATGGAGTTAGGTGATGTGGTGATGTCTGGTGGAGTTCTTACTCGAGCTGCAGCTGCTCGTGCAGCAACAAATCAGTCATATGCTGAAGTTGTTTGTGGAAATGTTGAGAGTGAACCTCAAACAAGCATTGCTGATGGAGTAAGTGCTTAATTGGCAGCCTTGATGAAGCAAATGGCTCAAATGAATCAATGAATACTAGCATCGAATCAGACCGTGCGAGAAATGGAGGAAAGTTTGCATAAGAGGTTGCAAGATCAGGATGAGAAGTTTAATGAGCCTTTTGGCTTGCAAATTCTGAGTTTTGAGGAGAAATTTAATCATCATAAGCATCAAATTGAGGAGGCAGTGGCCACCGATTGAATGAGCAAGTGGACGAGATTGATGGTAGGACTGATGCACAATTGAACCGACAATTACAAAATTTTGAAGAGAGGTTTAATGAGATTAATAAACAAGCAATTGATGCTCGTGTGTCTCAAACATTGCAAGGTGTTGAAGGAACATTAACTGAACATGTGAATCCACAAGATCAGCCTCAACCGAACCACAACAGACCTCAAAATTCAATTTCTGCAGGCCTGGGAACTGACTGTCAGCAGGTTCCTTCATTCGAATAGGAGCAGATTGGATCTTTCGGCAAGGATTTCGGACAAAATGGACAATCTCAGGATCCTCCAATGAAATCCAGATCAAAAACAGAGGAGGCTTTGCAAGTTTTCTTGTGTTGGATGAATAATTACACACCTAAAGTAGCAAATATGCACTTTCGGCATGCCGATCGGCAAAGTTGTAATTCTTCTTTTGAGTGGTGTTGTGATCAATAGGGTCTCTTTCAAGAAGCTATGCTATTGGGAGGATATTTGTGAGTTGTTCACCAAGCTATACCGCAGAAAGAAGTTCTCGCCCACTGTATTTCTTAATCCTTACAGCAACAACTCAATGTTCAAAGACACTGGCCAAGACAATGCAACCTTTCAGCCTAAATAATTGATCTTCAAAGTCTCATCCTCTTTCATTCTTGAGGACAAGAATGTTCTCAAGGGGAAGGGAATGTTACAAACCGAGAATCCGAGGCTTGAGTTTAAATCGGCATTTGGGCGGGAAAATCAGTTAGAAGCTGGCGGCTTGAAATTCTGTTAAACCAAAGCCTGATATTTGGTCTGTTATTGCTGCACTGCTGAACCGTGCTGCTGTTGTGCTGATATTCTCTCTGTTTTGGCACCAACAATAATAATAGTAATTCAAACATTAGTTAGTTAGCTAGATTCTAGATTGTTCCAAGTGTTGTCTAGGTTCATTGCACTAGGCTTGCATTATATTGTTATAAATAAGTGAAGGATGTAATGGTTCAAGTATTCAATGATAAAAATCTGAAACATTATCTCAATTGAGATTAAACTTCTCTCTCTCTCATCTCATTCTCTCTATTTCTCATCTAATTTCTCTTCTTTCTCTCATCTAACTCTAAAACTCTTCTTTCTTATCTAAATTCTATATTCTTTCTCATCCCAAACTCTCAATCCTATCAAAATTATAGTAGCTTATGTTCGGGAATCAAGCCCAAGCGTAACAAAGTTGTGGGAGAAATTGCAGGATATGTTTTGTTTCAAGTCTGTCTCCAACAAACTCGCAGTTAAGCGATGGTTATTCACCTTTCGTATGTCAGATGGTATATCACTTAAAAACTGCGTCAGTGAATTTAATTCAATTATTCAAGATTTGAAAGAATTGGATGATGCTCCTAAGGATGAAGGTCAGGCAATGTTATTGTTATGTTCTCTCTCTGCTTCATATAAAGATTTTGTTGAAAGCATGATTATGGTGGTAGACAAACTATATCTGTTGATGAAGTTAAGAGAAACCTACTGAGTAAAGAACGAGTATATAGGGAATTATCTGATTCTGTTTATAACTCAGGTAGTGGTTTATTTGTGAGGGGGAGAACCAAGTATGATCATAGTGGAAGCAAGTCTAAGTCTAGGTATCAAGATGTTAGATTTCCAAAATTAATTTAGAAACCTAACCTTGTAGAAGAGAGTTTGAGATGAGAAAAGAAGGGAAGGGGATGAGGAAATAGAAAAAGGAGATGAGAATTAGAGAATTTCCTTTAGGAATAAGATTTCATTTAATTGTATGATCAAATGACACTTTAAGCTCTCAATTTATACAAGAAATCAGATCATCAAACCCATAGTTGGAGCTCCCGCCCAAACCCTGCACTGTAACTAATTTTCCCTCCAAAAATTAGTAACTAACTTGCACAGCAGCTCGCGTGTGCACTGCTGGTATTTGATGCTTCAAAAACATGTTAACCGGTGCTATTTTTAATTGTGTTACATCATATAGACTCTAATAAAAGGTAATACCACGAAATTAAAATGCATTACAAGTAAAATTTATTAATTCGTAACATTCCCCCCCCCCTTAAGAAACTTCTTGTCCTCAAGAAGTGAAGCCCGGAAATTGACTCTTCAAGAAAGTGTAGTCCTCCCAAGTTGTAAGGTCCTCTTTTAGGTTGCTCCAAGTGACCAACACCTCTTGAATTCTCTTTTCGTTAAGCTGCAGCGTTCTCTTTGCTCTGACAGAACTCGGATGCTACAGTAGCAGCCCATTTGCTTCAGCAATTGGAGGATCTTGAACATAATCAGCACCTCTCTTGACTTATTTTTTAAGTAGGGATACATGAAACACGGGATGAATGTAAGAATGCGAGGGTAAGTCAAGTTTATATGCCACATTGCCAATTTTCTCTAAGATCTTGTACGGGCCAAAGAAACGAGCACACAACTTGACATTGCGTCTGACGGCCACGGATGATTGTCTATATGGTTGTAATTTGAGGTAGACCATGTCCCCAATGTCATAGTTCTTGTCTACCCTCTTCTTGTCTGCATAATACTTCATTCGAGCCCGAGCTTGTTGGAGATTATCCTTAAGTGACTGCATGATCTCTCTCCTCTGCTGCACCATTTCGGTTGCTGCAGAATCAGGTGCTTTCGATTGTTGTATCATCATAGGAGAAGGTGGAGAGTAGCCATACAATGCTTGGAAGGGTGAAGTGCTAATGCTTGTATGGAAGTGTGTATTGAACCAAAATTCGGCTAAGGAAAGCCAACGGTTCCACTCTTTGGGCCTCGAGAAGACCATACTCTGAAGATATTGCTCCACACATTGGTTGACTCGTTCGGTTTGTCCATCCATTTGAGGATGGTAGGAAGAACTAAGAGCCAATGTGGTTCCCATCAGTTTGAACAATTCCCTCCAAAAGTTGCTCGTGAAGATTTTGTCTAGGTCCGACACGATGGATTGAGGTAATCCATGTAGCTTGTGGATGTTGTCGAGGAAGAGCTTTGCTAACTTCTCAGCAGTAACGGGTCGAGTAAGAGCAATAAAATGACTATATTTGGTGAAGCGATCCACCACGACCCATATGACCTCTTTGCCTTCGGATTTCGGTAGCCCCTCAATGAAATCCATACTAATGTGATCCCAAGCCCCGTCCGGAATGGGAAGAGGTTGAAGAAGTCCCTCTTATTACGGATCTCCCAGCTTTGTTGTTGGCATACTTCACAACACTTCACATAGTCGCTCACATCTTTTTTCATGCTCGGCCATGTGAAATATGCTTTAGTTCGTTGATAGGTGCCTTCCAGACCCTCGTGACCTCCCCAAGCAGTGTCGTATGAGGCTTGGATGACCTGTTTTCTCAAGTCTGTAGCAGAACCAATATATAGTTTGCCTTGAACACGTAATAGTCCGTTCTGAATAGTCAGGTCACGGTGTTCTGCAGCAAACTTTGCGTCGGTCTGGAGAACAGCTTTTCACGAGCAAATGGATCTTTCTCGTAGGACTTGTGTAGCTTTTCAACCCAAGAAGGAATTACCACCAAAATGGCTGAGCATGTGCCTGAAACAGTGTCCTCAAAACGCCTTGACAGTGCATCTGCTGCTGTGTTTTCTTTGCCACTTCTATACTCGATGTCGTAATCAAGGCCTAACATTTTCATCAAGCCTTTCTTTTGAATTCTTGACATGATCTTCTATTCAAGGAGATGTTTGAGGCTTTGGTGATCCGTCCGAATGGTGAATTTGTGACCCTCCAAATAATGCCTCCGTTTCTCCACGGCTAAGAGAATCGCAAGGTATTCCTTTTCATATGTCGACATCGCCTAATGTTTGGGACTTAAAGCCTGACTTAAATAAGCAATAGGCCTTCCTCTTTGAGAGAGAACAACCCCAATGCCAGTCCCACTTGCGTCGTTCTCCAAAACGAAGCTTTCGGTGAAATTCGGCATTGTCAAAACCGGTGCTGCACACATAGCGGTTTTGAGAGCTTCAAAAGCAGCTTGAGACTTCTCGTTCCACCCAAAAGCATCCTTCTTCAAGAGCTCCATTAAAGGTTTGGCAATGGAACCATAACCTTTAATGAATTTTCGGTAATATCCGGTCAACCCCAAGAATCCTTGTAATTGCTTCAAGGTGATCGGGATTGGCCATTCTTGCATTGCTCGGATCTTGTTAGGATCAGTAGCCACTCTCTTTGATGAGATGATATGGCCCAAATATTCGAGCCTCTTTTGAGCAAACGAACACTTGGACAATTTTGTAAAAAACCGGTGTTGTCTCATCAAGACAAACACTTGTCGAAGGTGTGTGAGGTGAGCTTCATATGTGGAGCTATAGATCAGTATGTCGTCTAAGAACACCAGCACCGACTTCCTCAGATAAGGCTTGAAGACATCGTTCATAGCCACTTGGAAGGTGGCCGGAGCATTTGTTAAACCGAAAGGCATAACAACGAACTCGATATGGCCATGATGAGTTTGAAAAGCGGTTTTGTAAATATCTGATTCGAAGACTCAGATCTGATGGTACCCTTGCCTTAAATACAGCTTGGAAAAGAAGCACGCCCCATGAAGTTGGTCAAGCAAGTCATCTATGACCGGAATCGGGAACTTGTCTTTCACGGTTAAAGTATTCAACCGACGATAATCTATGCACATTCGGGCTGTCCCATCCTTTTTCTTCACAAGGATCACGGGTGAAGAAAAAGGACTTCGACTCGGTTTAATGAAGCCTAACAGAAGGAGCTCCTCTACTTGTCTCCCTATTTTGGCCTTGTGGCCATGAGGGTACTGGTATGGCCTAATTTTGAACGGATCGGCATTTCCTCGTAAGGGTATGGCATGATCCACACTCTTTTGAGGAGGGAGACTTTTAGGCTCCTCAAAGATGTCCCCGAACTCGTTAATGAAGCACTGTACATCAGGAGGAGGGTCCGGCTGCTGTATAACCCAACTAACCATGAACAAGTACCCAATCCATTGAATCGCCTTCTTTTTAATTCCACCTTGCACATCCTTTGCCTCGATCAATTTGAGCTGAGCTTCTTCGGACATGCCTTGCAGGGACACCTTGGTGCCATGAACTTCAAAGGCCACGGTGATTTTGTCAAAATCAAAGACAACCGGGTTGAAGGTCCTCATCCAATCTACTCCGAGCACCATGTTGCAACCACCCAAGGGAATCACTCGGAAATCGAAAGTGAAATGATGGCCTTGCATAGACCAAGGTAAGGCTATGCACTTGTTTGTGTTGTCAAAGAGTTCCCATCAGCTACCATGACTGCCAAAGGATGAGTTTTCGTCACTTCGTGTTTGACCTTCTTAATCTACTTCGGGTCAACGAAACTGTGAGTGCTTCCACTATCAATGAGGATAATAATGGAGTGTTATCCAGCCCGTCCTTTGATTTTGATTGTGTTATGAGCCCCACTTCCAGTTAGAGCCTTCATGGAGATCACGACCTCGTCATCACTTGAGTTGCCTTGTAAATTACATTCGGTCTCCTCCAAATATGCATCAGATTCGGTACTGTCAGCTTCATCCGGAACTCGGCTACCTTTTGCCCACATAAGTGCTTGTGATTTGCACCTACGCCTGGGTTGATACAAAAGGTTGCAACAAAAACAAAGTCTTGCTGAAATTCTGTCACTGCTTTTACTGCCGAAGTTCTTGTTTTGCTGCAACTGTCTCGGTTTGTTGCTGATTTGGTGCTTCCCTTTGTCATATGAAGGGACTTGAGTTGCTTCTATCAACTTTGCCTTGTTGTAAGCGCTTGAAAAAGTCTTAGGACCAATGGCTTTCACCATGTTTTTGATCCTAGGCTTAAGGCCACTCACAAAGCAAGAAACATAGTAGGATTCGGCATCCTTAGGAGCAATGGCCGGAATTGACATCAAATTTGCTCTCAAATTCTCAAATCTAAGCATGTATTCTCTCACACTTGATGTTTGGACCAACTTGTTGAAGTTTTCCACAACATCCGTTGATTCTCCTTCTCCATACCGTTCACACATCTCTTCTACAAATTGGCCCCAAGAAAGATGTGGTTTGCTTTTCAACAAACTATAGTACCAAACCTCATGATCACCATGAAGATGGACTGCGGCTAGCTGGAGCTTATCTTCCTCAGGTATATTGTAATATAAAAAGTATCGATCACACCTCCTAAGCTAAGATTCCGGTTGCTTCCCATCAAATGGATCGATTTCTACCCTTGGCTGCCTGTAAGAACCACTCCTTCCCCCAATTGTATTGTCATTGGTCACGGTTCTATGCTGATATTGTTGATCAGGTGGTCTATCAATATGATCGAACACATCGGTTGCAACATTTTGGTGCATAACAGAGAAATACGGCCTGTTGATCTGTTCTGAATTTTCAGCATAGGTTCGGTAGTTAACAGGTCCCGAAGCTCGATCTTGATTTTCTTTATTAATTTCAGGTCGAATAGGTTGATTTGCAGCTGATCTAATGTTAATTGATGGTCCTACACCAGGTTGCAACATAGGAGATTTACCTCGGTTGTGCATTCCATCATGAGATCTATCTGCGCTGACTTGCTGCAGTTCTGAACTTGCATGCTATTGATCAGCTTCAGCTGCTTGGTGAATCTAGCTTGCTGGTTTAAGGATGGCTTCAACCCTTGATTCTCTTTGCTTGTTCATCTGATCGTGCAAATTCTCAAGTCGTTCTTCCAATTTCTGCAGCCGATCATCTCTTTTTTCATCTTTCTCCACCAACATCTTCAGGATTTGTTGAATCCCTTCGGTTTGGCTTCGATTTTCAGCAAATTGTTGATCAAACTTGGCTTCCATGTGTTTTATTCGATCACGAAGTTCATTGGAAGTATCCACATTCGAACCACCAGCTCCTGATCTGGTCCGAATTCCATCAGCCATGATTTTTTTTTTTTTGTTGTTTTCTGATTTTTTGCTAGCTTAATCAATTAAGGGATTGTTAAACCAGCTATGATACCAATTGTTAGATTTTCAAAATTAATTTGGAAACCTAACCTTGTAGAAGAGAGTTTGAGATGAGAAAAGAAGGGAAGGGGATGAGAAAATAGAGAAAGGAGATGAGAATTAGAGAATTTCCCTTAGGAATAAGATTTTATGTAATTGGATAATCAAATTACACTTTAAGCTCTCAATTTATACAAGAAATCAGATCATCAAACCCATAGTTGGAGCTCCCGCCTAAACCCTGCGCTGTAACTAATTTTCCCTCCAAAAATCAATAACTAACTTGCCCAGCAGCTCGCGTGTGCACTGCTGGTATTTGATGCTTCAAAAACATGTTAACCGGTGCTATTTTTAATTGTGTTACATCATATTGACTCTAATAAAAGGTAATACTACGAAATTAAAATGCATTACAAGTAAAATTTATTAATTCGTAACACAAGACCTAACTTGTAACTACTATCATAAGAAGGGGCACATAAAGAAAGACTGTTACAAGCTTAAAAGAAAATTAGAAGTAGATAACAGGTCTGACGACAGGTCCACAGCAGCTAGTGTTGTTGATGGTGAGAATGAAGATTTTCTTCTGTCTGTATCTGAACCTCAGTCCGATTTGAAAGATAGTTGGATTTTGGATTCGCGTTGCTCCTATCATGTCTGTCCCAATTGGGATTGGTTTTCCACATACGAGTCTATTTAAGGTGGAGTTGCTTTGATGAGTAATGATAATCCATGCAAAGTTTTGGGTATAGGAGCAATTCGTTTTACGATGTTCAATGGCACTATCAGGGTTTTGGGCGATGTTCGTCATGTTCCTGATTTGAAGAAAAATCTCATATGTTTAGGTACTCTTGAGTCTAAAGGGTATAGGTACACAGCTGTGGGTGGAGTTTTGAGGGTCGCTAAGGATGCATTGATAGTTATGAAGGGCAGAAGGTTAGGTACGCTGTATGAACTTGTCGTTTAGGTATGCTTCAAACAATTCCTGACGAGTAGACGTGTCATGTTCGGTGAGTCTTCGTTATTGTCTCCACAGAAGATGTCATCAGTTGTTTGTGATTTAGGTAAGGTGAGTAAGCCAGAGAGAGTTCAGTTCAGCAACACAGTTCAGTAGCAGGCGGCTATTTTAGATAATGTGTCAGGAGCCAATTCAGAGAAGAAGAAGATTGGCATTGCTGATAACCTCTCAGATATGTTCACTCAGTTTCTACCTAACAGGAAGTTCAAGCTTCACTCGGTTAGGTTTCGTACTTCATTGTGTTAACCCCGTGTGTGGGGGTTTAATGGAGAAGGTGGAGGAAATTCTTTTATGTATGTAATTTGAGCCAAGGTGGAGATTTGTTAGGTTATGTCTCAAATTACTTGTTTTATTTTTATGGGGTTGCCGTAGGGTCACCGATCGATCGGGAGGGAATCCGATCGGTAGGGTGATTTAAGGAAAGATTCGGGAATTTTGGCCGAGAGGGGGTCGATCGATCGGCACTTGGCCGATCTATCGGGAGTCGTTTTCCGCAAACCCTAGCCGGCTTCTATAAATAAGGGCTTAGGGTTTCAGCTTAGGTGAGTTTAACTCCAATTATGATCCAATCAAAAGTGAGGCGCCGCCATTGAGAGAAAAGAGGTGATTTCGTATTTCCTCCAATATTTTGAGTGCTACGAGAGTTCAGAGGGAGTGATTGTAATTCTTCCATATATCTCATTCTGGGAAGTGTCGTTGTAAATCTTCCGTTCAGTTAATAAAGAATCTCCATCTCCGCCCGTGGTTTTCTCCCCTCTCGATTATAGAGGGCTTTCCACGTAAATATTGTGTGTTCTTATTTTGTTCTTTCTTTCTCCATATTTGTTTACTTCTCGTTTGTGTGAGTCATATTATTTAAATCGAATCAAGTTCTCAGGGTTTCACGCTTCCGCATTAAGTTTTCCCTAACAAATTGGTATCATAATATATCAGATTTGTTTAAGTTTTCTTCACAGTTATATATATATATATATATATATACATGGTTTAACCATTTATCATTTAGGTACTTTGGCATTTTAAAATTTTAAATATGGCACCTTAACACTTAAAAATTTTATTACTTAGGTATCTTATTGTTTTAAAGTTTTCAATTAGCTAGGTACCCTTCTTCTAAAATTCAATATATTTTCATTCAAAATTTTTCAAGTGAAATATGATTTCGACAACACAAAAAGTGGTGACAATAGTAGGATTGTTGTTGGCAATGACGATTTTTCTTTTGGCAAAGACTTTACAAACAGAAATTGATCTGTTGGTAGGCTGCTGGCATAGACTTTGTTGCAAAAAGCTTTACGGACGGAAATTTGAAATTGTTTATAATAGCACATTAATAGCTAGAGTTGTTTGTTTCTTGGTAAGCGTTATACCAACAAAAAAAATTTGTTTGTAAATGGTATTACAAACAAGAAATCCTTTGTCGAAAAGGAGTATACCAAAAACAAATTTTTTTGTTGATAGAAGTTATATCAACGGAAATTGTGTGTTGGCAAAGGATAGTGCCAACAAAAATGCTTTGTTGGTAAAGGGACTAACAACATGTTTTCTGTTGGTAAAGGGTTTATCAACAATAAATTCTCTGTTCGTAAAATTTATACCAATAAAAACTATCTGTTAATAAAGGGTATTACCAACAAAAAATATTTTAGTGGTAAAAATTATACTAGCAAACAATGTGTATTGGTAAATACCAACAAAGACTTGTGTATACCAACATAAAATTTCCACTGGCAAAGTATTTACAAACGACAATTTTATATAACTACTCTCTTCATTAATACATTTTTATTCACCAACAAGACAAATCCACCACTGCATCCAAATACTACTCCAATATTTGTGTCTATTTTAATCCACAAAAGAAAACCCCTCAAAAGAAATCCTAACAGTTCAAATAAACAAAAAAAAAAAAAAAAAGATCTATCTTCTATCCAAAAGTTCTAAGTAATATGTCGACAAAAAATTTAATAAACATCATACATCTTCTTACACATCATCTTCATCAATGAAGTCCTCTTAATGTTTCTGATTAAGCTCATAATCCAATGGCACGCCATTTTCTATGATAATGACTAACAGAGATGTCAGATTGACAAATCAAGTCCAATATCAATCTTTAAGCATATAGTCATGTTATACGTATTTCAGAGATTTCATAAATTATTTAAAGTATGTAATAGATATGAGCAACTAGATATTGGCATCATGCCTTTGTATTTGCACCATGATCATTCTTGACATATATCTTCATTATTCATATTTACTCTTACATAGGCAATACAAATTATGTTGTATGTAAATTGGAAATAATGCTAATTAATGGACTACAAAGAACTGCATTAGCCTCACTTCATACTAGTATATGGTT
Organism: Simmondsia chinensis; assembly: GCA_018398585.1. NCBI lineage: Eukaryota > Viridiplantae > Streptophyta > Magnoliopsida > Caryophyllales > Simmondsiaceae > Simmondsia > Simmondsia chinensis. The sequence continues at coordinate 15,264,411 of JAGTTD010000004.1, forward strand.
AACCAATTACCTTTCATATAAAATTTAAAAGAGTGGGCTTCAAAATGTTTATCTAGTTTGAATTGTCTAACTTTTTATTCATAATTTTGAGTTCATCCTCTAACTTCTTGCTCTTTGCTTGTTCCTTAGCTAGTGCGCATATTTAGCACTAGAATGTGGAACCTCAGCACCCTATCTTTAGGTTTTTGCATATTCATTACTATTTTCTCCAACAACTTCAAAACATATCTTCTTTCGTGCTTCTTTAATGCCTTCTTCATCTACATCATCATGAAGTTCTGACAGTCATCTATCAATCTCGATTTGCAAAGGGCATAATTTTAATCTATTAAAATAAGTAATAGGATGCATAAACACTAAATAATTTAGAATGATCTAATAAGAAATCATCATACTCCAGTTGTTGATTGTTGGCATAAACAACTCACTCATCCTAGAACCACACTTTCAATATTGAAGCCAGATTCCTCATTACTTGTTATCCGGCCACTACCTCAATACTGGGACCGAATTTCTCTCCATTTCATTAACTTAAATTGTTCCAACTGGTGGAATTTTGCGTATAAATAAAGTGCATATGAGGAGCGGAGAGAAATGCAGATGCACCTAAATCACTCATCCTCTTCTCTTATACTGCTTCTTGTCTCTTAAGGACCTTCTTAGGTTTCTATAACTCAGCCAATTGGGGAGTGCTTTAGTCTAACATTCAAGAATATACTTCAGTATAGAGAGTTCAGTTCATCCCGAGAGTTGGAGTAGCTATTGGTCCTGTCATTCTGGTAAGGGGGCACAAACAGCTTCGGGTGGTGCCAAAGTCCACTGACATGACAATTCTATGTTTGTATCCTTGATGTCTACCTCTTGTTTCCACCTGTTGCTTAATTGCATTTGTTGTGTGAAGTTATTTTTCTAGAGCTTGAGATTACCCAAGTCAGAGGTCGAGTAGATTCAGTTACAAATCGTTCTTTTTGAAGACAATGGTTAGTCATTGTAAGTTTTATTTTACCCAATTTTTACTTATCTTAAATTTGAATTGCAATAAGTCACTGTTTATGATGTTTACCATTAATGTGCTTATGCACCATTTTGGAGTTCTGCATGAGGTGGGATTTGTAACGATGAGTTGAACTCATGCTCTAGCTATAAGCACGACTAGATATTCCCTGCAAGATCAAACAAACGGTTAGAGGAGCCTGTGGAGTAACTCACGGGGAACCCTCCGACGCTCAATTCAATTTGATCACATAAACTAATTATAAAAGTAGGTAATAAATAGACATAACAGATGTAAAATACTTAGCATAAGAGGAATAAGAGGCTTACACAATTATTGCTCCAGAGAGGTGATCAGAAAACGAAAAAGGGAGGCGTGAGAGAAGGACACTTGCAGGAGGCCTTGCCTCATTTGGATGATCAACCCTGCTTTATAAACTCCTCCCCTTCTTTGCATAAGAGGGCACGTCCAACTCATTTACAAAATGGTGTGGACTCCTCTCCTTACGCCACTAGTCACGTGGTGACATGTGGTGTCACCTAGGATAATTGGCTTATTGATATTTTCTGGGTCCAGTTTTCAAATTTAAGTCTAGATTATTATTACCTTATTTTTATATACTAATTATCTACTTATCATACGCATAGCATTGAGGCTTTAAGCGCTAGGCATGTAACCCAAAATAAGAATAATCTTCAATTCTTTATAACTACCCGATCTGTATAAATCATTTGCCTTGCAAGGCAGCCCCCTATATTATAAACATATAGTCCCCTACTCTGTGGGCGAACTTCGTTATTCCAAGTTCGGCCATGGAGTATATTACACGTTGGGTTTTAACCATAGCTTGCTATTGCATAATGTTTGCCTAAGCAATGGAGGTATTCGGCATTCTGTTTTGGCGCTTTGGAGTTGTCATTCATATGTGTTTTGACCTTTACCCGAGGTTAATAAAGTGTATGATCTAAACTGTATACGCAACGGGGTATCTGCCACTTAATAAAGTGTTTAACTTGTTATTTATATGACTATAGTAGTTTTGGTTTGTGGAATAATGCTTAAAGGAATCTCAGCCTCCAAGGCATTCTAGAACCCAGATTATTTAAAACATTTTCCTCTTTACTTCTGCTAGCATCCATAGCAACATAAAAGTAGCTAGATCGCAGTGTTCTTGTAAATAATTACTGGGTTAGTCATTGGCAGGTATCTTAAAGATATTATGCGGGGGTGAATATATAACACAATAGCCACGGAAGATATTTAAGCTTGGTGTGTATTATTTCTTAGATTTGTTTGATCGTAATCCTGATTTGGATAGCCAGGATGACCTTAATGTATTTGTTTAATAATTAAATGAAGTACTCACTTAATATAAATAGATCCTCAAACATTGATTAAGTAAATTATTTGTAACATTGTTAAATGCATAGATCCTTAAGTAGTGCTCGAACTTCTTCTAAGGGCATATTTTTCAATCATGTGTACCAAGGTGTGAGGTTGGCATGTTATACCTGATTTTTGTTAGGTCGTCTATTCTTCAACATTTAGAAATCAAGGATGACGAATATGACATATTGATTTCATGGCGACACACATGTCACTAATGTAACTGTCATGTAAGTAGACAAAACATGTATCGCAGAGAGTAGCACATCTTTTAGAACTGTAAGTTATATGCACTAAATGGAAAGTGGATAATGGTACCGAGTATATTTACTCTGATAACCCTGAGGCAGATAATGGTGATGAGTATTGCAGCTGATGAGGGTGATTGCGCCAGGGCGGACTGTGGTGATGAGTGTTGTACCCCATTACAAGTGATTGCGCTATGGCGAACCATGGTGATGCGTATTCCACCTATTGCAGGTGATTGCACCAGGATAGACCATGATGATAGGCATTGCACCTGTTGCGGGGGATTGCACCAAGGAAGACTATGGTGATAGATATTGCATCCATTACTAATGATTGCACCAGGGCGGACCATGGCAATTCATAATGCATCCATTGCATGTGATTGCTTAAGGATGGACCACGGTGATAGGTATTACACCCGTTGCGGGTGATTGCTCCTAGGTGGACCATGGTGATAAGTACGTACTAAGATAGGAGTCAACTGTAATACATAAAATATTTGGATGAAGCCAAGCACCAATTGGGGCATTAACCGAACCAAACGGGTCAATATAATGCACTTATTTGATAATGAATATGCTAAGGATAATTATCAAAATAAAGACAATTTTCCAAAAATAACACTTTTAAGGCTATTACATACTAAGTAGCCCACCTATGGTACGGTATATCATCCTTAAAGGATGTTCGTGGCTAACATCCCATTGTCCTTGACACTCATCTATGAAATGAGAAGCTTTGTGTGACTTATGCTGAGCTGTTGTAAGTAGAAAATTGCGCGAATAGTCATTAGTAGTGTTCATAAGATGTATTTCATGAGCTAATAGCACTCACACAATGCGATTCATAAGTAACCATATGACATTTGTTAATGTTTCAATGGCAAACGTTTATACGTATTGTGTAGTTTAATAATGATGAGTCCTTGATTGTTCTGTATAGCGACATTTATACCAATGCTGTATACTAAAAGAACAACTAGGTGGGTTCATAATGTGCGCATTGATGATGAAAAGAATATAAGGATGCAATTGTCAAGGCATAAATGGTTTCCAATACATATTAACCTTTTATTTAGTCTTAAGGTTGCAAATTAGTTTTAGGAACTCAGCTATCCTTGTTACCTCGTCAATGGCAATCATTGCTAGATTGAGTAGGTTATGAAAGGAGTTCCATATTACTTGTAAGAAAGTTCAAAACTATCTTGAACTACATTATTTCAGGCATTGAACTAGTATTCTCCTATTGCTGTTTATTTAGATTTCCAGATTCTCAAGGCATTTTTTTTCATTGAGTGATCATTTATGCATGCACATCACTAATTGTGATTCCTAATCTCGAGTAGGATGGTTATAACTACCTTTACTATGTGCAAGATATCCGAGGAAGAATTTTTGATCGTTTGATACCAATTCTCAGGTCGGGCATACTTTGTGATTGCTGATAACTCATTCTAGAGGCTCAGAGTTATCAATATATATATTGCAATAGAAGGCATGTGGCCCTTAGCTCTTTGAAATAAGTTGGTAAAGATTTGGCTCGCAACCTTTATTTTTCAAAAAGTTTAGTCTTGTGGAGTCATAGTGTACCAAAACTAGATTAAACTCTTTGCGTGCATATTCCTACATCCCTTCTTAGTTATCATTTCTTAAACATCCAAAATTTAGCAGAAGAGGAAGAATTGAAAGACTCAGTGAGGGAAGATATTATTATATTCTCTTACAAAATCTTGTTTTGTGGATAAATGAACAAGAATAACAATGAGTACAAGGATAAGGTGTATTTGCCAAACATTGCATTTGGTCACTAGTTATGTGATTATAGTGGTGGTTAATAAGTGCTTAGAGCTAAGCGATAAAGGAGCCATCTCACATTGCTCTTACTAAGTTATTGACCCCTAGTGGTGCCCCGACTATCATAAAGTTTGTCAAAGTGTGGGTTGTTCAAGTGCAGTAACAGGCGCGATCCATGTTAGATTTTCTAATATGAAATGTTTTATCAAATCCCAATGAACAACTAAGTTTTCTAATTATAGTGTGGTTTAAATGAAGTTTCCAAGGTTTGTCATATAATATGACATGATTGCGGGTGAAGTTCCTCAAACCTAGAGTGGTTCATACATTTTAGGTTACGACTGAGGTGAAGTCCTCCTTTTGGAGAATAATTTATGCCACGAAAGTAAGGAAATCAAAGTTGTGAATTAGGGTGAAGTCCCCAAGTTTTAAAATGATTCATGTCATCAAGATGAAGAAATGAAATCTAATTCATGACTGAAATGATGTCCCCATTCGTAAAATGATTTTTAACGCCAAGATAAGGAACCAAGGTTGTGAATTGGGGCGAAGTCCCCCATTTCCAAAATGATCCGCACCATTAAGATGATGAGATAAAACCTAATTCATGACTGAAATGAAGCCCCCAATCCTAAAATGATTTATAATGCTAAGATAAGGAAACCAAGGTCGTGAATTGGGGCAAAGTCCCCCAATTCCTGAATGATTTGTGCAATCAAGGAAATGAAACTTAAGTCATGGAGTTGTAACTTAAGTCTTTAGAAAGTGCATCCTTTGTTGATGTATTTTCAAAATGAGAATTTTTAATGAAGTGTTTGAGATTTGTCCTGATGTTATTTAAAGTGTTTTTTATATGTATGGGATGTGTGTCGACACACAGGCTGACGTTCCTATAGAACGAAAATGCAGAGTTGTGTGTCAACGCACAGAGCCCATGTTTCGACACACAATCTTATAGAAACGCACGGAACAGAGCTGTGTGTAGACACACAGGGCAGATTTTTGGCAGTTTCGGTTCACGACTTTTCCTAGTTTTTGGTGCCCCTTTTTGGGGGCATTTCTTGGGATGTACTCTTCATTATATACATTCTCCCCTTTGGTCAGATTTATGATTACTTGAATGAATTGGAAAAAGAAAGAGAGAATACTATAAAAACTTGTAATTAAAAGTGTTGAAAGTTCTTGGGCAAAACATCATTCCCATTCATCTCTTTTGTCTCTCCCTTTACACACTTTCACTTCATCATTTTGGTTGTCATTGTATCCTTGAGACTATTTCCTAGGCTGCAATAAGTCTTAAGAAAAGTGACTACACGGCCTCGACACTTGAGATCTCTAGGATACCCGTTTTTGCGAGTTTTGCAAGAGTTTAAACCAACAATCTTAAGACTTATTTTGTTTTGTGATCTTGGTTTGACATGGCTTCATCACTGAGGGAAATGATAGTGAATTTTGTGAAGTTGGGCCGTTTTGATGGCAGTAATTTTCGCCGCTGGCAGAGGAAGATGCACTTCCTGATCACTACTCTGAATGTGGTATGCTCTGAATACACCATTCCCTGCCCCCGCTACAGAGGAGGAGGAGACACTGGTCAAGCAACAAGCCCGGTAGAAATGGGAGAATGATGGTTACATCTGTAGAGGGCACATACTGAAAGGGATGACAGATGCCATCTTTGACATCTACTCTAACATGCCTACAGCAAAGGGATTGTCAGATGCTCTAGAGGCATGCTATATGACAGAGGACGCCACAAGTAAGAAATTTTTAGTTAGTCAATTTTATAATTACAAGATGTTGATGAACGTCCGGTTATGGAGCAATTCTATAAAATTGGAAGAATTTTAAATAATTTTAAACAACACAGCATAAATATAGACAATACCATCGTTGTGTCTTCTTTGATTCACGAACTTCCTCCTTCGTGGAGAGATATCAAGAAATCTCCCAAACACAAGAAAGAATACATGTCAATCGAAGAATTGGCTAGCCATTTACAAATTGAGGAAGGTCTTAGGTCACAGAATGACCATAAGGAACGCCCCAGGGAAAATCAATGTTACAGAAGAAGGCTAATCGAGTAAAGGAACCAAAAGAATCGGACATTCCCAAAAGAAACGAAACCAGAAGAAGGCCAAAATGGTTTGTTGGGAGTGCTAGAAACCCGGTCACCTAAGGAGGGACTGTTTTGGCACAAAGAACAAGAAAGGCAATGGGCTTGATCATCGCAACAAAAATTTTAACGATAGGTTTGTGATGATGATATTGGAGATCAACCTAGTCAAGAGTGATGACTCTTGGTGGGTTGACTCGAGGGCCACAAAAAATGTTTGTAAAAGATGAGGGTTTCTTCAAAGGTTTAGAACCCATAAACAATGAAATTGTGTTGTTCATGGGCAATGGAGCGAGTGTACCATTTAAGGGCAAGGGAAAAGTTGACTTGCTTTTCACTTCCCAGAACACCCTTGCCCCAACCAATGTATGCTACCCCCTGGATGTTAAGAAGAACCTAGTGTCTGGTGGCCTACTGAATAGGTTCGAGATCAAGTTGGTCTTCGACGCCAACAAGTTTGTTTTATCGAAGGGGGGTGTCTTTGTGGACTAGGGATACCTGTATAATGGAATGTTTAAATTAAACGTTGATAATAAAATTGATAGTTCGGTTTATATGCTCGGTTCTTCGTATTTATGGCATCAAAGATTAGAACATGTGAATTTCCAAAGGATGCATGAAATGGTTAATTCGTCATTGATAACACGTATTGATAAAGTGGATGATAAATGCAAAAAGTGTATGTTAATGAAAATAACGAAGTTACCATTTCCATCAGTTCAAAGAGAAACGAATTTACTTGATTTAGTACATAGCGATTTGTGTGACTTTAAAAGCACTCTGATCGTAGGAGGAAAAGATATTTTATAACATTCATTAATGATCCCTTGAGATTTTTCTATGTGTATTTAATCAATCATAAAGATGAGTCAGTAGAGAGGTTTAAGGCATATAACGCCAAAACCGAACTACATGGTGAGACCTTCCTTAAACGACTTAAATCGGATCGTGGTGGAGAACACTATGATCCCATGTATTTTGAAACCGCTGGTATATTGCATGAAATCACAGCACCCTACACGCCACAACAAAATGACGTGGCTGAGAGGAAAAAATCGGAGTCTAATTGAAATGGTCAATTCAATGTTGTCCTACTCCGGTCTCAGTGATGGGTTTTGGGGTGAGGTTATGTTAATGGCCTGTCATATTTTAAATCCAGTTCCAAATAAGAAAAGTAAAATAACCCAGTATGAACACTGGAATAGTCGGCCCCCAAAGTTTAGTTATCTTAAAGTGTGGGGGTGTAGGACAGTCGTTAATGTCCCTGAACCTAAGCATAAAAAGTTAGGTGAGAGAGGCATCGACACTATATTTGTTGGATATGCGCCACATAATGAGGCATATCGATTCTATGTAATTGATCCAAACGATTATATCAATGTTAATACCATTATAAGAATCGAGAGATGCCATTTTTGATGAGAATCAGTTTACTTCTATTCCTAGACCAAGGGATTATGTACCGGTTGAGATTGACATTCCAGTGTCATATGATGATGTTGATCATCACAAGAGGGAACAAGTCCCAGAGAATGCTCTAGAACTCCAAAGGAGTAAGAGAGCGAGGAAAGAAAAATCTTTCGGATCGGACATCTACACATTCTTGGTAGAAGGTTCGAGTAATGATATGGACCTCGTGACTCAACATTGCCGTGCCATGGAGGCTGACCCCATGATGTTTGATAAGGCCATGAGGTCTCATGATGCCTCCTTTTGGCGAGAGGCGATAAATGGTGAGATGGATTCCATCATGCGTAACATTACCTAGATATTGGTGCATCTTCCTCGAGGTAGCAAGCTTGTCAGGTGTAAATGGATCTTCAAAAAGAAGATGAAAGTCGATGGAACTATAGATAAGTTCAAAGCCCGATTGGGAGCTAAAGGGTTTACCCAAAGACATGGGTTAGACTACTTTGATGTATATGCCTCGGTGGCGAGAATATCGACTATAAGAGTCTTGATCCCTCTTGCCTCTATTTATGAACTAGTGATTCACCAAATGGGCACTAAATTAGTGCTTATATATAAATCACATAAAACTTTACCAAAGCTAATGGTGCCAATCCTACAAGGTATAGTGAAACTCCCTGGATCTTTTAACTTTGGAGGTAATTTCTTTTGGAGTATGGCACTGCATTATTTATTTAGTGCCGCTATTTCGAAATCTCCTAACATCCTTTTGTTAGATAAAGTTTCCTTCATAAATTTTGCATATTTGGGCATCTAGTCTAACATATCAACAAAAGGAACATTAATATGTAATTTTTTTAAAAATTCCAAAAATTGAGCAAATTGTTCATCTGCTTTTGTTTTTTTCAAACATTAAGGGAATGGGACTTTCGATTTGTAGGGTTGAGGTTCAGCCCATTTTAGTTCATCTTCGTTTAGGACTTTCGTCCCTTCCCCATTTTCAGTTTCTTGGTTCTTGCTGTGGATAAGTCGGTTAGGGTTTGTTCATTTTTTGTGGTATTGGTTACCTGAGTTGGTTCATTTAGAGTTTTCCCACATCTTAATTCAACTATTTGGACATGCTCTTAGGGGGTTAGTAACTGTGTTAGTAGGCAAGGAACCTTGAGACCTTTTAGAGAGTTGGTTTGAAATTTGTCCGATTTTGGTCTCGAGGTTTCTAATAGATGCTTCTGTACTTTGGATAGAAACTTCTTCATTTCAAAGATTTGTTTGTGTTTGTTGCATGAAATTTCTTGTTTCTTGCACAAACTTGCTGAACATGTCTTTGAGATAAATTTTCTTTTCTTGTTGTGTGTGAATGTGTTGTTTTTGAATCCCTTGGTTATTCCATGAAAAATTTGGGTGGTTTCTCCTCTCGGGATTGTAAGTGTTGGAATAGGGATTGTGTTGTGATTTTTGAAAATTTGAAACAAAATTGGCTTGCTCGTGATTTGAAGAAGCTGTGGCAAAGGGGTTCCCCATCCGACATTCTATGCTTGCATGATTTCCTGCACAAAGCTGGCATGTTAGCATGGGAGATTGTATGGCTTTAACACCTATGTTACCCAACTGTTTCTGAATCATCAAAATTTGAGCGAATAGTGTTGTTAATGCATCTACTTTGTGAATACCTGCAGGTTTCCTTTGCATTGCTCGATCAGCTGCTCTTACATAGTTGTTGCTAACCATTACCTCTAGCAACTTGTATGCTTTGTCCGGTGTTTTGTTGTTTAAGGCTCCTCTAGCAGTCGCGTCCACCATTGTTTGGGTATTAGGTGCCAAACTATTGTAAAAAAAAAATTTGAATTGCATCTAACTGGTAAACCATGGTGTGGGCACCTCCTTAAAAGTTCTTTATAGCGTTCCCACAATCGTATGGCTTAAAAGAGGTAGTGCCATTCCTCATTTTGGCTGATTTGGCTTGTGAAAAATATTTTGCAAGAAATTTTTGTGCCAAATGTGGTGATGGTACCTGGCGTCAAAGACATTAACCGCACTTTGGCCGTGTCTCTTAGTGAGAACGGGAACAGTCTTAAGCGAACGGTATCATCATTGACACTATTATGCTTAAATGTGTTGCATATCTCTAAAAAGTTAGTAATATGCAAGTTCAGGTCCTCACTAGGTGGACCGCCAAACTGAACAGTCTGTGGAATCATTGGTATTATCGCGGGTTTTATTTCAAAATTGTTTGTTGTATGGGCGGACGTTGGATACTAGAAGTGCATCCTCTAATAGTTGGGACATTGTAATCATTTAAAGCTCTTTCAATATCATTATTTTTGTTAGTCATTGTTTCTGTTTGTTTGGTTTTCGTAATTTTTTGGAGTGTTCTTTCGATTTTGGGATCCAAAGGGATTATTTTATTTTCATTTTGATTTTACATACAAAGTAAGAAACACAAACTTAAAATTCAAAAGAAAGATAACAGTATTGAGAAAGAACCAAAATACTACAATATAATACAAGACTTAACAACACCAAATTTCATGCGGGTAGTAATACTAATATTTTGAAAAGCTTTAAAAATATAAACTTAACTTTGAAAAACTTATCTAGGTCTATTAAAAATTTAAGAGAAAGATAAAACTAATACGAAAACTCAAAAGTACAACAATCTGATATAAAAACTTAACAAAAACCAATTTTTAAGAGGTGGGGGGGAGGGGGGAGGGAGAGTAACACTAATTTTTTGAAAATCTTAAAAATAACTGTTTCAACAAGAGCAACAATCCCAGTGCCACAGGGGCTCCCGCACGAAGTAGGGTCGGGGGGGGGGGGGGGAGGGTGGATGTACGCAGCCTTCCCCCTTTCGGGTGGAAGAGAGGCCGTTTCCGAGGACCCCCATCCTGAAGATCGAGTCGTCATGAGAACATTGTAACCTGGAGACCATGGAAGCCATAAAGCATCAGCTTAAGACACCGCGTTAAAGTAGCAGTATACAATATACCCCATAGAAGGCCACTACAAGGCCTTAAAAATAATTATTTGAACTTAAAAAAATTTTCAATGTAAAATTATAAGTAAAAGAGAGTTGAAAATGACAAGAAAACAAAAGAAAAATAACAAAATAATACAAATTTTCGTAAAACTTAACAAAAACACAACTTTAAGGGGGTGCTTTATGAATTTTACAAAAAAAAATAACTTTACAAATAAATACGAGTGAATGAAATTAATGAAAGAAAAGAAATTTCTTCTTCGGACTAAAAAAAAAAAAAATTTTTCAACTTCATATTAGCGCTATAATTGGTTGGTATCAATGTCACTCAAATAAGAACAATCCTCGGCAATGACACTAAAAACTTGATGCTACTTGGTGTTTTCTTAGCAAGTGCACTAAGTCATATCATGTAATATAGTGTGAGTATAGTATCTGTTAAGATCGAGATTGAATCTTGATCTTAACCTAAGGAGAAGAGAGTAAGGGATGAGAAAGAATTGAAGGTAGATGAGAAGATAGAGAGAAAATAAGATGAGAAGATAAGTTTATCTCAAAGAGATAGGTAAAATTTCATTGAATGATTGAGAATTACACATGATCCTCATACTTATAGGAATTTAGATACAATGCACTAAGACATAACACCTAACCAACAATTGGCGCCAACACCAATCCAAACCACACAACACACGGTCTTATTACATCACAACTTAAGGAAATGCTACTAATTTGCTACATATACTTGACTAATGACATAAACTAAACTACTGATTAATTCTCGTTACAAGTCATAAGCCCCACCTATTGGAATCATAACATTCCCTTCCCCTTGAAAACATTCTTGTCCTCAAGAATGGAAGAGAGTTGAGACTTAGAGTTCCCTTGTGGATGTTAAGTAGGAGCTGCTTGAGATGAAGTCCTGGGCTACAAAATCTGCTGCTGCAATGAATAAGAAACACCAGATCTGAAATGCAACTGAACATATGAGCATGATGCTTTGGCACAAGGTCTTCGAGTGGATGTGTTGTACCCTTCTGGTGGTCTGCACTGATCAAACCACACTAGCCACACATCCTCAACCATCCCATGGAACACTTTGCTGCAATTAATGCAGCTCAACTGCAGCATCTTGTTGCAGACACAGGTAAAAGACCGAGGATGCTGCAGCTATATCCAAACAACCTCAGACTTCACCCAAAATTTGCTTTTCTTGAGCTTCTTATTGTTTAACCTGATTTTAGCACTTGTTTGGACCACTACCAGCTTCTTGTGTTCAATGGTCATGCTGTAGCTAAAGTGATTTACTCTAACAAACTCTAATCCTTTGACAGAAGTGAGCATGAGAGCTAAACACACCAGTTCAAGAGATCACTGTAATGATAAAACAACCTGATGCCTCACCAATATAAGAACTAATTTGTCCTCAATTTCTCTGCTATTGCGTGTACATTTTTCAGGTAGAACAGACCTTGCTCTTCCACTGCACTCACCAATTAAGGGCTTTTGGAGATGATTAACACGCTGATTAACTACCTCTACTTGTATGTAGCCATGGAATGTACTCAATTGGCAATACTCATCCATTTTTCTTTGCCTTTGTGGAACAGATCTCTAGAGTTCAACAGTCATTTGGATCAGACCCTACAAACTGTCCTGCTGAAATGGTTCACCCTCTTGCATTGGATGCACAACCGCATGTTACATTGCTAAGTGTCTGTCACTGGCCTTCGGATTCCTTCACCCAACTCACGAATGAATACGCCAACCACCAGCCTAAGGAACCAATGGAGCTTCCCAACATATACAATCAACACACTCAACCAGTACAAGTCTTCCACTACTATCAGTGAAGGGATTGGCATTAACCAAAACATTTGAGCATTTGTGACTTTGGCTTTAAATTCTGAACTTTTGTTCCACCAATTTAAGTATTCATGGGTCACAACTAAATTCCAATCATAAAATTTGGAGACGAACCACAGATTGGGACACAATTGCCACCCTAATATTACTGAGAGAACTTGCAGAACCAGAAGACATCCCTCCTAAATGTTACTGCTATATTGCAAAATATTTTCAGCAAAAATTGCTCTTGTTCTCTTATTGTACTCCTTCAACCACACATTGAGAAGGTATTGAAGCTTGTGTATGTTATTTTTCCATTCGGAATAACCACAATAGACCACTCTGAATATGCCCAGATTCTGAATCTGGGCAGCACTTTCCAGCAGCTGTTTGTACCAGTTACCAGGAGCTATTGTCTTAAAATTCACATGGCTTCGGCCACCAGCTTTGATGTTAACCTCTTCATGACCCACAGCTATTACCATACTTTTATCATAGCTTGCAATGGAACAGAATTGCTCTTCATCAAACAACAGCACCAGACCAGCTTTTCTAATCACTTGTGATTCATCCCCTCTCGGTTCAAAGGGCTTGCCATCATCAATTACATGCTTCATAAAGACTTGAGAGTCTTCTCCCGGGTCAGGAGGCCACCTATCGTAAGAACTTGCACTTGGATAAGCCACAACTCTACTCAAATGAAGAAATAACTCACTCCGAACTTGCCGATCGGCATGCCGATAGTACACTACAGCCACTCTACACTCGTAATCTCCCACCCCACACAAGAGACCTTGCTCAACCTCCAAGATGATGTTGTTATGGACCCATGTTAACACTCCATCATGCCCAAAAGTGAACTTAGACACACTCTGCACAACATTTGGTGAGATTCACGCAGCAACAACTATCTTTTTAACAGGATGACATTGCTCAACAGAGAAAGCGCCTCCATTCTGCATATAAGCTTGCCATGGGATAATACTTAACAGGTTTGGAGATGATAGCAACGAAATCTCAGTAGTGGCATCAATTATTTTGGTTGGAATCACAAAATCTGCAGCAACTACCCCTTGTACACTAGCATACATAGCTTCAGCATATACATCAGTAGAAGCAGCAGTTTGAGTTAATTTTTGTTGATCATCAATCCTCATAGGTTGCAACACAACTTTATCCGTCAATTTATTCTTTGTAATCTTCTTTGTCTCCCAAAATTCTTTCAATGCGTCGTTAAGATGATTCCACTTCACTTTACTCTTTGCACTCTTCATCATTCCCATGACATGAAAATCGTATTCCCATTCTTGACGCATGTCATACTGTGGCTCAACCTCTTCAGAATACTCTAACTCCAGTAAAGAGTCTTCATTAAGATCATCTACTTCAACCTCAAGTTCATCCAACTCGTGTTCATCAACTATGGTATTACCTTGATCCAATTCTTCATCAACTACATTAAGTGGCTCCACAATGTGCACTTCAGCTACTGTGGAAGAGTTTGGCCTTATTGTTCTTGAATCTCAGCTAATTTCACTTCAAGTTCCTCCCTACACTGATCCCAACGCTTGTTAATCCTATCCTCCAATGTTTGTGATTAAAAAATGATCTGATTAGATCTCTCATCTACAATCGGCTGAGCTTGCTGTTCAATCTTCACATTGTTTTGCTGGTTCATTTGATGTATCCATTCAGCCTTATATTTCTGTAATTGATCAAGCATTGTCTTCAACCAATCTGGAATTGTTGCATCACAACCATCCATAATCGCTCTTTAAACTTCACACTGAATGAATTTCAAGTTAACGCAGCACCAAGTATTGTTAAGATCGACAATTATCTGGATTTCAAGATCGGGTTTAAGAATCACCTCAGATTCAAACCCTACTGACGAACTTCGAGCAGAGGAAGTTCGAACAAACCCTAACCGCAATGGTAGTTGATTAATTCGACTTACACTTCTGACCTAAGCTCGACTCAAGCTCGCAATCAAGTCCTCAACTCAATACCTAAAGTGAACTTCACGAACGAAATCAGGTTTCAAAAATTTTTGTTTCTCCTTTCTACTGTCAGAATTCGCCTATGTTGTCAGAGTTCTCGATACATAAAATTCTCAAGAATCAACACAGAATCTAACCAATTCTCACCACTTCTAAGCTTATCAACACAATTTCATCACAATTAAGCAAGAAAAGCAGATTTGATTCGAGTTTGAATTGCAGCTCAGAAATAGGTACCTCAACTTCAATTTCTGAGTTGTAGAATCTAATTAAACCTCTAATCAGCTTATTTTGTGATCTTTTGATGATGATCAAGTGCAATGTGGATCAATTAGCTCACTTGTAACTTCTTCTAAGCAGATTCTAGTTCACAGTTAGCTAGCTCAGCCCCAAACTTCAGCAGCTGATTTTGCTTGCACTTAACTTCTACACTAACACTCAACTGCTAATGCTGGATTGATTCTACCGAATTCACTATGAATCAACTTAAATGTTGATTGTACTCCTCCAATACTGATCAATTGAACTTACTCCAATGCAATTCAATCATTTTAATTCCCAACTGAAACACCTCATAGTCACTTGCTGAAAACTGGCGCAAAAATTGCCAATATCACTTCCAATTTCAGATTTGAATTCTGATCACAAATTCGGAATTAAATCAGTGACACAATTGTTTTTATTGATTAATAGCAATACAATTAATCGTATTTTGTAATTTCTTTTCGGATATGAGCTTGATTCGGAAGCCAAATCAAGGCTCTGATACCAATTCTTAAGATCGAGATTGAATCTTGATCTTAACCTAAGGAGAAGAGAGTAAGGGATGAGAAAGAATTGAAGGTAGATGAGAAGATAGAGAGAAAATAAGATGAGAAGTGAAGTTTATCTCAAAGAGATAGGTAAAATTTCATTGAATGATTGAGAATTACACATGATCCTCATACTTATAGAAATTTAGATACAATGCACTAAGACATAACACCTAACCAACAATTGGCGCCAACACCAATTCAAACCATACAACACATGGCCTTATTTTATCACAACTTAAGGAAATGCTACTAATTTGCTACATATACTCGACTAATGACATAAACTAAACTACTGATTAATTCTCGTTAAAAGTCATAAGCCCCATCTATTGGAATCATAACAGTATCATTCCCACGAAGATTGATTATTGAGTGAGTACTAAAATTAGTAGCTTTATCACTATTTGAAAGACCGAAAATTGAAGTTTTTGATATGAAACAAAGCAAATGAAAAAGAACAAAAATGTATATTGATTTTATGAAAGGTATACTAATTTTGGATGATTTTTATAATTTAATAAAATCTAAGGCATCCGATTTCACCTAGTTGCATTAATATCCCTTTCTATTCTCGCTATTCAAGTTGTTATTACATGTTAATGGTCGAAAACCCTAATTTACTAAATATTATCTCTCAAGCAACATTTAGCACACTCTTTTACATATTAACACATCAATCTCTTGCATGAATTTAAATATGAAAAGAGTTTCGAATATCCATGGTTTTCACTTAAGACTACCCAAATCGCGTTAATCTATCTCTAGCATTCACTCAATTTGTGGTGTTTATCACTTCAGCATTCATTATATATCTCCTCTCAGACTCATTATGAATCATTATAAGCCTTGAATGGTGATCAAGCATTAAAAACTCATGAAGAGCAATGATAAACACTCAAATAGTGCAATAAACTGACTTTGAATATGTTGAATTAGAAAAGAGCGTATATTACAACTTAGTGTACATCGTAGCCTCGGAAAAACAAAACTAGTTCATGTTATACATAATATAAAGCAAAAATAAGACAAAATCCATGAACTTAAAGACAAAAAGGATAGAAAAGAACTTGAAAATATGAAATTACAAACCAAACTTCTTCTTTTCTCCTCCTCCTTCTTCCCTACGGTTTTCTACCCTATTTTCTAATTTGTATTGGTTTTCTGCTGGATAAGTTGATGGAGAACACTTCCCAGACCTCCCTATTTATAGTACATGAGGTTGGAATAACATGAAATAAAACGTTTTAAAAGATTCACTCTCATTTGCTCTTCTTGCCACCCATTGCCGCTCACCTTTCAAGTTGCTGCGTTGAGCTGATTTTGTTTAGTTTTTGCATCATTACACTACCTGAAATCTGGTCTTGCATTGCCAGGAACATGTTCTTGAAGTGTAAAAAGCATCCTTGCTTTTGATTTGTGCATTTTGTCAACCCTTTTTGCAATTTGTGATGAATTGTACATGAACTTGGTTCATCCTTGCTAAACCGTGCAAAAGTGATGTTTTTTTCCCATTTTTTTCTTTTGCTTGATGTATCTTGCATTAATTTATTGATGTTGATGATAAAATCGAGCAAGATTTAGCATAAAATGAGCATTCTTGAAAGAAAATACCGATAAAAGTGAAAAGGAGCAAAAGCAATAAAAGTTTGATGTACAATGGTTTGAAAATGAACCTAAATGATGTGAATAATTATATACTAAATTAGGCTTATCAACGACCACCATTGGATAGGATGGACCTCGAACAAAGGAATGAACCAATGAGCCACAACTGGGAATGAGGATGATAGGGAGTACAGCTAGCCAATACCATAATCCATCATTGCAATATCGTCAACAACAACAGCTTCATCACAATCAAAATTCAGTCCAAGCGTTTTCCCAAACTCCCATGCACGCTCCGTAGCAAGAAGCTTATCAACATCTTTAACACATTAGCACTTCTTCACCTACTTCTTCTTTTTCTTGCTAGAGATTTGTTAAGCTTTAATTTGTGAGATTGAAGTTAACTTGTGAAGAGAGAGAGTTTAGGTCAGAAGAAAAGTGAGGTTAGATGAGAGTTAGAGAAGAGATGAGAAGAGAGAAAAAAAAAAATCTCAAGAATGAAGTAAATTTCTTATTGAATGATCAAGACCTACAAGCATTGATCCTCTTATAAAAGAATCAAAATGCAGGACTCAAAAATATCTAAATCTAAGCTTAACCGCCAAAACTAGCAAAATTCCTGCTACAACCGACTTTGGCACCAAAAGCTACATAACCAAAATTTGAACTTGGCACAACTAACGCACTACAAGACTCTAAAACTCAATACATGGATTACAAGACTCGAAAAGAAAAAAATCATAACAATTCCCTCCACTTAAGAAGCTTCTTGTCCTCAAGAAGAGAAATTTGGAAATTGAGTCTTTGAGAATGCCAAATTCTCCCAAATAACAAAATCATGATCCAAATTCTGCCATTGAATAGAACTTCCTTGATCCTCTTGCTGCCTGCCTGAATCTCCCTGGAACCACGAACAGCAACAGGCCACAACACCAAAGCACCATTGGATCCAACTTCCGGGATAGCCTTTGAGCTCTTGCATCCTTTCTTTACCTATTTCTTTAGTAATGAAACATGAAAAACTAGATGAATGTATGCATTAGGAGGTAGCTCAAGCCTATAAGCAACTTTGCCAATATTCTTAAGGATCTGGTATGGGCCAAAGAATCGAGCACTTAGCTTGATGATTCTCCTGACAGCCACGGTAGACTGTCTATAAGATTGTAATTTGAGGTAAACCATGTCACCCACTTCATAATTCTTATCCACACGCTTCTTATCTACATATTGTTTCAACCTTGCATGTGCTTGCTGCAGATGATCTTTGAGCATATGCTGTATTTGCTTCCTTTGTTGCATCATATTAGAGACTTCTAGTACATATGAAGTCTTATTTTGCAATGAAAAAGCAGTAGTAGGATCATATCCATAAAGAGCTTTGAAGGGGGTAGTGCCAAGGGAAGCATGAGCATGAATATTGTACCAATACTCAGCTAAAGATAACAAGTTGTTCCACTCCTTAGGATGAGTGAAAACCATACTGCTAAGATATTGTTCAATGCATTGATTGACCCTCTCCGTTTGTCCATCAGTCTATGGATGGCAGGAAGAGCTAAGAGCCAAGGTAGTTCCCATAAGCTTGAACAATTCCCTCCAAAAGTGACTTGTGAAGATTCTATCTTGATCAGATACAATGGATTGTGGCAATCCATGTAACTTATATATGTTGTCCAAGAAGCATCTGGCTAGTTTCTCAACAGTAACTGGCCAGATCAAAGTAATGAAGTGACTAAACTTGGTGAAACGATCAACAATAACCCATATCATTTCATTGCCTTCAGACTTAGGCAAGCCTTCCGTAAAATCTATGATTATGTTCACCAAAGCTCCATCTGGCATAGGGAGAGGCTATAAAAGGCCATGGTACCTATGATCACCCAACTTAGTTTGTTGACATACATCACAAGAGCTCAAAAACTCAATTACTGCCTTCTTCAAACCAAGCCAGCTAAAGTATGCTTTAATTCTTTGATATATGCCTTCTACACTTGAATGTCCACCCCACCCCAAGCTGTGTCATGAGAGGCACTTATGATCTGATTCCTCAATTCTATTGAAGAACTAATGTACAACCTGCCCTTCAATCGAATGACTCCCTTGCTTACTGAAATATCTGCATCAGAAGTACTCTTACTATCTTTATTGATGCTAAACCCAATAATGCAATCTTGGGCAAAAGCATCATCTTTATGGGACTTGTAAGCCTATTCTAACCAAGAAGGAAGGACAACTGATATGGCTCCACAATAGGCCTACTCAACATCTTCTAATCTTCTTGATAAAGCACCAGTAGCCAGATTTTCTTTACCTCTTCTATACTTAATTGCATAGTCAAGGCCCAACATCTTCATTAGTCCCTTCTTCTGTATTCTCATCACAATCTTTTGCTCAAGTAAATGCTTCAAACTTTGATGATCAGTCCTGATTATGAACCTATGACCATCAAGATATGCCTCCACTTATGAACTGCCAATAAAATTGCAAAGTACTCCTTCTCATATGTGGACATGGCTTGATGTTTGGGACTAAGAGATTGACTTAGATAGGCAATAGGCCTTCCTTTCTGTGACAGCACGGCTCCAATTCTAGTTCCACTGGCATTAGTTTCTAAGACAAACTCCTTAGCGAAGTTGGGCATAGCAAGAATAGGAGCTTCACACATAACTGCCTTCAAGGCTTCAAAGGCTGTTTGAGCTTTATCACTCCACACAAAAGCATCCTTTTTCAACATATCTATCAAGGGTCTTGTAATTGATCCAAAATTATATATAAACTTCCTATAATAACTAGTTAAACCCAAGAAAATTGGCCAATCTTTCATGGCTTGTATCTTTTAGGGATCTGTGGAGATGCCTTTTGAGGATATGGCATGTCCCAAATAGTCCAATTGCTGCTGCATAAAGGCACACTTGAATAGCTTGGCAAAAAACTTATGATTTCTCATAACAAGGAAGACTTCCCTTAAATGTTGTAAGTGTTCACTAAAAGAGGCACTGTAAATGAGCATATCATCAAAAAACAAATCTCCTCAGGAGCGGCATGAAGATATCATTCATTGCTGCTTGATATATAGTCGGTGCATTGGTTAAACCAAAAGGCATAACCACAAATTCATAGTGGCCATGGTGAGTCTGAAATTTGGTCTTGTAAATGTCCTACTCAAGCACTCTAATCTGATGATAACCTTGTCTCAAATCCAACTTGGAGAAGAAACATGCTCCATACAATTCATCAAGCCAATCATAAATAATAGGAATTGGAAACTTATCTTTGATTGTCAAAGGGTTGAGGTGCCTATAGTCCATGCACATTCTGGCAAATCCATCTTTCTTCTTCACTAATATGACCGGTGAGGCAAAAGGACTGTGGCTTGGGCTGATAAAACAAGTCTTGAGCAATTCCTCTACTTGTCCCTCAATTTCTGATTTCTGGGCATGTGGACACTTATATGGACTCAATTTGAATGGTGCTGCACCAGATTTCAGAGGAATGGCATGGTCAAGACACCTCTGTGGAGGAAGAGACTTAGGTTGCTCAAAAATGTCCTCAAATTCTTCTATCAAGGCTTTACCTTCAGGCTGCTGCACCGAACACAATTTAGTTGGAGCAATTGCAAACAGATGACCGATCCACTTGTAAGCACTCTTCTTGAAACCTCCTTGTAAGCTTTTGCTTTAATCCGCCGCAATTGAGCTTGATCTTCAATGCCTTGCAAAGTAACCTCTGTTCCTTGAATCTCAAAAGAAACAGTTAGCTTAGCAAAATCAAAAACCATAGGACTGAATGATCTCATCCAATCCACACCAAGCACCATATCACATCCTCCTAAGGGAAGGATCCTGAAGTCATAAGTGAATTAATGCTCTTGCATGGACCATTGGAAGTCTTGGAATTTGTTTTGTGTGAGGATTGAGTTCCCATTTGCTACACTTATGTCTTGGCTGATAAGGCTAATTGCACTTGTAACAAAGCCTTTGATGCCTCTTCTCAACAGATCTACTAGCTTTGGATCCAATTACATCTCTATGATGAGGTTTTGAATCAATTCCTCTGAACTTGCCTTTGTCACTTGAAGAAATGATAGTGGCCTCAATCAATTTGGCTTTTGCATAAGCCTTGGTTAAGGTCTCAGGACAAATAACTTTCGCCATGTTCTTAATCCGTGGCTCAATCCACTAATAAAGATTGAGACATAATAAGACTCAGAAGCTTGGGGATAGGCAACTATCATACTAGCTCTTAAATTCTCAAACCTTCTCATGTATTCTCTCACATTTGTGGTTTGAAAACCTTTATTGAAATTATCCACTACATCACTAGTGTCCTCATCACCATATCTTTCACACAACTGTTCCACAAATTCAGTCCAAGAAAGATATGGATTGCTCTTTAACAAACTATAAAACCATACCTCATGATCACCATGAAGATATAGTGCTGCCAACTCCACAATTTCAAACTTTTTGGTGTTGTAGAAATGGAAGTATCTATCACATCTCCTCAACCATGATTGAGGTTGCTTGCATCAAAAGGATCAATCTACACCCTTGGCTATCTAAACGTGTTTCTTCTATTCTTAGAAAATGCATCATTAGTACCATATCTTTGCTACCTAAAGTGATCAGGTGGCCTATCCAAATACACAACATTATCGGGTGAAGTTCTTGTATGAACAATGGAATCTAGGTGCCTCACATTCTGATTGGAATTCATGCCAAATGTACAAGATTGCACTTGTTCAACAGGCTGATCTTGTGATCTGGCAGTTGCTTCAACTCCTTGTGGTCTTATCTCCATAGATTGTTGAAGATCATAAGGTCTCACATTCGTGTGATTCATCGAAGAAGCATCGCTTGGTCTGTTAAAGACTGCTGCATTTGTGTTCGGCACTTGTGATTGCATCACTTCAACCGGAGGCAATAACTGACTAGCAGGTTGAAGAGCTCCAAAAACAGAAGATTCACCATGCTTATTTACTTGATTTTGCAGATCAAAAAGCTTGTTCTCAAAACCTTGAAGTTTCTGCTCAATCAAGTCATCATACTTCTTCATATTCGCTGCTCGATCTCGCTTCAAGCTATCAATTCCTTGTTGTTGCAGAACCTGAAATCGATTGAACATGTCATCCAATTGTGACTTTAATTGATCATTTATCACAAATTGAACTTCACTTGTTGCATTTGCACTTGCAACAGCAGCATAGGAAACATTTGGATCAACAAAAGCAGCGGATAGTTCAGCTCCAACTCCTTCTGCTCCCGATCGGGTAGTGACACCTCTAGACATGTTAGTCTTGTTCTTTTTAGATTTCATCAGCTCAAATCAATCAATTGATAGCATGAACCTAGCTCAGATACGAAATGTTAAGCTTCCATTTGTGAGATTGAAGTTAACTTGTGAAGAGAGAGAGTTTAGGTGAGAAGAGAAGTGAGGTTAGATGAGAGTTAGACAAGAGATGAGAAGAGAGAGAAAAAATATCTCAAGAATGAAGTAAATTTCTTATTGAATGATCAAGACTTACAAGCATTGATCCTCTAATAGGAGAATCTAGATACATGGACTCAAAAATATCTAAATCTAAGCTTAACCGCTAAAACTAGCAAAATTCCAACTACAACTGACTTTGGAGCCAAAAGCTACATAATCAACATTGGAACATGGCACAACAAATGCAATACAAGACTCCAAAACTCAATACATGGATTACAAGACTCAAAAAGGAAAAATCTTAACAAGATCTTGCATGATCTCTTTGTGTTACTCATGGGTGACATATCCTTCCGGAATTTTTGTAGGTCTCACTTTGCTTGCTCTTTAGTCTTACGCTTTAGTGTTCGCCGACCCTTTTTTGACAAACTAAAGTTCGTGGCCTAACTATTCGTCACCACCCTACTCCTTTTCATCCCTGCCTTGCTAGACTCCCTCATAAGTGGCATCTAAATATCTCCTAAAGAAGTCTCATCATCGTGGGGAGGTCTACCAAGGATGTGGTCCTCGTAACCCAGAGGGTAGACATGTCTTGTGGACCCAAAGCCATTATCATGTAAGGTGCCCTATGTTTTGTTTTCTAGAAAAGGTGTGTTGGCTTGAGGTCGAATTGATTTCCTCAAACCAGGATAAGGCAAGAGGAAGATGAGTTGTCTGTATTAGTGGTCGTGAGCTTGACTGGGGAAAGGGAGGTAAAATGGTCTGGCTTAGGACATGAAAAGCCCCTATAAACTATAGGTCAACGTAAAATGTAATATGTCCCACACACCTTGGATGGGCCATCAAAGAGTCCTCACAATCTCTCAAGGCACCCATTGAATGCTCAAGCAAGGAGTGACCAGCTGAAGAAAGTTATTTCAGAATGATGCAAGTTTTAAAGCCTAGTTCATGCTAGGAAGGTGTAGCTAGCTCCTTGGATAATCTAGCAGTGGTGATGGGGACAATTACTTTTGTGGAGCAATTTGGGATCATTTCTAAGTTACGTACTTTAACAAATACCATGCGAGCTTCCCTGCTGAAGTGTACTTAAATCAGTTGTTCTAGAGTTGGTGGGAAGCATGTGCCGATAAGTACTTTTGCTATGTGTTTGCTTTATTTATCTATTAAGTGTGTGAATGTGGTCGTTGTCTATACAAATTCAAACAAATGTGCTGATGGGACTCACTCTAACTAGGAAGCGAGTGTAAATCCTGAACCACACATCTTTAACCTCAACCACTCACCTTATTGAAGAAAAAGGATGGTGCTATTGGCGTATCTAACATCGTTTTTTAATAAACACATTGATTCTAATTATGCACCAATTAAGAAGACTTATATATTTTTTATGGAATTTTCAATATATATGTTAACGGAAAAGTAAAGGGATATGGAGCTAACTAAAAAGGCAGATATAGTAACAGAGTAGGGCCATAAACACCTTTCCTTATACACTTAAAAGTCAGGAACTGGGGTGGAGACAAACTCAAGAACTCAGCAGTCCACATACAAGACCGGCTTAATTAGATTTTTAGGACAATCATTCTTGACTTGTAATAACTTGAATTAGTTAAAGTATGACAAGATTAAGATGCAGCAAACCGTACTTTGGGTTTTTGAGGCCTGGCATCCTAAACAATGGCATCAAGAATTTGATTGTACTTTTGTCACGCACGGTTTTGTTGTAAACAATGGTGATGCTTGTGATTACGCAAAGCATGTTGATAATGCCTGTGTGATTTTCTGTTTATAGGTTAATGACATGCCTATTCTTAGAACGAGTGTGAAAATTGTAAATGATACTAATTCTTTCTTGAGAAAATGTTTCGATATAAAATACTTAGATCAAACCAATGTGATACTTGGGGTAAAAATAACTAGAACACTTGCGTGTTTGACCTTGAGTTAGTCTTATTATGAGGAGAAAAGCTTGAGAAAGTTCGGTCACTTTGATAACATACCGGCTATAGCTCCATATGACCCTAGTGTTCATTTGATGAGAAACACAAGAGATAACGTATCACAAGCTGAGTACGCTAAGATTATTTGTAGCATAATGTTCTTAATGAACTACACTCGTCCTGATATTGCCTACGCCGTTAGCAAACTTATCTCTTACACCCATAACCCTAGTGATGAGCATTGGAGTGCTTTGAAAGGCTGTTAAATTATCTTAAAGGTACTATGAACCGAGGTTTACACTGTAAAAGGTTCCGTACTCTGTTAGAGGGATACTGTGATGCTAATTGAATGTCTGATTATGATGAAATTCATTCTACTAGTGGTTATAGATTTGTGTTTGCTAATTATGCTATTTCATGGAAATGTTCTAAACAAACCTATATTACTAAATCGATCATGGAGTCAAAATTTATTACTCTTGAGATGGCAGGTTTAGAAGCTGAATAGTTGAGATGTGTCTTGGGAGCAGTGGCGGACGCACGTTATGACTACTGGGGTGCACAAACACCGTAGCTTTGTGACCCAACCCATAGCAATAATAATCCCTTGGACTAGTGGTATAGCGCGCGACTGTTCTCTCTTTCTCCACATTGGGGATTCGAATCCCTACCCTTACAAAATTTTAGTTACAATTTTACTTTTTAATATAATTCATTTTATTAGTTAAAATCCTAAACCGAATTTTAAAATATTAAACTCTCTCTCTCTCTCCTCTGGTAGTTTTCTCTCAAAACGGAGGAACCACATAATTTCTCTCTTTATTATTCTCCCACAAGGTATTTCTCTTTCTCAATTAGCCCTAGTTTTTTAATTATAAATTTCAATAGCTTTCATGTTCTTATTTTGAACTTTCTATAGTTAATGATTATTCTGTTATCAACAGTTTTATATGAAACTTTGTAAAGTAGTTGTATAGTTATATTATAAAACTAATTAATAACCCTAATTTTTTTATTTTTTAGTTTAAAATGGAGAGATATTTCAAAAAAATAGCCACCCACTACTGATGTTGGTTCTTCACCCCAAGAATAATCTCTAATTCAAGAAAGTGGTAATCAAGAAAAAAACATATTCAATGTGAACAATGAACAGACTTATATACATAGTCAGATTGATTTGAATTCACTTACGGCCGATCTAGCAGAAAGAAGGGTAATTTTCAATTTTCATCCAAATGAGTGTGTTGAAATAAGAATAACATATCTTCAAAGAGGACCTTATCAACCAAAAACCCATAACTTTCCCCAGACAAATATTTGGCGGACGATTATGTCAATTTAACTCTTCTTGGTTTGATGAATATCGCAATTGGATATAATATAGTGTCAAACTGGATGTTGCTTTTTGCCTATGTTGTTACTTGTTCAAAATAGTACGCGTGGGTCATGGTGGGGTAGACTCATTTGCGGAGAAAGGGTTTAGGAGTTGGGATAAGAAAGAGAGATTTGATATGCATATTGGTCCTAATAGTGTTCACAATCAATGCACTAAGAAATGTGAAGATCTAATAAGGCAAAATCAATCAATCCAAGCTACTCTTTTGAAACATCCAAGAATAGAGGGAATTTTCTTCGAATGTTGACATGGCATGCAGAGCGTGTTGATAATGGGGGGAGTGTTGTCCTGCAAAATGCTCCAACGAACTAACAAATGACTTCACCATCTATCCAAAAAGATATTGTGAATGCATGTGCAAGAGAAATAGTGAATGCTATCATTGAAGAGATTGGGGATGATGTCTTTGGATATTAGTTGATGAGTCACGTGATGTATCTTACAAGGAGAAAATGGCTCTTGTTTTGAAATATGTAGATAAACGAGGGATTGTGATGGAGTGATTTGTTGGTCTTGCTCATAGTCTTGATACTTCTACTTTATCATTGAAGAAAGCAATTTATAATTTACTTTCTCAATATTCATTGGGTCCACATTGGATACGTGGAAGCCCATGATGGAGCTAGTAATATGTAAGGACATATCAACGGCTTTAAAGCTTTGATTACGTGAGACACTCCTTTGGCATATTGCATTCATTATTTTGCTCATCAACTTCAATTAACTCTTGTTGCAATCGCAAAATATTAGGATGACGTGGCTTGGCATTTTGGCTTGCTGAACAATGTAATTAACGTGGTTTGAGCTTCCTTTAAACATGGGGATATGCTTTTAGAGAAGCAAATAAAGTGAGTTAAAGAGGCTTTACGTATGGGAGAGCCAGAAACAAGGCGAGGCTTAAATCAAGAACTTGGTCTTAAAAGGTCGGTTGATACTCACTGGGGATCTCATTACAAGACAATTGTGAATGTGGTTACTATGTTTTCTTCAATCATTGATGTTCTTAAAGATATTGCAAGCGATGCCTCTAATTAAGATGATAGATAGAAAGCTCAGTGCTTTTTAGATGGTTTCCAATCATTTGAGTTTTTTTCTTATTACACTTGATGAAATATATATTAGGAAATACGAATGAACTAAACACAATTTTGAAAAGAAAGGAGCAAGATACTGTGAATGCTATGACATTTCTTGGTGTAGCCAAGAAATGCTTGCTGGTTACTAGGGAGAATGGTTGTTAATATTATATGGATAGCTTCATTTTGTTTGAAACATGGTATTTTGATCCCACCATAGATGATTTATATGTTATTCAAGGAAAGTTAAAGAGTAGAGTGTCTGCAGTTACAAATGAGCATCATTTCAGTATTGATCTATTTTATACAGACACTGATATGCAACTGAGTGAGCTTAACAATCGCTTTGATGAGGTGAGCCCTGAGTTGATGAGATTGGCAGAACGTTATCCTAACGACTTTTGAGATGTTGATACTCAAGAATTAGGTTGGGAGCTTGTTAATTTTGTTGTTGAAGTCCGCAATGATAATAGGTTTTCTCAGTTGAAGGGAATTGCTGATCATTTGAGGAAAATGGTAGGCAAAAAAAAAAAAAAAAAAAAAAAGCATATGACATATTTGCATGTTTATTTGCTTCTGAAATTGGCTTTGATTCTTCCAGTTACCACTACAAAAGTGGAGAGCGCTTTTTCTTGCGATGAAGTTCATTAAGTCTGATTTGTGAAATCGAATGAGTGATCAGTTTATTAATGATTGTTTACTTGCTTTCATTGAGAATGATGTATTTGAGAGTATCACTAATGATGCTATTATGCAATGTTTTCCAAATATGAAGACTCGTAGGAGACATTGAGGTTAACTAGTTGATTTTATTTCCCTCTGTATATAGATATTACTACAATTTTGTTTTATGAAATTTTTCATACTTTTAAATTTCTAAATTGATAATAGTATATTATTTATACATTTGTATTTATTGTTATTTTTTATTTTTTATTATGTTCTTAATTATATATATGGACCCCGCATCGGTGAACTTCTGGATCCGCCACTGCCTGGGAGACTTTCCATTGTGGGGGAAACCCATGTCTTCAGTGTCGTTACACTGTGATTCACAAGCAACCATCTAAAGTGAGGTATATAATGGCAAGCAGAGGCATATTTGCCTCAAGCATGATGTTATGAGAAATTTAATCAGGAATAATGTGACCTCACTCGAGTTTGTGAGAAGTGAGAAAAATCTGCCAGATCCGCTTACAAAAGGTCTTGCCAGTGGCGGATATAGAGAGGCTTGAGCGTGGGCTCAAGTTCCCCCCTAATTTATATTTTTTTTAAAAATTCCATATAAATTTATTTTTTTAGGTTTATTTTCATTGTTATCCCTATTTGTACTTAAAGATATCAAATATAATTAAAACAAAGTAATGAGCATCTAATATCTTATTTTTTTTTATTCCTCCGAAATAATTGTCTAGTCATCATTTTGTACGACTCTTTTATGTATGAGAAAAGCGTAAATGCATTACTACTTGAGAAATGGATATCATGCACTAGGTTTTAATAAATTTTTGTTAGTATTCTCAAATTATCTATCATCCCTTTTCAATTCTTTAGTATAAGTGCTACAAGTAACCCTAATTTTTTTAAATTTGCTACTAAAATTTATTTCTTTGTTTATCTTTTTATTGAAGTCTACTTTTGATAAATTACATTTAACTAACAAAATTGTTTAAAACGACTTGTTAATTTAGAGGATAAAATATACAAAGTTTAGCTAGAAACAATATACACTACAAGAAAAAGGGTAATTAATGACAATGATTATCATCATTAAAAGCCTAGTTTACCATCGTTAATACTATTAACAACGGGGAAACTACCCGTCATTCATCGTCATTATTGCTTCTGACATTAATACTATCTAGGATTAATGACTGCTAAACTGAGTTGTAGTTGAGAAGGGTCTACGACGATATACTATGTCTATCGTTAAAAGTGAAATCAATAACAACCGCACAAGTTGTGGTTAAAAGTAAAGTCTTTAATGTTAAGTGGCACCGTCGTTAAAGGGTTGATTAGTAATGACAACAATTACAAATATTTACCGCCATATAAGAAAAGTTTTAGCAACGACAAAAATCGTCGTTAAATTTTTCGTGCGACTATTGAGAATAGTAACGATAATATAGACCGTCATTGGTAAAAAAATAGCAACAATAAACCATTGTTAAATTATTTTCCACCGATTAATGATAAGAAAAGCTGTCGTTAAATATGCTTCCCCAATCAAGGACAATTATAACCCAAAAAAATTTATTAATGTTAAAGATTCTTTATATTCATATGGTACAATGTATACATTCAAAAATACCTGTACATTTATGTAATATAATGATAATTTTTTGGTTGTCCACAAAATCTAGACATCCATATAAGGACAATTTTCGATTGGTCATAACACCTATACATAAATGTAGTATAATGACATTTCAATTCATTTACAACACCTATAGAATAGTACTGTATAACCATATAGAAATAACTCTTACATATTATTGAATGTAGCAACGAATTCTAGTGAAAAATAAAAATATTATTGAAACTTAAATATCCAAGTACTCACAAAAACCAATTTACATACAAAAACCACTAAAAGCGTACATTGTAAAATTCATTACCTAACAATTTGGCAAAAATTACAAATTCGACAAAAGTTCACAAATAAAAGTTCCAACAAAAATAAGAATTTGCAGTGCAATCTTCCAACACCTAAAAAAATAAATACAACACTCATGTTAGGAAATTCTAGTCACTTGAGCATCAATAATCAATAGTACAAACGCACCACTGACCAGCAACAAAACAAAAAATGCAACATGTAAAAACTACATTAAAATAATCAGCATAAAATTGGCTAAAAAGGAAACAATTCCTATGCTTTTTGATACAAAACAATTGCAAACCTGATCTCCAAATTATAGAACTCAACCATAGTGTCACAAATTTCAAACATTCTTAAACTCCACCTAGAATTCAATCACAGAGTCCAAACTCAACAGCACTTCCAAATAACTCAACTCAATAATGTGTTTTTAATGAATACCAAAGTCATTGCAAACTGTTAACTCCATATTGAAATACAAAGTCCTAAATTCACAAATCTCAAACTCACATAAAACTCAATCATGTAATCCAAATGCGTCAACAATTTCAAACAACTAAAGAGTGATATTTATTATTTTCTTTTATAAAAGCAAAGACTCATACTACAAAACAGGACGCATCTACCAAGTTGGGCCCCGGGCGAACAGACAGCCATAACCAAAATAAAACAAAGTATAGCCCACATGTCATGACACATCAAAAGACCTAGCAAGATGCAAGCTCAAAACAAAGTGAAACTACTACCCACACTTACTTCAAAATGCCAATTCAAAAGCTCCTTGCTCCATACATCAGAAACTCAAATTCTATAGTGCACAATTTGAGTCATAAGTCAAGAATATTCTCAAACTCCACATATTAAATTAATCACAAAGTCAAAATCCACAGCAATTCCAAATAACTCAATAATGTATTCTTAATGAATATATTAACATATATAAGCGAAAACTAAGGGGAAAAAAAGAGAGAGAAGAAAAAGAAGAAGATTACCAAATAACTAATAATACTTAATTAATGTAGTCATCCATCTTAGTAGATAAGGAGGGAGTACTTGACCTGTTGTTACAACCTCCATCCTCTAGTGCTTTTACTCTAGCTACTAAATCAGTAAATTCCTTATTCTCCTTAAGAAGTCCTCGGTTTTCCTTCTCAGATCGACAAAGTTTTTCAAGAAGCTGGGCCTACCTTGGCAGAGGATGGTCCGCTCAAATTGCTAGGCCCTACTCCTCCCCCATAACCAAACACATGACCATGAGCTTGACATTTGTTGAAGACCTTCTCAGCAACTTGAATGTTAGATAAAGTGGGATCCTCTTCAATGACATCAACAATTTTTTCTATAAAATATGGTGAACTAAGAAAGGGGTAAAGTATATTTGAATATAAGTAATTAATTCTTTAAATTCTTTAAATTCTACATGCATATTGCTGACAGTTTAGGTGTCGCTAGCTTATCACTCTTTAAATGTCTAGCCAGAAACACCGCCCCAAGATTCGTAGCTTTCCCATTCTGTTGAGTCTTTACAATCAAAGAATAGTTAGATTGTCCACTAGAGAAAAAAAATTAAAAAACAAAATATTGAAGTTGTCAGTTGCATACTATATCTTTGAAAATTTGCCTATGAGCTTTGCTACTGGTACAATGAAGCAGTTCTTTCGAAAGTGCAGCCCTATTTTTGGAGTTTCTGGCACTCTTTGCTTATGTTTAAAATATTAAAAAGTTAATAAGTCCATGAACAGAAGTACAAAAAAATAAAATCAAAGAACATAAGAGAATTTATACCTGGAACTCATCATATGCATAATAATTTTTTTACAATCCATACCCAATCCCCCTTATCCCACCCTTCTAGATGCGGATCTGTCAAGGCCTTTTTTCAAAGCTTGTTCCACTGTGAAGTTGCGAGGCGATGGAGGCTACTTTTTTTATTTCAGCCTTTTCAAAATCTCAAACCGATACAAGTCCCCTCTCTAATTTTTCCATAAGTACCACATATGATCCAAGATCTCTTTCCAATACTCCTTCAAGTCAACATTCTCGTCACAAAATTTGTCATAATTCAAATAAGTAAACTCAATTTCTTTTCGAGCTAATCAAATTTTGATGTTGTAATTTAGACATCTAAAAATCATCGCATAATTATTTACAAATGAAAATATAAGTTACATTACATAGTTAAGTCACTAGGACTACTGCAAACATGTGTTATTTCTCTCTTTCATCAATATCATCCCATGAGCTCTTCCTACTTGGAACCACATTTCTATCATGTGCGATTTTGCCCAGGTGTCGAGAAAATTCATTTACATTTTTCCCCAACACCGCGATTATGGAAAATTTCAATCAGCAGCTTATTTCCAGGTTTAAGAGTTTCCACCTTTTTGCATTTTCTCTTTTCACGTCGTTTCCTTTCCTTTCCATCGTTATTTTCAACAGAACCTACCAATAATGAAAAAGTGATTGCATGCTAACAAGAAATCAAAGCCTTACCATTTCTTAAAAACAGTAAGAAAAACAACTACTATTTTTATCAACATTGACTCCTCTCCCTACACAATGTGACTTGATGAATCAATGTTGGCATAATTAGACTCTATGTCACTAAAGTAAGGAAATTTATCCCTCAAAATATCATTCACCGCACCATCCACATCAAGTGCAAGATCATTCTTCTTCGAGATCAATATAACTCTCTTCTTCAGAATCGGATTCGGCTTCACCTTGACTCTCACCATGGTCATACCAAAAAGTATAACTTGGCACTATTCCATATCTAAGTAGATGACCTTGACCCATTCGCGATCTCCAGAGTCACGTAGGTTATATTTAGTACATGGACAAGCAAAAGTTCTACCTTTTGTTTCCTCAGCATAATCTAGAAAACTTTGAACTCCATTTTGAGATGTTACATTCACCCGATCATGAAAAAAATGCATCCATTGTCTATTAGGGACCATTTTCTTGTAAGATATTCCAAGAATATACCTAAAAAGCGTAGTTTAAATAGTGTAAGATGTTTCAACAAACATTGCAATTTGAATGTCAACAACAAGAAAATGTCAAAAACAATCTCAAAATTAGTATCTCTATAAATTTTAAACCCAAGTATATAACTAATCACACTCCAAAAGCAATGTCGAACATATTAGTGTTAGTCATTTACCTTGAACAGCAACTTTTAACATAAAAGGGACAAATTGTCTTTGAAGCTTTGTCAATCTAGCAAAAAAATCATTCAAAATTGGGGTATAGTGGGTCAATACAACGAAGAACCGAATAAGGGTTGTCAATCACCAACAAGCAACAGAGATGGACTTATAATAAATACGAACTACCATCTCATTTCTTAATTCAGCAAAAATAACATGAACTACTAACATGAAAGGGACAAATTCGCTTTAAAGCTTTGTCAATCTTGCAAAAAAATAATTCAAAATTTGGGTATAGTGGGTCAATACAACAAAGAAATGAATTGGGGTTGTTAATTACGAACGAACAGCAGACATAGGGTTGTAAAAAACACGAACTACCACCTAATTTATTAATTCAGTGAACATAACACGGACTACCCATATAAAAGGGACAAATTCGCTTTAAGGCTTTGT
Organism: Simmondsia chinensis; assembly: GCA_018398585.1. NCBI lineage: Eukaryota > Viridiplantae > Streptophyta > Magnoliopsida > Caryophyllales > Simmondsiaceae > Simmondsia > Simmondsia chinensis. Next base: position 15,297,653 of record JAGTTD010000004.1, read on the forward strand.
CAATCTGAGTATAGTAGGTCAATATAGTGAAGAATGAAATTAGGGTTATCAATTACTAATGAATAATAGACATGGGCTTATAACAAACATGAACTACAAACTAATTTGTTAATTTAGCAAACACAACACAAACTACAAACATAAAAGAGACAAAATCTCTTTCAAGCTTTGTCAATCTAGCAAAAAAATTCAAAATCTGGGAATAGTGGGTAATGCAGCGAAGAACTGAATTACGGCTGTTAATCACCAATGAAAAATAGACATGGGTTTATAACAAACATGTACTACTAACTAATGTGTTAATTCAACAAACAAAGCATAAACTACCTTTATAAAGGGGACAAATTTGCTTTAAAGCTTTGTCAATCTATGTATAGCGGGTCAATATAGTGAAGAACGAAATTATGGTTGTTAATTACTAACGAATAACAGACATAGGCTTATAACAAACATGAACTACCAATTAATTTGTTAATTCAGCGAACACAACAAAAACTACTAACATAAAAGGGACAAAATCTCTTTCAAGCTTTGTCAATCTAGCAAAAAAATTCTAAATCTAGGTATGGTGGGTAATGCAACGAAGAATTGAATTACGGTTGTTAATCACCAATGAAAAATAGACATGGGTTTATAACAAACATGTACTACTAACTAATTTGTTAATTCAACAAACAAAGCATAAATTACCTTTATAAAGGGGACAAATTTGCTTTAAAGCTTTTTCAATCTATGTATAGCGGGTCAATACAGTGAAGAACGAAATTATGGTTGTTAATTACTAACGAATAACAGACATAGGCTTATAACAAACATGAACTACCAACTAATTTGTTAATTTAGCGAACACAACAAAAACTACTAACATAAAAGGGACACAATCTTTTTCTAGCTTTGTCAATCTAGGAAAAAATATTCAAAATCTAGGTATAAGTGGATCAATACAATGAAGAACCGAATTATAGTTGTTAATCACTAGTGAACAGTAGACTTGGGCTTATAACAAACACGAACTACCAACTAATTTGTTAATTCAGCAAACAAAACACAAATTACTAACATAAAAGGGACAAACTCGCTTTAAAGTTTTGTCAATCTAGCAAAAAATATTCAAAATTCGGATATAGTCGGTCAATACAGTGAAGAACTGAATTAGGGCTGTTAATCACGAATGAAAAACAAACATGGGCTTATAACAAACATGAACTACTAAATAAGTTGTTAATTCAACAAACAAAACACAAACTACCTACATAAAAGGGACAAATTTGGTTAGAAGCTTCATCAATCTAGCAAAAAAATATTCAAAATCTTGGTATAGTAGGTCAACATAGCGAAGAACAAAATTAGGTTGTTAATCTCCAACGAACAATAGACAAGGGCTTATAACGTACACGAACTACCAACTAATTTGTTAATTCAAGAAACATAACACGGACTACCAACATAAAACAGACAAATACGCTTTGGAACTGTTAAGATTCAAAGATTACACTTGGACCTTAACCTTGGTTGGGATAGTGAGTGTATGAGATAAGGAGAAAATTTAGAGTTAAGAAAAGATAAGAAGTGATAGGGAGATGAGAAGCACAGAGAAATATCAGTGATATCAATTTCATTCATCAAAGTTATGAGCTCTTCAAGAGACGCTCTACATATTTATACTAGCCATCCTTAGGATGGCTTAAGACTAAAGTATCTAGAGATACAATGATCCAAGACACATGGACTAATCGACTCAACCAACAACTAACTAACTAGCCGCCACTAATGACCGGCATTGACCACTAAGCTCTAGACTTCACTTATTACATGACTTAACCAAAGCTTAAGCTACTAATTACATCAAGACTTATTCTAATTACAATATCAACTAGCTAATACAACTCAATCGGCTAGATTCAACACCTTATTACATTTATACTCTATTTCATATGCCCCCTATTATGAGAATCATAACATTACTCCCTCCTTTACAAGTTTCTTGTCCCCAAGAATCAAGAAAAAAGTTGAAGCTTGAAGAACAAGTGCCACAATAGGAAACATGAGCTAAACATGAAGCAAATTGGTTGTAGAGCTGCAGCTACAAAAGTGCAGCATCTATGAACACATATAATGCAGATCAGGAACTGATTGTACTGCAACTGGAACTTGCTGAATTTTGTTGCAGCTGAAACACACCAATGATGAACTATGAGTATGACTCTTGTTTGTGCTCTTCAGGAGGTCTGCACTGATCCAACCAAACCATCCTAACATCAACAACACATCCACGACACCTCATGATGCAGTTAATATAGCTCAAAACTCTTTCTTTCTGCAGAGAACCATAAAACGCAACAACACTTCTTAATTTCTGCTTGTAGTATGCTGCACAACAGAATTTGAATGTCAGTATGCCCCATAGACCACATATGAAGTCTTTGAACGCCACTAACTCTGAATTGCAGCCAAAACAAGTAGAATCCTTGCTAAATTTGCAGCTTAAGAGAGCCTCCATCTTACTGGAATATTGCAGCAACAGTAGAACATTATAGAATGCAGGTCATGAAGTATTCCAGCCCCAAATCCCGATATTTGAGCTTGCATCAGATGAAGAACTCTCATCTGGTGGTCTTCCAAACTCAAACCAAGTGAACCAAGCATCAAAATCTGCTTGTAGACATTCCCAAGTGCAGCTCAAACAGCCCCATTTCTGCGTCATGGTAACAAAACACATTGAATTCCCATAAGAATGCAGCTGCAATCATTTCATCTTGGATCTTATCCAATATTTGTATTGCTTAAACATCCACTTACTAAACCATCTCAGACCAAGCTTAACAACCTCTTGATTGCCTTCCAAATCCACATGTTGTGCTGCAGAGCTCAAAATTACAGCTGTGAAAAACCGACACAACCCATAGTTGTGGATATGACAGAATTCAACTCGATTTCTGTCCATATGGAAGCTTCTTGATGCGAACAAGTTATGACATCTTCCCAAAGCCATATTAGCACCAACCACACTCAATGTGAGCAACTCATTCACTGCTGATGGAGAAGGAATTGTAATTCTCCAAGCCTTAACAACAGCTACCTTGAATTCTTGCTGTCCCATCTTGATTAATTGAGCACTTGTGATTTGGCTTGAAGTTATGGACTTTTGCTCCACCAAATCAAGTACTCATGGGTCTCAATTAATTTCCAAAAACGCAAGGTCTTCACTTGAATACCCAAAGCAACCCTATTGACAGAATGTCTTCTACAGTTCACAACTTCCAGTCTGTTCTCAAGATTTTCTTGGTTCCCATGCTCAATCGACCACCACTCTTGCCTCAAATGATCAAGCTTTGCTTTCTTGTAAACCATCTCAAACATGAGTAACAAATATAACAAGTGGAGACACCAAAAGAACTCCCGAACAGCTGTAAACTTTTTCAAACTCAGAGTTGATCTGTTCCAAACTTCCTTGCTGATATTCACTCTAATATCAGCTTGAGTTATCCTTGATGTTGCATTGATCTTTTCCATCCAAACATTGAGAAGATATTGAAGCTTGTGCATATAATTTTTCCATTCGGAACAACCACAGCAGATCACCCCAAACACATTCAGATTCAGTATCTGATCAGCAAACTTCAGTGGCTGTTTGTTCCAATTTTCAATTGCTATCACCTTATTCTTTACTTGGCTTTGTGCACCAGCTGTGAGGTCATACCAGAGGCCCAACACCCCTTCAAACCATCCATAATTCATCAACCAACTAACAACAATTACCATCCCTTCAAGGAAATGTTTTTGTAAGAACCTAAGCAACACCAATTTTGGAACAGCTAAAACTTTAGTGTCAGGAGAATTATGCAGCTTGCAACATGTATTATCCCTTTTTCCACCAATACTTGCACTGGCACTGAGTTATTCATCATCCAACAGTAGCACCAGATGCTTGGCTTCTCCAATCACTTGTAATTCATCCTTTCCCATATTAAAAGGAAGCTTGTCACAAGTACTTGCACTTAGATAAACCTTCTCTCCACACAAAAGCACACCTTGTTCTGCATCAGATAATACCTCAGCAGCACCAATTGATTTCCCAACAGAATCTAATTGTTCAGCAATGAAGATGTTTCGATTCTACATACCAGCTAGCCATGGAGTAATACTTAACAGATTTGATGATGTATTCACTGATATTACAGTAGTAGCATCTAATTTTTCAATTGAAATCAAAGATTTCGCTGTAACCAATCCTTGTATACTAGCATATATATCTGAACCTTGTATACCAGCATATACATCGGTAAAATCCGCATCTTGAGTTAGTTCTTGTTGATCATCAAGCATCCTAGGCTGCATCCTAGGCTGAAACACAACCTCCTGCTTCAATTTCGGCTTTGTAATCTTCTTTTTACCCCAAAAATCTTTCAACGCTTCATTTAGATGGTTCCTCTTCACTTTACTCTTTGCTTTTTTTATCATTCCCTTGACATGAAAATCGTATTCCCTGTCCAGAAGCATGTCATGCTGTAGCTCATCATCTACAAAATATTCTAACTCTAGCCAAGAGTCTTCATAATGATCATCTTGCTTAAACTCAGATTCCTCTAACATGTGTTCATCAATTTCAGCATTGTCATGGTCTACTTCATCTTCGACGGCAACTGATTCCACTCTAACCTTCTTATTTCACTCAACATTGAACTCCTGTTGTATAACGCTATCCCTTAGCTCATGGAACTCATTTGCATCAAGAACACCAGCACCATCTTGATTGATGTTTGTAAACTGATGAGCTGAATACTGCCAATTAAAAATTCGCTACAGCCGCTGTTTCATTTTCTGCCAGAACTCCTCGCGTTCTTGCCTCCATTCTTGCTTTATTTTCTCCCAATAATCACTCATCACTGATTGACAAGTGCCATCATCATCCATACCAGCCATATTTGCAATGAACAACAATGCTTCGATCAGGAACAACTCAGTTCGTAGAGATAAGAACCAACTCAGCTTGCGGGGAACAAAATTCAATTCGAATCACTTCAACCGATGATTGCTTAAAGAAATTATACTCCTTCGTTCGCAAAAAACAATCACTTACTAACGGTTCCACAATCGTCACTGATTACAAACCCTAATATGCAGAATTTTGCTCAGAGAACTCGAACAAAACCTAACTGCGATGTTTTCTTGAATAGTCAGACCTACAATTCTGAATTAAGCTTGATTCTAGATCGCAATCAAGTCCTCAACACAATATTCAAAGCAATCTTCATGAATGAAATCGGATTTCAACACTTTCGGTGCTCAGTTCAATGTCAGATTTTCGCCTAAGCAAATCTCAACTTAATAACATATAATTCTTAAGAATCAACGCAGATTCTGATGAATTCTCACCACTTCTATGCTTATCAACACAATTTCATCACAAACTAGCATCAAACACTAATTCTCATCGAATTGCAACCTGAAGTTCAGAAACCATTACCTCAACCTCAGTTACTGAATTGTAGAAACAGAATTAACCTCAATGCAGCTTGTTTCTGGTCTTTTGTTTTTTTTTTTGGTAAGCCAGCGAAACATATAGATGAAAGAAAATAAAACAATCTACAAGGGGCATACCCAAGGACACGGCCGAAGCCTACAAGTGTGAGGCAACGTCAAAGAAAAAACAGACAAGGTCCATACAACATACAACCAAAGTACAAACTAATGAAACAAAAAGAAACTAAGTCTCAAAACCCCAGTGCCGGAGCAACGAGGAGTGACGGTGAGCTCCTCTTAACGAAGAAGCAGCAAGTAAGCGGCTCCTGACCAAACCCGTAATCTCCTCTTGAACGGCCGCAACCGATCTGGACTGAGAACGCTGAACCCAAAGATTGCGCTCATACCAGATAGTATACACAGTCGCAGAGAGGCAGAGTCGAGCTATGATACTGCCAATCTCCCACCCCCTGAGATGCTGAGCAGCCCAAGAGACAAGAGCGTCCCAAGGAAGGGTAGGCCAAGCGATAGATGTACTCGGAGTGATAGAGCTCCCGACCGAGGCAGAAAAGGAACATGCGAAGAAGAGGTGCTCATGAGTCTCGTCAGCAGAACCACAGAGAACACAAGCACTCTGAACCTCTCGTGCTCTGAAATGCCGAAGTCGGTCCCGGGTCCAAAGTCGTTACCGAGAAGCGAGCCAAAGAATGAAGGATTGTTGCGGTACATGCATCTGAAACCATAGAAGGGGATGAACAGTGTCATCCGTTCTCCTACTCCGCAGCATCTCCCCAGCGGACTTGGTGGTGAACTTCCTCGAGGGGTCCCCTAACCACCGGATGGAGTCCGCTACACCAGCCTGAGGGCTAAAGCCAATCATGTCCCAGATGGGTCAGAGCTCCATGCAACCCTGTGGAAATCTCCACTGACCACCCTTAATAATGGATGAGACTCGAGCATCCCAATCAAGACCAGAAGAGGTGAGCAATCGAGCAGGGAAGCGCTTCGAAAGACTACCACATGGCAGCCAGTAATCTGTCCAAAGAGCAGTGTCAAGGCCGTCACCTATGACTTGATAAATCGCTCCAGAGCAAAGGCGGCGAACCGATAGAATCTGACACCAGCACCAAAAAGCAGAGCTCGTCGCCCGGATAGTCCAGAAGGTCCTCCCTCGAAGTCATTTTAGATGAATCCAACACGGCCAAATCGAAGAGGAGTCAGATAGAAGAAACCAGATATGCTTCATAATCGAAGCCTGATTCCACTTAGCAAGACGGCGAAGCCCAAGACCACCCTCTCGCTGAGGGTAGCACAAATGCCTCCAAGCGACCTTCGCCCCTCCCGGGGCCAATGAAGATCCTCTCCAAAGGAATGCCGCAAGAGTCGACTCGATCTTCCTGATCATCGTCTTCGGGAGCATGAAGATCGACGACCAGTAGACCTGAGTGGCAAAAAGAATAGACCGAATAAGCTGTAGGCGACCAGCATATAAAAGTCAGTGGGAGGTCCAGAGCCGTATACGAGAGAGGATGCGATCCAGCAGTGGCTTGCAGTCGATGTACGGTAGCCGAGAAGTGATAAGAGGTACGCCCAGATAGCGAATTGGGCACTGCCCAAGGCTGAAACCTAGAACACCCAGAATGTCCCGCTGAGTAGCAGAGTCCAACCCCGCGAGAAAAACTGAGCTCTTTGCTGCATTCGAGGAGAGCCCCGAGAGTACAGCAAAGCGGTCCAAAACCTCACAAATAACAGAGACACTACCCATATCACCTTGACAGAAGATCATCAAGTCATCAGCAAAACACAGGTGTGTCAACCCAGTGCGACGGCAGCACGGATAATAACGAAAGCGCAGGTCATCAATGGCATGGTGGAGCAGCCCTGGAGGACCCTCCATAGCGATAACAAATAGGCAAGGAGAGAGAGGGTCACCCTGACGGACACCCCGACTGGAGCGAAAGAACCCCTGAATTTCGCCATTAATGGCGATAGAAAAGCGGGCGGTAGAGAGGCACTCACGGATCCAACCAATCATGACCTCGAGTATCCCCATACTCCTCATCCCAGCTAGAATGAAATCCCACCGAACAGTATCAAAAGCCTTACGGATATCGACCTTCAGTGCACAATGGGGCGAGACCTGAAGGTGGTAACCGCTCATCAACTCCTGTGTCAAAAGGATGCTATCAGAGATCCAACGACCCCGAACAAACGCTGTCTGAGCATCACCGATCAACACGGGAAGGACACCCTTCAACCTGTTTGCAATGATCTTTGTGATACACTTGTAGATCATATTGCAACAGGAGATAGGGCGGAAGTCGCCAAAGGTGGAAGGAGACTCCACTTTAGGCACGAGACATATCCTAGTGGCGTCGGGGCACCCAGCATGTGCCCTGAGATGAAGAAAGACTGCACAGCCCTAATCACTGCTCCCCCGATCACCTCCCCGGCCCTCTTAAAAAAGAGGGAGGTGTAACCATCAGGCCCCGGGACCCTGTCATCACCTATGGAAAAAAGAACATCTCGGACCTCCGCAGCAGTGACTGTGGAGATAAGCGGGTGAGCCTGATCCTCCGAACGCGAGCCTCAAAAATGTCAGAAACATCCTCAGATAACGGACCACCTAGCTTAGTCAACAAATCCTGGAAGAAGGCAATCCCGGCATGGGAGATCAACTGCGGATCGTAAGTCCTCACACCATCGGAACCAATAATCGACGAGATCCGGTTCCGGGCCTGCCGATGGAGAACAGACCGATGAAAGAACTGAGTGCTCTGATCTCCAAGCGAAAGCCATTGAATACGCGACTTCTGACGGTAGAATGCCTCCTCATCCCGACACAAAGCTGAATACTCATGCAAAAGATGGCGCTGCTCCAGACATAGAGAAGGACTCTCAGGGTCCTCATCCAAGGCCCTCTGGCTGATGGCCCAAGCATCACGGGCCACCTTGACTCTAGCTGAGATGTGACTATAATGGCGGGCGTTGAGGGCCTTCAACTCACACTTCAGCAGCTTCAGCTTCTAAGTAAGTTGATACATCGGAGTACCCTCAACACAGGTGTCCCAGACTCGTCTGACCGTAGGAAGGAAGTCCTCGTGATCAGCCCAAAAGTTGAAGAACTTGAAAGGAAGTCGTAGGGCACGACGTTCCACAAGCCCTCGAACAATAATGGCACTGTGGTTTGAGACAACATGAATCGCAAGGAACTCCGCGGATGTGATAGGGAAGTCACGAAGCCAACCCTCACTGACTAGACACCAGTCAAGCCGCTTGAGAATCAAGCGGTCAGCCTCGGGCCCATTGGACCATGTAAAGTGAAGACCCGAAGAGGATATAGGTGTAAGCTCAGCCTCAGTAAGACAGTCCTGAAAGTCGTCCATGTGACCTGGCCAACCCTCTTGGCCGCCGCATCGATCAGAAAGACTAAGGATGGCATTGAAATCCCAAGAATGAGCCAAGGCTCACCTAAGAGACTCAAGCTAGTGCTCCGAATATAGTCCCATAAAGCTCCACGAGGACCCGGCTCATTAAAGTCGTAAACAAAAGTAGCGAGAAAGCTCACAACCCTAGAGAGATTGGAGATATGACAAGTAGGGAACTGGTCCCCTCCTCAAATGAGCACGACTCTATGAACGCTCGGATCCCAAGCAACGATAATGCGACACCGCGTAGGGCAAACCCCACTTAAGAGATGACTCCACCCATCGGCACAACGAGCAATCACCGCCTCAACATCAAAAGGTTTGGTTTTGGTCTCGACCAAACCAATGACAGATAAGCAATTGGAAGAAATCCAATCATGGACAGCTCGGGAAGATTGGGGACTGTTAAGCCCCCTAATATTCCAACAATCAACCACCATGATGAAATAATCAAGTGGGGGCGTGGCCTGCACGCGTGGCCGCACGAGTAATTGGCCTCCTCGGGCCCTCAACGGCAACGTCAACATATGGGGAAGTGGAAGTGTCCGACATACTCTCAGATTGGTACGATGTGTCTAGGCTTGGCACACTTGCCCACCGATTCAAGGAATGTAACAGAGGGGTAGTGACTCCAAGAATGCCATCCTGAGCCATCTCCACCTCAATAGGAACATCAACGATCTCGAAGTCCTCTCGAAGAGGGGTGGGAACAAAATCAGCCAAAGTCCGAGGCGAAAGAGAAACCGACCTAGAATCCGAAAGACCTGTACGAGTTCTAGCACTCGCCTCCCTAGCGTCCAAGCCAACCGCCCCCCTCAGCTCAACGGTACCAACCATGCGTGGGCTAGGAGGCACCAAATGGTCCACACATCGATCAGCACCAAGCCCGAAAGATCCAACAGTCGGCCCACGACTAACACCCCTAGAAGAAAGCCCCTCCAAAACGGGCCCATTCCAACTAGTGTGAAGAACGGGCTCGACCCTAGGAGAAAGCCCCTCCAAAGCGGGCCCATTCCCCCTAGGAGAGACAACGGGTAGGTCACCAGAGGGGAGCCTGTTATGAATCGTTAGAATTTAATTGTAATTTCTGGTAGTAGTGGCTGGTTATTGTCCCAAATGTTTAGTTGTATGTTTTTAAGTGTTAGTTAAGTCGGTTTTAGGCGCCAAAAGAGGTTAGTGGTCAAATGCGGGTCAAACTTGGTGGCTTGCTGCAGTAATTGGTGGGAATAGCTGTTATTTGGGGTTTAGTCGGTTTGTTCTTGATGCATTGTATCCAAAGGTCTATAAATAGGATCTTAAACATGTAATTCAATCATTTAATGAATGTAAACTAATTTTCTTTTCGAAATTCTCTCTCTTTTCTCATCTCATTCTCTACTTCTTATCCCCTTTCACTTCTCTTCTCACCTTAACTCTTTCTTCTACAAGGGTAGACTTTCAATTCCTAATTTGTAGCTAATAATTGGCATCAGAGCTGGTTCAAGCAATCAATTGATTGATTGAGGCTGGCAAAATCAAAGAAGAACATGATCGAAGGTGTGAGAACCAGATCTGGAGCAGGAGGCGCCAGTGCACCTGGTTCTGCAATGGATTTTGTTGCTGCAGTTACAAGTTTTGGTGCTAATGTATCAAGTGATCATCACCGGGAGTTGAATGAAAAGTTCAAACAGCTGAATGCTAAGTTTGATCTGCAGCAAATCGAGCTGAATGCTAAGTTTGATTAGCAGCATCTCGAGAATATGTAGAGGAATGATAGCATTCAGTAAATGTTGAAGTTGATTTTGGATAAAGACTCGAATAAGGAAGAACGACTGCAACAAATTGAAGAGAAAATTGAAAAATTGCGAGATCAGGTTAATAAACAAAGAGAATCAAGTGTTGATGCGATCTTGAAGCCTGCAAGTCAGATCTTTCATCAGAAGGATACCGATCAGCAGTAAGATAATGTTGACAGGCCTAAGATTCTGGTGAGGAACCGTGGCAAATCTCCGATAGTGTAGGCGACTGTAGGACCTTCAATTAATATCAGCTCCCTAACTGACTTAACTAGCGCACATTATTGGCGCCAAAAATTACTTTGAATCCTACGGTTATTACATCAGCAAAACATTAACACTTTGACACTCAAAAATGAAATAGAATCATAACAATTCCTTCCCCTATTGATCATTCTTGTCCCAAGAATGGAAGGATGGAAATTGACTTTGAAGGAACTAAAGATTTTCCCAAGTGGAATCTTCCTCAACTAAGGTGCTCCACATTACCAGAACTTCCTTTATCAGCTTCCCTCCTTGCTATAAAACTCGAGAATCCAATATAGCAGCAGGTACCTGCAAAAGAGTTCCACTGGAGCCAATTTCTGGAGGGTTAGGAGAGCAAGACTTCCCTCATTCCCCATGTTTCTTCAGGAAAGAAACATGGAACATCGGATGAACATATGAATCAGGTGGAAGCTCTAATCGATAAGCAGGATTCATTTGCAAACTTCTAGAGAGAGAAACAAGAGAGAGAAACTTTCTAAAGGCGATTTTCGGCCGCCGCGTGCAGGTGGCGCATGGCCGTGCGTGGGGGTGATTAGCAGAATTTGTCCCGACATTTAAGGGCGCGTGGAGAGTCGTACGGCGGCAGTCTTTGCAGATTTGGATTCCTCGGCTCGTGTTCTTTCATGTGGTGTAGTCATTTAACTAATTTGAGCACTGTTTTTAAGGACGAAACACAGGTGAGAGAGGGGGTTGTGGAGTGTGGTCGTGGTGCTTCGTCAGAAGCGTTTCCTTGTGATATCTCGCCCTAACTCCAGTGGGCATCGTCTTTCATCCTATCTTGAATCTGTAGCACAAGATTCCAGTGCAAGAAGAGGTTAGTTGACATTGGACCCAAGCTTTCTCTCTCTTTCTCCCATGGCGGCTGTGCAAGCATGCTAGGGTTTTTTTTCACACTTTTGGAAAGTTTACAAAGGAATCTCCCAGATTTTGCAGGATTTGAAAGGTTCGGATTTGGTGGATCCAATCCCTAAAATCTCGCTCCTTCCTTTCTTGGTGTCTTTTTTGAATTTTTCAGGTTTTCTGGTGGGGATGGTGGCAAGTGGGTTGTTCTTGCGTCCGAAAATCAAAAAAAAATTTTCTGGTGGGGATGGTGGCAAGTGGGTTGTTCTTGCGTCCGAAAATCAAAAAAAATTCTTTTTCCTTTTCCTTGGACTTGGTTTTCATCCCCCTATACCGTAACACCGGGATTGTCTGTTGGTTGAGAAGCCTAATGGTGATGGAACGGATGGGCCTTCTACTTCTTCCATTACCAATGAACTCTCTTTACATTTTGTCCCTCCTTATCATATCAATGGTAAGGTTGTTACATCTATCGTTGGGTACAATACAGAGCTGGCCACTGCCCTTTGGGACCGTACCTCTGTGGGCCATGTCTTTTGTGGCCGGGTTGCGTATTCTCAATGTTTAGCTATAATAAAATTGCTATGGGGGTCAAAGCGTCTTGAATGTGTCCTCTCTGATGATGGGGTTTTCTACTTCAGTTTCAACACCTTTGAGGCATCTGAGAAAGCCCTTCAGGGTGGCCCTTGGCACCTTAAAGGTTACAATATCTACCTCGAGTGTTGGACGGGTAGTCTTCTACCCATGCGTAATCTCCCTTCTATACCTATTTGGATTCAACTCCATGGCTTGCACCTGTCTATGCGGACAAAGGAGACCCTTAGTGCTATTGCTAGTGGTGTCGACACCCCTCTCTACATGGACAAGCCAACTTTTGAGGTCACGATTATGAATTATAAAAGGGTTTGTGTTCAACTCGACACCAAAGTTACACCGGTCAAGGAATTGCACGTTGACTATGGAGATGATGAGTTGTTCCCTATCGAGGTGAGGTATGAATGTCTCCCTTAACATTGTCAATCTTGTCATGTTTTTGGCCACTCATGCCAAGACCCAAAAAATCCGGCTAAAAAGGCCAGGAAAAAGAGCCAGAAAAAGAAGGGCCACCGGAAGGTGGCAGCCGGCGACAGTGTTGCGACTGGGGTGCCTGTCAATGGGCCGTCGGACAGTACTTTGGCTTGCGTTGTGGGCCTTAATAGCGGGCCCATCTACGGTGAGGCTTGTGGGCCTTAGGATGAGGCTAACAAGCTGCATTGTGACGGGCCTTGGGCTGGGTTGCTTAAAGGAGAGAGTGATGTTCATCTTGGGCCTAATGATGGGCCTTTAGTTGTTGTTGGTCTTGAAGATAATGGGTTGTGTGTTGAGGTTGATGTTCAGAATGGACCACTGGTTGCAGGCCTTCCTTCTTCTTCTTGGGCCATGCCACCATCAGCTTCTGTGCCTCGGTTTGGGTCTCAGAGTGGGCTTGGCTCTCCCCCTCCAATTGGTGAGGGTTCCCCACTAGTCTGGGCCTAACGGCCCAGATCTGGCCTCACGGTCCTCCCCTGTGCATGGTAGGGCCGTGTCTTGTGCTGGGCAGCAAGGCCCAGCCCTTGGTGCTGGCCCCCTCTCGGTTACCACTGAGCCCAGCACGGGCTCAGTTTCTCACTCCTAACCCGGGCCCGCTCGGGTTGGTGATTATTTGGGCCTTTCGGAATTTCGATTGGATGCTGCTTCATCTACCCATGAGGACTTGAGTCGTGCTATGGTTCTGGTTGAAATTATTGATGCTCAGGACGACTTGTTTGGGCTTGTAGAGCCTAACTTGTGTGGCATAAACATGAAAGCAAGCATTCCAAATAACTGCACCGTGAGTTCCAGTGACAGGACACCTATACGGACATTGTTACTGCTATTGGGCCTGAAGAGACTTTAGCGATTCATTCTCAGATTGAAGGTTGGATGACTATGGGGGCTTCGAAGAAGCAAACTCAAGTCAACAACAAGAAATCGAAGGGCAAGAAGAAATCCTTACTTTTTTCGGCACACTTGTTTAGGATTTACTTTGATGTTTTGTACTTCATGTATTTCCTTTGTTTCCTTACTAGAGGCTTGTACTTGGGGGTTTTCTCTTTTATGATCCTTTGTATTTCCTCTTGATTTGATTTTGCTTGTTTTACATTCTTTGATGGTTTGCTTTGTAGGCTTCGGCCGTGTTTGGGGGTATGCCCCTTTTACTCTTGTACGATGCTTTTTTTATATATACAACTAACTTATAAAAAAAAAATGAAAAAAAAACTCTAATCGATAAGCAACCTTGCCCAACCTCTCAAGTATCTTCTAGGGAACGAAAGACTAAGCTAACATCTCTTACACTTAAGGCCACTACTCTTGCACTGTCCCTAACCATTAGGTACAACTCCCCATCATGTAGCCTTTTGGTTAGCCTGAGCCCCTGTAACATATTAACGACATGGTCGGTTGAAACTGAGCCCACACACCAGAAACCTGGTGGACCCTCAACTGTGCATGTGAGATATTAACATATCTTCTCCAGATGACTTAGTAGTCTTTTATAAGAAGAGAAGCTAAGTACTTAGTGCAGTTTTTTTCCTTCCTGTGGTCAATTTTTCCCACAAAAGAAATACTTTCCTTTTGACGACCTTTTTATGGACTTCATTGCTACACTAGCAACCTTGTCCTTGCCATTCTTTCTAGTATGTCCCTTGTGAGTAATGACTAAGTCTAACTTATTTTTCCAGGCAAAGTAATTTGGTCCAGAGAGTACATCATAAATTAGAAAAGAATGAAGCTTACTGGCCGTATCTATTCTAAAAAACACTGTAAATGTAAACATTTTTGTAACTGTCTAACAAGAGTCTTGTATAATGCAGTAATATCTATTATTTTATTTTAGCATACACTATAAGCCAGATTTCCACCAAACTGTACTATCACGCATGCAATCATGACCCAAACATACCACTCTTTACTCCCCAGCAGCGAGGACGCACGAAGCTAACTATTCTCAATTAACCTGTTTTCTCGTAACTCTTACTAAACATGATTAACTCACTACTTTACCTTAATCTCATTCTAAAATTAACCATAATTAATTAATTAATTTGTTCAAAACATCATCATTTTACAATATCGATTATCACATAATCTTTCTTTAGAATCTCATTCAAAATTTATTCAATCAACTTAATTAATTAATTTTTTATTTTAAAAAATGGTACCATAGATTATCTCATAACCTATTCTTTAGAATCCTATTCTAAAACTAAATAAATTAAAATGAATTAGCTTAATTTTTTAATTAAAATAACACTGAAATTTAGATTATCTCACAATCTATTTTTATAATCTAATTCTAAAATTAATTTAATTAATGAAATTAATTTTATATAAAATTAGAAGTGATTTAGAGCTTAGACTATCTCATAGTCTATTTTTAGAATCTCATTCTAAAATTAACTTAGATTATCTCATAGTCTATTTTAAAAAAATTATTCTGAAATAACTTTTATTTAAAATAATATTGATTTACAACTTAGATTAAGAAATTATTTAATAAAACATTTAATTTAATTATTATGTAATTCACTACTGACGTCTACATGCCCCCAAAAATAAATAAATAAATAAATTTTGTTTTAAACTTCGCTGACGTCAGTGCTTACGTAGTCAGATTTTTCTAATTAAAATATTAAAATATTTTATTTAAAATTAATTGAATCTAATCTCATTAGATCAACTTTATACAATTTCGTAAAAATCTAATCTTATTAGATCAACTTTATCAGATTTTATAAAAATTAATTGAATCTAATCTCATTAGATCAATTTTATCTGATTTCAAAACTCATGAATAAATATGCAAAATCTCATCATGCGTATAATATGCATATAATTTCATCAATTGGCAAATCCGAAGTAACAAATAATTCTTCAGTGATTTAAACAATTTAAATAAAATAATTAACTATTAATTAATTAACGATTTAAATTGTTACTTTATATAATCTTAATTAACTATTAATTTGTCAATGATTTAAATAATTTAAATCGTTACATTGTACAATCATCTTAACTAAATATTAAGTCATTATTGATTTGAACAATTTAAATCGAACTATAGGTTATAATCAATGTCAAATTAAACTGACACTCCATCTCAATAAAATATCTATTTTATTAAAATGCAAATGTATTTATTTCGATCTTATTATATCTGTTTCAGTCTTATAACTCGGCAGGCCAATGGGCCACATGCACGAAACACACTTCCAAGGCCACGGGGCACGTAACAGGCTTGTGCCCGTAGTTGCACCCACATGCCTCGGCTGTTCCATTCCGTGCGCGTAGCCCACAGGGTGGCTTGGGGCCCCACAAAGGGACACGATCCGCAGCGCTGTGTTGAGTCGTCCATGAGGCCGTGCTATCGAAGCTTACTGAAGTGGGCAGAGTCCTCATCGCGGGTGGAGTCCCGATTGTCGTACCTCATGTTCCCACTCCAATCATGAAGCCCACAAGGTCATCATGACAAGTCGAAGCGGACGAGGTCACCTTGTAATTCAACGGCCCTGCAAGGCCACACACACTCGGTGCACTTACGAGGCTCGCTTGCCCCGGTGCTCGTGCAACATGTACGAAGCCCGTCCCACCTTGCACACCACGAAAATGACATGGCCCCACCCTATTTTCACCTCGTCCGTCATCATGCAACGCTTTCAGAGCGCACTAGCATAGCAACAACACGTCACTATATTAAGCCGGTAGCTGTGCCCCCATGCCATGCACTAGCACTGCGAGCATGACTCCCTTAGGGCATTCCGACACCGATCTCAAAATCTGAACTGGGCCAGGGTTTTTTGGTGGTGATCTAGGAGAGGGCACATGCTTTGAAGCTTCAACACGTCCGAGACAAGCCAAGGCACAAGGCCACGGCAGCCAAGGTTGCGAACAGGCTTCCTAAGCAAACAACCAAGCACCTCTCCTATATATATATATATATGCAAAATTGGACTCCATAGACCTGGCATGAGTAAACATACAAGGTCCCAAACATATTGGGGTTTTTTGAAATTCCAAGAGGTTTGATGGAAAGTTCTTGTTACTTTTATGATGAAAAAAAATGATCCACGTTAAGAAATGTTTCTAGAATTTTTCAAGCACCCGAGTTATTTTTTATGAATTTTCAAAGAAATAAAATCACAAAAAGTCAGAAAAACAGAGGCAAATCAGAAAAAATAAGGGAAAATACGACAAAAGTAGGAAAAGAATTGGGAAGCACGAGAAATATATATTTGACAAAAATTTAGTGCCTCGACCCTCAGATCGGGTGGCAGTGGCCTTCGGAAGACATCGCCCGAGGACTTCCACAAACATGCAAGTGCCTTTTTTTGTTGGGGCTTGATGGCATGCTTATGCAGATCCTAGGCTTACAACAACAACAGCCCAATGCCTTCAAGGGCTCCAGCATCAGTAGGGTCTAGGGGGGTAGATGTACGCAGCCTTCCTCCTTCCGGGGCTACCCTGAAGGAAGGTTGTTTCCGAGGACCCCCAACCTGATAATAGTTGTGTCCCATAATGGACTTACGGTAGTTTCCAAGAGTCGCCACCCCCTCCCGGCATCCGACAAACGCATTGATTTAAAAGTAGGCAGTTGTAGTTGTGCGAAAGCATCATGTTTCCTGCTCATTAGGGGAAATCAATCACTCATAGAGGGGCTCCTTTGGCTATTGAACTGCAGGAACGCAGAACTTATGAGGGAAAAAAAAAAGCCTATATAGGGGTCTTGCAAGAAGTTGGGGATCCCGCGACTGGGGCGTCCCAACACAGTGAGGCTGCTTTGCCTCTTGAATTCACGACATAAGAGAATAAAAACCTCCACCATGAATAAGCAGGTACTTAAGAAAGTTGGGAATAAGTAATCCCAACACAACACAACACACTAAGGGGAGTAGGACGCTGGGACCCAACCCGAGCGTCGGACTCGCGTGCCCCAGGCGCTCGGACATGCGCGCGCCAAAACCGAATGGGGGGACATGTGCGTGCGCCAGACTCCGGCACTAGGATGACTCCAATGGTACGAGGAACCCCTTGTGTTTCTTCACTGATGCTGGGAATAAGTTCACGAGCACTAAAGGAAGAGAAGCGGCACATGACAACGGGCCAGTTCACCAACCAACCGTGCCAAAAGGTACAGAAAAAACACCGAAACAAAAAGAATAAGGCTCCCTCACGTGCCACGCACTGCCTTACGTGCACCGTGCCTAGTTTTTTGTGCCAAGTGCCCAAGTGCACGGGTACCGGTGTGTGCACGTAGTGATTTTTGCAAGGGACGAGGGTTGCACAGGTGCCATGCACCGCCCTCGTGAGCGCCGTGCCTCATGCCTCGTGCCTCATGCCAAATGCCTAAGTGCCAAGGTAGGCGAGTGTGTGGGTAAGGGTGCATGCACGCGATGCGCACATAGGTTGATTTGTGCAAGGGACAAGCTTCACTCCTGTGCTAGGACCACGGGTCATGGGCGCTGGAGCATTAGTCGTGGGTCGTGCACGTGGGACTCGAACCGTTTGTTAGGCCTCTGCGGCATAGCGGGCACGAGGCTGTTTAGGGTCTTGTGGCGCAGCGGCCCGTACATATGCTAAACTGGCATCTATGGGGATGGCACGAGAAAGCATGGAACGTGCTCCTGCAATCATTTATGGTTTTTTTAATATTCTACCAAGTTTTATAAGGATTCCTTTTTGCCATCTCGAAGAGAAACATACGATCTGCACGTAAGAATTTTTTGGTATTTTTCTGGGGCCTGAGCTATTTTTTAGGACTTTTGCCTGATTTAAATGGTAAGAAAATGCTTAAAATAGTTGAAATAATTATTGAGGGAGGAGCATGAGAGCGAAAAATAGGAACACCTTGGGTCAAGCCTCCATGATATTCCCACTTTGTGCGGCCGCCCGGGGGGGGGGGGGGGGTTGAAGCAACGTAGGGCCGAATGTCGGTAGATCGTGGCAAGAAGGCCACCCTGCCACTTACAATACCCCTTCATATATTTAAGTCATCCGCAAAGGATTCAACCCACCGTTCCGTAGGTTAAAGCAAGTGCCCGTAATGCATCCCCCGTGGCGGTTTGGCCGAAAGCAAGTGCCCTTGGAAGCCGAAGCCATAACTGCAGGTCAGCAATTGGGCGGCGGGCACATGCTTCGCTTCTAGCCTGGATTCTGACTTGAGGAGTTCAGTCATAATCCAGCTGTTGGGACGAATTTGAAATTTTTTTTCCCGAATTTAATAAACTTAATGCAACGAAAGGGTTGAAAATTCTTAATTTTAAACCATAGGTTGATTTAAAATTCCTAATTTTAAATCTACAAATCTACATATTTAAATTCCTAATTTAAATCTATAGGCCTTTGCTCTTTTACATTCATAACAATAACAGGAACTTAAATAAGGCATAATAAGAAAAACTGAAAATTTATAGAAGAGCGAACACTAAAAGAGAAAGAAAGAAAGACACACCCGAAATTGCTCAAAAATAAGAATATCATATTAAATAACTCCAAGAATAATAGCAAACTCCGAGAAATTGGAGGAAACCGAGACATAGTTGCCTTCTATGTAACGACCTTGAACCACTGTGACACTGGGGTCTGGAAAATATTAGAGTGTAGGAAGAAAATTTTTAATGGAAATGTTTCTCTCTATTTAGGTCCCCAAAAGTCAACACTTTCTAAAGCCTTTAATTTTTAATTGGATACCAAACCTTGAAATAGATACCTCTATTTATAGTAATATATCGGAGCAAAAAATTGCTGAAATTTCGATGGGCGATGCAAATATTTAAATCAAAACGCATTGTTTCGTACAAAAGTAAAGTTAAAACGATGCATTTTACCCATCTCTAAATCACGCCCTTTTACTTTCAAAACGCGTGCCACGTGTCGTGTGGCGAATGGTCCGCGCCTGAAGAATCCTTATTATTCATAAAGTAGTTGAGCCCAAACTGAGCAAAAGAGCAGGACAGAGAGCTGAGGATGATATCTTGGTGATATTGAATATCAATCTTAGCACCGAGAATCTCCAGCTTAGATAAGTACACCCTCATTTTCATGACGTGGTCCTGAACTAGAGACCCTTTCTGACATCCTCATGTTCAAGAGCCTCGTCATCAATTATTGCTTAACTGCCCTATCTTTACTACCAAACATTTCCTTTAAATGTTTGATCATCTAAACTACTGTTTCCATATCAAGTATCTGATGCTTGCGAACATTTGTCACTGAAGCCAAAATTTAGCATTTGGCTAACTCATTTGCCCATTCCAGCATTCGTAACGCTCTTTAACAGCAGCTGTAGAATTATTAGCGGGCAACGCAAGTCAAGCATCAGTGAGAAAAGGGAATGACTGAGGCGAAGTCCCCCAGTCCTCATAGATTTGCCACCAGAATAAGGAAATGAGTAAGGCGAAATCTATTGGCCCAAAAATGATTTGCCCCTAAAATAAGGAAATGACTGAGGTGAAGTCTCCCAGTCCTAGAATAATTTGTCACCAGAATAAGTAAACGACTGAGGTGAAGTCTATTGGCCCTAAAATGATTTGCCCTTAAAATAAAGAAGTGACTGAGGCAAAGTCTCCTAGTCCTAGAATAATTTGTCACTAGAATAAGGAAACAACTGAGATGAAGTCCCCTAGCCCGAAAAATAATTTGCACCACCACTATAGAAACAACTGAGGCGAAGTCCCCCAATCTTCAAAAGATTTACGCCATCGTTAAAATGAAGTTCGGGCTGTGAATGGGGATGAAGTTTCCCAGCCTTGAAATGATTTGTGCCATCATTGAAGTGAAGTTCAGGCGGTGTATGGGAACAAAGCCCCTTAACCCTAAAATGATTTACGCAATCATGAATAGGGAATCACAAATGAAGGCAAAGTCTTCCGGCTCCCCCTGTTTATGAAATTATTCTTGACTTCGATGCATTTTTGATTTTTGATTTTTCTTGATTTAACGAGGCTGAACGGTAGCTCCTAAAAGGTACTTATCATATGGCCTCGTTTGGTTTCAAGAGATGTTGATATTGCGCCATTTATGAAGTAAGTCAAGTATGGTGGAATTTTGTCTTTTTGACTAAATAGCCCTTGCTAGTCTTTTTGTGGGTGAACAATTTCCACGTTGGCACAAGGCTAGCAGCATATTGAGGGGCCCGCGTGGCAACCCATGGGGACTCCTCTGACGCCAAAGTTAGTGTTTATCTTAAGAAGTAATAATGAATGTAGGTAAAAAATACATATAATAAACATAAAGGACTTAGCCTAAGAAGAGAAGGGGGCCTGGGCGGTTATAACTCTGGAGAGATGATCATGAAGAACGAAAGGAGGTTGAGGCGTGGGGTGGTCTACCTCAGACGAGGCTCGCCTTTGGGGCAGAGAGAGCATAAGAGAGAATGTACTCTTGTGGCCTGGGGTTGAGAAGGGGATGAAAGGCCCCCTCCCCCTTTATATAGAATTCTAGGCCGATAATGGCTTATCGGTACTCACTGGTCAATACTCGCTGGTTGGTAATGGCTGGTCGATACTCGTTAGTGGGTAATGGTCGGTCAGCACTCACTGGTCAGTAATGGCTGGTCGGTAATAGCTAGTTGGTAATGGCGGATCAATACTCGCTAGTGGTTAATGGATGGTCAGTTCTCGCAGGTCGGTAATGACTGGTCAACAATGGCTAGTCGGTAATGGCTGGTTGGTACTCAGTGGTCGGTACTTGCTGGCCGTTACTTGCCAGTCGATAACGCCTGGTCGGAAATGCCTAGTCGGTCGTGTCTTGGCTAGTAAATACCGGGCGAGTCTTACAATACCGGGGGCTGGTCAACAGAGGCCGATCAAGCATGGTGGTCAACCAAGGGCTGTCAAACTTGGGTATGCCTAGTCTTTGTGCTTGCAAGTGTTTGGCTGAGTAACTATCAAGCTATTGGCGCTAAACATATAAAATACTAGGCTAATATTTTATAATATTGGGCTAAAACACTTTCCTTCTTAATAAAATCTAAATTTTAGTAAATCGCAAGTCTTTTTATTTTGATCATATTATAGCTACTCATGTATATTATGAATGCATTCAGTGGCTGGTTTTGATACCAATTGTTGGGACGAATTTGAAAATTTATCTAATTTAATAAATTTAACATTGTGGAAGGGTTTAAAATTCTTCATCTTAAACCTAAAGTTGATTTAAAACTCCTAATGTTAAATCTATGAATCTAAATTTCTATTCTAAATCTATAGGCTTTTACTCTAGTTCATTCACAATCGTAACATGAACTTAAAATGGCCATAATAAGAAAAATTGTAAATAAAAAGAAAAGCAAAAACTAAAAGTGAAGGAAAGAAAGACATACTAGGAATTGCTCTAGAATAAGGATGCAGGATTAAATAACTCCAAGAATAATAATGAACTCCGAGAAAGCAACTGAGACTCAGCTGTATAAAGAAAACTTTCAGCGAAAATTTTTCTCTACAATTAGGTCCTCGAAAGTCAACACTTTCTAAAACTCTTAATTTTTAATTGGATGCCAAACCTTAAAATAAGTACCTCTATATATAGTAGTATACCGGCGCAAAAAATTGTTGAATTTTGATATGGGATGCAAATATTTGAAACAAAACTCATTATTTTGTGCAAAAGTAAAGTTAAAAAGCCGCATTTTACCCATATCAAAATTACCCCCTTTCACTTCTAATAAGCGCACGTGTCGCATGGTTATTGGTCCGCACCTGAGGTTACCCATCTCCAAAATAATCTGCGGGTTAATCTCATAAACAACTTAGAACAAACATGTAAATTATAGTCAGAGGACTACACCCATCTAATGGATGTAACTAAAAAGATAATCACATGCAGTATATATGCTCACTTACATAAATGTAGCAAGAAAATGATAAGGACATTGATTTTATTCTTTTATAAAATAACATTTAGAGGGTAAAGTTTGAATTTCCAGGACATCGTTCCTAATACCAGCTCACGGTAGCTTCGCGCCAATTGCTTCTACACCAACAGCGATGATCAATTGTGCGAATGCACAATTCCTTTCGTAGTAGGTTGAATTACCATCGTGACACTGTCATCAGTAAGGTTAAACAAACTTGTCTCACAACGGTCTAAACCTAGCTCATGTTCCCTATTAGTGGGTAAATAATACAACACTTCATGAATTCTGCTTCATAATTATAGGAAAAGACGACATCGTAGGATCAATAAGCAGCGTCACTAGGAATGCTTGGTTGCCACAAGCCAGTTATCCCTAGGGTAATTTTTCTACCACCTCTTGCTTCAAACTCAAAGGTCTAAAGTATCATTAGGCCACGGTTTCACAGTTCATATTTTTAATGAAAATCAGAATCAAATGGACCTTTACCCTTCGATTCCACACGAGAACTCGGTTCTCATTGAGCTCATCTTAGGACACCAGCATTATCTTTTAATAGATCTGCTGCCCCAGACAAGCTCCCCACCTAACATTATTCTTCGCCCGGATTAGCCTAAAGGCCGGACCTTAATTCTAAAAAGAGATGTCCCATCTTTGACTCTTGGATTTACTAAAATAACTTTAAAAGCAGTGGTATTTAACCGTCACCTGAGGGGTCCCACTTATACTACACCAATCAAATCATTTCACAAAGCCGGACTAGAGTCAAGCAAAACCCGGTCTTCTTTCCTTCCCAAGTTTGCCAAGCCCGTTCCCTTGGTTATGGTTTTGCTAGATAGCAAACAAGGAGAGTGGGAATCTCCATAATCCATTCATGCACATAACTAATTAGTTAACATGGCATTTGGCTACCTTAAGAGAGTCAAAGTTACTCCCGCTGTTTAGCCGTGCTTGGTAGAATTTCTTCACCTTGACCTTTAGAGCATTGGGTAGAAAATCATATTGAGTGGACCACTGCAATGCTTTTTTTTAATTAAACAGTCAGATTCCTAATATTCATACCAGTTCAGAGTTGACTGTTCGACGCCCGGGGAAGGACCCCACGGGTGCAGCTCAAGCATTCCACCGAAAGCCGATGGGTTTGACATTGGGACCCCCGCGCCGAGCCCTCAGAGCGAATCCTTTTCCCGAAGTTATGAATGCATTTTGCTTACTTTGCTTGACTATGTTTTTACATCGACCAAAGGTTGTTTACCTTGGAGGCTTGATGCGGTTATGAGTGCGACCAGGCATAGTCTGCACTTGGACTTCCAGATTTTAAAGGATTGCCGGGGGCCCACCAGAATCCATGCGACATGTGGTACTCTTCGACCCGCTAGTCCATACCTCCAGCTGAGCCATTTCTAGGGTGCACAGGTTGTTAAACTAAAAAGATAACTCTTTCTGAAGCCCCCGCTAACATCATCAGACTTCCTAACGCTGTCGGAAACCACCACGTCACAATTCATAAATTTTAACCCAATTCTGTTTCGCAACACACGCAAAATGCGGTGTCGGATAGGCTTCCCCCTTTCACATGGAACCTTTCTCCTCTTCGGCCTTAAGTTCTCATTTGAATATTTACTAATACCACCAAGATTTGCGCCGACGGCCGCTCTGCCCCAGCTCGCGTGCCCTCCTACACATCAGCTCATGGCACATCCCCTGACGGCTGGGTGGAAGTTGTGCGTTTCAGCGCCATTCATTTTCGAGGCTAGTTGATTCGGCAGGTGAGTTGTCACACACTTCCAAGCGGATTTTGACTTCTATGACCACCGTCCTGCTGTCTTAATCGACCAACACCCTTGGTGGCATCTAGGTTAGCATGCAGTTGGGCACCGTAACCCGGCTTCGGGTTCATCCCACATCACCTGTTCTACTTACCAAAAATGGCCCATTTAGAGCTTTCCATTCCACGGTGAGGCTCCATGAAGCAACCACACCGTCCTACCTATTTAATGTTTGAGAATAGTTCGAGGGGGTTGAACCCCTGAAGCCTCTAATCATTGGCTTTACCCTATAGATCTAGCGTATGAGCTCCAGCTATCCTGAGGGAAACTTTCAAGGGAACCAACTACTAGATGATTTGATCAGCCTTTTGCCCCTATACCCAAGTCAGACGAACTATTTACACATCTGTATCATTGCGAGCCTCCACCAGAGTTTCCTCTTGCTTCACCTCGCTCAACCATAGTTCACCATCTTTTGGGCCTCAATGGGTGTGCTCTCACTCGAACCCTTCTCAGAAGATCAATGTCAATCAGCGGTGTAGCCCAAAGGAGCATCGCACCAATTGGCTTCCTTGCTCTGTATGTGTTTACTCACCCGTTGACTGGCACACATGTCAGACTCCTTGGTCCGTGTTTCAGAATGGGCCAAATGGGGGGACCTGCAGGCTAACGCTTGGAGCATGCAGGTGCGGACCCAAGTAAATGGGTATGCCTACAGCGATAGCGAGGACGACACTTCGCAGGGATGCCTACAGCCCGGGTATCAACCGCCCTCCCAGTAAATGTCGGTCCATGCCCCGAGCTGATCACTGGACCGGGTTGCATTACTGACCTCATCCGCTTCCCTCCCAACCATTTCGAGCACTCTTTGACTCTCTTTCCCTTGCGGTACTAACCGTTGCTAAGGGAGTCCTCGTAGGTTTCTTTTCTTCCATTTATTAATATGCTTAAACTCAATGGGTAGCCCCGCATGACTTGGTGTTGCAACGGTTGGTGTCGCCACAAGGACACCCTAGGATCTAGCGGGCTTTATCCATGGCATGCGTGCGAGGTGCAATGGAAACATTCATCTTGGGCCCTGTCCACCACCTAACGCCATGATGCTTGCCATTGAGGGCTCCCTCTGTGGGCCAATCCCGCTAAGGGGAGCATGGTGGGCCATTCTCAAACCCCAAGCCACACAGCGGGCCAATCGCCCTCATTCCGTTCAAAGACTCGATAGTTCATGGGATTCTGCAATTCACTCCAAGTATCACATTTTACTACATTCTTCTTTGATGCGAAAGCAGAGACATCTGTTGTTGAGACACAATTTTCTGGTAGGGTAGTCATGCACCCGCGCCTGCTCTCCCGAGCCTGGAGAGCACGCACTATGTTCATGTTTCTCGGCACCCGAGCAGAGTAACCGAGGGCCGCGGGCTGAACAACCAATGGGACCTGGCCCGCAGCCTATGCATGAAAACTCATTCGCTGGTCATTTCGCTGCGTAGGCTTTGGCAATGATCCTTCCTCAGGTTCACGTACTAAAGCCTTGCTACGACTTCTCCTTCCTTTAAATGACAAGGTTCGGGGAACTTCTCTGACATTGACAGCAGCAAACCGCCCACGTCGCTGCGATTCGAACACTTTACTGGACCATTCAATCGGTAGGAGTGACGGGCAGTGTGTACAAAGGGCAGGGATGAACGCGAGCTAATGACTTGCGCTTCCTAGGAATTCCTCGTTCATGACTAACAATTTTCTGGTAGGGCAGTCACGGCGCCAGCTCCCAATCTCCCGAGCCCAGATAGCATGCACAATGTTCACGTCCCTTGGCACCCGAGCAGAGCGGCCAAGGGCTGCAGGCTGAACTACCAATGGCAGCTGGCCCACAGCCGATACGTCAAAACTCGTTCACCAGTTGTTTTGCAGTGCAGGCTTGGACAATGATCGTTCCGCAGGCTCACCTATGAAAACCTTGTTACGACTTCTCTTTCCTCTAAAAGATAAGGTTCGGTGAAATTCTCTGAAGCTCATAGCGTTGAAAGGCCCATGTCGTCGCAATCCGAACACTACACCGAACTATTCAATTGGCAAGAGCAGGGGTGGTGTATACAAAGGGCAGGGATGTGGTCTACGCGAGCTGATGACTCATGCTTATTCGGAATTCCTCATTCAAGACCAATAATTGCAATGATCTATCCCCATCAGAATAAAATTTCAAAGATTACCCCGGCATGTGGGCCAAGGCTATGGGCACGTTGAATACATTGTTGTAGTGCACGTACAGCTCAGAACATCTAAGGACATCACAAACCAGTTATTGCCTCTAAATTTCATGGCCTGGAAGGCCATAGTCCCTCTAAGAAGCCAGCTGTGAAGGGGTACCTTCACATACCTAGTTAGCAGGCTGAGGTCTCGTTCGTTAATGGAATTAACCAAACAAATCGCTCCCCTGACTAAGAACGACCACGCACCCCCACCCATAGAATCAAGAAAGAGCTCTCAGTCTATCAATCCTTACTATGCCTGGACCAAATAAGTTTCCCCGTGTTGAGTCAAATTAATTCGTAGGCTCCACTCCTTGTGGTGCCCTTGCATCAATTACTTTAAGTTTCCGCCTTGCGACCATACTCCCCAGAACCCAAAAACTTTGATTTCTCATAAGGTGCTGGCGGCGTTCTAAAAGTAACATCCGTCGATCCTTGGTCGACATCGTTTATGGTTGAGACTAGAACGGTATTTGATCGTCTTCGAGCCCTAAATTTTTGTTCTTGATTAATGAAAACATCCTTGAAAAATGCTTTCGCAGTTGTTCATCTTTTATAAATCCAAGAATTTCACCTCTAAGTGTGAAATACGAATGCCCCCAACTATCCCTGTTAGTTGTTACTCCAATCTCGATGGCCAACATAATAGGAACAGAATCCTATGATGTTATCCCATGCTAATGTATCTAGAGTTTTGTGCCACGGGATGATTGTTTTAACCTTAGTCACCACGTGCGCCACCCAGTGACACCTCCACTTGTGACACCGAGGCAGGCTCCCGACACACCTAAGGCACTATACCTTAGCACACTGCAGAAGATTTAAGCAAGTGACTTGGAGAGATGTCGGAAAATATGAAGGGATTAGTATATTTCACAAAGAATGAGTAAATACAAGTACACTTGGCTTTGGAGCTTCGTTGGTTTATGCCCATATGAGAGCCCTCCACCCCTATTTATACTTGACGGCCTCTCTCCTTACTTAGGTTGGTTGAAGGGTTCTAGAACCCCCTGGACCCCTGTCCTCCTAGCTTGCCATAAAAGCTTCATTCCCTCTTAAGGTTTCTCAGCCATTTGAGTAAGGGAAGTTTCTAGAGGACTGTACATAACTCTAAGATATACAAGAATGTACAAGGATGTTCCAAAATGTTCTAGGCAACCCTAGAAATTCTATATACATCTAGAATAATTTGGAAACATATTTTTCTATACAATAGGTGGCTTGTGACATCCTCGCCCACCTAAGCTATTGACGTCCTTGTCAATGTTTTGTGGTTGTAAATGTCTCAATCACCTCATGAAACCAACAAAGGTCTTCCTCTATTTCCCATGTAGCCTCATCATCTAGAAGACCCTTCCAACAGACCAAGTATTCTTAATGCTTCGACACTCCTCTACGTCCCACAACGCCTTTTGCTTGGACTTGTTCAACCTCTTTGTCGAAAGATGTTGCCACGACAGTAGGAGCTTTTGTAACTCGTTCAGGCTCGGATCTTCACTGTCTCCATGATACGGCTTCAAGAAGCTTACATGGAACACCAGGTGAATCTTCAATCTTAGAGGAAGCTCCACTTCATAGGGCACCTTACCGACTCTGCCTGTTATCAAGAAGGGTCCCTCAGACATACATACTAATCCCTTGTGTACGTTCCTCAAACTCTTAAACTGTTGGGGCAAAAGCTTGTTCATTACTAGGTTACCCACTTGAGACTGGAATGGTGTCCTCTTTTTATCTGCCCATTTCGTCATCTTTTGGCTTGCCTTCATAAGACAGGCCATAGCAATGTCAAGATTCTCGTTCCATCCATTCACCATCTGGTATGCAGCTAGGCTACCCCCAGTGCAGCCAGCTACAACTACGTGAGGAATCAAAGGTTGTTGTCCCATGAAAATTTCAAAAAGACTATTCCCTATTGACTCACTCTTCTTTACATTATAACGGAATTAAGCCACATCAATCAACTTGGCCCAATCCCTCTTATTCACCCCAACAAAGTGCCTGAGATACAACTCAAGCAAGGTATTCATCCTCTCAGTCTGGCCATTGGTTTGAGGGTGCAAACTCAAAAAGTACGGGCAAATCTAACCCCATGAATCGCAATAGCTCTGCCTAAAACTTTGCCGTAAACTTGGGGTCTTTAGTCACTGATGATGCTCCGCGGTAGCCCCCAATACTTCACCACGTGCTTGAGGAACAAATGCGTGGCTTCCGCGGCTGTATGATTTCGTAGAGCTGGGATGAGGGTACTGTACATGGAGAATTAGTCAACCACCACTAGGATTGAACTGAACCTCTTAGAGGTAGGTAATTTTGAGATGAAGTGCATAGAGACAGTTTCTATGGATGATATTGAATGGGTAATGGCTCCAACAGTTCAGCAGGCTGTCACTGTTCCAACTAGTCTTGCTGCAAGATTATCACATTTGCACATAAGCCTCGACGTCATCCATCATTCGAAGGCAATAACACTCATTCTTTGATAACGCTCCGATGCGCTGGATGCAAGGGTGTCCCTCCTATTTCAATCATGGCACCCGTGCATTAGCTCCCATCTCAAACATCCCCATTTATGTATGAAGTTTCTAAGTCTCAAAAGCGCCAAGCAAGTGTTACGCTCGTGATTGGATCATAAGCGTAAACTACGTAAATCTAGGATAGATTGAGAGTATGAGATGAGAAAGAAGTGAATTGAGATAAGAAATTAGAGAATTAGGGATGGGAAATAGAGAGAGTTGGAAGAGAGAGAGAAGTTGATCTTAAAAGAGATATTTTGTTGATTATTTCATTGAATGATCTGAAAAATACAATCAACCACTACTTATAGGCAACAAGACAAGCAATAGAATGAATCAAGACACACTACTAACCATCTTATTAGAAAAAATATCTAGAAACTAACTAACTGACATTTAAACCCATTATTGGCGCCAAAACCAGCGGCTAATAGCAATAACAGTGCAGCAGCAACTCAAGGACCACCTGACAGCCCTTCTAACAGCAACCGAACCTCACAGCAGCACCCCAGCAACGGCAACCAAATTCCCCTAGATACTTACCAAGCTCGGATCATAACATTCCTTTCCCCTTGAAAACATTCTTTTCCTCAAGAATGAAAGAGAATGAGACTAGGAGTTGCCCTTTCCAAGCTGGAGTGCTTTGGACTTTGACAATCTCTTAAGCATGTTTCTTATTTCCTTTTGTCGAGCTGTAGTGTCCACTTCATCTTCACTGCCGGCTTCCTAATCTGATCCATCAATATCAGTATCAAACTCATCTTTTTTAGATTGGCCTTCAACATCAACTCCACTAACTGCCATGAGAAATTTAGGATTGCACTTACGGCCAACTACATAGGGATGATGACACTTAAAACAGAGGTTTTGAGGCTTCTTCTCGACATTTCGAGGATCTTTACGTTCATCTAACCCTTTGTGATATTGTTGGAAGTTTTCTCCACGATGCTTTGGCCATCCTGGGAGGTTAGAACCGTGGCCTCAATCAACTTTGCCTTTGCATAAGCTTGAGATAAGGAAGTAGGACCAATTGCCGTCACCAAATTCTTGATTTTAGGCTTTAGTCCACTGATGAAGCTCGAGACATAAAATGACTCAGGGGCTTGAATTGTAACAGTTATCATACTAGCTCGAAGATTTTCAAACTTGGTCATTTATTCCTTCACAGTTGTAACTTGAGTCAGCTTGTTGAAGCTATCCACTACATCATCCAAATCTTCATCACCATGGCGTTCACAAAACTCAATCATAAACTCAACCCAGGTAAGTGCGGAATTGCTCTTCAATAGACTATAGAGCCAAACTTCATGATCTCCTTGAAGATAAACCGCAGCCAATTCCACCTTTTGATCATCGGGAATGGAATAAAAGTGAAAATATCGCTCACATCTCCTTAACCAAGAATGTGGTTGCTTCCCATAAAATATCGCCAATTCCCCTTACTTCAAGTTGAACTCTTGGTTGTCTAATGCCATTGTCCCTACTACCACTTGTAATATCACCACCATGGCTAGGACCAATTGCAGGTGAATTTTGCCCCTGTACGACCAGATCTGGTGGCCTACCCAAGTATTCTGCATTCACGCAAACAGGTCGCAGATTAGGAGGTCAATTGAGATGTCCTGTATTAGAAGTGTTTGATCTGAGGTTTATTAGATGTTCCTGATGATGCACATTTGGTCCAGAGTTCAAGCTAGATGACTGAATTTGCCTCTGAACCATTGGTTGTTCATGCAGATTGTTCGTTATTTCAGCATCTGGAGCAAGATTTTGAGGTGTAACCTCTTCAGCTTGAAGTAGAACTTGAGGACCTTCCCGTGAA
The DNA here is from genome assembly GCA_018398585.1 of Simmondsia chinensis. Taxonomy (NCBI): domain Eukaryota; kingdom Viridiplantae; phylum Streptophyta; class Magnoliopsida; order Caryophyllales; family Simmondsiaceae; genus Simmondsia; species Simmondsia chinensis. Next base: position 15,328,688 of record JAGTTD010000004.1, read on the forward strand.
TTCTCTGCAGCATTTAACATATGTGGATTTATCTCCTCACAAGTTCACCTCAGCTGGCTCATTGATAAAAGAGGTGCAGGACCTGATGTCTCATTTTGTTTATTCAATTGGTTGTGCAACTCCATGAACTTCTCTTCCAAAGTCTGCGATTGTTGGTTCAGCCAGTCTGTGACCCTATCCTCCAGCACTTGAGCTAGTTGATTCACATGTGCAATTAACTTTTCTTCAACACCTGCATCTGCATTCTGTTTTTGTATCTGATCTTGCAACATAGCAAAACGGTTATCCACTCGATCCTTAATCGCTTGTTTGTTTATTTCAGTAAATCTCACTTCAAAACTCAGCAATTATTGATTCAAACGGTTATCAAACTCTTGTGCTTGTTGATTGATTCGATCTTCAGTCCTTTCCTCCACGTGCTAAGAATGTTGAGCAAATCTTGCATCATACTTTTGATCCAGTTCTCGCAGCAATTCTCTTTGAGACTACTGCATCTTCACGAACATATCACTCATTTGCAAGCTTAACTGACTGATTGTAACCTCTCCTTGACCTACTTCAACATTAGCTCCAACTACCGCAGCATAGGAAACATTAGGATCAACATGTGTAGCCTGATTTCCAGCTCTAGCTCCAGCACCTGATCTTGTTGTTACTCCACCAGCCATAATTTCACTCTTGGACTTTCACAATCTGAAATGATCTGATTGATTGTCGAATTAACAGCAGCACAATCACCAAATATGATCAACAATTTCTGAAATTTCGAGATCAAATTTATGGATCAAAAATCTGAATTGATCTTGATCAAATTGTCCGCAACTGATCTGAATTTACATAAAAGTGAACTTGATCAGCAAAATCAGCACTGAATTTGAATTTTTTATATGTTTTTATATTTTTCCTTTTGATTACGCACTCGATTAGAAGCCAAACCAGGCTCTGATACCAATTGTCACGCTCGTGATTGGATCATAAGCGTAAACTAAGTAAATCTAGGATAGATTGAGAGTATGAGATGAGAAAAAAGTGAATTGAGATGAGAAATTAGAGAATTAGGGATGAGAAATAGAGAGAGTTAGATGAGAGAGAGAAGTTGATCTCAAAAGAGATATTTTGTTGATTATTTCATTGAATGATCTGAAAAATACAATCAACCACTACTTATAGGCAACAAGACAAGCAATACAATGAATCAAGACACACTACTAACCATCTTATTAGAAAAAATATCTAGAAACTAACTAACTGACATTTAAACCCATTATTGGCGCCAAAACCAGCAGCTAACAGCAATAACAGCACAGCAACAACTCAAGGACCACCCAAAAGCCATTCTAATAGCAATCGAACCTCACAGCAGCACCCCAGCAACAGCAACCGGATTCCCCTAGATACTTACCAAGCTCGGATCATAACAGCAAGCACCCAGGTGCCTTTGCCGCTACGCGCGCCTAGCCCGTAGGGTAACCCTATCTCACCCAAAAGATGATAAGTTCCCCCAGGTCTGTCAAGATGCCTAAGGGAGCTTTACAAACGACACTGAGTCATCGCCACAAGCTAGGCCAGCAACTCATCATGCCATGCTATTTGGCTCCCACACTAAATCCCACAAAGCATCTCGACACCACGAAGAGGTCAAGCACTCTCAAAAGTGATACACCCTGCCGATTCACAAAGATGCCCAGTCCGCCACACCACATCGAGTTATCAGCAAAAGCTTACTAACAAGGCTAAGTCTTCGTCGTAGGCTAGGCCCGTAGCTCGTCACACCACGTATTCATACTCCAATCGAAAATCCCACTAGGACATCCCAACACATCGAGCGGAATGGGGCCGCCTTGTGAATCGGCGGCGTCAAATTAGCATCACTGCGGTGCAAAAACACAAAAACCACATTGCACCATAAAGAGGCCCGCTCCATCCTGGGGTTCTAAGACACTTAACAAGCTGTACCAAAGAGACTCCAAAGTCGTCACTGCAAGCTTTCGTCCATAGCTTATCATGCGCAGCTTTCCGGCTTCTATCCCGAATCCCACTTGGCATCCCAACACCTCGTTGCGGAAAAGGCCACCCTGAAGTGATCTGTCTCGCTGCTCCACAAAGAGGCCCAGTCCACCCCACCATGTCGCGATTTATTTAGAAGCTTAACAGCGAGGCTGGGTCGTCTTTGCTGGCGCAGCCCACAGCTCGTAATGCCTAGCGGTCCCACTCTAATTTTGGATCCCATAGGTGGATAAGGTTGCCTTGCAAAGCAGCGGGCCATTGGGCTGCACACGCAAAGTAAGCTTCCAAGTCCCTGAGCGAGGTGCACATGCATCCACATGCCTTCGTCGCTCCATGCGCCCAGCCCATGGGGTAACCCCGCCGTAATTCAGAGAGTACCGGTCCACCCTAGTGTCTAAGACCCTTGAAGGAGCTTTACAAACAATGCTGGGTTGTCACCGTGGGCTGGGCCCACAACTCGTCATGCCGCGCTTTTCAACTCCAGTACCAAATCCTACCAGGCATCCCTACACCTCGGAGAGGACAAGCACGCTCGGAAGTGATCTGCCCTGCCGCTCCAAAAAGATGCCAAGTCCGCACCGCTTTGAGTTATCCACAAAAGCTTACTAACTAGGCTGAGTCGTCACCACAAGCTAGGACTGCAGCTCGTCATGCCACGTGTTCCTGCTCTAATCCCGAATCCTAGAAGGACATCCCAACATGCCGGGGAGGACAAGGCCACCTTGTAACCCATCAGCATTAAATGAGCGCCGCTGCGCATGCAAAAACACAAAAACCCCATTGCATCACAAAGAGACCTGCTCTGCCCCAGTATGCAGGAGATTCCTAAGAAGTTGTAACAATGAGGTTGTTGAGTTGTCGCCGCAGGCTTTAGTTCACAGCTCATCTCCTCCCTCTTTCGGACTCCCATCGCTAGTCCCACTAGGCTTCCTGACACCCTGTGGTGTACAAGGCCGCCCTACAGTGATCTGCCTTGCCACTTGTTAGCTTTCAATTAAGAATTGAAAGACTAACCTTGCAGAGGAAAGAGTTAGATGAGAGATAGAAGTGAAAGGAGATGAGAAATAGAGAAAGACATGAGAAAAGAGAGAGAATTCCACAAAGATTTCTGATTCAATGAATGAATGAATTACATGTTAAGATCCCTAATTATAGGCAAATGGATACGATGCATCAAGACAACTAACTAAGCCGACTTAAGCAGCCAGAAAACGCACCCGCACACCAGGTTGGACCTGGGTTTGACCACTAACGACCTTTGGCTCCAAAAAACAGCACCTAACCGACTTATGAATCCAACACTTAAGCACGGAAGCAATTAACCACAATTACAGCTAACAATTAAAATTAAATTCTACGATTCATAATATTCCCTCCTTCTTGAGAAGCTTCTTGTCCTCAAGAAGAGAAGATCGGGAATTGACTCTTCAAGAAGTTGCAATCTTCCCAAGTCATCAAACCCTTGTCCAAGTTGCACCATGTCACCAAGACCTCTTGTACCGCCCCATATTCATGCTGCAACGACCTCCGAGCCTTGATAGCAGCAGGCTACAGCACCAGCAGATCAGTCGCCTCTACAGTAGGAGGATCCCGAGCAGCTGCAGCCCCCTTTTTAACCTGCTTTTTACTTAAGGACACGTGAAACACGGGGTGAATGTAAGAATGGTTAGGTAAGTCGAGCTTAAGAGCAACATTGCCAATTTTCTCCAGAATTTTGTACGGGCCAAAGGATCGATCACCTAGCTTGACATTACGCCTTGCAGCCAAGGAGGACTGTCTATACGGTTGTAATTTAAGGTAGACCATGTCACCAATGTCGTAGCTTTTGTCTACGCTTTTCTTATCAGCGTAGTACTTCATTCGTGCTCGAGTTTGTTGAAGATTGTCCTTAAGCACTTGCATAAATAGCTTTCTCCGCTGAATTAGATTAGTTACTGCAGAATCGGTGCCCTTCGGTTGTTGTATCGACATAGGAGAGGGTGGAGGATAGCCATACAATGCTTGGAAGGGGGAATTGCCAATGGATGTGTGAAAGTGGGTATTGAACCAAAATTCGGCTAAGGAAAGCCAACGGTTCCGCTCCTTGGGCCTCAAGAAGACCATACTCCGAAGGTACTGTTCTACACATTGGTTGACTCGTTCGGTTTGGCCGTTCGTTTGTGGATGATAAGAAGAACATATGCCAATGTAGTACCCATCAATTTAAACAACTCCCTCCAAAAGGTGCTTGTGAAGGTTTTGTCTCGATCCGACACAATGGAGTGAGGCAACCCATGTAGTTTGTAAATGTTGTCAAGGAAGATCCTTGCCAATTTTTCAGCGGTGATGGGTCGAGCAAGGACAATGAAGTGACTATACTTGGTGAAACGATCCACCACTACCCATATGACCTCCTTGCCTTAGGACTTCAGTAGTCCCTCAATGAAATTCATGCTAATGTGAACCCAAGCCCCTTCCGGAATAGGAAGATGTTGAAGAAGTCCCTTGTAACAAGGATCTCCTAACTTCGTTTGTTGACAAACTTCACAAGACTTCACGTAATCACTTACATCTTTCTTCATACTCGGCCATGTAAAATATGCTTTGATTCGGTGATAGGTGCCTTCTACACCCTCATGACCACCCCAAGCAGCATCATGTGAAGCCTGGATGACCAATTCTCTCAAATCAGTGGCTAAGCCAACATACAACAGACCCCTGATGTGGATCAGCCCCTGCTGCACAGTTACTCCAGTGTCTGCAGCAACGAACTTTGCATTGCGTGTGAGAGCAGCAGCGAGCAGATTTTCCTGAGCAAAAGCATCCCTCTCATAGGACTTATGTAACTCTTCCAACCAAGAAGGAATTACCATGGTAACAGCAGCACAGGTGGCCTGTTTATAGTCCTCAAACTGCTTGACGGAGCATCCGCGGCAATGTTCTCCTTGCCACTTCTATATTCGATGTCGTAATCAAGGCCTAACATTTTCATGAGACCTTTCTTTTGAATTCTCGTCATGATCTTTTGTTCAAGGAGATGCTTGAGGCTTTGATGATCCGTTCGAATGATGAACTTACGACCCTCCAAGTATTGCCTCCATTTCTCCACGGCTAAGAGGATGGCTAAGTATTCGTTCTCATATGTTGACATCGCTTGATGTTTAAGGCTAAGATCTTGGCTCAAGTAAGCAATAGGCCTCCCTTTTTGAGAAAGAACAGCCCCCATACCCGTACCACTTGCATCGGTCTCCAAAATAAAGCTTTCGGTAAAGTCCGGCATCGCCAAAACTGGTGCAGCACACATTGCGGCTTTAAGGGCTTCAAATGTGGCTTGAGATCTCTCATTCCATGTAAAAGCATCCTTCTTCAAGAGCTCGGTTAAGGGTTTGGCAATAGAACCATATCCTTTAATAAATTTTCGATAATACCCGGTCAATCCCAAGAAACCCCTCAATTTCTTTAAGGTGATCGGAATTGCCTATTCTTGTATTGCACGGATCTTGTTAGGATCAGTAGACACTCCCTCGTGTGAGATGATATGACCCAAATGCTCCAGCTTATCTTGAGCAAACAAACACTTAGACATCTTTGCAAAGAACTTGTTTTGCCGCATTAATTCAAACACTTGTCGGAGGTGAGTGAGATGAGCTTCATATGTTGAGCTATAAATCAGTATGTCGCTAAAGAAAACGAGCACTGACTTGCTTAGAAAAGGTTTGAAAACGTCGTTCATGGCTGCTTGAAAAGTTGCCGGAGCATTTGTCAAGCCGAAAGGCATAACAACAAACTCGAAATGGCCATGGTGAGTTTGAAAAGTTGTCTTGTAAATATACGAATTGAGGACCCTGATTTGATGGTATCCTCGCCTCAAATCAAGTTTGAAAAGAAGCACACACCATGTAATTCGTCGAGCAAATCATCTATGATCGGAATGGGAAACTTATCCTTCACCGTTAGAGCATTCAACCGAAGGTAATCAATACACATCCTATCCGAGCCATCTTTCTTCTTCACAAGGATCACGGGTGAAGCGAAAGGACTATGGCTTGGTCGAATAAAGTTCATGTGAAGAAGTTCCTCCACTTGCCTCTCTATCTCTGACTTTTGGCCGTGTGCATATCGATAAGGCCTAATCTTCAACGGATCAGCATTGGCACGTAAAGGAATGGCATAGTCCACACTCCTTAGAGGGGGAAGACTCTTAGGTGGCTCAAAGATGCCACCAAATTCATCCACTAATGACTGCACCTCTGGTTGAAGTCCCTGCTACATCTCAACCGTGGCTATCATGAAAAATTGACCAATCCATTGTATTGCCTTCTTCTTGATTCCATCGTGCACACTTTTGCCATGAATCAACTTGAGATGAGCCTCCTCTGACATACCTTTGAAGGACACTTTGGTGCCATGAACCTCGAATGCCACAGTCATCTTGTCAAAGTCAAATATAACCGGGTTGAAGGTCCTCATCAAATCCACCCCAAGCACCATATCGCAACCTCCCAAAGGAAGAACTCTAAAATCAAAGGTGAATTGATGATCTTGCATAGACCATGGGAATGCTATGTACTTGTTATGAATGGTTAAAGAATTTCCATCAGCCACAGTTACTTGCAAAGGGTGAGTCTTTATCGTCTCATGCTTGACCTTTTTACTCAACTTGGGATCGATGAAGCTATGCGTACTACCGCTATCAATGAGAATAATGATGGAATGTTTTCCAGCCTTGCCTCTGATTTTGATAGTGTTATGAGCTCCGCTACCCGTTAAAGCCTTCATTGATATCTCCACTTCATCTTCACTCCGTTCATCTTGTGACAAATCACCAACGCTGTAACTATCGGCTGTTGAATGTTCACTGCCTGATTTAGCCTCCATACGGGTCCCCTTAGCACACATTATTGCTTGTGTTTTGCACCTATGTCCAGGCTGATATGGCTGATTACAACGAAAGCAAAGTCTCACCGAGCTTCTGTCAACAACACGCTTATAACCTACATCAGAACCTGCTTTCAGTTGTGACCTGAACTTGCTACCTTATTGCTTGAACTTGTCACTTGATTGGACATGAGTAGCTTCAATCAATTGTGTTTTGCTATAAGCACTTGACAAAGTCTTAGGACCAATGGCTTTCACCATATTCTTGATCCCAGGCTTTAGTCCACTTATAAAGCATGAAACATAATAAGATTCAACATCTTCGGGAGCTAAGGTCAATACTGACAGCAAGTTAGCTCGTAAGTTCTCAAATCTGATCAGATATTCCTCCACGGATGAAGTTTGAGTCAACTTGTTAAAATTATCCACAACATCTGTTGTTTCACCTCCACCATAACGATCACACATGTCCTCTACGAATTGTCCCCAAGAAAGATTCGGTTTGCTCTTCAACAAACTGTAATACCACACCTCATGGTTGCCATGTAGATGTACTGTAGCTAATTGGAGCTTTTCATCATCAGGTATGTTATAATACATGAAGTACCGGTCACACCTTCTAAGCCATGATTCCGGTAACTTGCCATCAAAATGACCAATTTCAACTCTTGGCTGCCTGTGATTACCACTCCTACCACAAAATAACAAGTCATTACTCATGGTTCTATGCTGATAATGTCGACCAGGAGGTCTGTCCAAATGATCGAACTCATCAAAATCAGCACTGCGTTGCAACACTGAGTTCTGTGGTCTGCAATTATGGTCTGAATTTGAAGCTCCAGGCCTACAATGTGTCTATCCAGAGACTCGATTCTGATTGTCTACTTCGGTTGATTTTGAGCTGATCTGATATTAGTTGAAGGTTCAACCATCGGCTGCATTATCGGTGATTTGCCTCGGTTCCTCACAAGACTTTCAAACCTGTTCACATGATCTTGCTGCTGATCGGTCTCCCTCTTGTGAAATATCTGACTTGCAGGCTTTGAGATCGCCTCAATGCTTGATTCTCCTCGTTTATTAACCTAATCTTGCAACTTTCAATTTTATCCTCAATTTGCTGTAATCGTTCATCTTTTTTCGAATCTTTATCCATCATCATGTTCAGCATTCGTTGAATGTTTTCATTTTGTTGTTCAAACTTCATATCAAACTTTACATTCAATTGTTCGATCTTGTCATTCAAATCTCTGAGGTGATCAGATGATACATTCACACCAGCATCTGTCACTGCCTCAACAGAATTCATTTCCGATCCAGGTGCATTGGTACCTCCAGCTCCATACCTTGTCCTTACTCCACCAGACATCTTTCTGAATCAGATTCAGAATGGATCTCGATCAACTTGTCCTTAACAGATCTGAATTAGCTGAAATCTGAAATTTGAACTTGATCTTGATCTCTTTTAACAAAATCTGACCTGAATTTTGATTGGTTTGAACTGAATTTAATTCAGTTCTGATTTTGAAATCTTTTCTTCTTTTTTTTTTTCGTTTATGCAATCGATTGGAAGCCAAACAAGGCTCTGATACCAATTGTTAGCTTTCAATTAAGAATTGAAAGACTAATCTTGTAGAAGAAAGAGTTAGATGAGAGAAAGAAGTGAAAGGAGATGAGAAATAGAGAAAGAGATGAGAAAACAGAGAGAATTCCAAAAAGATTTCCGATTGAATTTCAATGAATGAATGAATTACATGTTAAGATCCCTAATTATAGGCAAATGGATACAATGCATCAAGATAACTAACTAAGCCGACTTAAGTAGCCAGAAAAAGCACCCGCACACCAGGTTTGACCTGGGTTTGACCACTAACAACCTTTGGCGCCAAAAAACAGCACCTAACCGACTTATGAATCCAACACTTAAGCACAGAAGCAATTAACCACAATTACAACTAACAATTACAATTAAATTCTACGATTCATAACACCACCCCACAAAAAGGGTTGGCCCACCGCACCGTGTCATAACGTCCTTAATGGGTGATGCCCTGGCAGATGTGCCCTCAACCTAATGCCATCGGGCACAACTTATGTTCAAAGACTCGATGGTTCCCGAGATTCTGCAATTCACACCAAGAATCAAATTTAGCTATGTTCTTCATCAATGCGAGAGCTGAGATATCTGCTACTGAGAGTCGTTTTTCAAATAGAGCAGCCATGGTGCCCTCGCCCGATCTTTCAAGCCTGGTGAGCACACTCCATGTTCACATTCCTTGGCACTGTCCATGCCAGGGTTCGTTTTTCACCCGACCTGCACTACAGCGGACGTTCCTCGCACACCTAGGGAGCAAGTGGAGTGGCTAAGGGAACGGCCGGGAAAGGGCTGTGGGTTGAACTGCCAACGGCACCCTGCTCGCAACCGATACATCAAAACACGTTTGCCGGTCATTCTATTGCTTAGGTTTCAATAATGATCCATTAGCAGCTTTATCGACAGAAACCTTGTTACGACTTCCCCTTCTTCTAAACGATAAGGTTAAGTGAGCTGCTTCGACGTTTGCGGCGAACCGCCCACATCACCACAATACAAACACTTCGCTTGACCATTCAATTGGTAGGAGGGACGGGTGGAGTGCACAAAGGGCAAGTGTCATAGTCAACGCAAGCTAATGAATCGTGCTTACTAGGAATTCCTCGTTCAAGACCAACAATTGCAATGATCTATCCCCATCATGATGAAATTTCAAAGGTTACCCGGGCCTGTCAACCAAGGCTATAAACTCGTCGAATACTTCAAGGTAGCGTGCGTGCGGCCCAAAACATCTAAGGGCATCACAGACTAGCCATTGTCTCAAACATCCATGGCCTAGAAGGCTGTAGTCCCTCCAAGAAGTGAGCTGTGAAGGGGTACCTCCACATAGCTGGTTAGCAAGCTGAAGTCCCATTAATTAGTGAAATGTTATGATTCTAATAGATGGGGCATGTGAAGTGAGTATGGTTAGGTCATGATTGTAATTAGGGTAAGTCATAGATGATATTTTAGTAGCATAAGTGAAATAGGGTCATGTATTAGTGTCCCTGAGGTTATTAGTTGTGGTTAGTAGCTCATCTATGTACGGTTGGTCAAGCTAAGTTGTATTCTTGGTTGATGTTGGCAGGCTAGGTAGTTAAGGCGGTGGAAGGCATATGTCTTAGTTCAATGCATTGCTTAGATTAGGAATTAGTGTAAAGATTTAATGTCTCTCTTATAATCCTCATAATTTTGATGAATAAAAATATCTTTTGATATTAGTTCTCTCTCTCATCTGACTCTCTTTCTATTTCTCATCTCCCTTCACTTCTTATCTCATCTTAGTTTCTTCTTCTGCTAGGTAAACTTCAAGATTGAACTTGAAGCTTAGCAACTGGTATCATAGCCTTGATTTGCTTCCAAATCGAGAGTAAATTGATGTCAAATATCTTGATCGCATTGCAAATCGATTAGGAGTTCAATTTTGAATTCTTGATTATAAGCTTGCAGTTACAACCTAATTCAGCTACATTGTTAGCTTCCAATTAAGAATTGAAAGTCTAACCTTTAAGAAGAAAGAGTTAAGATGAGAAGAGAAGTGAAAGGGAATGAGAAATAGAGAAAGAGATGAGAAAAGAGAGAGATTTCCAAAGGAAATTTAGATTATATTCATTGAATGATTGAATTACATGCTTAGGACCGTATTTATAGACATTTGGGCACATTGCATCAAGACAAATCCAAACTAACCCAAACTAACAGCTTTTCCCGCCAATTGCAGCACAGCCCCCACATTTGACCCGGGTTTGACCAACTACTACCTTTGGCGCCTAAATCTTATCCAACCGACTTATAAATTCTAGCAACTCAACAATGAGACTCTTATCAACAATTACAACCAGAAATTACAATTAAATTCTAACGATTCATAACATTCCCTCCCTCTTGAGAAAATTCTTGTCCTCCAAAAGTGAAATTTGGTAATTGGTTCTTCAAGAAATTGCAATTTTCCCAAGTCTTCGAGCTTTTGTTCAAGTCACACCAAGTCACCAACACCTCTTACACAGCACCGTGATCATGCTGCAGCGTCCTCTAGGCCTTAACAGCAGCAGGCTGTAACACTAGCAAGCCATTTGATTCTGCATCAGGAGGATTTCGAACAGCTGCAGCACCCTTCATGACCTGCTTTTTAAGTAGGGACACATGAAACACGGGGTGAATGTATGAATGTGAAGGTAAGTCAAGCTTATATGCAACATTGCCAACTTTCTCCAAGATTTTGTACGGGCCAAAGAATCGGGCACTTTGCTTGACATTACGCCTGATAGCCAAGGACGACTGTCTATACGGTTGTAATTTTAGGCAGACCATGTCCCCAACATCATAGCTTTTGTCTACCCTCTTCTTATCTGCATAATACTTCATCCGAGCTCGAGCTTGTTGAAGATTATCCTTAAGCACTTGCATAAAATGTCTCCTTTGCTGCACTAGATCGGTTGCTACAGAATCAATATTCCTCGGTTGTGGCAGCAGTATAGGTGAAGGAGGAGGATAACCATACAAAGCTTGGAAGGGTGAAGTGCTAATTGATGTATGGAAGTGAGTGTTGAACCAAAACTCTGCCAAAGAAAGCCAATGATTCCACTCCTTGGGTCTTAAGAAAACCATACTCCGAAGGTAAACCTCCACACATTGGTTGGCTTGTTCGGTTTGGCCATCCGTTTGAGGATGATAAGACGAACTAAGTGCCAATGTGGTACCCATCAACTTGAACAACTCCCTCAAAAATGTGCTTGTGAAAATCTTTTCTCGATCTGACATAATGGATTGAGGCAAACAATTTAATTGGTAAATGTTGTCAAGGAAGATCCTTGCCAATTTTTCAGCAGTAACGGGTCGAGCAAGAGCAATAAAATGGCTATACTTAGTGAAATGATCCACCACTACCCATATAATCTCTTTGCCTTCAGACCTCGGTAATCCCTCGATGAAGTCCATGCTAATATTAATCCATGCTCCATCCGGAATAGGAAGTGGTTGAAGTAGACCCTTGTAACAATGAGCTCCCAACTTCGTTTGATGACATACTTTGCAAGTCTTCACATAATCACTTACTTCTTTTTTTATACTTGGCCATGTAAAGTACGCTTTAACTCTTTGATATGTGCCTTCTACACCAACATGGCCTCCCCAAGATGCATCATGAGAAGCATGTATGATCTGATTTCTGAAATCAGTAGCTGAACTAATGTATAACTTTCCACTGCATCTGATCAGTCCTCTCTGCACCACTAAATTAGGGCCTGCACTGCACTTTTCTACACCATTTACAATAGCATTAGCCATACAATCTTGGGCAAAAGAATCACCCTCATATGTCTTGTATATTTCTTCCATCCAAGAAGGAACCACCATGGTTAAGGCACTGCAATGACCATTGTCATCACCCTCATACTGTCTGGACAGCACATCCGCTGCCACATTCTCTTTGCCTCTTCTATACTCAATGTCATAATCAAGGCCAAGCATCTTCATAAGACCTTTCTTTTGAATCCTTGTTACAATCTTTTGCTCAAGGAGATGCTTGAGGCTTTGGTGATCCGTTCGAATGGTGAACTTGTGACCCTCGAAGTATTGCCTCCATTTTTCCACGGCTATGAGAATTGCTAGATATTCCTTCTCATAGGTCGACATAGCTTGATGTTTAGGACTAAGGGCTTGGCTCAAGTAAGCAATAGGCCTTCCATTTTGAGAAAGAACAGCCCCTATACCAGTACCACTTGCATCAGTCTCCAAAACAAAGCTCTCGGTAAAGTTTGGCATTGCCAAAACTGGTGCAGCACACATTGCAGCTTTAAGGGCTTCAAATGCAGCTTGAGATCTCTCATTTCATATAAAATCATCCTTTTTCAAGAGTTCGGTTAAAGGTTTGGCAATAGAACCAAAACCCTTAATGAATTTCCTATAATACCCGGCCAATCCCAAAAAACCTCTCAATTGTTTCAAGGTGATCGGAATTGGCCAATCTTGCATTGCACGGATCTTATTAGGATCAGTGGAAACTCCCTCTTGTGAGATGATATGACCCAAATACTCGAGCTTATTTTGAGCAAACGAACATTTAGACACTTTTGCAAAGAACTTGTGTTGTCGCATCAATACAAACACTTGTCTGAGGTGAGTGAGATGAGCTTCGTATGTTGACCTGAAAATCAGTATGCCATCGAAGAAAACAAGCACTGACTTCCTCAGAAAAGGCTTGAAAACGTCATTCATGGCTGCTTGAAAAGTGGTTGGAGCATTTGTTAAGCCAAAAGGCATAACAACAAACTCGAAATGGCCATGATGAGTTTGAAAAGTTGTCTTGTATATATCCGGCTCGAGGACCCTAATATGATGATACCCCTGGCTCAAATCAAGCTTTGAAAAGAAGCATGCTCCATGTACCTCGTCAAGCAAATCATCTTTGACCGGGATGGGAAACTTATCCTTCACTGTTAGAGCATTCGACCGACGGTAATCAATGTACATTCTGGCCGAGCCATCTTTCTTCTTCACAAGGATTATAGGTGAAGCAAAAGGACTATGGCTTGGTCTAATGAAGCTCATGTGAAGAAGTTCCTCAGCTTGCCTCTCTATCTCTGTCTTTTGGCCGCGAGCATAACGATAAGGCCTAATCTTGACCGGCTCAGCATTTGCACTCAAGGGAATGGCATGGTCCACACTCCTTCGAGGAGGAAGACTCTTAGGCTGCTCAAAAATGTCCTCAGATTCTTCCACTGAGGCCTGAACTTCAGGTTGAATAGCCTGCTGCAACTCTACAGCAGATACCATGAACAAATGCCCAATCCATTGTATTGCCTTCTTGTTGATTCCATCTTGCACACATTTGCCATCAATTAACTTGAGTTTAGCTTCCTCTGATATGCCTTTCAAGGATACTTTGGTGCCATGAACCTCAAATGCCATCGTCATCTTATCAAAATCAAACACAACCGGGTTGAAGGTTCTCATCCAATCCGCCTTTAGCACCATATCGCAACCTCCCAAAGGGAAGAACTCTGAAATCAAAGGTGAATTGATGATCTTGCATAGACCATGGGAAAGCTAAGCACTTGTTTTGAGTTGCTAAGGAGTTGCCATCAGCCACCATCACCCCCAAGGGGTGAGTCTTTGTCACTTCATGCTTTTCCTTCTTAATCAACTTTGGATCAATGAAGCTATGCGTACTCCCACTATCAATAAGAATAATGATCGAATGTTTTCCGACCTTGCCTCTGATTTTGACAGTGTTATGAGCTCCCCTACCAGTTAAAGCCTTCATTGATATCTCTACTTCATCATCACTTAATTCATCTTGTGATGTAAAGTCTACACTGCCATCTTCTGCGCCAGATTGCTCACTGCCAGAATCAGCAACAGCATGGGACCCCTTTACATACATCAATGCTTGTGTTTTGCACCTATGACCCGGCTGATATGGTTGATTACAACGAAAGCAAAGCCTCACAGAACTTCTGTCAACAGCACGCTTAAAACCACCACTGGAATTTCTCTGCCGAGGTTTGAACTTGCTGTCATACTGCTTGAACTTGTCACATGATTGGAATTGAGTAGCGTCAATCAATTTTGCCTTGTTATAAGCACTTAACAAAGTCTTAGGACCAATGGCTTTCACCATATTCTTGATCCTAGGCTTCAATCCACTTGCAATGCATAAAAAGTAATAAGATTCAGCATCCTCGGGAGCTATGGACAAAACTGACCGAAAGTTAGCTCTTAAATTCTCAAATCTAAGCATATACTCTCTCACGGTTGAAGTTTGAGACAATTTGTTGAAGTTATCCACAACATCCGTTGATTCACCTTCTCCATAACGTTCACACATTTCTTCTACAAATTGGCCCCAAGAAAGATTCGGTTTGCTCTTCGACAAACTATAATACCAAACCTCATGGTCACCATGTAGATGAACCACAGCCAACTAGAGTTTTTCCTCATCAGGAATGTTATAATACAAGAAATACCGATCACATCTCCTTAGCCATGATTTCGTTTGTTTACCATCAAAGGGATCAATTTTAACTCTTGGCTGCCTGTAATTACCACTCCTACCACTAGATATAGTGTCATTACTCAGTGATCTATGCTGGTACTATCAATTAAGAGGTCTGTCCAGATGATCGAGCTCATCAAATTCAACTCTGCGCTGCAAACACTGAATTCTGTGGCCTGGTACTGCTGTCTCCGTTTAAAGCTTCAGGTCTGCAATGTGCCTGTCCAGAGGCTCGATCCTGATTGTCTACATCAATTTCAGGTTGCAGAGGTTTATTATCAGCTGATCTGATGTTAATTGAAGGTCCTACATCCAGCTGCATTATCAGAGACTTGCCTCGGTTCCTCACCAGACTTTCAGTTCTATCAACATTGTCTTGCTGCTGTTCAGTCTCCATCTGATGAAAGATCTGGCTAGGAGGCTTCAAGATTGCATTAACACTTGATTCTCCTTGTTTATTAACCTGATCTTGCAATTTTACAATTTTCTCTTCAATTTGTTGCAATCATTCCTCCTTATTCGCATCTTTATCCAAAATCAACCTCAACATTTGCTGAATTCTATCATTCTGTTGTTTAATCGCGATGCTATGCTGATCAAACATTTTCTGTAATTCATGAAGATCTTCTTTAGTAGCACTTTGAGGTCCGATCGCTGCATTGCTAGCAGCTGCAGCAGCATGATCGACATCCTGACCAACTGCATTCACTCCACCAGCACTGGATCTGGTTCTAACACCATCAGTCTATTATGATTCTGGAATTCAAGGATCGAGCTTTGGGTCTTTAGTTGGTGCTGCTGCTGCGTATATGGTGACCTGCTGAGATGGTGCTGGTGTGTCATGGTAGATCAGTTTAGGAATTAAATTTAGCTTGGTATTATTACATAAGCTGCGTTAGTGGCCTTAGCTTTAGTTAGTTGTTGGTGCATTGTATTGTCTGTAGCCGTTGAATTGTAATAAGCTGCTCTTGTATCTGCGTGTTTGTGCTGCAGTAGGGGCGTTAGTGCTGTTAGGCTGAATCTGGCGCCAAAAGTAGGATTTAAATGTTAGTTAGCAATAATGTCTAGAATATTCTAGATAGTTCTTTAGTCGGTTAACCATTAGGTCTTGATACAATGTATTGCTTGCTTAAGATTGCCTATAAGTAGGTAAGGGTTGTAATGTTCAGATTAGCTAATGAAATTCATAAGCAAATATCTCATTTTGAGATCAATTCTCTCTCTCATCTAACTCTCTCTATTTTCTCATCCCCAATTCTCTGTTTCTCATCTAATTTCCCTTCTTTCTCATCTCATATTCTCAACCTATCCCTATTTTCCTTAGCTTATGTTCAGGAATCAATCCCAATCATAACAATTGGCATCAGAGCCTTGATTTGGCTTCCGAATCAAGCTCATATCTGAAAAAAATTATATAATCTGATTAATTGTATTGCAATTAATCAACAAAAACAATTGTGTTCAGATTTGGTGATCAAAAATTCAAATCTGAATTTTTTAAGAATTGTTGGCGCACACTGCATTGTTTCTGCATCAGCCTGGGAAATTGCTTCGGTTGGGAATTAACTGATCGTATTACATTGAAATTTTGAGTGAACAAAGCAGGTGGCAGTTGCTGAAGTTGAGGCTTAGCTAATTTCATCAATCATCCAGCTGATCGGCTGGAAAAAGAAGCTTAAATTGAGCTAATTGATCCACATTGCACATGATCTTCATCCAAATAGTAGAAAATCATCTGAATTGAGGCTTAATCAGGTTCTGCAATTCAGAAGTGGAAGATTGAGGTAATGCATTACGGATCTTCAAGTTGCATTGCTATGAGGAATGAAGTTTGTTGTTGGATTATGATGAATTTGTGTTCCTAAGCTTAAAAGTAGTGAGGATTCATCAGAATCTATGGTGATCTTTGAGAATTATATGTTATTGAGTCAAGATTTGCTTAGGCAAAAAACTTGTCAGCAGAGGCGAAATCTGACAGGAGAAGCGGAAGTGTTGAAATCCGATTTCGTTCATTGAGATCGCTTGAGTGTTGTGTTAAGAACTTGATTTTAAGTTAGAGTCGAGCCTAATTCAGAAGTGCGAGTAGATTTACGCGACTAAAACGTGGCTGTCAGAATTCGTTCGTGGTTAGGGTTTGTTCGACGATTTGTTCGAAATATATCAGTTAGGGTTTATATTCGTTGGCGATCATAGAACCGATAGCAAGGGATTGTTTGTGCGATCAAAGAAGTACAACTTCATTAAACAACCGATTGTTGAAGAGTTGCGAAACAAGTTTTACATTTCTGCGATTTCGAAATTGTGCTCTGCGAATGTGCTGATTTTTGATTGAAGATGTCGTTCATTGCAAATACGGTTGATGGAGGGAGAACTTGATCTAAAGCTGGTGCAAATGTTACGTTTGGACCTCAGAATGCTACTAAAGAGGACCTTCAAGATTTACAGAAAGGTTTTGATCAAAAGATGGATCAAATTCTGTCATTGTTAATGGACAAAGATGCAAAGGATGGAAAGAGGCAAGATCGGTTGCAAAAAATTGAGATTGTTCCACCTACTGAAGTGGTTCTACCGCAAGAGTTCGTTGTTGAGCAAAAAGAGGAGGTACAATCTGTTGTGGTTGAAGATGAACTCGACCACGACAATGCCGAAGTTGATGAACACAGGCGTGAAGAACCTGAGGCTTAACAAGATGATTCTTATGAAGACTCTTTGTTGGAGTTAGAGTATCTTGATGACGCTGAGGTACAACATGACATGCATCCGGATGGGAATATGATTCACATGTCCGAGGAATGATTAAGACAACAAATAGTAAGTTGAAGAGAAATTGTCTAAGGGAAGCATTGGGAGATGTTGTGGGTAAAAAGAAGTGGACAAAGCCAAAAGTGAATCGTGAGGTGGTGTGTCAGCCTAAGCAGCTTTTGATTTCGCAAGAGCAGCACAATGGACAACCTATGGTTGCTTTTATTGAATCCGATTCAGTTATGGGACATCGGGTTAACCCACAAGAAGAAGTTAGACAACAAGAACTAACTCAAGATCACGATTTTACCGATGAATATGTTAGTATATCACCAAATCGGTTAAGTATGGCTCCATGGCAAGTTTATATGCAGAACCACAGTATTTTCGTTGCTGAGCACGGTTTTTCTATTGGGGAACCTGTTGTTGTCGCTGCAGTACCTACAAATACAGATTCAGGTATGCTCAAGTTCAACTTTGGGCGTGCTGTTAAGCTATCTCAGATCCAGAGCACCATTATATTGGATGCCTTGCAAGGTCTCTTGTGTTGGGAGGATGTTTATGCACTTAGAGCTGCTGAATTATATTTTCGGCATGCCGATCGGCAAGTTCGAAATGAGTTATTCCTTTATGTGAGTAGAGTTATGATTTGTCCAAGTGCAAGCTCCTATGATAAGTTACCGCCTGATCTGGGAGAAGGTTCCTGAGGCTATATGAAGCTGAGAAGAGTCGAATCCTTGCTGAAAAGAAGCACTCGAGCTGCGAGAGTGCGTTTCGAGGTTCACAACAAACAAAGCTTGTTCCTTTGCTAGCAATGGAGTTGATGAATGTGCACAAAGGTTGTAATGTGGGAAGACAGACCTCTGATCAGATCCACATCAGTACACTAGGTGCTTTAAATGATGTAATTGATGATGGCAAGCCCTTTGAACCGGGAGGGGATAAATCACAAGTAATTGGAAAAGCTGGTCTGGTGCTGTTGTTTAATGAAGAACAATTATGTTCCAGTGCAAGCTATGATAAAAGTATGGTAATAGCTGTGGGTCATGAAGAGGTTAACATCGAAGTAAGCCTTGAGGGAAAGGATTATACATGTTGCAGGCCACAAAACTTAGATCGTGACATTGAAGTCTCACTTGTTCCGAAATGGGTATTGTTTCGGCTCAAACACAAGCATTTCCTTAAAGGGATGGAAGTTGTTGTTAGTTGGTGGTTTGAGGATATGTTGGGCTACTGGAATGATTGTAATAGGCTAGAGCATGGGGCCGAGTTGGAGGAAAAGTTCGAGCAAGCTGCTAAAGTCATTCTCCTAGTCCAATGTGGGCCAAGATTGATCACTGGAAGTTCAGAATTCTGGCAGCCCTGCATCTCATTACAGACTTATGCAATTGTGACCTATTACTGCTTAAGTTGTTGGGGCAAAATTTCAGAACCTGAAGCCAAAGTCACAAGTGCTCAATTGTCAAAAAGGAGACAGCAAGAATGTAAGATTGTGGCTGAAAATTCTGGGAGCATTACGATTCTTTCAATAACAGCAGTAAAAGGGATGCTCAACGGCAATGTGATTGGTGCTATCATGATCTTTGGAAGATGTCATAACTTGTTCTCTTCAAGTAGCTTCCATATGGATGTACACCGAGCTGCTATCTGTCACTACGAGTTCCATCTGGTTTGCATTGCCGCATTTTTGGGCTTTGCAGCCCAACGTATGAAATTGGGAAGTGATCAAGAGTTGGATGAGCTTGGTCAGAGTTGGTTTTGTATGTGGATGTCCAAACAATACAAATTTTGGATAAGATCCAAGAAGAAAGAGTTGCAACTGTACTCTGATGGAATTACCTTATGTTTTGCGACCATGATCAAGAGATATGGGTGTTGGAGCTGCGTTTAGGAACTTCTTCAAGCTGAATTCGATATTTGGTTCTCTTGGTTTGAGTTTGGAAGGCCTCCCGAGGTGGTGAAGGATTTCAAATGCATCTTGGTGTGGTTAATGACATACGAAACCTGTTGTGCAGCTTATCACAAGCAGAGATTCAGAATTCTTGATGTGTTTTATGATTCTCTGCAGCTAGATAGAACTTTGAGCCGTATGAACTACAAAATGAGGTGTTGTGGGTGTATTGTTGATGTTTGGTTTGATCAGTGAAGACCTCCTGAGTGGCATTGTGCATTCAAATGCAATCTTAAGTTGAAAACAAGATATCATCTTCAGCTGCAGATTTCAGTAAAACTACATCACTTCAGCTATATTTTTCTATGCAATTAGAGTTCTTCATGGTTACAACTCTCTTCTATTCTTGAGGACAATAATGTTTTCGAGGGGAAGGGAATGTTATGATTTGGGAATTCAAGGATCGAGCTTTGGGTCTTTAGTTGGTGCTGCTGCTGCGTATATGGTGACCTGCTACTGACCTGCTGAGATGCTACTAGTGTGTCGTGGTTGATCAGTTTAGTAATTGAATTTAGCTTGGTATTATTACATAAGCTGCGTTAGTGGCCTTAGCTTTAGTTAGTAGTTGTTGCATTGTATTGTCTACAGCCATTGAATTGTAATAAGCGGCTCTTGTATCTGCGTGTTTGTGCTGCAGTAGGGGCGTTAGTGCTGTTAGGCTGAATCTGGCGCCAAAAGTAGAATTTAAATGTTAGTTAGCAATAATGTATAGAATATTCTAGATAGTTCTTTAGTCGGTTAGCCATTAGGTCTTGATACAATGTATTGCTTGCTTAAGATTGTCTATAAGTAGCTAAGGGCTGTAATGTTCAGATTATCCAAAGAAATTCATAAGCAAATATCTCATTTTGAGATCAATTCTCTCTCTCATCTAACTCTCTCTATTTTCTCATCCCCAATTCCCTATTTCTCATCTAATTTCCCTTCTTTCTCATCTAATTTGCCAGCTTCAATCAATCAATTTGATTGCTTGAACCAGCTCTGATACCAATTGTTAGCTTCCAATTAAGAATTGAAAGTCTAACCCTGTAGAAAAAAGAGTTAAGATGAGAAGAGAAGTGAAAGGGGATAAGAAATAGAGAAAGAGATGAGAAAAGAGAGAGAATTCCAAAGGAAATTCATATTATATTCATTGAATGATTGAATTACATGGTTAGGATCCTATTTATATGTACATTGCATCAAGACAAATCCAAACTAATCTAAACTAACAGCTTTTCCCGCCAATTGCAGCACAGGCCCCACATTTGACCCGAGTTTGACCAACTACTACCTTTGGCGCCTAAATCTTATCCAACTAACTTATAAATTCTAGCAACTCAACAATGAGACTCTTATCAACAATTACAACCAAAAATTAAATTCTAACGATTCATAACATACATCTTCACGGATGCTTGATGGTTTGCATTTGATTTAGTTGAATTTACTTCAATTAAGTTGAGCTTGTATTGAATCAAGCATGATTTACAACATGAGCCTGGCAGCTGGAGCAGGTGATGTTACGGTTGATGCGTTGCGACAAGAACATATTGCTTTTGTTCAGCAGCACGAGAAGCAGATCTCATAAGATTACAAGCTCACCTTGCAACGTTCTCAACAGCAGTGTGCGCAGAGACAGCAGCAATTTCAAGAAAAAATTCATAGAAATGCAGAATTTCAGTCAGTTACAGTGATAGAGAAAGGAATTGAACTTGGAGGAATAGATTAGAACTCCCTCAATGACTTGGAGGGAATTGGAATGAACTCGAGCTTGAATAATGATGCTGCGAGTTAAGTTAAAGAAGAGCTAATACATCAAGTTATTTGTGATGGTTTGTTAGGGATCATTGATGCCAAAGCTGCTGCGTTTGAGAATAAAAAAGGCTGATTAAGCAAGAATCTGCCCAATATCGAAAAAGTTGCTATTGGATTGTGACAAAGTGCAAGATCAACTTCAAGTGAGGATGTAATTGGAGCCTATGGACCACGAATCAATGCATTATTGTCTCAGATTGGGGCATTACCACTTGAAGTGTTCGAATTAGAAGTATTGCAGCCCGAAGTTCATGATGTGGGATTAAATTCTGGTACTGAGATCCAATCGCAAGTGCAAAGGAATTCGAGAGTTAAAGTCACATCTCAGCTAAACTAGGATATTAATTTGATCATTCACTTAAATCTTAAAAAGTTTCATTCTAGCAACAGGATAAGAGCATTGGAGAAACCAACATTAGTTTTTCAAAGAGTTGCACCGGACTTTTACCAATTTAAAGCGAATGAAGAAGTCCTTGGAAGGCTATATGAGTGCATGAAGTTGGGAAGGAAGTAGCCTAAGGTATTGTTGGTATCCATTGATAGGCTTGGAGTAAGTTTTTGGATCCAAAGAAGTATCAAGGCGATCCAAAGAAAGGATACAAGTCTAGCAACCAAGGCATAAGTTCAGCATTAAGTTAAGAAGATTGTGTGGCATAGCTTTCAAATACAGAACAATCAGCTATTAATTCTGATGGTGATGCTACTGTTAGTTGTATTCAATGCCCAACTTCGGTTTTAGTTCCAAATTCAGCACCAGAGCTAATAGTAATTCAGATGCAAGAGTGGTTTGCAAAAATGTAGCGCTCTCAACAGGGGAAATGGGATCAGAAACTGAAATAATTGGATCAAAAGATGAATCAGCATTTCCAACACATCCAATTGCAGATAAATAGACCACAAGAACAGCTCGATATTCAACTTCCTCAAGAGGAAGCAAGTCCTCAAGTGGAAGTGATAAGTAGGGACATGTTAGCTTTTAATTCAAAATTAGAAGTCTAACCTTGTAGAAGAAAGAGTTGAGATGAGAAAAGAGAGAGAAATTCCAAAAGGAATTCTGATTTTTATTAATTGGATGAAAGACATACAAGCTCAGGACCCTATTTATACACAATCGGGTACATTGCATCAAGACAATCCCAAGCTAACCAAACTAACAGCTTTTCCCGCCTAAATACTGCATTTTGACCCGGCTTGACCCAAACATAGCATTTGGCGCCAAAAAACCTACCCAACCGACTTTTAAAATCAAACAACTCAACAATGAGACACTAACCTACAATTACAACCAGAAATTAAAATTAAAATTCTTCGATTCATAACATTCCCTCCCTCTTGAGAAACTTCTTGTCCTCAAGAAGTAAAATTTGGGAATTGTCTCTTCAAGAAATTGCAATTTTCCCAAGTCATCAAGCTCTTGTTCAAGTTGCTCCAAGTCACCAACACCTCTTGCACAGCACCATCATCCCTCTGCACCGTCCTACGAGCCTTAACAGCAGCAGGTTGCAGCAGGAACATGCCGTTAGACTCTACATCAGGTGGATTTTGCTCAGCTGTAGCACCCTTCTTGACCTGCTTTTTAAGTAGGGAAACATGGAACACCGGGTGAATGTATGAATGCGAAGGTAAGTCAAGCTTATACACAACATTGCCAACTTTCTCCAAGATTTTGTATGGGCCAAAGAAACGAGCACTTAGCTTGACATTTCGCCTGACAGCCAAGGACGACTATCTATACGGTTGTAATTTAAGGTAGACCATGTCTCCAACTTCATAGTTTTTGTCTACCATCATTTTGTCGGCATAAAATTTCATTCGTGCCCGAGCTTGTTGGAGATTATCCTTAAGCACTTGCACAAAATGTCTCCTCTGCTGCACTAAATCCGTTGCTGTAGAATCAGTAAGCCGCGGTTGTTGTAGCAGCATTGGTGAAGGAGGAGGGTAATCATACAAAGCTTGGAAAGGTGAAGTGCCAATTGTTGTATGTAAGTGAGTGTTGAACCAAAACTCCGCCAAGGAAAGCCAATGATTCCACTCCTTAGGCCTTAAGAACACCATACTCCGAAGGTATTGTTCTACAAATTGGATGACTCGTTTGGTTTGGCCATCCATTTGAGGATGATAAGAGGAACTAAGTGCCAATGTGGTTCCCATCAATTTGAACAACTCCGTCCAAAACGTGCTTGTGAGAATCTTGTCACGATCCGACACAATGGATTGAGGCAATCCATGTAATTTATAAATGTTGTCAAGGAAGACCCTTGCTAATTTCTTAGCAGTAACAAGATGGGCAAGAGCGATGAAATGGCTATATTTAGTGAAACGATCCACCACCACCCATATGACTTCCTTGCCTTCAGACCTCGGGAACCCCTCAATGAAATCCATGCTTCATCCGCAATAGGAAGAGGTTGAAGAAGTCCTTTGTAGCGATGATCACCCAACTTGGTTTGTTGACACACTTCACAAGTCTTCACACACTCACTTACTTCTTTTTTCATGCTTGGCCAACTAAAGTAAGCCCTAACTCTTTGATAAGTGCCTTCTACACCGGCATGACCTGCCCAAGCAGCATCGTGTGAGGCTCGTATGATCTGATGCCTCAACTCAGTAGCTGAACCAATGTAAAGCTTGCCACAGATTCTGATCAGCACTCTCTGCACCGTTATATTAGCATCCTGAAGGCTTCTTTCTACACCATTCATAAGAGCAGAAGTAATACAATCTTGGGCAAAAGAATCACCCTCATATGTCCTGTAAATTTCTTCCATCCATGAAGGGACTACCACAGTGACAGCATTGCAACACCCCTTGTCTGCATCTTCAAACTTTCAGGACAGCACATCTGCAGCCACATTTTCCTTGCCTCTTCTATACTCAATGTCATAATCAATGCCAAGCATCTTCGTAAGACCCTTCTTTTGAATTCTTGTCACAATCTTTTGCTCAAGGAGATGCTTGAGGCTTTGGTGATCCGTTCGAATGATGAACTTTTGACCCTTCAAGTAATGCCTCCATTTTTCCACGGCTAAGAGAATTGCTAAATATTCTTTCTCATAGGTCGACATGGCTTGATGCTTAGGACTAAGAGCTTGACTCAAGTAAGCTACAGCCCTTCCACATTGAGAAAGAACAGCCCCAATACCAGTCCCACTTGCATCGGTCTCCAAAACAAAGCTTTGGTGAAGTATGGCATGGCCAACACTAGTGCAACACACATTGCGGCTTTAAGAGCTTCAAATGCAGCATGAGATCTCTCATTCCATGTAAAAGCATCCTTCTTCAAGAGTATGGTTAAAGGTTTGGCAATAGAACCAAAACCCTTAATGAATTTCCTATAATACCCCGTCAATCCCAAAAAACCTCTCAATTGCTTCAAGGTGATCGGAATTGGCCAATCTTGCATTGCTCGGATCTTTTAGGATCAGTGGAAACTCCCTCTCAAGAGATGTCATGACCCAAATACTCAAGCTTATTTTGAGCAAACGAACATTTAGATAACTTTGCAAAAAACTCGTGTTGCCGCATCACCACAAAGACTTGTCTGAGATGAGTGAGATGTGCTTCATAATTTGAGCTGTAAATCAGTATGTCATCGAAGAAAACGAGCACTGACTTCCTCAGAAAAGGCTTGAAAATGTCATTCATGGCTGCTTGGAAAGTGGCCGGAGCATTTGTTAAGCCGAAAGGCATAACAAGAAACTAAAAAATGTCCATGATGAGTGTGAAAGGCTATCATGTAGATATCTGGCTCGAGGCCCTTGATTTGATGATATCCCAGCCTCAAATCAAGCTTTGAAAAGAAGCATGCTCCAAGTAACCCGTCAAGCAAATCATCTATGACCGGGATGGGAAACTTATCCTTCACTGTTAGAGCATCTAACTGACGGTAATCAATGCACATACTAGCCGAGTCATCTTTCTCCTTCACTAGGATCACAGGTGAAGCAAAAGGCCTATGGCTTGGTCTAATGAAGCTCATGTGAAGAAGCTCCTGAACTTGCCTCTCAATTTCTGTCTTTTGGCCATGAGCATACCGATATGGCCAGATCTTAACCGGCTCAGCATTTGCACGCAAGGGAATGGCATGGTCCACACTCCTTCGAGGAGGAAGACTCTTAGGCTGCTCAAAACTGTCCTCAAATTCTTCCGCTAAGGCCTGAACTTCAGGTTGAATAGCCTGCTGCAACTCTACCGCAGATACCATGAACAAATGCCCAATCCATTGTATTGCCTTCTTCTTGATTCCATCTTGTGCACGTTTGCCATCAATCAAATTGAGTTGAGCTTCCTCTGATATGCCTTTCAAGGATACTTTGGTGCCATGAACCTCAAATGCCACGGTCATCTTATCAAAATCAAACACAACCGGGTTGAAGGTTCTCATCCAATCCACCCCAAGCACCATATCGTAACCTCCCAAAGGAAGAACTCTGAAATCGAAGGTGAATTGATGATCTTGCATAGACCATGGGAATGCTAAGCACTTGTTTTTAGTTGTTAAGGAGTTGCCATCAGCCACCATCACCGCCAAGGGATGAGTCTTTGTCACCTCATGCTTAACCTTCTTAATCAACTTTCGATCAACGAAACTATGAGTACTTCCACTATCATCAGGACAATGATAGAGTGGTTTCCAGCCCTGCCTCTGATTTTGATGGTATCATGAGCTCCACTACCTGTCAAAGCCTTCATTGATATCTCCACTTTATAATCACTCAATTCCTCTTGCGACGTATAGCCTGCACTGTCAATTTCTGCAGCAGAATGTTCACTGCCAGATTCAGCTTTAGTACGAGACCCTTTTGCATACATTAGTGCTTGAGACTTGCACCTATGACCAGGCTGATGTGGTTGACTACAACGAAATCATAACCTCAATGAACTCTTTTCAATAGCTAGCTATAAACCAGAACTGGAACTACTTCTCTGCTGCAGCCTGAACTTGCTGATTTGCTGCTTATTTCTGTCACTAGATTGAACTTGAGTGGCTTTAATCAACTTTGCCTTATTGTAAGCACTTGACAAAGTCTTAGGACCAATGGCTTTCACCATATTCTTGATCCTTGGCTTCAATCCACTCACAAAGCATGAAACATAATATGATTCAGCATCCTTGGGAGCTATGGACAAAACTGACAGCAAGTTGGCTCTTAAGTTCTCAAATCTAAGCATATACTCTCTCACGGTTGAAGTTTGAGACAACTTGTTAAAGCTATCCACAACATCCGTTGATTCACCTTCTCCATATCGTTCACACATTTCTTCTACGAATTGGCCCCAAGAAAGATTCGGTTTGCTCTTCAACAAACTATAATACCAAACCTCATGGTCACCATGTAAATGAACTGCAACCAGCCGGAGTTGTTCCTCATCAGGAACATTATAATACAAAAAATACCGATCACATCTCCTTAGCCATGATTCCGGTTGTCTACCATTAAAAGGATCAATTTCAACTCTTGGCTGCCGGTAATTAGCACTCTTACCACTAGATATAGTGTCATTACTCACTAATCTATGCTGGTACTACCGATCAGGAGGTCTGTCAAGATGATCGAGCTCATCAAATTCAACTCTGCGCTGCAAATCCGAATTTTGTGGCCTTACATTGCTGTCTGCGTTCAAAGCTTCAGGTCTGCAGTGTACTTGTCCAGAGGCTCGATCCTGATTGTCTACATCAATTTCAGGTTGCAAAGGTTTATTCTCAGCTGATCTAATGTTAATTGAAGGCCCTACATCCGGCTGCATCATCGGAGGCTTTCCTCGGTTCCTCACCAGACCTTCAGGTCTGTCAGCATTGTCTTGCTGCTGATCTGCTTCAACCGAAAGGAAGATCTGACTCGCAGGCTTCAAGATTGCATTAACACTTGATTCTCCTTGTTTATTAACCTGATCTTGCAATTTTACAATTTTCTCTTCAATTTGTTGCAATCGCTCCTCATTTTTGGAGTCTTTTTCGAACAACATTTGTTTCAAATTCAACATCAGCTGTTCCATCCTTTGCTCCATCTTTTGACCAATGCTTTCAAGCTTTTGATTAAATGTTGTCTGTAATTCTCGAAGATCCTCTTTAGTAGCATTCTGAGGTCCGATCGTTGCATTACTAGCAACTACAGCAACATAATCCACATTCTGACCAGTTGCATTCGCTCCACCAGCACCGGACCTAGATCTTACACCATCGGTCATGATTTTCCTTGATTTTGCCAGCCTCAATCAATCAATTGATTGCTTGAACCAGCTCTGATACCAATTGTTAGCTTCCAATTCGAAATTAGAAATCTAACCTTGTAGAAGAAAGAGTTGAGATGAGAAAAGAAGTGAAAGGGGATGAGAAATAGAGAAGGAGATGGGAAAAGAGAGAGAAATTCCAAAAGGAATTCTGAATTTTATTAATTGGATGAAAGAATTACAGGCTTAGGACCCTATTTATACACAATCGGGTACATTGCATCAAGACAATCCCAAGCTAACCAAACTAACAGCTTTTCCGGCCTAAATACTGCATTTTGACCCGGCTTGACCCAAACACAGCATTGGTGCCAAAAAACCTACCCAACCGACTTTTAAATCACACAACTCAACAATGAGACACTAACCAACAATTACAACCAGAAATTACAATTAAAATTCTTCGATTCATCACAGGACATTAATCAAGTCCCAAAAAAAGCACCTCACCTTCCAAACTCAGTCCTGAGTTTATGCATAAAGGCAGATCTTATGCTGAGCACTGTCACCACAAGTATGAATTTAGCCACAAGTTTTCGTGCAAGTGTACAGGAGGAGAATACAATTGCTCAAAAGGGTGTGATACCTTTACAAAGTCCTCATCTTCAGCAAGTTCAATTGTAGCAGTGGAGAATTTAAGTAGTGAAGGTTGTTTCTGTATAGCATGCTCAAAAGCTATCAAGAGGTTTTGATAGAAAAGTTCAAGTTAAGTGCACTCAAGAGGCTACTAGTGTAGCTTGTCAGGCAAGGTTGAGCCCCTTTGATCCTAGAGATAAGTCTAATTCAATGTACAACTATTTAATATAATTCTTATTCATTTTTGACAAATTTTACTTCAACTTTCTATCACGTTCGATCGGTTTTGCTCGTTTTGAACTATTTTGCTATTTTATTGTAAAAAAAACCATTTTATGCTAAATCCTGCTAGGTTTTATCATTAACATCAACAACTAAATCAAGATACATCAAATTAAAAGCAAAAAAATGGCAAAAAGCATCCCAAACTCACGGTTATACAAAGAACAACATGAAATGTCATAAAATGTGCAACTTGCTTTGGGGATGTATCATACAACATCAAAACTATCATTGTTGCAGGTTTTGGGCGATGAAAGCGAAGAAAATACATAAAATAACTCAAACTTTGCAAGCTGAAGATGAGCCGTGACAATTAGCAAATAGGAAGCAAGATTGAAGTTATCTTTCCATATTTTTATTCACCCCCTAAACACGGTAGATAGAGGAGGTTTTGGGGGAGTTGGATCACCCTTCACTCAACAAAAACCTCATACAAAGTGTAGAAAAAGAAGAAGAAAAATGGGTGAAGGAAGAAGAAGAAGAAGGAAGAAAGTTTGGTTTGTAATTTTGTATTTTCAAGTCCTTTTTAGCCTTTTTTTTCTTCTACGTTCATGAATTTTGTGTTAGTTATGCTTTATATTAAGTTTATCATGAGCTAATTTTGTTATTCCATGGCTACGATATAGCCTAAGTTGTAATATACCCTTATTTCTAATTCAACGTATACATTGTTTTGCCATTGCGTTACTGAAGTGTTTATCATTGTTCTTCATGTGTTTTAAAAGCGTGATCACCATTTAAGGCCTATAGTGATTCATAATGAGTTTGAGAGGAGATTTATGACGAGTGCTAAGGTAATAGGAACCACAAATTGAGCGAATGCTCGAGAGAGATTAACGCGATTTGTGCGGTTTTTAAGAGAAAATCATAGAGCTTTAAAAACTCTTTTTTTTTTTTTTTTTAAATTCAGGCATGAGAGTGATGGGTTAATATGTACAAGAGCATGCCAAATGTTGCTAGAGAGAGAATGTTTAGTAAATTAGCATTTTCAACCATCAACACGTAATAACAACTTGAATAACGAGAATAAAAGGACGTATTGATGCAACTAGTTGAAATCGGATGCAACCATCAAAAAAATTTCATAAAATCTGTTAACATATTTGGTTTCTTTTTAGTTTATTTTATTTCATATCAATATCTCAATTTTTGGTTGTTCAAATAGCATCAGAACTACTAATCTTGGTACTCATTCAATAACAATCCTCATGGGACGATACTCTACTCATTTCTTCATTACTTGATTTGACTAGTGCACTTGCTGATGCATACGCAAAGTAAGCACCACGTTTTTGGTGCCGTTGCTGTGGATTGTCTCTATTTGAGTGATATCGATACCAACTATTGTTGGTACTAATTTGAAATTGCTAATAATTTGTAATTTTTATTTAAGCTTAAGAAATTTTTCATTTGATTCATTTGTAAAAATAAATTCTTTTTAGTTTTATGTTATTTCATTATTTTTCTTATATTTTGCCTTTATTTTTATCTTTATTTTGCTATTAATTTCACTTCGTTACGATTTTTAAATGTTAAATTTGATAATTTTAGCTTTTCAAAAACATTGGGGTTACTACCCTTCTCTTTTTCTTTAAAATTTGTGTTTTGTTAAAATTCTTGTTTTATACTTTTGTAACTTTCTTTTGTTTTTTTTTGTTATCCATTCCTTTAACTTTCTAGTTACTTAATTTTACTTTGTATGCAAAATTTAGTTGAAAAAGAAATAACTTCTTTTGACCCTGAAATAAAAAAAACTCTTCTTCTAATCAGGAAAACAAAAAGAACTGAAACCATGGCTTATAATGCTGGAAATGAGGATGAATGGACCTTAAAAGATTACGCTGTACCTATTGTTAGGGGGGTGCACTTCCAGCATTCGACATCCACCAATGCAAGCAAACAATTTCAAAATTAAACCAGCTATTATGCAAATGATTCAACAAACTGTCCAATTTGGCGGTCTACCTAGTGAGGACCCAAACCTGCATATCACTAACTTCTTGGAGATATGCGATACATTTAAGCATAATGGTGTCAGTGATGATGCCACTAGCTTAAGGCTATTTCCGGTCTCACTGAGAGACAAAGCCAAAGCGTGGTTAATGTCACTACAACCAGGAACTATCACCACTTAGAATGATTTGGCTCAAAAATTTCTTGCTAAATATTTTCCACCAGTCAAATCAGCTAAGATGAGGAATGGCATTACTTCGTTTGTGCAATACGATACAAAATCTTTGTATGAGGCTTGGGAACGTTACAAAGAACTTTTGAGAAGGTGCCCGCATCATGGTTTGCCAGTTTGGATGCAAGTCCAAACTTTTTACAATAAGTTGGCACCTAATTCTCGAACAACGGTGGACGCGGCTGGGGGAGGATCCCTAAATCACAAACCACAGATGAAGCATATGAATTGCTAGAAGTAATGTCTAGCAATAACTATGAAAGGACAACTGAACAAAAGAAACCTAAAAGAATATATGAGCTGGATGCAACAAGAACGTTAATTGCCGAGGTTTCAATGCTTCAAAAACATATGAACATGAACGTGAATGCCATAAATTCTCATGTACTAATGTGTGAATTTTGTGCAGGGAATCATCCTAGCATAGAATGCCTAATAGGAAATCCTTTCGCCCCGTCAACCTATGAACAAGCCAATTTTGTTTCAAATTTAAAAAAAAAATAATCCCTATTCCAACACATACAATCCTTGGTGGAGAAAGCATCCAAATATTTCGTGGAAAAAATCAAGGGTTACAAAAACAACCTTTTCAGCCCCCAAAAGAAAGACTGATCTCGAGGAATTGTTTAGTAATTTTATGCAAGATACTAGAAGTTTCATGCAAAACACTGAAGCAACTCTTTGAAATCAGGAAACCTTGATTCGGAATTAGGAAGCGACCATTAGAAACCTTAAGACCCAAATTGGGAAAATTTCAAATCACCTTTCTGAAAGATCTCAAGGTTCTTTGCCTAGTAACACTGTCATTAACCCATGAGAGCAAGTAAAAGCAATAGAATTACGAAGTGGAAAAATTTTGAAAGAACAAACTCAGGTAGACCAAACCATGCCAATTGAACGACCCATAATTGACTTGTCCACTGATGCAAATCAGGAATTGGAAAATGAGGAAGGGACAAAAGTCCAAGAAGAAAATGAACCAAAGAGGGCTGAACCTCCACCTTACAAACTGAAAATCCCCTTCTCTCAATGTTTGAAAAAGATAAAAGCGGACGAACAATTTGATAAAATTTTGGAAATTTTCAAAAAGTTACACAGTAATGTCCCTTTTGCTAACACGTTAGAACAGATGCCCAAATATGCAAAATTCATGAAGGAAATCCTGTTTAACAAAAGAAAGTTGGAAGAGTTCGAAACGATAGCACTTACTGAAGAATGCAGTGCCATACTACAAAAGAAATTGTCACCTAAGCTAAAAGATCTAGGGAGTTTCACGATACCTTGCAACATTATCCCCATTAGTTTTGCTAAGGTTTTGTGTGATTTAGGTGCAAGTACAGATCTAATGCCTCTCTCTGTTTTCAAGAATCTTGGGTTAGGAGAAGCAAAGCCTGCCACTGTATCTCTCTAACTTGCGGACAGATCAATCAAGTACTGTAGAGGTGTAATTGAAGATGTGCTTGTGAAGGTTGATAAATTCATCTTCCCGGCTGACTTCATAGTGCTTGATATGGAAGAGGATCGTGAGATACCTCTTATTCCAGGATGACCCTTCCTTGCTACAAGAAGAACCCTGATGGACGTCCAACAAGGAAAGCTGATCCCAAGGGTATAAGATGAGCAGGTAACCTTCAACGTTTTTAATGCCATTCAATTTCCCTCTAACATGGATTCTTGTTTTGAGACTGATATTGTAGATGAGCTGGTCACTGTGACATTCAGGGACACATTCCCCAAGTTACCCCTTGAAGCGTGTTCAACAAAGTCGGGGACCATAGACACTGAAGACGAGTTACTAAGGGAATGTGCCCAACACCTGGAAAGTTATGAACCTTTCTATTCACACCATGGAACAAGAGTGGAAGACATTCAAGCAATTGAAATTCAACAGAGAACGGAAAAAGAAGAGCCACCGAACTTAGAGCTCAAGCCACTACCACCACATCTCAAATATGCCTATCTTGGTAATTCTAACACTCATCCTGTTATTATTAATGCCTCATTAAGTAATATTGAACAGAAAAGGTTGCTTAGGGTTCTTAGAGAGCGTAAAATAGCAATCGGATGGACACTTTCGGATATCAAGGGAATTAGCCCTTTCATATGCATGCACAAAATTCTCAGGGAGGATAGCTTCAAACCTTCTGTACCACCTCAACGGCGGTTAAACCCTGCCATGAAAGAGGTAATAAGAAAAGAAGTTGTCAAAATTTTAGATGCTGGGATCGTTTATCCTATATCTGATAGCCCATGGGTTAGCCCAGTGCAGGTAGTTCCAAAAAGGAAGGGGGGGGTGGGGGGGGGGGGAATAACTGTAGTAGAAAATGAGAACAATGAGCTCATCCCTACTAGGACTGTCACCGAGTGGAGGGTTTGCATAGATTATCCAAAACTTAATGATGCCACCCGAAAGGACCACTTCCCCTTACCATTCATTGATCAAATGTTAGAAAAACTGGTGGGTTATTCGTATTACTGTTTTCTTGATGGATATTCTGGGTACAATCAAATTGCCATAGCCCCGGAAGATCAGGAAAAAACCACTTTCACTTGTCCTTATGGTACCTTTGCCTATAGGAGAATGCCTTTCGGGTTATGCAATGCCCCTGCGAGTTTTCAAAGATGTATGATGGCAATCTTTAGTGATATGGTGGAAAATTTCATAGAGGTGTTCATGGATGACTTTTCAGTCGTTGGAACCTCGTTTGATGATTGTTTAGCTACCCTCTTTATGGTTTTGCAAAGATGCACTGACACTAATCTTGTCTTGAATTGGAAGAAATGTCATTTTAAGTTACAGGTAGGAATAGTGTTAGGGCACATGATTTCAAAAAGAGGAATTGAGGTTGATAGAGCAAAAACTAAAGTGATAGAACGATTACCACCGCCTACCAATGTTAGCGGCATTCGGAGTTTCTTAGGACATGCAGGTTTCTACAGAAGGTTCATTAAGGATTTCTCGAAGATCACTAAGCCTCTTTGCAATTTATTGATGAAATATGCCCCTTTTAACTTTGATAGTGACTGCATGCATGCTTTTGAGACCTTGAAGAAAAAACTAGTGTCAGCACCAATAATTGTAGCACTTGACTTCACTTTACACTTCGAACTTATGTACGACGCTAGTGATTATGCTGTAGGGCTGTGCTAGGAGAAAGAAGGAACAAAAATTTTCATGTAATTTACTATGCGAGTAAAACTTTGACAAATGCACATATTAAATATGCTACTACCGAGGAAGAATTACTAGCTACAGTATTTGCATTTGATAAATTTCGTTCCTACCTGCTCAATTCAAAGGTAATTATTTACACTGGCCATTCTGCTCTGAAATACCTTTTTGAAAAACAGGATGCAAAACAAAGACTAATTAGATGGATTCTCTTGCTTCAGGAATTTAATTTAGAAATTCGGGATAAAAAGGGAACAGAAAATGTTGTGGCAGATCATCTATCACGTCTCAAACGAGAGGATGAAGGTCCCTTTATCAACGAAAAATTACCGGATGAAGATCTTATAGTGATAAGCAAGAATCCTAATTGTCCATGGTACGCTGACATTGTTTACTATCTGGTTGCACAAGAACTACCCAAGGAAATGACTTATCAACAAAAGAAGAAGTTCTTCAATGACTTCAAGCATTATTTTTGGGAGGAACCATTCTTGTATAAGCATTGTGCAGACCAGATTATGAGAAGATGTGTACCTGAGGAGGAAATGGAGAATATCCTACGCCACTGTCGCTCTCTTGAAATTGGTGGCCATCATGGTGGGACAAAAACTGCAACTAAGGTTTTACAATCTAGGTTTTATTGGCCTACACTCTGTAAAGATGCTTTTAAATTTTTTAGTAAATGTTACAGATGTCAAAGGACATGTAACATCTCCAAGAAACATGAAAAGCCCCTTAATAACATTTTGGTTGTTGAATTACTTGTCGTTTGGGGGATTGATTTCATGGGTCCTTTCCCCTCATCATTTTCTAATAGATTTATTTTGGCTGCTGTAGATTATGTGTCAAAATGGGTCGAAGCAGCTACTTTTCCGGCCAATGATGCTAGAGTTGTAGTAAACTTTGTTAGAAAAAACATCTTTTCTCTGTTTGGAACTCCTAGAGCAATTATAAGTGATGGCGGAAAACGTTTTCGTGACCGCCAACTTAAAGTTTTATTAAGTAAGTATGGAGTTACAGACTATGTGGGTGCTCTATACCATCCTCGAACAAGTGGAGAAGTAGAATTTCAAACTCAGAATTGAAAGTTATTCTTGAAAAAATAGTTAGTGCCTCTGGAAAGGATTAGTCAAAAAAGTTAGATGACGCGCTTTGAGCGCATATAACAGCATTCAAAGCACCTGCTGGAATGTCTCCATATCGACTGATTTTTGGCAAAGCATGTCATTCACCAATAAAATTGGAACACAAAGCATACTGGGCCATAAAAACCTTATACTTCAATTTAGTAGCTGCAGGCGAAAAGTGGTTGCCACAAGTCAATGAAATGGATGAGTTAAGAAATGAGCCTTATGAAAATGCTTGAATTTACAAAGACTTAACCAAAAGATGGCACGACAAGCACATTCTTATCAAAGAGTTCATAGTGGGACAAAAATTTCTACTGTTCAATTCCCGCTTATGACTTTTCCCAGGAAAGCTGCGCTCTCGATGGTCAGGACCCTTTATTGTAACCCGTGTTTTTCCATATGGCACGGTTGAGATTCAGGATGAGAAAAAGGGTACTATTAAGGTCAATGGGCAAAGACTGAAACCTGACATTGATGGAGAGCTCGAGCCTTAGAAAACTTCTATTCATCTCAACAATGTCAAATAAGCCACTCAAAAAGTCAAGCTTAGACTATAACTAAAAAGCTTCTTGGGAGGCAACCACAATGTTTCTATCCTTATTTATCTTTGTTTTCCTTTCACTATTTTATTTGTCTCATACTTCTGTATATTTTTTTTTAACAGGTATTTTGAAACAAGTTTGCGGGTAGCAAGATGTCAACACACACCATCAAAAAGCAATCCTCAAACCTACGAAGTATCTCTCGCCCACTTAATATTTGTAGTTCTTTTAACATTAAGAACAATATTAACTCTAAGTTTGGGAGTGGGAGAGACAATTTTAAAAATTTTGAACAAAATTTTTGTAAAATGTTTTCCTGTTTTATGTCTTAGAGTCGACTTTAGTGCCTCCTAGAGTTTGGAGCCTTTGTATGGGGATGTAAATAGTGTCAGCCAACTAAAAGATTGTCTGTTTTCTCTAGTTTTTATTAGTAATCTTTCAAAATAATTTCATATAAATTGAAAGAAAGAACTTATCATCATGCTTTTTGGGCAATATTTTTACTGTTTTTAGCTTGTTTACATTAATTAAATTTGAATAAACTGATAATCAATTATTTTTGTGTTCTAATTGCAAAACACGATCTAATCTAAGGCACCATCTTGATAAAACCACGGTATTTTACTTCACTAGCTAGCATGGCTGTTTTATTTTTCTTTCTGATTAAATGGTGCTCAAATTTGAATAGATTGCATAAACAGTATCATTTACATCATAGATTTTGAAGAGTTATGCCTAATTCTAAATAAAAGAAAAATATAGTAAAAATAGAGCGAGAGAAACACTAAGCACCACTATCCTGTTAAAAATCATCCATCATTTGGATATGTCCTATGGTGTGATGGTTTCGTGCCTTGGTATCTGGAGCAAGTAGATCCGTAGGGCTGTTTCAACACCTGGTACCCTGGGCCATCTGGAATAGGAGTTGCCACATTGAAAGCTCGCTACAAGGGGTACATAGAAAGCTAACAAGGAACCAAGCACCAAAAAAAAAAAAAGGAGAGGGGAGTCATAATGAAGGCATCTTAGTGGAGGAAAACATCTCTAGCACCGCTATCCAACATAAATAATTTTAAAGATACGTGCTACTCGTTAAGAGGGCGTCTCAGTGGTGGCTTCTCTTACTTGTGGGTCATCGCCCAGGAGTCGGAGCTTGATTCTCACTGAAGTTATACGCGGGAGGTCATAATGTAGGCATCTCAGTGGTGGCTTCTCTTACTTGTGGGTCATCGCCCAGGAGTCGGGGCTTGATTCTCACTGCAGATATGCTTATAAGCCGATATTGACTTGAGTAAATAAATTCATCCAAAGAAAAAATGCCACAAAAATAATTAGTTTTGGACATACTTGATAAGTCTTATTATGAGTGGTATAATTTTTGTCCTCTATTCTGTTTGAATATCTTAAGATTAGAACGAACGGATAAACTTAATTTGCTTAGCTAACTTTTAAATTCGATTACCTAGGTAATTGACAGCTTTTTCCATGGAAAAGATGGCCTTGCCTTTAGAACCTTAAACTTTGAGCCTCAGTTATTCTTCTTTAATTTAGAGTATTGCTTTAACTTGTGGAAAAATTATTAAAAAGCATGACATGCTGTGCCTTAATGTTTAGCCTTGCTCGAGGACGGGCAAGATCTAAGTTTGGGGGTATTTCGTTAAGCCTAATTTAGTATATAATTATTTATATCATTCTTATTAATTTTTAACCATTTTTACATCAAATTTCTGCCACTTTTGCTCGGTTTTGTTCGTTCTGAACTATTTTGCTATTTTCTTGTAAAACACCCATTTTACAGTAAATCTTGCTAGGTTTTATCATTAACATCAACAACTAAATGCAAGATACGTCAAATTAAAAGCAAAAAAATAGAAAAAAGCATCCTAAACTCATGGTTATACAAAGAACAACAAGAAATGTCATAAAATGTGCAACTTGCTTTGGGGCGGCAGCTTTTGTCATATTTTATAGCACAAGTTCATTGTATATGTATCATACAACATCAAAACTATCATTTGCTATAGGTTTTGGGAGGTGAAAGTGAAGAAAATACATAAAACAACTCAAACTTTGCAAGTTGAAGATGAGCCGTAAGAATTAGCAAATAGGAAGCAAGATTGAAGTCATTTTTCCATATTTTTATTCACCCCCTAAATACTATAAATAGAGGAGGTTTTGGGGGAGTTAGATCATCCTTCACTCAACAAAAACCTCATACAAAGTGTGCAAAAAGAAGAAGAAAAACGGGTGAAGGAAGAAGAAGAAGGAGGAATAAAGTTTGGTCTGTAATTCTGTATTTTTAAGTCCTTTTTAGCCTTTTCTTCTTCTAAGTTCATGAATTTTGTGTTATTTATGCTTTATATTAAGTTTCTCATGAACTAATTGTGTTATTCAAAGGCTATGATGTAGCCTAAGTTGTAATATACACTTATTTCTAATTGAACGTATTTATTGTTTGGTCATTGCGTTGTTGAAGTGTTTATCAATGTTCTTCATGCGTTTTTAGTGCTTGATCACCATTTAGGGCCTATAGTGATTCATAATGAGTCCAATAGGAGATTTCTGCCGAGTGCTAAGGTGATAAGCACCACAAATTGAGCGAATGCTCGAGAAAGATTAACACGATTTGTGCGGTTTTTAGGAGAAAAACATAAAGCTTTGAAAACCCTTTCTTATTTAAATTCATGCACGATAGTGATGGGTTAATATGTAAAGAGCATGCTAAATGTTGCTCGAGAGTGAATATTTAGTAAATTGGGGTTTTCAATCATCAACACGTAATAACAACTTGAAGAACGAGAATAGAAAGGTGTATTGATGCAACTAGGTGAAATCTGATGCCTTGGATATTATTAAATCATAAAAACTTCATAAAATCACATATTTGGTTTCTTTTTAGTTTATTTTATCTCATATCAATATCTCAATTTTTGGTGGTTCAAAGCATTAGAACTACTAATCTTGGAACTCATTCAATAACAATCCTCGTGGGACGATACTTTACTCGTTTCTTTATTATTTGATATGACTAGTGCACTTGCTAACGCATACGCAAAGTAAGCATCACCTGGTGAGGAGGAATTGTTTGTTTGCTGGAAAGATAGCCACAATTGCATCAAAACAATAATCAAAAATTGGGGAAAAATCTGTTACCGGTGCAAGAATTAGTTGGGCACCGGGAGCTGCAGTTGGACATCGAGGAGTTGACATCAAACAAGCCGTTGAGATTTCAACTGAGAAAGTGCAAGTGAACTTAGAAGTTATAAGCTTCAGAATAAGTGTGGGTAAGCTATATATGAGATTAAAAGCAAGTTATGATGTTACCATTGAGCATTGCTGTAGGGACAAGATGATTAGATCTAAACATGATCTTAATATGCTCCAAGAATTCATAAGCATTAAGGAAACTGATTAGAAATTCTTGGACCTTACTGATTTCTTAGACCATACAACAAAAGTGAATATAAACCCGAGTAGTTCGTTGAAATGCAAGAAGCAGCAGACAGGAATTAAAGGCTATGGGAAGGAATTGGAATTCATTTGTTGCGAGCAGGATAAGTCAGATAGTTGGGTTCTTGTGGGAGCTGAAAACATAACTGAATTTCATTAGAGTCTATGGCACTTGAAAGCTTGTCTTGGTTGGATAAATTTCATAATTTTTGAGCCAAAGGTTCAATTGCTCCAGAATATATGCTAAATTGGTGTACACGAAGGCATTCTCTTAAATTGATTGCATCTGTTGTTAGTGGGTTGTGGGATAGTGAGTATTGCAGGAAAAATTCGATAGAATTTTTCCATAAATAAGATTCAGAGTCTCATTCTTA
Source organism: Simmondsia chinensis (assembly GCA_018398585.1). Taxonomy (NCBI): domain Eukaryota; kingdom Viridiplantae; phylum Streptophyta; class Magnoliopsida; order Caryophyllales; family Simmondsiaceae; genus Simmondsia; species Simmondsia chinensis. Next base: position 15,368,050 of record JAGTTD010000004.1, read on the forward strand.
ATGATAATGATTATAATTACCACGAAAAAATAGATAGTCTAAAGAAGTTGTTTGCTTCTGGGTTGCACCTTGAGCTAGTAAACAAGGCCAAGTATTGATGCAGATTATAGCAATTTAGTCTTGGATTGAGTATTGGAACGAAAGGAGAATAGTTGCTTCTGGGATATGGAGACAAGGTCCGAATTCGCACATTGTGATCTGTTTTATAAGCATTGCTGTAGCAGGTTGCAATGAATGGGGAAGGTTGATGCAAAAGCTTTAATGTCATCGAAATATTTTAGTTGAAGAATTTTAGGAAAGATCAAGATCGTTTCTAGCTAATATACCTCAGCATAGGAGTCGAGAGCATATCACTCCTTGCTCTTGAGATGTTCACAGCTGTGCCGATGTTTCATTGGTTTCATGGGCTGATGTACTTCGCATTCATACTTAAGCTCATTAATAAGGACTCAAAGTATGCTCAATTGAGACGAGATTGATGGCTTGAAAAGCATGGAATACAGGGTCCCCTGAATCAATTTAGCTATAGCATGCCAACTTAATGAAGGAAACTAAAAGAGGTTCAAACAAGAGCTCAAGTCATGGTGAACAATCGGGCATTTGTGAGCAGTAGGCAGAGGGTAATCATTTGGGCTACTTGGAGAGTTCAAATTGTGATAGTATTTCCTTAGAGTTCAACTATGACTTTTAAGAACTTAGCTTGTTGGAGTAAAGTTCCAAACTTGCTAGCCAACATTGCAATTATTAAAGAGACCGAGCCGGAAGTATCCATTTATGATACCAAGGATCAAAGTCGAATTATGGTTGATTGTGCAAGACTTTTGGAAAAGGGGTAGAGACTTCCATACCATTCATGATCAAACTTTACTTGCAAGAAGCAAATTTCAAAGAAGCTGTTGTTGGTTCATGGAATAGCTCATAGCTCTCATTAGCTGCAGCATTTAGGAATGTTAATTGCTCAATTAAATGGGCAAGCTGGGCCTTTATAAGCCTTAGATACTTGAGAACTACTGAAAGCTTCTTTCTAAACAAGAAAAGAGTTGGGTTCTGTAAGAGCAGTAGCAGCATAGCTATTAGGTTTTACATAATTAGATAGTTCAAGTTCAAGATAGTGGTCATAGCTCCTGTAATTTGGGGTCTCAACTTCAGTATTTAGGATCAACAGTGCTTAATAACTTCAAGAAGTGGATGTTTGCTTGCATTAGTTGTAGCAAGAGGTTCTTTAGAGTGGATGTTGGTGTTGGTATTTGGCTGATTTGGTTTGGTTTGGGCAAACCTTTAGAGGAGTACATTACTTCCAAACACAAACATTGTGGGCAGAAACAAGAAGCATACTCAAATGTACAACATTGACAGTAACACTCTAACAAGATATAACAAGTTTTTGTTATGATTCCTATAGATGGGGCTTGTGAAATATTGTAATTAGAATAAGTCATGATTTACTTGGAAGCATAAACCTTGATAAGTCATGTAATAAGGATCTTTAGTGTATATAGCTGCGGTGGTCAACACCGTTAGGTTATTTTTTCAAGGATCGCGGCTAGCTAGCTAGAGTCGGTTAAGTCACTTGTCTAGATTCTTTGTATGGGGCCTAACCGCCGTTAGAGGTTGGTTAGTATAAGTAGGTAGTTCCTTGTTTGTAAATCCCATAACTATGATAATGAAAATATCTCTTTTGAGATCAATTCTCTCTCATCTAATTCTTTCTCTATTTTCTCATCTCCTTTCACTTCTCTTCTCATCTAAACTCCTTTGGATTCTATCCTTCCTTCGGTTATGATTTGATATTATATCCCGATCATAACAATTGGTATTAGAGCTTCGTTTGGCTTCCGAATCAAACGTGGTTTGATATCAAATATCTTTGATATCTTTGCAAATTGATTAGGAGTTCAATTTTGAATTCTTAATTGATTGATATCAAGCTCTTGAGTTCAGGATCAAGAGCGCATCTGAAAATTGCATTTAAACAAATACAAAAGAGGTTGAATATCAAGTTCAGTTCAGATTGTGTGGATCATTAAGCCTTGCATTGAATCAAGCCGGTGGAGGTTACATCTGCTGCAGATCTTCAGAGCTTGAATTCATTATGCAGAAGCTTGTGTTTGGCTCAAGATACAGTGTAAATGTGCTGAGTGATCTTTAAATTGAGATCAGATTCTATTGGAGATCAGAACCATGAACAAAGTGCTGTACATTGATCATATTCAAAGTCTTCCTTCAGGTTCTACTTCTGGAGTAGATTGAAGCTCATAATTGTAAGTGTTATAAACAATATGAGTTGTGATAGGGTTGATTGAAATTGAGCGAGATCAACTTCAGTTTGCTACATTAATCTTTGATAATTCAGATAAAGAAACTGAGCTTAATTCAGTAACTTAAAGTGCAAAGAGCTGAACAGAACTGAATTGAATTATTGATTGAATGTTGTTGAATTCTCGGGTTTTTGAGTTGATAAGCATCGATCAAGTGTAGTTGCACCGGAATCTTGCTGAATCCATGAAGTTACTGAATATTGAAGAGTTACTGGCTCGAAGGTGAAATCAACAACGAACTAAGAACAGAATCGTAGAAATATGACTTCATTCTTAAGGATTGTGTTGAGTAGTGCGTTGAAGTCATAATTATAGCTAAAGTTCGAAACTAATTCAGATCGAAAGCCAGGATTGCTCAAGTATCGCTGTTGTTAGGGTTTAGTTCGAGTTCTCCTGATTCGCGAAGCTCGCAGTTAGGGTTTGATGTGCGATTATTATCTTCGGCTGAGCAGTGACATTGATTTGTTGATACTGAAGAGCTGATTCTGGTACGAAGACTCTTGGCTGTGATTGTGTGATTCTCATCTCAGTTAGCAATGAGTGTTGGTTCAAGAATTCGATCATGATATCCAGCACGAGCTTTGCAGTCGAAGCAGTTGATGTTACTGCAAACATGGTTGCAAATGTCACTGATGCTTCAGTTGTTGGTGATAATGTTGCAGCGGAGCCGGAGGTTGTTACAATAGATCAATTGAACGTCCAATTGAAGGAAATGTCCGCTCAGTTACGGCAAACACAGAGTGAGCTGTTGCGAAAATTGAATTAGACACTTCATGATCTAATGAGTCAGCAGTCTCAGAAATTCGATGATAAGTTCGTAACTTTGCAGCCACCCATAGCTACGGATGATACTAATGTGCGTAAGGAGGTTGATCTCATCCAAAGGAAGGACTTCAACAAATCTACACTTTTGGTTAAGATTCGCATTCCTTTTTATCCGATCATCAAAGATGTTCTTCACCAAGTTTTTAATCCCTATGGTCGTATTGAAAGAATTAAAGTCATCTCAACATCCACCCTCGAGGTTGAAGCACAAGTGTCCTTCTCTACAAGAGCATAAGCTGCTTTGGCCATCAATGAAAAGCAAGGAAGAAGCATTAATTTTGGTTGTTATGCAATGCATTTTCAATTCCTCATCTCTAGTGAAGAAATTGGAGAATCAAAGGTAGTTTCTTCTTTAATTGATCCTAAGGAGTTAGGGGATTGTGAGGAGGCAACAAGAGAAGTTGATGATAGGACAGATAAGGAAGTGACAATAGGGAATCAAGAAGCAGGGGTAGATGAATGTATTGTGCATGAGGAGTTGTTGCATACTCAAGCTCCTGTTGTGATTCAGAAGTCTACTGCAAAGACTTTAGTACATAAGATCGATGATTTGTTGCATGATAAGTTCAAAGAAGTAGCATCGATGGATGGTGGAGCAGAACAACACATCTGTGATCCTTCACTGCTACGAGAAGAAGACTTTATAGATGCACATCAGGTTCAAATGAGGCCATTTGATCCGGGAAAGAAGGTTATTAGCAGCTTTGGGTTAGGATTACACCCAGTGCAACTGAACAATGAACAAAACTCAACTGACAGTGTTAAATTCAGTGAGGAATTAGGTGCTGCAGCTGTAAATTAAGGAGTTAACATCACACCATGCTTTGAGATTCAGAGTAAACTTAATTTTGCTGAAATTCGAAAGTTGCAGAAGTTCCACCTTGTAGAGGCAGAAGCTATTTAGGGTAGAAGTGAACTATTATCGGTGTTGGAGCCATTGAATGTCACGACTAAAGAATTGCAAGTTCGCATCAAGGTAATAAGCATCAGATTGTTGAAGCTGAAGTTAATCTTGAAGCTTAACATTCAGATCAGTTTGGTCATTTACTTAAGTTGCAAGAAATGCTATTCGAGTAAGAAATTAAGAGTGAAAGGAAAGCCAATTTCGGAGTATCAAGGAAGGCCTCCAGATTTTTTACATCTCAAGACAAATGAAGTAATATTGAATAAGTTTTGTGGTCTCATAAATGGAAAGTTGGAGCTGCCTAAGAAGGTGTTTTGTTGATAGATAGGTTGGGAGCATTTTCTTGGATGAAAAGAAGAATGAAGTAAGCAAGGAAAAGAATCAATTCTATCCGATAAAATTCAAGAGTTGAACCTGTTGAAGTTCCAGCAACAGACAGTGGAATCTTTACTGCGTAATAAATGAGTTCAGTGGGGAAACTATGTTGCCATGGCAACACTGAAAGCGTTATCCAATTATCTTGGGCAAACAGCTACATCACTTCAGTTGAGAAGTATGCATAATCAGGACGTATGGCAAGGCTTTCCGAGTAGAGTTGTGACATAAAAGGAGCTAGCATTCACTGTCAATGGGGTGCTATACAAGATCAGGTGCTGAAACATAGGAAATGGTTGAAGGAATATGTGAACCAAGCTATTAGAATGCATTCCAGAGTTCAGTAGAAGGGAAGCTTTGCTCCTGAACTCCTAGCTGTTCTGATTGGGATGTATAATCTGGGTGGTGTGCTGAAACATAAGTGGTTTAAGGCTAAATTTAGTGGAGATGATGCCCACACTATCGTGTATGATATTGGAAGACCCCCCGATTTTTTGGAGGTGAAGTATTCAACCATTTACACAAGGATGAAGGTGAAGTTGAAGATCTTGGCAGATGTTGCACCTCGGTTCAAAATAGGAACTAAAAGGCTTGGAATGCTTTGTGACTTGGAAGATTTTGTACATTGGCAATAACAACCTGAGTTGGTGTTACTTGCATGTGTAGCTGGATTTTTAGTATTGAGTTGTCATGTTTGTCAAGAACGTGTTTCCAAGGTTGGGAATTACCGACTACCTGCCCCCACTATAGGTATGTGTTACGCTCGTGATTGGATCATTAGCGTAAGCTAAGTAAATTTGAAGATAGTTGAGAGTATGAGATGAGAAAGAAGTGAATTGAGATGAGAAATTAGAGAATTAGGGATGAGAAATAGAGAGAGTTAGATGAGAGAGAGATGTTGATCTCAAAAGAGATATTTTGTTGATTATTTCTTTGAACGATCTGAATTATACAGCTCAACTACTACTTATAGCAAAACAAGAGCAAGCTAATACATTGAATCAAGACAACACTACTAACCAACTCAAAGAACAAATATCTAGATCATAGAAAATATCTAACCAACTAAAATATCTACTAACTAACACTAAGGCTTAAGAAGCCAAGAACCAAATCAGTTATTACCATTTAAGAGTGAGTAAAACGCAGCATTTTAACTAGAACTAGTACATCATACTCAAGCTAACTAATAGCTACACTAAACTAGCAGCACACCCACACAGCAGTACCAACATAGCAGACCGACAAAGCTTAACAACAACCACAATTCAGCAGTACTAACAGCTGCAGCACACCAATAGCAACACAGCCACCACAAGCTCATGCCTCGGATTCTCGGATCATAACATTCCCTTCCCCTTGAAAACATTCTTGTCCTCCAGAATGGAAGAGAGTTGAGACTTTGAAGAACACTTATCGATATAGAGGGAGAAATTGGGGGATGGTGATGAACTTCAAGCTGGAATTGCAATGGAAGAGAAGTTCTGAAGCAACTTCTACCGCAATGCGAATATCTTTCTAGCCGTGAGTTCAGCAAGAAGTCTACCAACAACATGTCAATTGAACCAATTCTAACACAAATAATCCCACAGATGAGCTGCTTCTGATCCTTGCTAAGATGTCTTGCATCTGATTTAGAGTAAACTTCAGGTGGTCTATTCAAATCAAGCCAAATCAGCCTATCACACCACTTGCAACACCAGAATTTCATATCAGCTTTGAACCTCTTTACTCCAATATCAAATATGTGCATCCTTTTCTTACTGAATTGCTGCTCCATTTCGTCAGCTTGTAATGCTCTTGATCTCAAACTAAGCACCAGACCAAGTACATTTAGCTGCTTGTAAATGTTCTGAACAGTGATCGCAGATCCAGCACAATCCTTATATATATGATCTTGTTGCTTGAAAAATGAATGGGTTGCTCCACCCAGCTGAACTACTTGCACCTTGAATGGCTGTGGCTTACTTTTCAGCTGAACGAGAGCTACTACTTGCACCGGAAACTTAACAACATGCTCCTGAGCTATTTTTTTTGTGCAGCAATATGATCACCCAGAATTCTTTCTGAAACTGTATCCTTGCCGATGGAATTCAACCTTGTACTTGCCAATTTTAATAGTCCTTTGAACCATAAGTATGCCCAAAACATTTTTAATCAAAATTTTCCAAGATCAAATGGTCTTAAACCTGTCTGAATTTTTGCGGAATGAACATCCTGATTGCACTCAGTTTGAGTTCCTCTATCAAAAATCTATGATTGCTCTTGAGAATGCAGAACCGAGCCATCCTTCACCGTTGGAGCTCGCTTCTGGAACTCTTTAGCTTGCTGATCTTCACATGGGACCATTCTCATTGTAGGTTCACACTCTTGTTGGCCTTGCACAAGTTTCCTTTGAACCAATTGACTTGCATCAACAAAATTCTCTTGTTTCCCCAAGTTGGGATGCACTGCCACAGCATCATGTGATTTCTCCACTTGAATCTGCAATTCTGCAGCAAAAACTTCTTGCGTGCATTGGCTTGGAGTGATTATATCTTCGTCTTACGTCATCACTTGAGTAAACTGCAGAGGAACATCAGTCTCAGCTATAGATTTTAGTTGCTGCTCTTCCACTTGTTGAATTCGCAATTTTTCTTTTAGCCCAAACCTTGCACCAGTTCCCTTTGTTATTTCATCAACTGAGCCATAAATTCTTTCAATTGAATGCTCAATTGTCCAAGTGTAATAACCTCCTGCTCTGCTGCGAAGCTAGTACCAGAAATCATGATCAATTCCTTGCTCACTGAATAATTCTGTTGATTTTGATTGAGATTGACCTGCTTCGCAGCTTAATTCATAGTATTAGAGTGCAGCAGTAACCGTCACAACTAACATCAGAATTAAGAGTTGAATCAATTGATCTTGTAAAACACTTGAGCTTGATCGGCTAAATGTGAGCTAAAATTCAGCACTGAAATTTTTTTTTTTTAATTTTTTCCTTTGGATTGCGCACTCGATTGGAAGCCAAACGAGGCTCCGTTACCAATTGTTATGCTCGTGATTGGATCATTAGCGTAAGCTAAGTAAATTGGAAGATAGTTGAGAGTATGAGATGAGAAAGAAGTGAATTAAAATGAGAAATTAGAGAATTCGGGATGAGAAATAGAGAGATTTAGATGAGAGAGAGAAGTTGATCTCAAAAGAGGTATTTTGTTGATTTTTTCCTTGAATGATCTGAATTATACAGCTCAACTACTACTTATAGCAAAACAAGAGCAAGCTAATACATTGAATCAAGACAGCATTACTAACCAACTCAAAGAACAAATATCTAGATCATAGAAAATATCTAACTAAAATATCTACTAACTAACACTAAGGCTTAAGGAGCCAAGAACCAAACAAGTTATTACCATTCAAGAGTGAGTAAAACGCATCATTTTAACTAGAACTAGTACATCATACTCAAGCTAACTAATAGCTACACTAAACCAGCAACACAACCACACTACAGCACCAATATAGCAGACCGACACAGCTTAACAACAACCACAATTCAGCAGTACTAACAGCTGCAGCACACCAACAGTAACACAGCCACCACAAGCTCATGGCTTGGATTCTCGGATCATAACAGTATGGGATTATAAAGGTGCCTAAGCATATAATACCTGGTGTTGCGCTTGCAAAGTTGTTGACTAGTTGTGGTATTAAATAACTTAGCGGAAGATTAGATGGAGTGTGAGTTGCTCAAATGCAGTTCATTTTGGATTCTCTTACTAGAGATATTTTTTCAAGCTGCAATAAGTAGCCAAGTTTGACAATTATAATTTGATATTTGAAGGGTAATGAAATCCTCCAAAAGTTCCCTAGCTTTGAAAGGGATTGCCTCTTATGGATGGGTGGGTCTTGACTTGTAATTACTTTTCCCTGCTTTGCGTCACTCGAAAAGAATGTATTTTACACAATTGCTTATTGTGAAGCGTCTTAATTTTGGAGTGGTTTAGCTTTTATGATGGAGGTAATGCCAAGCCTGTGCCTTGAGGGTAAAGTCCCATAGTTGTGAAAAGTAATATACACCGTTAAGAAAAAGAAGTCGGTGTTCTGAATCCCCCAATATGAAAGTGATTTGCCACCAGAGCAAGGGAATGACTGAGGTGAAATCCCCTAGTCCTCAAAGATTTGCCACCAGAACGATGAAATGACCGAGGCGAAGTCTATTGGCCCTAAAATGTTTTACCCCTAAAATAAGAAATGACTGAGGCGAAGTCTCCCAGTCCTAGAATAATTTGTCACCGGAATAAGGAAATGAGTGAGGTGAAGTCTATTGGCCCTAAAAGGATTTTCCCCTAAAATAAAGAAGTGACTGTGTTAAGGTTTCAAAGATTACTCTTGAGCCTTAACCATGGTTGGGATAGAGAGAGCATGAGATGAGAAGAGAATTTAGAGTTCATATGAGATAAGAAAAGAAAGGAGATGAGAAGTAAGGAGAAATATCAAAAGATATCAATTCATTTATCAAAAGTTATCAATTACTAACTAGAACCTCCTACTTATACTACTTACATGATATGAGCCAATACATTGGATCTAGACATCACAACCAACCAACTTACAAAAAATATCTAAAGCATATAGAAAATATCTAACAACTAACTACCTCAACCACCAGGAGTTCATGCCTCGGATTCTCGGATCATAACATTCCCTTCCCCTTGAAAGCATTCTTGTCCTCAAGAATAGAAGAGAGTTGTAACAATGAGAAAACTTAATGCACATGAAAATATATCTGAAGTGATGAAGTTTTGCTGAAATCTGCGGCTGAAGACATCAGAAACAACTCAATCTGTTGTAGATCATGAATGGAGTGGTGCTGCACTGAACTTGCTGAAACCTATTGCAGCTGAAACGAGCCAATGATGCACTGACTCTGTAATGTAGCAAATCCATGAAGATGACATCTTGTGTCGATATAAAGTTGCGTTTGAATGCACAATACCCCTCAGGAGGTCTGCACCGAACAAACCAGACATCAACAACACATCAACAACACCTCATGATGTAGTTAACACAATTCAGACTTCCAACTTGCTGCTGAGAATCACAAAACGCAACATTGTTCCTGTATTTGTGCTTGTGGAAGGCTGCACAACTGATTTGGTATATCATTAACCACACAAAAATGCCTTTGAAGTCTCTTAACACCTTGGGAGGCCTTCCAAACTCAAACCAAAAGAACCCAACATCAAAATCTGCTTGTAGGCATATCCCATTGCAGTTGACACATACCCAAATCTTGATCATGGCAACCGAACACATTGAAATCCAATAAGAGTGCAGCTGCCAATCTTTCATCTTGGATCTTATCCGAAATTTGTATTGCTCACACATCCACATACTAAACCAACTTATAACATGCTCAACAAATTCTTGATTGCTTTCCAATTGCACATAATTTGCTGCAGAACTCAGAAATTCAGCAGTGCTAACCCAATACAACTCATATTGACAGATTTCAGCTCGTTTCTTGTTCAAATGGAGGCTCATTGATGTGAACAAGTTATTGTATCTTCCTAAAGTCATAATAACACCAATCACACTCCATTTGTGCAGCACATTTTCTGCTGACAGTCAAGGAAGTGCAATTCCCCCAGAATTTTCATCAGCCCCTATTACTTCTATTGCTTGAATCTTGAGTGTGAACTTGTAAGATCTGGAAATTTCAGCTTCCTCTTCCAACAATCTTGCGTACATCACACCATAGGCTCCCCTTCTTTGATCTTGACAAAACATAGAGAGGATGCACTAGAAATTTTGATTACATTACTGTCCAAACTTGTTCATTTGAACACTTGTGACTTTGGCTCGAAAATATGGTCCTATGCTCCACCAAGTTAAGAACTCATGAGTCACACTTGAATTCCAAGGACACAAGGTCTTCACTTGAATTCTTAAAGCAACCCCATTGACAGAATTTGTTCTGCAGCTCTCAAATTTCAGCCACCCAACTTACCTCAAATGATCAAGCTTTGCTTTCTTGTCAATGAGTTCAAGTATGAACACAAAGTACACTAGCATAGCTGTGCAAAATTCAGGAACAAGGCTTGATCCATTCAAGACTCTACTACTGATGAATGTACTGTCTCTACCACCTGATGTATTAAGCTGCAGCAGCATTACTCTACTGACCGCAGTGCTCGAATCCAGATCATGTCACAAGATCTCAGCAGCAGCAAGGACTACTTGATCTTCGTTGAATGGCTCAATTTTAGCTTCCAAGTACTGTACCTCCACATTGAACTCAGGAGGCCTCACTTTTGGTTGCACAATTGGAGCATGAACTTTGTCCATAGCTAGATGAATGCGCAATCTAAATTTGGAGCTCAATACACTTGCCTCAACTGTCATTCCAACCCAATGGCAGAAACCAGATTCCACCAAAGCCTCAAGGGAACTTCCAACTTCAAAGACATCAATCAAAGCACCTGTTGTACAGATTTTGGTCTGAACAGAATTCAGCTCCAGCACATTACTAAATTTATACACCTCCAACAACTCAATTGCTTGAATAGGAATCAAGCTTTGTTTGTTGTGAACCTTGACACGCACTCTCGCAGCTCGAGTGCTTCTTTTCAGCAAAAATTCGACACCTCTCAGCTTAATATAGTCTTGAGAATCTTCTCCCGGATTAGGAGGCAACTTATCATAAGAACTTGCCCTTGGATAAGTCACAACTCCACTCACATAAAGGAATAAATCATCTCGAACTTGCCGATCGACACACCGACAGTGCATTACAGCGTCTATACATTTGTAATCTTTCACCCAACACAAGAGACCTTGCAAAGCATTCAAGTTGATGTTGTTCTGGTCCTGAGTTAAAACTCCAGCACGCCCAAAAGTGAACTTAGGCATACCCTGATCTATATTTGATGACACTGCAGCAGCAACAATTGAATTCCCAACAAAATAACATTGCTCAGTAGTGAAAGTACTTTGATTCTGCATATAAGCCTGCCAAGGAGTCACACTTAACCAATTTGGTGATATACCAACATATACATTGGTCAAATCAGCTTGAGTTAGTTCTTGTTGATCAACAAGCATCCTAACTTCTACCGGTGAATCATCCTATGTCCCATAACTAAATTGGATTCAATTAAGGCAACCACAGGTTGTCCATTGTACTATTCTTGCGAATTCAGAAGCTCCTTAGGCTGACACACAACCTCACACTTCATTTTCGGCATAGTAATCTTCTTTTTACCCAAAAATCTTTCAATGCTTCGTTTAGATGATTCCTCTTGGCCTTACTCTTTGCCTTCTTTGACATGAAAATCATATTCCCATTCCGAATGCATGTCATACTGCGCCTCAACATCATCAAGATACTCTAACTCTAGCATAGAGTCTTCATAAGGATCATCTTGTTCTAACTCAGGTTCTTCCAGCTCGTGTTCATCAATTTCGGCATTTTCGGACACTAGTTTATCTCCAACGGCAACAGATTCCACTCTCTCTTTCCGTTCAACACGGAACTTCCATTGTCTAACGCTATCCAATAGCTCCAGAAACTCATTTGCATCAAGAACATCAGCACTATCGATACTGATGTTTGGATAAGCTAAACAATGCCGAATCATACATCGCTGCATCTTTTCTTTCCATTCCTGTGTCCTCTTCTAGAAATATTCTTCACGTTCTTGTCTCAATTTTATCAACTCCGCAGTCGACTTATCCATAGTGACAATGAACAACAACTTCATTCTTGAACACTCAGTTCGCAGAGTATGAGTTCGATAATCGCAGAGAGTGAGACTTGTTTCGCAACTCTTCAACAATCGATTGCTTAACAAAGTTGTACTCCTTTGTACGCACAATCCAACCCTTGCTATTAGGTCCACGATTGTCACTGACTATAAACCCTAGCTTGCAGAGTTCGCGAACAAACCCTAACTTCGAGCGATTTCTGATAGTGATACTTTCTTGATTAATTCGGACTGAGAATCTGAAATTGGTTCGATTATTGTATGTAATGATGATTTAAACACACGATACACAACAATCTTCAAGAAAAATAGTAGATTTCAACACCTTTGGTGCTAAGTTCATTGTCAGAATTTCGCCTTTGTTGTCAAAATTTCGCCCAAGTAAATCTCGACTCAATAACATATAATTCTTAAGAATTCCACGCAGATTCGGATGAATTCACATCACTCCTATGCTTATTAACATAATTTCATCACAATCCCGTAACAACAAACAGATTCGGATCGAAATGAACTTGTACTTCAGAAACAGTCGCCTCAACTTCAATTTCTGAGTTGTAGAATATGATTGAACTTCAATTCAGCTAGTTTCTGATCTTTTGATGATGATCAAGTGCAATGTGGATTAATTAGCTCAATTTCAAATTCTTCTTCAACCGATCAGATGAATGATTGATCAAGAACAATTATGCTTTGCACCTAACTTCAGCGACTGATATTTGCTTCTTACACTAACATTCAGCAGCTAATGCTTGATCGAATTTGCTGAATTCACTATGAATCAGCTTTAATGTTGAATGTAGTAAACAAATACTGATCAATTAACCTTTGTTCAATGTAATTCCATCAATTCTAATCCCAACCGAAGCAACTCCCAGGCACTTGCAGATCACCAATGCAGTAACCGCCACTCTTCAATTTCAAAATTCTGAATTGAATTCTGATCACACAATCTGAACTAAATCTGTAACACAACTATTTTTATTGATTAATTGCAATACAATTAATCAGATTTTGTATTTTTTTCGGATATGAGCTTGATTCGAAAGCCAAATCAAGGCTCTTATACAAATTGTTAAGGTTTCGAAAATTGCTCTTGAGCCTTAACCTTTGTTGGGATAGAGAGAGTATGAGATGAGAAGAGAATTTAGAGTATAGGTGAGATAAGAAGGGAAAGGAGATGAGAAGTAGAAAGAAATATCAAAAGATATCAATTCATTCATCAAAAGTTATCAATTACAAACTAGAACCTCCTACTTAGACTACTTACATGATATGAGCCAATACATTGGATCTAGACATCACAACCAACCAACTTACAAAAAATATATAAAGCATATAGAAAATAGCTAACAACTAACTACCTCAACTAACAAAATATCTAACTAACACACACCCAAAGCATTGGTGCCTATACACTCCAAAGCCATTCGTAACCTGCTGGACATTACAAAGCAATTATTATAACTCATAGCAAGACATTAGTAAACTAAGACCAAGACATCTTAATTAGCTAACACCCACAATATCAGCTCCAATAAGCCACATAACAGCCCCCCAGCAGCAGCTACCCAACCTCCAGCAGCAGCTATGGCAGCAGGACAACATCTCAACCACCATGAGTTCATGCCTCGGATTCTCGGATCATAACAAACTGAGGCAAAGTCTCCTAGTCCCCGAATAATTTGTCACTAGAATAAGGAAACGATTGAGGCGAAGTCCCCTAGCCCTAAAAATAATTTGCACCACTAATATAGAAACGACTGAGGCAAAGTCCCCCAGTCTTAAAAAGATTTACGCCATCGTTAAAGTAAAGTTTAGGCGGTGAATAGGGATGAAGTTTCCCAGCCTTGAAATGATTTCTTCCACCATTGAAGTGAAGTTCAGGCTGCGTATGGGAACGAAGTCCCTCAACCCTAAAATGATTTATGCAATCATGAATAGGGAATCACAAATGAAGGCAAAGTCCTCCGGCTCCCCCTATTTATGATGGTTCTTGACTTGGATGTATTTTTGATTTCTTATTTTGCTTGATTTAACAAGCCTGAACGGTAGCTCCTAAAAGGTACTTATCATATAGTGGCATTTGGTTTCAAGAGATGTTGATATTGCGCCCTTTATGAAGGAAGTTAAGTATGGTGAAATTTTGTGTTTTTGACTAAATAGCACATGCTAGTGTTTTTGTAGGTGAACAATTGCCACATTGGCACAAGGCTAGCAGCATATTGAGGGGCCCGTGTGGTAACTCGTGGGGGACCCCTCCGGTGCCAAAGTCAGTATTTATCTCATGAAGTAATAATGAATGCAGGTAATAAATACATACAACAAACATAAAGGACATAGCCTGAAAAGAGAAGGGAGCCTGGGCGGTTATAACTCTGGAGAGATGATCATGAAGAACGAAAGGAGGTTGAGGCATGGGGTGGTCTACCTTGGACGAGGCTTGCCTTTGGGGCAGAGAGAGCTTAAGAGAGAATGTTCTCTTATGGCTTGGGGTTGAGGAGGGGATGAAAGTACCCTTCCCCCTTCATATAGAATTCTCAGCCGATAATGGCTTATCGGTACTCACTGGTTGATACTCGCTGGTTTGTAATGGCTGGCCAGTACTCGTTGGTGGGTAATGGCCGGTCAGCACTCACTAGTCGGTAATGGCCGGTCGGTACTCACTAGTTAGTAATGGCTGGTCGGTAATGGCAGGTCAATACGCGCTAGTGGTTAATGGCTGGTAGGTTCTCGCTGATCGGTAATGACTGGTCAATAATGGGTAGTCGGTAATGGCTAGTTGGCACTTGCTGGCCGTTACTTGCTGCTCGGTACTCGCTGGTCAGTAATGGCCGGTTGGTACTCGCTGGTGGATAATGGCTAGTCGGTACTCACTGGTGGGTGATGGTTGGTTGGTACTTGCTAGTCGGAAATGGCTGGTCGGTCGTGTCTGGGCTAGTAAGTACCAGGCCAGTATTATAATACAGGGGCCAGTCAACAGAGGCCGATCAAACTTGGCGGTCAACCAAGGGCAGTCATACTTGGGTATGCCTAGTCCGTGTGCTTGCAAGTGTTTGGCTGAGTAAGTATTGAGCTATAAGCACTAAACACATGAAATACTGGGCTAATATTTTAACATATCGAGCTGGCATTACAAACACTTTCCTTCCCAATAAAATTTATATTTTATTAAATCGCAAGTCTTTCTATTTCGATCATATTATACCTACTCATGTATATTATGAATGTAATCTGTGGCTGGTTTTGGTAACAATTGTTGGGGTGAATTTGAAAATTTTTCTAATTTAATAAATTTGACATTGCAATAGGGTTTAAAATTATTAATCTTAAAACTAAAGATGATTTAAAACTACTAATGTAAAATCTACAGATCTAAATTTTTTTTTTAAATCTGTAGGCTTTTACTCTAGTTCATTCACAATAGTAACATGAACTTAAAATAGCCATAATAAGAAAAATTGTAAATAAATAGAAAAATAAAAACTAAAAGAAAAGGAAAGAAAGACATACTAGGAATTGCTCCGAAATAAGGATACAGGATTAAATAACTCCAAGAATAATAATGAACTCTGAGAAAGCAACTGAGACCCAGCTGTATAAAGAAAATTTTTAACGGAAATTTTTCTCTCTAAGTAGGTCCCTGAAAGTCAACACTTTTTAAAACCCTTAATTTTTAATTGGATGCCACACCTCAAAATAAGTACCTCTACAAATAGTAGTATACCAGCACGAAATATTGCTGAAATTTTGATGTGGGATGCAAATATTTGTAACAAAACGCATTCTTTCGTACAAAAATAAAGTTAAAACGCCGCATTTTACCCATCTCATAATTGTGCCCTTTTACTTCTAATACGCGCACATGTTGGATGGTGATTAGTTCGCACTACCCACTTCAAAATAATGTGCAGGTCAATCTCATAAAGAACTTAGAACAAACATGCAAATTGTAGTCGGAGGACTATACCCATCTAATGGATGTAACTAAGAAGATAATCACATGCAGTATATACGCTTACTTACACAAATTTATTAAGAAAATGATAGGGACATTGATTTTATTCTTTTATAAAATAACATTTAGAGGGTAAAGTTTGAATTTCCAGGACACCGTTCCTAATACCAGCTAATGGTAGCTTCGCCCCACTTGCTTTTAAACCAAGAGCGATGACATATTGTGTGAATACACAATTCCTTTCGTACTAGGGTTAATTACCATCACGACACTGTCATCTGTACGGTTATACAAACCTATCTCGCAACGGTCTAAACCCAGCTCTTGTTCCCTATTAGTGGGTAAACAATCCAACACTTCATGAATTCTGCTTCATAATTGCAGGAAGAGCCGACATCGAATGATCAAAAAGCAATGTTGCTAGGAATGCTTGGCTGCCACAAGCCAGCTATCCCTATGGCAATTTTTCTGACACCACTAGTTTCAAACTCAAAGGTCTAAAGTATCATTAGGCCACGGTTTCACAATTCATATTCCTAATGAAAATCAGAATCAAATGGAGCTTTACCCTTCGGTTCCACATGAGAATTCGGTTCTCATTGAGCTCATCTTAGGACACTAGCATTATCTTTTAACAGATGTGCTGCCCCAAACAAACTCGCCACCTAACAATGTTCTTCGCCCCGATTAGCCCGCAGGGCGGACCTTAATTCTAAAACGAGAGGCGATGTCCCATCACTGACTCATGGAGTTAGTAAAATAACATTAAAAGCAGTGGTATTTAACCATCGCCCGAGGGGTCCCACTTATACTACACCTCTCAAGTCATTTCACAATGTCGGACTAGAGAAAAGCAAAACCCGGTCTTCTTTCCTTCCCGATTCTGCCAAGCCCGTTCCCTCGACCATGGTTTCGCCAGATAGTAAACAAGGATGGTGGGAATCTCCTGAATCCATTCATGGGCATAACTAATTAGTTAACATGGCATTTGGCTACCTTAAGAGAGTCATAGTCACTCCCGGCTTTTAGCCGCGCTTGGTAGAATTTCTTGACCTTGACTTTTAGAGCAAAAATCATATTGTGTGAACATCTGCAGGGACCATTGCAATGCTTTGCTTTAATTAAACAGTCGGATTCCCAATATTCATACTAGTTCAGAGTCGACTATTCGACGCCCAGGGAAGGTCCCCGCTGGAGCAGCTCGAGCATTCCACCGACAACCGATGGGCTTGACACTGGGAACCCCGTCCTGAGCCCTCAAAGCCAATCCTTTTCCCGAAGTTGTGGATCCATTTTGCCGACTTCCCTTGCCTATGTTTTTCCATCGAGCAGAGGCTGTTCACCTATGATACTAGATGCGGTTATGAGTATGACCTGGCATGGTCCGCACTCGGACTTTTAAATTTTTAATGCCTGCCGAGGGCGCTCCAGACTCCACGCAACATGCATTGCTCTTTGAGCCGCAGGACCACACGTCCGGCTGAGCCATTTCTAGGGTGTGCATGCTATTAAACTGAAAAGATAACACTTTCTGAAGCCCCCGCTGACATCTTCGGACTTCCAAATGTTGCTGGAAACCAGCACGTCCCGATTCATAAATTTTAACCAGGTTCCCTTTCATAGCTCATGCGAAACGCACTGTTGGATAGGACTTCCCCTTTCACATGGAAACTTTCCACTTTTCGGCCCTAAGTTCTCATTTGAATATTTACTACTACCACCAAGATCTGCACCGTCGGCCACTCCGCCCTGGCACACGCCACTGGTTTTCCAGTGACCACCGTGCCCTCCTACTCATCAGTGCATGGCACATACCTTGACGGCTGGGTGGAGGTCGCGGGCTTCAGTACCATTCATTTTCTAGGCAAGTTGATTCGGCAGGTGAGTTCTTACACACTTCTTAGTGGATTTTAACTTCCATGACCACCGTCCTGCTGTCTTAATTGGCCAGCGTCCTTTGTGGGATCTAGGTTAGCGGGCAGTTAGGCACAGTAACCCGGCTTCGGGTTCATCCCACATCACCTATTCTACTTACCAAAAATGGCCCATTTTGAGCTCTCCATTCCATGGTGCGGCTCAATGAAGCAACCACATCGTCCTGCCTATTTAATGTCTGATAATAAGTCGAGGGGGTTGAACCCCTAAAGCCTCTAATCATTGGCTTGACCTGATAGAACTAGCATATGAGCTCCAGCTATCCTGAGGGAAACTGCGGAGGGAACCAACTCCGAGACGATTTGATTAGCCTTTCGCCCCTATACCCAAGTCAGATAACCAATTTGCACATTCATATCATTGCAAGCCTCCCCAAGAGTTTCCTCTGGCTTTGCCTCGCTCAAGCATAGTTCACCATCTTTTGGGTCCCGATGGGTATGCTCTCACTCGAACCCTTCTCAAAAGATCAACGTTGATTAGTGGTTCAGCCCATAGGGGCATTGTGCCAATTAGCTTCCTTGCTCCGTATGGGTTTACTCGCTCGTTGACTCGCACACATGTCAGAGTCCTTAGTCCATGTTTCAAAATGGGCTGAATGGGGGGACTTGCAAGCCGACGCTTGGAGCATGCAAGTGCTGAGCCATGCTAGGATGGCGCTCGCTACCTACCACGATAGCGAGGACGACACTTCACAGGCATGCCTACAGCCTGGGTATCAATCGCCCTCCCAGTCAACGTTGATCCACCCCCCGAGCTGATTACTGGACTTGGTTGCGGGCTCCCTACATCTGAATGGGGGGCATTGCTGACCCCATTCGCTTCCCTCCTGACAATTTCTAGCACTCTTTGAGTCTCTTTTCAAAGTCCTGTATTCTTTCCCTTGCAGTACTAACCGTTACTAAGGGAATCCTCATCAGTTTCTTTTCTTCTGTTTATTGATATGCTTAAACTCAACGAGTAGCCCCGCCTGACCTGGTGTTGTAATGGTTGGTGTTACCACATGGACACCACAGGATCTAGAGAGCTACCATTCGTGGTGTGAGTGCGAGGTGCAATGAAAAACTTGGCCTTGGGCCCTGTCCACCACCTAATGCCATGATGCTTGCCGTCAGGGGCTCCTCTTTGGGCAAATCGTGCTAAGGGGAGCATGGTAGGCCATTCTCCAATCCCGAGCCATGCAGCGGGCTCATGAGATGAGGCGATGGGTGACTCCCAAGCAGACATGCCCTCATCCTAACGGCTTGGGGCGCAACTTCCATTCAATGACTCTATAGTTCATGGGATTTTGCAATTCACTCCAAGTATCACATTTCGCTACACCCTTCTTCGATTCGAAAGCTGAGACATCTATTGTTGAGACTCAATTTTCTAGTAGGGCAATCATGGTCCCTGCACCCAGTCTTCCGAGCCTGGAGAGCACACACTAAGTTAACGTTTCTTGGCACCGGAGCAGGGCAACCAAGGGCCATGGGTTGAACTCCCAATGGGACTTGGCCTGCAACCGATGCATGAAAACTCATTCGCCGGTCGTTTTGCTATACAGGCTTCGGCAATGATCCTTCCTCAGGTTCACCTATGAGAGTGTTATGATTCTCATAATACGGGGCATATAAAATAGAGTATAAATGTAAACGGGTATTGAATATAGCTGATTTAGTTGTATTAGTGTGTGGATTTTGTAACTAGAATAAGTTTTAATGTAATTAGTTGCATAAGTCCCTTGTTAAGTCATGTAACAAGTGAAGCCTAGAGCTTGTTAGCTACAGTGGTCGAGCTAGTGGTCAATGCCGGTCAGTAGTGGCGGCTAAGTAGGTGGTTGGCGGTTATGGCATGAGTTAGATGCAATGTAATAGATCATGTCATGTAATGTTAGCTTCCAATTCAAAATTATAAGTCTAACCTTGCAGAAGAAAGAGTTGAGATGAGAAAAGAAGTGAAAGGGGATGAGAAATAGAGAAGGAGATGACAAAAGAGAGAGAAATTCCAAAAGGAATTCTGATTTTTATTAATTGGATGATGAATTACAAGCTTTAGAGCCTATTTAAACAAAATTAGAACATTGAATGTAACCAACTAAAATAACCGACTCAAACTAAGCTTTTGGCGCCAAAAACAAGTGCAGCTGCTAGATTTGACCAAGGCTGGACCAACCGACTCCCTATGGCGCCAAACCGACCCTAACTAACATTTGAATTATTACAACTCTGCCAAGGGACTCCTAATCGAAGATACAACCAGAAATTTCAATTAAAATTCTTCGACTCATAACATTCCCTCCCCCTTGATAAACTTCTTGTCCTCAAGAAGTAAAATTTGGGAATTGGCTCTTCAAGAAATTGCAATTTTCTCAAGGCATCAAGCTCTTGTTCAAGTTGCTCCAAGTCACCAACACCTCTTGCACAGCCCCGTGATCATGCTGCAGCGTCCTCCAGGCTTTAACAGCAGCAGGCTGCAGCATCAGCATCCCATTTGATTTTGCATCAAGTGGTTTGCGAGAAACGTCAGCATCTTTCTTGACCTGCCTTTTAAGTAGGGAAACATGGAACACCGGGTGAATGTATGAATGTGAAGGTAAGTCAAGCTTATATGCAACATTGCCAACTTTCTCCAAGATTTTGTATGGGCCAAAGAAAAGAGCACTTAGCTTGACATTACGCCTGACAGCCAAGGAAGACTGTCTATACGGTTGTAATTCAAGGTAGACCATGTCTCGAACTTCATAGTTTTTGTCTACCCTTTTTTTTTCGGCATAAAGTTTCATTTGTGCCCGAGCTTGTTGGAGATTATCCTTAAGAACTTGCACAAAACGTCTCCTCTGCTGCACTAAATTCGTTGCTGCAGAATCAGTCCCACGCGGTTGTTGCAGCAACATTGGTGAAGGAGGAGGATAACCATACAAAGCTATGAAAGGTGACGTGCCAATTGATGTATGGAAGTGAGTGTTGAACCAAAACTCCGCCAAAGAAAGCCAATGATTCCACTCTTTGGGCCTTAAGAAAACCATACTCCGAAGTTATTGTTCTACACATTGGTTGACTCGTTGGGTTTGGCCATCCATTTGAGGATGATAAGAGGAACTAAGTGCCAATGTGGTACCCATCAACTTGAACAACTCCCTCCAAAATGTGCTTGTGAAAATCTTGTCTCGATCTGACACAATGGATTTAGGCAATCCATGTAATTTGTAAATATTGTCAAGGAAGATCCTTGCCAATTTTTCAGCGGTAACGGGTCGAGCAAGAGCAATGAAATGGCTATACTTGGTGAAACGATCCACCACTACCCATATAACCTCCTTGCCTTCAGACTTCAGTAATCCCTCGATGAAGTCCATGCTCCATCCGGAAAAGGAAGTGGTTGAAGTAGACCCTTGTAACAATGATCTCCCAACTTCGTTTGTTGACATACTTCACAAGCCTTCACATACTCACTCACATCTTTTTTCATGCTCGGCCAACTAAAGTAAGCCTTAACTCTTTGATCAGTGCCTTCTACACCGGCATGACCTCCCCAAGCAGCATCATGTGAGGCTCGTATGTTCTGATGCCTCAATTCAGTAGCTGAACAAATGTAAAGCTTGCCACAAATTCTGATCAGCCCCCTCTGCACAGTTATATCATCATCTGAACTGCATTTTTCTGCACTTTTTACGAGAGCTTTAGCAAAACAATCTTGGGGAAAAGAATCACCTTCATATGTATTGTATATCTCTTCCATCCATGAGGGGACCACCACGGCTAAAACACTGCAAAGCCCACTGTCAGCGTCCTCAAACTACCTGGACAGCACATCAGCAGCCATGTTTTCTTTGCCTCTTCTATACTCAATGTCATAATCAAGGCCAAGCATCTTCATAAGTCCTTTCTTTTGAATTCCTATCACAATATTTTGCTCAGGGAGGTGCTTGAGGCTTTGGTGATCCGTTCGAATGATGAACTTGTGACCCTCCAAGTAATGCCTCTATTTTTCCACAGCTAAGAGAACGGCTAGATATTCTTTCTCATAGGTCGACATGTCTTGATGCTTGAGACTAAGAGCTTGACTCAACTATGCTATAGGCCTTCCTCCTTGAGAAAGAACAGCCCCAATACCAGTCTCGCTTGCATCGATCTCCAAAACAAAGCTTTCGGTGAAGTTTGGCATTGCCAACACCTGTGCAGCACACATTACGGCTTTAAGAGCATCAAATGCAGCTTGAGATCTCTCATTCCATGTAGAAGCATCCTTCTTCAAGAGTTCGGTTAAAGGTTTGGCAATAGAACCAAAACCCTTAATGAATTTTCCATACTACCCGGTCAATCCTAAAAAACCTCTCAATTGCTTCAAGGTGATCGGAATTGGCCAATCTTGCATTGCTTGGATCTTATTAGGATTGGTGGAAACTCCCTCTTGAGAGATGACATGACCCAAATACTCAAGCTTATTTTGAGCAAACGAACATTTGGACAACTTTGCAAAAAACGTGTGTTGCCGCATCACCACAAAGACTTGTCTGAGATGAGTGAGATGTGCTTCATAAGTTGAGCTATAAATCAGTATGTCATCGAAGAAAACAAGCACTGACTTCCTCAGAAAAGGCTTGAAAACGTCATTCATGGCTGCTTGGAAAGTGGCCGGAGCATTTGTTAAGCTGAAAGGCAAAACAACAAACTCGAAATGTCCATGATGTGTCTTAAAGGCTGTCTTGTAGATATCCGGCTCGAGGACCCTGATTTGATGATATCCCTACCTCAAATCAAGCTTTGAAAAGAAGCATGCTCCATGTAACTCGTCAAGCAAATCATCCATGACCGGGATGGGAAACTTGTCCTTCACGGTTAGAGCATTCAATTGACGGTAATCTATACACATTCTGGCCGAGCCATCTTTTTTCTTCACAAGCATCACAGGTGAAGCAAAAGGACTATGGCTTGGTCTATTGAAACTCAGGTGAAGAAGCTCCTCAACTTGCCTCTCCATTTCTGTCTTTTTGCCATGAGCATTCCGGTATGGCCTGATCTTGACCGGCTCAGCATTTGCACACAAGGAAATGGCATGGTCCACACTCCTTTGAGGAGGAAGACTCTTAGGCTGCTCAAAAATGTCCTCAAATTCTTCCACTAAAGCCTGAACTTCAGGTTGAATGGCCTACTGCAACTCTACCGCAAATACCAGGAATAAATGCCCAATCCATTGTATTGCCTTCTTCTTGATTCCATCTTGCACACGTTTGCCATCAATCAACTTGAGTTGAGCTTCCTCTGATATGCCTTTCAAGGATACTTTGGTGCCATGAACCTCAAATGCCACAGTCATCTTATCAAAATCAAACGCAACCGAGTTGAAGGTTCTCATCCAATCCACCCCAAGCACCATATCGCAACCTCCCAAAGGAAGAACTCTGAAATCAAAGGTGAATTGATGATCTTGCATAGACTATGGGAATGCTAAGCACTTGTTTTGAGTTGTTAAGGAGTTGCCATCAGCCACCATCACCGCCAAGGGATGAGTCTTTGTCACCTCATGCTTAACCTTCTTAATCAACTTTGGATCAACAAAACTATGAGTGCTCCCACTATCAATAAGGACAATGATAGAGTGTTTTCCAGCCCTGCCTCTAATTTTGATGGTATTATGAGCTCCACTACCTGTCAAAGCCTTCATTGATATCTCCACTTCATCATCACTGAATTCCTCTTGCAAAGTATAGCCTACACTGTCAATTACTGGCGCAGAATGTTCACTGCTAGATTCCGCTTCAGTACGAGACCCTTTTGCATACATTAGTGCTTGAGACTTACACCTATGACCAGGCTGATATGGTTGATTACAACGAAAGCATAACCTCAATGAACTCTTGTCAATAGCTCGCTTAAAACTAGAACTGGAACTACTTCTCTGCTGCGGCCTGAACTTGCTGATTTGCTGCTTATTTCTGTCACTTGATTGAACTTGAGTGGCTTCAATCAACTCTGCCTTGTTGTAAGCACTTGACAAATTCTTAGGACCAATGGCTTTCACCTTATTCTTGATCCTTTGCTTCAATCCACTCACAAAGCATGACACATAATATGATTCAGCATCCTCAGGGGCTATGGACAAAACTGACAGCAAGTTAGCTCTTAAGTTCTCAAATCTAAGCATATACTCTCTCACGGTTGAAGTTTGAGACAATTTGTTAAAGCTATCCACAACATTCGTTGATTCACCTTCTCCATAACGTTCACACATTTCTTCTACGAATTGGCCCCAAGAAAGATTCGGTTTACTTTTCAACAAACTATAGTACCACACCTCATGGTGACCATGTAAATGAACTACAGCCAGCTGGAGCTTTTCCTCATCATATATGTTATAATACAAAAAATACCGATCACATCTCCTTAGCCATGATTCTGGTTGTCTACCATCAAAATGATCAATTTCAACTCTTGGTTGCCTGTAATTACCACTCCTACCACCAGATATAGTTTCATTACTCATTGACCGAGCTCATCAAATTCAACTCTGCACTGCAAAACCGAATTATGTGGCCTGACATTGCGGTCTGCGTTCGAAGCTTCAGGTCTGCAATGTAGTTGTCCATGGGCTCGATCCTGATTGTCTACATCAATTTCATTTTACAAAGGTTGATTCTCAGCTGATCTGGTGTTAATTGAAGGTCCTACATCCGGCTTCATTATCGGAGACTTTCCTCGATTCCTTACCAGACCTGAAGGTCTGTCAGCATTGTCTTGCTGCTAATCTGCTTCAACCGAATGGAAGATCTGACTCGCAGGCTTCAAGATTGCATTAACACTTGATTCTCCTTGTTTATTAACCTGATCTTGCAATTTTACAATTTTCTCTTCAATTTGTTGCAATCGCTCCTCATTTTTGGAGTCTTTTTTGAACAACATTTGCCTCAAATTCAACATCAGCTGTTCCATCCTTTGCTCCATCTTTTGATCAATGCTTTCAAGCTTTTGATCAAATGTTGTCTGTAATTCTCGAAGATCCTCTTTAGCAGCATTCTGAGGTCCGATCGTTGCATTGCTAGCAACTGCAACAGCATGTTCCACATTCTGACCATTTGCATTCGCTCCACTAGCATCGGACCTAGTTCTTACACCATCGGCCATGATTTTCATTTATTTTACCGGCCTTAATCAATCAATTGATTGCTTGAACCAGCTCTGATACCAATTGTTAGCTTCCAATTCGAAATTAGAAGTCTAACCTTGTAGAAGAAAGAGTTGAGATGAGAAAAAAAGTGAAAGGGGATGAGAAATAGAGAAGGATATGAGAAAAGGGAGAGAAATTAGAACATTGAATCTAACCAACTAAACTAACCGTCTCAAACTAAGCTTTTGGCGCCAAAAACAAGTGCAGCTGCCAGATTTGACCAAGGCTGGACCAACTGACTCCCTATGGTGCCAAACCGACCCCAACTAACATTTGAATTATTACAACTCTACCAAGGGACTCCTAATCGAAGATACAACCAGAAATTTCAATTAAAATTCTTCGATTGAAAACATGTAAGTAGTATAAATAGTAAGGCTTAGGCTTATAATCTCATAACTTTGATGAATGAAATTGATATCTTTGATATCTCTTTCTCTACTTCTCATCTTCATTCCCTTCTTATTGCATCAAAACTCTAAATTCTCTCCTCATCTCATACTCTCAATATCCCAACAAAGGTTAAGTTCTAAGAGTAATCTTTGAATCTTAACAATTGGTATCAGAGCCTTGATTTGGCTTCCGAATCAAGCTTTAATCAGAAAAAAATACAAACTCTGATTGATTGTGTTGCAATTAATCAACAAAAACAATTTCGATTCTAATTTAGTTCAGCTTTATGTGATCAAGAATTCAACCCTGAATTCTGAATTTGAAGAGTTTGCGTATTGTAAGTCCATATCTGAAGCTGAATTGGATGGTTTTTGTGATCAGAGATTCATTTCAAAAGTTGCATTGAGTGGCGGTTACTGTCATATGCAGTATTGATCTGCAAGTGCCTGGGAGTTGCTTTCGGTTGGGATAAAATTGATCGAACTACATTGAAGAAAGTTTGATTGATCAGTAATTGTTGATTACATTCAACATCAAAGTTGATTTAGATTGAATTCAGGAGAATCGATCAAGCATTTGCTGCTGAAGTTGAGTGCTGAAGCAAAGCATTAGTTGTTGAAGTTGAGTGCTGAGCTTAATTGATCTTGATCAAATATTCATTTGATCAGTTGAAGAAGAAGTCTAAGTGAGTTATTGGATCACCATTACACTTGATCATAATCAGAAGATCAAAAACAAGCTGAATTGAGGTGATTTCAGATTTTACAATTCTGTAAATGAGGTTGAGGTAACGGTTTTCTGAACATCAAGTTTCATACTCGATCAGAATCTGCGTTTGTTGCTGATTTGTGATATAATTCATGTTAATAAGCATAGAAGTGGTGAGAATTCAGTTGATTCTTAAGAATTATATGTTATTGAGTTGAGATTTGGTTAGACGAAAATCTAACATTGAACTGAGAACCGAAAGTGTGAAATCTGATTTTGCTCTTGAAGATTGCTTCGAGTATTGTGTTGAGGACTTGATTGCGGTCTAGAGTCGAGCCTAATTCAGAATTGTAAGTCTGTTACTCAAGAAGCATCTCAGTTAGGGTTTGGTTCGAGTTCTCAGTGTGCAAAAATCTGTGTATTAGAGTTTTTACTCAGTGACGATTGAGGAGCCGTTTGCAAGTGATTATTTGTGCAAGTGAGGGAGTATAATTTCCTTAAGCAATCAACTGTGGAGGTGATTCGAATTGAATTTTGTTCCTCTGCGAACTGAGTTGGTTCATATCTCTATGAACTGAGCTGTTCTAGATCGAAGCATTATTGTTCATTGCAAATAAGGCTGGTATGGTTGATGATAACTCTTGTCAATTCGTGATGAATGATTCTTGTGAGAAATTGAAGCAAATATTAAGACAAGAAATGCAAATATTGAGACAAGAATGCGAGGAGATATTGGGACAAGAAATGCAAAAATTAAGACAAAAACGCGCAAGTCTGCAGCGAAATTTGGATCGGCAGTATTCAGCTCATCAGTTTACAAACATCAATCAAGATGGTACTGGTGTTCTTGATGCAAATGAGTTCCCTGAGCTAAGGGATAGCGTCATACAACAAGAGTTCAATGCTAAGCAAAATGAGAAGGTTAGAGTGGAATCGGTTGCCGTTGAAGATGAGTGAGACCAAGGTAATGCCGAAATTAATGAAAACAAGTTAGAAGAATCTGAAGTCGAACAAGTTGATCATTATGAAGACTCTGTGCGAGAATTAGAGAATTTTGACGATGATGAGCTACAACAAGATTTGCTTCCGAAATGGGAATATGATTTATATGTCAAGAGAATGATAAAGAAAGCAAAGAGTAAAGTGAAGAGGAACAATCTAAACGAAGCATTGAAAGGTTTTTGGGGTCAAAAGAAGATTACAAGGTAGAAATTGAAGCGTGAGGTTGTGTGTCAGCCTAAGGAGCTTATGAGTTGGCAAAAATAGAACACTGAACAATCGGTAGTTGCTGTAATTGAGTCCAAATCAAGTAAGGGACATCGGGATGGTCCACGGGAAGAAGTTAGGCAACAAGAACTAACTCAAGATACTGAATTTATCGATGAATATGCTGGAATACAAGGATCAGAAATATATGGTGGTATACAAGGATTGGTTATAGCAGGACCTTTGATTTCAACTGAAAAATTTGATGCTACTGCTGTAATATCAATGAATACATCACCAAATCTATTAAGTATTACTCCGTGGCAAGCTGGTATGCAGAATCGAAGCATCTTCACTGTTGAACAATCACATTCTGTTAGGAAATCAATTGTTGCTACTGTGGAATTATCTGATGCAGAACAAGGTGTGCTTTTGTGTGGAGAAAAGGTTTATTTAAGCGCATGTACTTGTGACGAGTTGCCATTTGATCCGGGGCTGTGGCTTGGCTGAATAAAGTTGGTCTTGAGCAAATCATCAACTTGCTTCTAAATCTCCGACCTCTGAGCATGAGGGTATCTGTACGGCCTAAGCCCCACTGGCTCTATGTTAAGATCGAGATTGAATCTTGATCTTAACCTAAGGAACAAGAATAAGGGATGAGAAAGAATTGATAAGAGATGAGAAAAATAGAGAGAATAAGATGAGGAGAAAAGTTTATCTCAAAGAGATGGATTATTTTCATTGAATACCTTCACCAAACATAAGATCAACCAATATAAAGGGAAATTGAAACAAGCCACTAATTTCATAACAACAATCCTAATTCCCGCCAAAACCAACTACCGGGTAGCAACTAACTAGTTCTTGGCGCCAATAAAGCAATTCAAAACAATACAAACCAAAAGCGAATTATTACATCAAAATTATCAAAGGAAAACGTAACAATCCCCTCCCCTTACAACATTCTTGTCCTCAAGAATGAAAGGAAGGAAATTGACTCAACAAAAACTTCCTTTCCTCCCAAGTGGTGAAGGTTTCATCCAAGTTGCTCCAAGTGACCCGTAACTGCTGAACTCTGGCACCATCGATGGTTGCAGAACCCTTTTCCACAACTGCAGTTGGTTGTAACTTCATGAGACCATTGGAGGCGACCTCTGGAGGAGCTAATGAAGGCTGATGTCCAGCTTGAACCTGCCTCTTAAGTAGAGAAACATGGAAAACTGGGTGTATGTAAGAATCGGCAGGGAGCTCCAATTTATAAGCTACCGTGCCAACTCTTTCCAACACCTTATAAGGACCAAAGAACCTAGCACATAGCTTGACATTTTTCCTTACTGCCGCCGTGGATTGTCTATAAGGCTGCAATTTCAGATAAACCATGTCCCAACTTCAAAATTTCGATCAATCCTCTTCTTATCAGCATACCACTTCATCCGTGACTGAGATTCTGTGAGATTGAGCTTCAACTGATGTAAAACATGCTCCCTTTGTTGCAACATAATAGCTACCTCACTCCAATTAGACCCAACTCCTTGCAATCCAAACAGAGAAGGAGGATCATAGCCAAACAAGGCCTTGAAGGGAGAAACGCCTAAGGAGGTATGGAAATGAGTATTATACCAATACTCAGCAAAGGAGAGCCACCTTCCCCAAACCTTAGGAGGACAAAATACCATGCTTCTGAGATATTGTTCAATGCATTAATTAACTCTCTCTGTCTGACCATCGGTTTGCGGGTGGTATGAAGAACTCATAGCTAACGTCGTTCCTAATAACCTAAACAATTCTTTCCAAAAACGACTTGTAAATAGTTTGTCCATGTCGGAAACTATGGACTGAGGCAAGCCATGAAGCTTGTAGATGTTGTCAAAGAACACACGAGCTAATTTTTCTACTATGACAGGTAGGGCTAAGGCAATGAAATGTCTAGAATTGGAGAACCGATCCACAACTACCCAAATCACTTCCTTCCCTTCTGACTTAGGCATTCCCTTGATGAAATCCATGCTTATGTGTTGCCATACTCCCTCGGGAACAGAAAGGGGCTGCCCTTGATATCTATGATCACCAAGTTTTGTTTGTTGACAAACCTCACAACCTTGCACAAAACTAACCACTTCCTTCTTCATCCGGGGGCAGCTAAAATGAAGCTTCAGCCTCTGATAGGTGCCCTATATACCTGAGTGACCTCCCCAAGAAGAATCGTGTGCAGAATTGATGATCTGATGCCTGAGATTAATAGAACTACCAACATACACCTTTCCCAGAATTCTGATAATTCCTCGGGTAACAGATGCACCAGCAGCCAAATCTGCAGCCTTGCCCATATTAGCAGCAGCAATACATTCCTGAACGAAAGGATCATTCTCATAAGATTGATGTAGTTCATCCATCCAAGCAGGAGAAATCAAAGAAACGGCTCCCAGGGACCCTTGTTCATGGCCCTCAAATCTGCTTGACAGAGCATCCGCTGCCAAGTTCTCCCTGCCTTTTCTGTATTCAATATCATAATTCAGCCCCAACATCTTCAACAACCCTTTTCTTTGAATTCTTGTGACAATCTTCTACTCTAATAAGTGTTTAAGACTTTGATGATCAGTCTTAATGACGAAATGGTGCCCATCTAAGTAATGCCTCCACTTATCAACCGCAAGCAAAATGGAAAGGTACTCTTTCTCATACATGGAAAGAGCTTGATGTTTGGCACTCAAGGCTTGGCTGAGATAGGCTATAGGACGTCCATCTTGAGATAGCACTGCACCAATTCCACTGCCACTTGCATCTGTTTCTAAAATGAAGCTTGAAGAAAAGTTCAGCATGGCCAAAACTGGGGCCTGGCACACAGCAGATTTGAGAACATCAAAGGCCTTTTGAGCCTCCTCCGACCATCTGAATGCATCTTTCTTGAGCAGATCTGTTAGGGGCTTGGCTATGGCACCATAGTTAGCTATGAACTTACGGGAATAGCCTGTTAACCCCAAAAAGCCCCGCAATTGCTTCAAAGAGTCCGGGACAGCCCAATCCTTCATATCTTGGTCTTTTGAAGGGTCGGTTGCAACACCATCACAAGAAATCACATGGCGAAGATATTCAAGATGTGATTGAGCAAATGCACACTTGGCCAATTTAGCAAACAATTTATGCTTACGCATGATCAAAAATACCTCCCTCAAACGTGTCAAATGCTCCTCAAAGGATGGACTGTAAATGAGTACGTCGTCAAAGAAAACAAATACAAATTTCCTAAGAAATTGTTTGAAGACATCAATCATAAGAGCCTGAAATGTTGCCGGTGCATTGGTCAAGCCGAATGGCATAACCACAAACTCAAAGTGTCCATGATGAGTCCGGAAGGCAGTCTTATACACATCGGCCTCACTTACTCTAATCTGATGATACCCTTGCCTAAGGTCCAACTTGGAGAAGACACGTGCCCCATATAATTCATCCAACAAATCATCTATAACTGGTATGGGAAACTTATCCTTCACAGTCATAGAATTAAGTTGTCTATAATCAATACACATACGTGTCGTGCCATCTTTCTTCTTAACAAGGATGACCGGAGAGGCAAAGGGACTATGAATAACTTGTATGAAGTTAGTCTTAAACAAATCATTTACTTGCTTTTCTATCTCGGTCTTGCGAGCATGGGGATGTCTATAAGGCCTGATCTTTACCGGCTCGGCTCCCTCTTTGAGAGGGATATCGTGATCAAAACTCCTTTTGGGAGGTAATGATTTAGGCACTGCAAATACATCTTCGAACTCAGCTATCAATTTCTGCACCTCCGGTTCAGATATTTCACTCATTTCTGCTGAAGAAATAGCAAACAATTGGCCTATCCATTGATAAGAAGAACCTTGGAGGCCTTTCTTAAGCTTACTACCTTTAATGAATTGCAATTGAGCCAGCTCAGCAATTCCCTGCAATGTTACTTTGGACCCCTGAACATCAAATGATACCGACAGGTTTGCATAATCAAATAATACCGAACTATAGGATCTCATCCAATCCACACCAAGCACCATGTCACACCCTCCCAAAGGAAGGATTCTAAAGTCGTAGCTGAACTTACAGTCTTGCATTGTCCAAGAAAAACCTTGGCATTTGCTCTGCGTGGTCACTGTCTTGCCATCAGCTACGGTTACTGCAAGCGGGTGGGTTTTGATCACCTCATGGCCCACTTTCTTAACAACTTTAGGATCTATGAAGCTATGAGTACTCCCACTATCAATGAGGGTGACAATGGACCTCTTCCCAGCAGCACCTTTAATCCGGATAGTGCTATGTGATCCATTACCCGTGAGAGCTTTAACTGAGATTTCCATTGCAGCTTCTTCCAAACTCAGTACACTTTCTTGATAAGACTCACTGTCCTCCACTGAAATGTCTCCCTCAGTAAGATGTTCATCAGCATTAGTCCCTTCTACAACCATTAGGAACTTGGGATGGCACTTGTGACCAAATTGATAAGGTTGATTACATCGAAAACACAACTTATGCTGCAATTTGTCTTCAATTCTGTTAGGCCTGTTTCTGGATATATTTTGCTGGAATTTGGAAGTATTTCCACTAGGTCTAGATGCATCACTAGCTTTCATAATCGTGGCTTCATAGAGTTTTGCTTTAGCAAAGGCCGTGGACAAATCAACGGGATCAATGGCTTTAACTAGGTTCTTTAATTTGGGCTTCAAACCACTTATGAAGGCTGACACATGATACAATTCAGAAGCTTCAATTTTAGTCACAATGCTAGCCCGGAGGTTCTCAAACCTAATCATATACTCTTTGACAGTTGAATCTTGCTTCACTTTATTAAATTTATCCACAATATCGCTATCATCCTCATCACTATAACGAGCACATAAAGCTTTGGCAAATTCATATCATGTAAGGGTTGGTCTACTTCTAATCAAGCTATAGAACCAAACCTCATGATCTCCAGGCAAATACACAGCCGCAAATTGTACTTTTTTGGATTCATCAATGTGATAAAAGAGAAAATAACGTTCGCATCTTCTCAGCCATGAATGAGGTTGCTTACCATCATATGCATCAATTTGCAAACGAGGTTGTCTATGATTATTGGTTCAGCTATTGGAGGAATCTTCATTACTGCCTGATCGTGGATTTTGCCAAGATTCAAGTGGCCTATTTAACTGACCAGCACTGACTTCTTGATTTCTGAAGGTATGTTCCAGACCAGATGTCCGGACTTCTGCTCCCTCAGCCCAATTAGGAGGTCGAGGTTGATCGTGCTCATTGTGTTCCTGTCTGTCAGAACTAACTGCCTCTGCGTTCTGTTAGGAAGTCCTTCATCACGATGTAATGTCTCCATTCTCAAAGAAGTACCAGCTTGAAGCACACTAGCTGGAATCAAGGGATTCGGAATCAATGGAGGATTAGGCCTCTTGCATTGTTCGCGAATTTCTGTCAATTTCACCTTTAATTGCTGCAATTCTTGATCAAATCTCCGTGCAATCTTCTCCTCCAACTCGTGTGCCTGTCTTGTGAGATGATCAAAGACTTTAAGTTCAATCTGTTGAGATTGTTGTGCCATTTTTTCCTCCCATTGCTGCTATAACATTTGAACTGACTCTACCTGTGTGATCTTCAGTCGATCGATCATATACTCACTCCAAGCCTTAAACTGATTCTACAATACATTCCTTGTGACCACCTCTTGATCAGCAGGATCATTGCCACCAACCGTTTTAGCAACAGAAGGTCGATTCGCTGCTCTAGCTGCAGCCGATCTGGTGGTTAGTCCACATGTCATTGCTACTTCAGAAGACATTGCCATTGTATCAAAATTTTGCAGAGCCACGAGGCTCTGATACCAATTGTTAAGATTGAGATTGAATCTTGATCTTAACCTAAGGAACAAGAATAAGGGATGAGAAAGAATTGATAAGAGATGAGAAAAATAGAGAGAACAAGATGAGGAGAAGAGTTCATCTCAAAGAGATGGATTATTTTCATTGAATACCTTCACCAAACACAAGATCAACCAATATAAAGGGAAATTGAAACAAGCCACCAATTTCCGAACAACAATCCTAATTCCCGCCAAAACCAACTACCGGGTAGCAACTAACTATTTCTTGGCGCCAAAAAAGCAATTCAAAACAATACAAACCAAAAGCCAATTATTACATCAAAATTATCAAAGGAAAACGTAACACTCTGCACGCTCTTTGAGAGGAATTACATGGTCTAAACTCCTCTTGGGAGGTCAAGACTTGGGCATATCGAACACATCTTCAAATTCAGTGATCGCTGCCTGCACTTCTGGCTCAGTAATACTAATCATTTCAGCAGGAGCAATCGCAAACAGCTAGCCCACCCACTGAAATGCACGTCTCTGAATTCCCTTCTTCAACTTACTCCCTTTCATCACTTGTAATTGAGCTTGCTCAGCTATCCCTTTTAATGTGACTTTAGAGCCTTGTACTTCAAAAGAAACTGTGAGGTTAGTATAATCAAAAAACACAGGGCTATAAGCTCTCATCCAATCGACCCCAAGCACCCTGTCACACCCACCTCAAGGAAGGATTCTAAAGTCATAGCTGAACTTGGGGTCCTGCATAAACCAAGAGAACCCTTGGCATTTGTTTTGAGTTGTCACAGACTTCCCATCAGCCACGGTAACAGCAAGAGGGTGAGTTCTAATCACTTCATGACCCACTTTCTTGACCACTTTAGGATCAACAAAGCTACGGGTGCTCCCACTATCAATGAGGATGATAATAGAACTTTTCCCAACCTTCCCTTTGATGCTGATTGCGCTATGAGCCCCATTACCAGTCAAGGCTTTCATTAAAATTTCCACTGCAGCATCATCCAAGTTTTCCTCGATGTCATGATCTGAATCAGCTTCATCAACCTCAATCTCCCCATTATTAGAGAGTTCACCATCACTAACCCCTTCAGCAGACATAAGAAACTTAGGGTTACACTTGTGGCCAAACTGGTAAGGTTGATTACATCGATAACACAACCTCTGCTGCTGCCTTTCATCTATTCTATTGGTCCTGGACCTGACAGACACTTGTTGTGGTTTGGAGCTACTGCCACGAGACCTGGAAACATCACTTGAAGGCAAAATTATCGATTCATAAAGCTTGGCTTTAGCATAAGCTATAGACAAAGATGTAGGATCAACGACTTTAACCAAGTTCTTCACCCTTGGCTTCAAGCCACTTATAAAAGCGGATACATAATACGACTCTGAGGCCTGAATTTCAGTTATAATGCTAGCCCTAAGATTCGTGAACCTAGTCATATAATCTCTTACAGAAGTCTCCTGCTTCACGTTATTGAATTTATCCACAATATCACTATCATCCTCATCACTAAATCGATCAGACAATTCTTTTGCAAACTCAGTCCAAGAGAGAGAAGGATTGCTCTTCATCAAGCTTCAAAACCACACCTCATGATCACCAAGAAGGTATACTGCTGCAATTTGTACCTTTTCAGATTCATCAATGTGGTAGAAGTGGAAGTAGCGTTCACATCTCCTCAGCCATGAATGAGGTTGTTTTCCATCGAAGGCATCCATCTGCACACGAGGCTGTTTATGACCATTATTTCTGCTATTAGATGACTCCTCATTACTGCCTGAGCGCTGCTGGTGCCAATCATCAGGCGGTCTATCCAATTGGTTCACATTCACTCCCCTAGGTCTATATGTATCCTCTATTTCGTGAGATCGGACCTCAGGTACTGCATTCCAGTTTGAAGGTCGAGATTGCACATGCTCACTACGACCTTGCCTGTCAATCATCTCAGCTTCCTGAACTCGATCTTGAGCTCCAGCATTAACATCATGACTTAAGGCTTCAGCTCTCACTGATGGATTAGCTTGCAACACACAAGCAGGTATTAATGGATCCCGCATAACAGGAGGATTTGGCCTCCTAAATTGTTCTCGAATATCTGCTAACTTCACTTCCAACTGTTGCATTTGTTGATCAAACCACGAGTTAAACCGCTCCTCCAATTCTTATGATTGTCGCGTGATCTGCTCAGAGATCTTAAGCTCCTCCTGCTGAGCCCGTTGATCAAACTTCACATCAATTTGCTGATTCATTTGCAAGATCTTCTAATTCATTTGCAAGATCCGCTGATTTATTTGCTGAACTGATTCAGCATTACATTGCTTGATTAGAGCTACAATCGTCTTCAACTGACTGTCCAATTGCGCATTTGTGACCAAATCTCGACCTGCTGCATCACTGCTGCCAACAACATCAGCATTTGTGGATTTAGCCGCGGCCTTAGCTGCTGCTGATCTGGTGGTAACTCCACCGGCCAATGCAACCTCTGCTGAATCCATAGATCACTATGATTAAAATGCATATATATATATATATATATTTTTTTTTAACACCTTTTATGTCAATTTGAAGTAACCGCAAGCATTTAACATCTGAATTCCGGATTGAATTCCTAAGCAATTTGCAATGCGATCAAGGGGTATTTGATATCAAATCCGTTTGAATTGGAAGCCAAACGAGGCTTTGATATCAATTGTTAAGATCAAGATTAAATCTTGATCTTAACCTAAGATTAAGAGAGTGTGGGATGAGAAAGAAGTGAAGGAGATGAGAAAATAGAGAGAGAGTTAGATGAGAGGAAGAAGGTTAATCTCAAAGAGATTGGTTGATATTTTTCATTGAATGATTTGCAATTACACTTGACCATCCTACTTATAGAAAATAACAAACAAGACTCGCTAAACTAGCCCCTAACCGCTAACCAACTTTGGCGCCAAAATACTAATTCAAACATTACAAGCATATGGCAGCTTATTACATCATGAAAGAATAGGAAACATAACAGCTACCTCAAGAGTGTCGTAGTTACTCCCGCCGTTTAGCTGCACTTGGTAGAATTTTTTCACCTTGACTTTTAGAGCACTGGGTACAAAATCATATTCCGTGAACATCTGCAGGATCGCAATGCTTTGTTTTAATTAAATAGTCAGATTCCCAATATTAGTGCTAGTTCAGAGTCGACTGTTCGACGCCCGGGGAAGGGGCTCGCGGGAGCAACTCGAGCATTCCACCGACAGCCGATGGGTTCGACACTGGGGCCCCCGTCCCGAGCCCTCGGAGCCAATCCTTTTCCTGAAGTTATGGATGCATTTTGCCGACATCGCTTGCCCATGTTTTTCCATCGACTAGAGGTTATTCACCTATGAGACTTGATGCAGTTATGAGTATGACCAGGCATGATCTGCACTCGGTCTTTCAGATTTTCAAGGCCTACCTGGGGCTCACCAGACTCCACGTGACATGCGGTGCTCTTCGAGCTGCAGGACCAGACCTCTGGCTGAGCCATTTCTAGGGTGCGTAGGCCATTAAACTGAAACGATAACACTTTCGGAAGCCCCCGCTTACATCTTCGGACTTCCTAATGTCGCCAGAAACCACCACGTCCCGATTCATAAATTTTAACCTAGTTCCTTTTCGCAGCTCACATGAAATGCGTTGTCGGATAGGCTTCCTCCTTTCACGTGGAACCTTTCCCCTCTTCGGCCTTAAGTTCTCATTTGAATATTTACTACTACCACCAAGATCTGCACTGACGGCCGCTCCACCCCTGGCTTGCGCCACTGGTTTTCCAGTGACCACTGTGCCCTCATACTCATCAGCGCACGACACATTCCTCAACGACTGGGTGGAGGTCGTGCACTTCAGCGCCATTCATTTTGGAGGCCAGTTGATTCGACAGGTGAGTTGTTACACACTTCTTAGCGGATTTTCACATCCATGACCACCGTCCTGCTGTCTTAATCGACCAACACTCTTTGTGGGATCCAGGTTAGCACGCAATTGGGCACCGTAACCCGGCTTCGGGTTCATCCCACATCACCTGTTCTACTTACGAAAAATAGCCCATTTAGAGCTCTTCATTCCGTGGCGAGGCTCAACAAAGCAATCGCACCGTCCTACCTATTTAATGTTTGAGATTAGGTCGAGGGGGTTGAACCCTTGAAGCCTATAATCATTGGCTTTACCTGATAGAACTAGTGTATGAGCCCCAGCTATCCTAAGGGAAACTTCGGAGGAAACCAACTACTAGATGATTTTATTAGCCTTTCGCCCCCATATCCAAGTCGGACGAACGATTTGCACATCCGTATCGTCGCAAGCCTCCGCCAGAGTTTCCTCTAGCTTCGCCTCGCTCAAGCATAGTTCACCATCTTTTGGATCCCAATGGGTATGCTCTCACTCGAACCCTTCTAAGAAGATCAACATCGATCAGTGGTGCAGCCCACAGGGGAATCGCGCCAATTAGCTTCCTTGCTCCGTATGGGTTTACTCGCCCGTTAACTCGCACACATGTCAGATATTATGTTTCTAATTCATTTGAGTTGTAATAAGGCGTGTGATGCTTTGTATTTTTGAATTAGTGTTTTGGCGCCAAGAGTTTGTTGTTGCGGTTGGTCTTGGCCGGTCAGTTTTGGCCGCTGTTTAGAGAGTCGGTTAGGAGATTTAGTCTTAGTCCAATGTATCTAGATTCTTACAAGTAGCTAATTTTGTGTAATTGGAAGTCATTCAATAAAATTGAGTCAATCTCTATGAAATTAAACCTTCTCCTTCTCATCTAACTCTCTCTTTTTCTCATCTCCTTCACTTCTTTCTCATCCCCTACTCTTTTCATCCTAGGTTAAGATCAAGATTTAATCTCGATCTTAACAATTGGTATCAGAGCCTCATTGGCCTCCAAATCAAACATGATTTGATCTCAAATATCCTTCGATTGCATCGTTTTACTTTAGAATTCAATTCTGAATTCTGAGGACTTTCGCTTGCTGTTTTCTTGAAAAATTGATATAAAAATTGTTTAAAAAGACCTAAAACATGGTGAAAACAAATGGATTCGAATGAGATCGCATTGATTGGTGGAGTTACCACCAGATCAGCAGCTGCCAAGTCTACATACGCTGAGGTGGTTAGTGCCAGTGATGCAGTAGGTCAGGATGTGGTCACAAATGCTCAATTGGTCCTTCATATGAAGGGATTGGTTGCTCAAATTAGGCAAGAAAATGCAG
This sequence comes from Simmondsia chinensis, assembly GCA_018398585.1. Taxonomy (NCBI): domain Eukaryota; kingdom Viridiplantae; phylum Streptophyta; class Magnoliopsida; order Caryophyllales; family Simmondsiaceae; genus Simmondsia; species Simmondsia chinensis. The sequence continues at coordinate 15,406,634 of JAGTTD010000004.1, forward strand.
AAACATTACTGTAAATGAATCAGCAACTCAATGATACAGTTGATCAGCGAGCGCAGCAGATTGAGGAGAAAATCTCTGATTAGGTCATTCGTCAATCACAGGAACTGGAGGAAAGGTTTAACATGCGGTTTGATCAGTAATTGCAGCAACTTGAAGTGAAATTAGCTGAGATTCGAGAACGATTTAGGAGGCCTAATTCTCCTGTTGTTACGGATCCTTTGTTACATGCTAGCGTGTTACAACCTAATCAACCTATAAGGTCTTCTGAAGAATTGAGACATCAAATACATGGTGAGGCGATCAGACATAGAGATCACACTCCAGTGGTTAATGCTAGTGTTGAACCTAGAGCTCAAGATCGAGTTCACGATGTTGAGATAACTGATAGCTAGGGTCGCAGTGAGCATGTGCAGTCACGACCTTCAAACTGGAATACATGACCTAATGTTCGAGCTCCTAAAATTGAAGGCACTCACAGAATGATGGGATTGAATGTGGAGCACTTGGATAGACTACGTGATCATTGGAACCAGCAACATTCAGGCAGTAATGAGGAGTCATCCAATAGCATATACAATGGTCATAGACAGCCTCGGGTGCAGATTGATCCCTTTGATGGAAGACAACCTCATTCATGGCTGAGAAGGTGCGATCGTTATTTCCACTTCTACCATATTAAGGAAACAATGAAGGTACAAATTGCTGTTGTATACCTTCTTGGGGATCATGAAGTGTGGTTTTATGGCTTGTTGAAAAGCAATCCTTCCTTCACATGGGCTGAATTTGCAAAAGAACTGTGTGACTGATATAGTGATGAAGATTATAGTGACATTATGGATAAATTCAATAAGGTGAAACAGGAGACATCTGTGAGAGAGTATATGACAAGATTTGAAAATCTTCGAGCAAGCATGATAACCGAAATTCCTCAAGCCTCAGAGTCGTATTATGTTTCAAGCTTTATAAGTGGATTGAAGACCAAGGTGAAGAACCTAGTTAAAGAGGTTGGCCCCATAACCTTGTCTATGGCTTATGCTAAAGCGAAGCTTTATGAAGCAACAATCTTAACTTCAAGTGAGGTTTCCAGATCTCGTGGTGGCAGCTCAAACCCTCAGAAAGGATCTGTCAAGTCTAAGACTAGCAGATCAGATGACAAGCAACACCAGAGGCTATGTTACAGACGCAGTCAACCTTACCAGTTGGGCCACAAGTGTAATCCAAAGTTCCTTATGTTTGCTGAAGGGGTTAGTGCTGGTGAGCTCTCAGATGGTGAGGAAATTGAGGCTGATGGAGGTGACTCAGAGTAGGACATTGAGGAGGACCTTGGTTATGATGAAGTTGAAATCTCAATGAAGGCCTCGATTGGTAGTGGGACTCATAAAACAATCCGAATAAAAGGGAAGGCAGGAAAGAGGTCTATCATCGTCCTTATTCATAGTGGGAGCACCCATAGTTTTGTTGATCCAAAGGTGGTCAAGAAAGTGGGCCATGTGGTGATTAAAACTCATCCTCTTGCTATTACAGTGGCAGATGGCAAGTTGGTAATGACTCAGAACAAATGCCAAGGATTCCATTGGTTTATGCGAGACCACAAGTTCAGTTATGATTTTAGAATCCTTCCATTGGGAGGGCGTGATATGGTGCTTGAGTTCAATTGGATGAGATCTTACAGCCCGGTATTGTTTGATTTTGCTAAACTCACAGTTTCCTTTGAAATACAAGGTTCTAAAGTTACCTTGCAAGGCATGGCAAAGCAAGCTCACTTGCAAGTGATGAAAGGGAGGCAGTTGGAAAAGGGATTTAAGAAATGTGCATTCCAATGGGCAGGTCAGCTGTTTGCTACAGCACCTACTGAAATTATGAGGATTACCGAGCCTGAAGTGCAAGTAGTGATCGAGGACTTTGAGAATTTGTTTGCGGTGCCCAAGTCCTTACCCCCCAAGAGGAGTTTAGATCATGTTATTCTTCTTAAAATTGATGCAGAACCAGTGAGACTTAGGCCGTACAAATATCCTCATGCTCAAAGGATAAAAATTGAGAAGCAAGTGGATGATTTGCTCAAGACTAACTTCATAAGGCAAAGTCACAGCCCCTTTGCCTCTCCGGTTATTCTTGTCAAGAAAAAGAATGGCACGGCTCGAATGTGTATTGATTATAGATAGCTCAACTCCATGACAGTAAAGGATAAGTTCCCCATACCAGTTATAGATGATTTGCTTGATGAGTTACATGGAGCTCAAGTTTTTTCTAAGCTTGATCTACGGCAAGGTTATCACCAAATTAGAGTAGTGGAGCAAGATGTGTATAAGACAGCCTTCCGAATACATCATGGGCACTTCGAGTTTGTAGTCCTACCATTTGGCTTGACAAACGCACCAGCGACCTTCCAAGCTCTATGAATGATGTCTTCAAACAATTTCTTAGGAAATTTGTGTTGGTGTTCTTCGATGACATCTGGATTTACAGTGCATCTTTTGGGGAGCATTTGAAGCATTTGTGGGAAGTGTTCTTGGTCATGCGTGAGCACAAGTTGTATGCTAAATTGGCCAAATGTTCCTTTGCACAAACTCATTTGGAATACCTTGGCCATGTGATATCTTTTGAGGGAGTTTCAACTAATCCTACTAAGGTTCAAGCCATGAGAGAATGGCATGTTCCGGTAACATTGAAACAATTGAGAGGATTTTTGGGCCTAACTAGATATTATCGCAAGTTTGTAGCCAATTATGGAGCTATGGCCAAGCCCCTCACAGATTTATTGAAGAAAGATGCCTTCAAATGGTCGGATGGAGCTCAGATGGCTTTTGAAGCTCGTAAAGTTGCAATGTGCAGAGCACCTGTTTTGGCCATGCCAGATTTCACTTCAAGCTTCATATTGGAGACTGATACTTATGGGAATGGTGTTGGAGCAGTGTTGTCACAAGGAGGAAGGCCTATAGCTTATCTTTGCCAAGCATTGAGTGCTAAACATCAAGCACTTTCCACATATGAGAAGGAGTATCTCGCGATTTTGCTTGCTGTGGAAAAGTGGAGACACTACTTAGATGGACATCGTTTCATCATCAAGAATGATCACCAAAGTCTTAAGCATCTATTAGAATAGAAAATTGTCACAAGAATACAGAGGAAAGGGCTGATGAAGATGCTGGGCCTTTATTATGACATTGAGTATAAGAAAGGGAAGGAAAATATTGCAGCAGATATCTTGTCACGTGGGTTAGAAGATTGTGAGCATGGCTCTCTTAGGGCAATTTCAGTAGTCTCTCCTGCTTGGATGCAAGAAGTACATCAGTCCTATGAGAATGACCCTTTTGCATAAGAATGTGTAGCAGCTTTCAGTGTGGGCAAGGCGAGTAGTTTGGCTGCTAGTGCAGAGGTTTCTGTAACCCGGAGGATTATCAGAATTCAGGGGAAGCTGTATATTGGCATTTCTACTGATCTTCGACATTAGGTTATTAGTGCTTCTCATGATTCTTCATGGGGAGGTCACTCAGGTGTGAAAGGAACGTATCAAAGGCTAAAAGCTCATTTCAGTTGTCCGGGAATGAAGAAAGCAGTGAAGGATTTTGTGCAAGGATGTGGGATATGTCAACAAATTAAACTTGGTGATCATAAATATCAAGGACTTATCCAACCCTTACCTATTCTGGAGGGGATATGGTAGAACATAAGCATGGATTTCATTGAGGGATTGCCTAAATCCGATGGGAAGGAAGTGATCTGGGTAGTAGTTGATCGGTTCACCAAATTTAGTCACTTCATTGCTCTAGCTCGACCTGTGCCTTCTGAGAAATTAGCTCGTGTGTTCCTTGTTAAAATCTACAAGCTCCATGGGTTGCCACAATCCGTAGTCTCTGATAGGGACAAGCTCTTTACAAGTCGCTTTTGGAAGGAATTGTTTGGCCTCTTGGGAACAACTTTGGGCCTTAGTTCATCTTACCATCCTCAAACTGACGGTTAAACTGAGAGGGTCAATCAATGCATTAAGCAATACCTTAGAAGCATGGTGTTTAGCCATCCTAAGGTGTGGGGTAGGTGGCTATCATTGGCGGAGTTTTGGTATAACACACATTTCCATGCTTCCTTAGGTACTACGCCCTTTAAAGCATTGTATGGGTATGATCCACCAACTCCATTGATATTGCAAGGAGTTGAGTCACCTGTGGCTGAGGTTACTGAAGGATAATCTCATACAGTCACAAGCCCGATTGAAATTATCTGCAAATCGCATAAGAGTAGACAGAAATTTTGAGGTGGGCGACATGGTGTACTTGAAATTGCAGCCTTATAGGCAGTCCACAGCGGCAGTGAGGAAGAACGTTAAGCTTTGTGCAAGGTTCTTTGGACCTTGCAAAGTTTTGGAGAAAATTGGCAAGGTGGCATACAAGCTGGAGCTCCCACCCGACTCTTTTATTCACCCTGTCTTTCATGTTTCACTTCTTAAAAAATAGGTAAAACAAGGCCAAAGCCCTTCTCCAGTCCCTCCGGAGGTGGGTTCTAGTGGATCTTTGGTCTTGCAACCTGCAGCTGTAGTGGAAGTCAAGCAAAAGCGCGCAAACAATTCCGGGAGACAAGAGGTTTGCGTGTGCTGGAGCAAATTGGATGAATCTTTCACCACTTGGGAAGAGAAACGTTTTTTGTTGAGTCAATTTCCTTCTTTCCATTCTTGAGTGCAAGAATGTTTTAAGGGAAGGGGATTGTTACGTTTCTAATTTGTTTGAGTAGTAATAAGGCATGTGATGCTTTGTATTTTTGAATTAGTGTTTTGGCGCCAAGAGTTTGTTGTTGCGGTTGGTCTTGGCCGGTCAGTTTTGGCGGCTGTTTAGAGAGTCGGTTAGGAGATTTAGTCTTAGTCCAATGTATCTAGATTCTTACAAGTAGCTAATTTTGTGTAATTGGAAGTCATTCAATAAAATTGAGTCAATCTCTATGAGATTAAACCTTCTCCTTCTCATCTAACTCTCTCTTTTTCTCATCTCCTTCACTTATTTCTCATCCCATACTCTCTTCATCCTAGGTTAAGATCAAGATTTAATCTCAATCTTAACATCAAACTCCTTGGTCCGTGTTTCAGAATGGGCCAAATGGGGTGACCTGTAGGACGACGCTTGGACCATGACGGTGCTGAGCCATGCTAGGACGGCACACCCTGCCTACCACGATAGTGAGGACGACACTTCGTAGGCATCCCTACAAACTGGGTATCAATCGCCCTCCCAGTCAAGATCGGCCCACGCTTCGAGCCGATCAATGGACAGGGTTGCGGCCTTTCTACATCTGACTGGGGGCATTGCTGGCCCCATCCGCTTCCCTCCCGATAATTTCAAGCACTCTATGATTCTCTTTTCAAAGTCCTTTATTCCTTCCCTTGTGGTACTAAAAATTACAAAGGGAATCCTCGTAAGTTTCTTTTCTTCCGTTTATTGATATGCTTAAACTCAACGGGTAGCCCCACCTGACCTTGTGTTGCAACGGTTGGTGTTGCCACAAGGGCACCGCAGGATCTAGCGAGCTACAATCCATGGCGTGCGTGTGAGGTGCAATGAAAACCTTGGCCTTGGGCCCTATCCACCACCTAACGCCATGATGCTTGCCGTCAAGGGCTCCCTCTTTGGGCCAATCCGTGGTAGCCCCTAATACTTCACCACGTGCTTGAGGAACAAACGCGTGGCTTCCGCAGCTGTATGATCTCGTGGAGCTGGGATGAGGGTACCGTACATGGAGAATTAGTCAACCACCACTAGGATTAAACTGAACCTCTTAAAGAGAGGTAATTTTGAGATGAAGTCCATAGAGACAGTCTCCCATGGATGATCCAGAACGGCTAATGGCTCCAATAGTTCAGTAGGCTGTCTCTGTTCCAAATTTTCTTGCTGGTCAATTAGGCACGTTTGCGCATAGGCCTCGATGTCATCCATCATTCGAGGGCAGTAACACCAGTACTCCATTAACGTTCCGGTGCGCTTGATGCTAGGGTGTTCCACCTATTTGGAATCATTGCACTTGTGCATTAGCTCTCGTCTCAAACATCCCCATTTACGTATGAAGTTTCCAAGTCTAAAGAGCACCGAACAAGCTCCCATGTGCCTAGCCGCAGGGTAACCCTACCGCACCCTAAAGATGATCAATTCCCCCTTCTGTCAAGATGCCTCAAGGAGCCTTACAAATGAGGCTGAGTCATCGTCGCAGCTAGGCCAGCAACTCATCATGCCACGCTTTTTGGCTCCCACACTGAATCACACAAAGCATCTCGACACCCCGAAGAGGACAAGCACTCTCGAAAGTGATACACCCTACCGCTTCACAAAGATACCCAGTCCGCCACACCACATCGAGTTATCCGCAGAAGCTTACTAACGAGGCTAAGTCCTCGCCGTAGGCTAGGTCCATAGCTTGTCATACTATGCATTCGCAATGCAATCCCAAATCCCTCTAGGACATCCCAACACACCGGGGGGAACAGGGCAACCTTGTAAATCGGCGGCGTCAAACTAGCATCACTGCGGTGCAAAAACACAAAAACCACATCGCACCATAAAGAGGCCCGCTCCACCATGGGGTGCCAAGACACCTAAGGAGCTGTAACAACGAGGCTCCTGAGTCGTCACTGCATGCTTTCACCCACAGCTCGTCCCACTAGGCATCCCAACACCTCGTGGCGGAAAAGGCCACCATGAAGTGATTCGCCTCGCCACTCCACCAAGAGGTATGGTCCACTGCAGCATGTCGCAATTTCTGTAGAAGCTTAACAGTGAGGATGAGTCATCTTCGCTGGCGTAAACCACAACTCATAATGCCTAGCGGTCCCACTCTAATTTCGGATCCCACTAGGACATCCCAACAACAGGAGGTGGATAAGGCTGCCTTGTAAAGCAGCGGGCCATTGGGCTGCACACGCAAAGTAAGCTTTCCAGGCCCTAGAGCGCCACGCATAAGCATCCATGTGCCTTTGCCGCTCCATGCGCCCAGTCCATGGGGTAACCCAGCCGTACTTCACAGAGTACTGGTCCGCCCTAGTGTTTAAGACGCCTAAAGCAGCTCTACAAATGAGGCTGAGTCATCACAGTAGGCTAGGCCCATAACTCATCATGCCATGCTTTTTAGCTCCAATACTGAATCCTACCAGCCATCCCTACACCTTGGAGAGGACAAGCACTCTCAGAAGTGATGCCGAGTCCGCACCGCGTCGAGTTGTCTGCAGAAGCTACTAAGTCGTTGCCGCAAGCTACGCCCGCAGCTCGTCATGCCATGTGTTTTTGCTCTAATCTCGAATCCAAGAAGGACATCCCAACACGTCGAGGAGGACAAGGCCACCTTGCAACTTAGCAGCATTAAATGAGCGCCGCTGTGCATGCAAAAACACAAAAACCCCACTGCACCACAGAGAGACCTACTCTGCCTCGGTGTGCCGAGATTCCTAAGAAGTTGTAACAATAAGGTTGCCGAGTTGTGGCTGAACAATTTCGCTCGTAGCTCATCTGCCCCCTCTTTCGGACTCCAATCCCTAATCCCACTCGGCATCCTGACACCCCCTGGTGTACAATGCCGCCCTCATTTGCCCAGCCACTCAACAAAAAGGGTCGTCCCACCACACCGTGTCATGACATCCTTAATGGGTGACGCCCTAGCAGAGGTGCGCTCACCCCAATGGATTTAGGCTCAACTTGCGTTCAAAGACACGATGGTTCCCGAGATTCTATAATTCGCACCTAGAATCAAATTTAGTTATGTTCTTCATCAAGGCAAGAGCTGAGATATCTACTACTGACAGTCGTTTTTCTAATAGAGCAGTCATGGTGCCCGCGCTTGGTCTTTCAAGCCTAGAGAGCACGCTCCATGTTCACATTCCTTAGCGCTGCCCATGCCAGGGTTCGTTTTTCACCTGAGCTGTGCACCCGAGCGAGGGCTGTGGGATGAACTGCCAACGGCACCCTACCTGCAGCCGATACATCAAAACACGTTTGCCAGTCATTCTACTGCTTAGGTTTCGATAATGATCTGTCCGCAGCTTTATCGACAGAGACCTTGTTACGAATTCTCCTTCCTTTAAATGATAAGGTTCAATGAACTGCTTCGCTGGACCTTTCAATCGGTAGGAGGGATAGGCGGTGTGCACAAAGGGCAAGTGCCTTAGTCAATGCAAGCTGATGACTCGCGCTTACTAGGAATTTCTCATTCAAGTTCAACAATTGCAATGATCTATCCCCATCACGATGAAATTTCAAAGATTACCCGGGCTTGTCAACCAAGCCTATAAACTCATTGAATACATCAAAGTAGCACGTGTGCAGCCCAAAACATCTAAGGGTATCACATACCAGCTATTTCCTCAACCTTCCATGGCCTGGAAGGCTATAGTCCCTCCAAGAAGCTAGTTGTGAAGGGGTACCTCCGCATAGCGGGTTAGCAAGCTGAAGTCCCATTCAGTAGCAAAATGTTATGACTGAAGTCTCATTCATTAGCAAAATGTTATGACTCTAATATATGGGGCTTGTGAAGTGAATATGGTTAGGTCGTGATTGTAATTAGTATAAGACTTAGATGATATTTTAGTAGCATAAGTGAAATAGGGTCATGTATTAGTGTCTTTGAGGTTATTAGTTGCGGTTAGTAGCTCATCTATGTATGGTTGGTGATAAGTCTATTTTATTATATAATTATTTACATTATTTTGATATATTTTTAACCATTTTATATCAATTTTTTATTGCTTTTGCCTGATTTTGCTCTTTTTCGCTCATATTTCCATTTTCTTGCAAAAACACTTGTTTTATGCTAAATCTTGCTAGGTTTTATCATTAACATCAACAAGTAAAAGAAAGATACACCAAACCAAAGAAAAAAATGGGCAAAACATAATAATTAACATGGCTAAAGCAAGAACACAACAAGTTCATACACAATACAATTCAACTTGCAAAAATGGGCGACAAAATGCACAAATCAAGTGCAAGGATTAATTAAACAATACACTAACATGTCAAAGTTGATGTAAACTCTGAATTTTGGTGGGTCTAAGTTCAAAATTTTGAAGAAAATCAGCAAAGAACAGCAAGAACAGAGAAAATGCACCAAGCTCAACCAGTCCATTTCAACTTGCAATTTTAGGGGGCAAAATGGAAAAATAACATGAAAGAACTTCTTGGTCACTTCATTAACATGTTCAAGCTCATGTCATAAAAAAAAGAAAAAAAACGAGTTGAACAACCATTGCGGAATATGGGTGGCAAGGGTGTAGGTGGTGGTGCAATCAGCTTCAACTTGCATTTTGGGAGAAAAAACTCAATGCTTTTTACCCAAATTCATTTTAAAAACATACTTAAAATGTCTTAACTCATCTTTGGCAAGTTTGGTCAGCGGAATTCAAAAAAAAAAGAAAAAAAAATTGATGAACAAGCATCACTGCTGCGGCTGTAGAAAATTGGCAGCTTTCCACAACTTGCTTACTTTCTCCAGTTTGGGCGGCTATATTATGCAATATTTTGGCTCAAATTGACTGTATACACCTTATATAACATGCACATGATACTTTTTTGTAGGTTTTGGGCAGTGGAATGTAAAAAAAAAAAATTGAAGAAAACGGAGGGAGAACTGGGCTTTAGAACACAACTGCAGCTGCCACAATTTTCAGCTAATGAGGATGAAGTTTGAAGATTTTTTACAATTTTTTTTATCCTAGCTCAACTACTATAAATAGGGGATGGTGTGGGGGTGTTTAAGCATTAGATTTTAGAACAAAAATCACAAGATTTGAGTGAGAAAAGAGAGAAAAACCTTGAGAAAGGGGAAAGGAGAAGGAAGGAAAAACGTTTGGTTTGTAATTTTGTATTTTTAGTTCTTTCTATCCTTTTTTCTTTCGTAAGTTCATTAATTTTGTGTTTATAATTTTCAATATTTAGTTTATCATGAACTAATTTTGTTATTCTAAGGCTACGAGGTGGCCTAAGTTGTAATATACGCTTATTTCTAATTCAAAGTATTCAATGTTTATGTTATTGTGTGGTTTAATTGTTTATCATTGTTCTTCATGAGTTTTAAATACTTGATCACCTTTGACGGCCTATAATGATTCATAATGAGTTCGAGAGGAGATTTATAATGATTGCTAAGGTTAAGCACCACAAATTGAGCGAATGCTCGAGAGAGATTAAAGCAATTTGTGTGGTTTTCAAAAAGAAAAACATAAAGCTTTAAGAACTCTTTTCTTATTTAAATTCATGCACGAGAGTGATGGGTCAATATGTTAAAGAGTATGTTAAATATTGCTCGGGTGAGAATATTTAGTGAATTAGGATTTTCAACCATCAACACACAGTAACAACTTGAATATCGAGAATAGAAAATGCGTATTGATGCATCTAAAGTGAAATCTGATGCCTTAGACTTTATAAACTGATAAAAACGAACAAAAAATTAGCACACTCTAATCTCGTTTAAACTTTTATTTCTTTTTATTTTATTTTACTTTATTTCATATCAAAATCCAAAATTTTTCGGTCTTTCAAATAGTATTGAACCTACTAATTTCAGTATTCACTCAATATAATCCTCGTGGGAATGATACTCTGCTCACTTCTATATTACTTGGTATAACTAGTGCATTTGCTAACGCATATGCAAAGTCCGCATCAAGTTTTTGGCGCCGTTGCCAGGGATTGTCTCTATTCGAGTGATATTGATACCAACTAGTTTGGGTGCTAATTTGAAATTGTTAATCATTTGTAAATTTAATTAAGTGTAAGAAATTTTTCTTTTGATTCATTTGTAAAGATAAATTCTTTGAAAAAAAAGAGAAAAATTTGTACAAAACATACCCCTAAAATTGTGTTTTTGTTAAAATTTGTTAGTTTTGTGTTATTTTGTTTTTTTTTCCTTATATTTTTTTCTTACTTTCATCTTTATTTTACTTAAAAAGTCCATTTTGTTAAAATTTTAAAAGTTGAAATTGTTATTTAAAAATTTTTCAAAACATTACTGCTACAACCCCCCCCCCCCCCCCCCCCCCCCCCCTTCTTTTCTAAGCCATATTTTTCTCAATTTTATTTTAAAATTGTTATATTTATAAGTTTCTGATTAATTTTAACTTTGTTTTAGCTTTTAATTCACGTATATAAGTTCTTCAAAGTTAAGTTTATTTTCTTTAAATTTTTCAAAACCTTTAGCATTACTGACACCCCTCTCTTAAAATTTTGCTTTCAAAGGTGATTGTATTCTTAATCTTTCTCACTAATTTCTTTTTTCCCTCTAACTTTTAGGCTTGTTTATTTATTTATTTATTTATTCAAAAAAAAAAAAGAGAAGAGTGCTAAAAGTGATGGCTTGGTACAACTTTATAAGACCTCAACACCAAGCTGTATTTTATGCATTATCTGCTCAACTTACAGCTAGTACTCCTAGATGTGAATTTTGCGTAGGTAGCTATACTAGTATGGAATGCCAAAGAGGTAATAGCTTTTCTTCATCAGATTTTGAGCAATATAACTTTATGAGACCATAATATCATGCTATATCGAAAAGAAAACTGAGCATTCATGAATATAGTGAATTATCTGCTCAAATTTCACAAATTCAAGAGACATTAAATGAGATGATTGCTACTCGTGCTCCTAGATGTGAATTTTGTGCGGGTAACCATGCTAATATGGAATGTCAATTAAGTAATAGCTTTTCCTCATGGGGTTTTGAACAAGGTAATTACATATCAAATTTTAACCAACCCCAATGCACTCCCTACTGTAGCATCCTATAGTCAAGAATGGATGGATCCTTCTTGGGATAATCACGAAGCATCTTGGTTGGTCACCCACTTATCCGTCTCAAGAAAAGAGCAATGACTTAGAGGAGACCTTTAGGGCATTCATGGAAATTGTGAGTGACCTAAAAAGCCAAAGAACCTCCATCCAAAATCTTGAACCTTAAGTAGGGGCTGCAATAGAGGAACAGTCAGAGATGTCTAAAGAATCCCTACCTAGCAATACTGTCACCATTCTAGGGGAGCAACTAGCGCCGTAGCATTGGGGGATAATGACACATTAAAAGAACCACCTCAATGTGACATAATCCCCTTAGTCAACTCAGAGCCACCAATGACCAAACCTATCTATACCTATCCACCACCACCAATCATTGAAATAGAATGTCAAGCCTATCTAACATGGTCAGAAATTTTCAGAACCATGGATGCCTCAAAGAAAAATAGCAGATGAAATCGGAAAAGGAAATTCAAGCTGTGGCAAATTAGGCTCAGAGATCCTAAGATTAGAGAAGGTGGAGGAGGTCGTGTAAAGAAGAGAACGAGGAAGAGTCACGGAAGAAAATGGTCATTATGGATGGATGGTGGAAACTCTATTCTCCTTCTAGACATGGGATAGATCCACCCAGAAAGTCGGGCTAACGACCATAAACTAAGCGCTTCTTAGGAGGCAACCCAAGTGTTTGTATCGTTATTTATCTAATTTTATTTTCCTTTTATTATTTTTGTTTTTCTCATTTTTATTTTTGATTAAACAGGTATTTTACAAAAAGTTTGAGGGTAGCACAACGTCAACATACGCCATCAAAAAGCAATCCTCAAACCTGGGAAGTATCTCTTACCCAATTTTTCTTTTTTGTTCTTTTTAAAAATAAAGTTTGGGGCGGGAAAAGTAATGTTAATAATAATAATAATAATAATAATAGTAATAATAAGTTAAAAAAAAATTTAACAAAGTTTGTTTGAAAAGTTTTCCTATTTTATGTTTTAGAGTCGGCATTCGTGCCTCCTAGAGTTCTGAGCCTTTGTATGGGAATGTAAATAGTATCAGCCAATAAAAATGTTATCTGTTTTCTACAGTTTTTATCATTATCTTTCAAAAAATTTTCATATAAAAAAGAAAGAAAGAAAGAAAGAACTTATCATCATGCTTTTTAGGCAATTTTTCTACTCTTTTTTAGCTTATTTACTTTAATTAGATTTGAATAACCTGATAATCAATTATTTTTGTGTTCTAACTGCAAAACACGATCTAATCTAAGGCACCATCTTGATAAAACCATGATATTTGACTTTACCAGTTAGCATGGTTGTTTTACTTTTCTTTCTGATTAAAAGATGCTCAAATTTGAAAAGATTGCATAAGGAGTATCCTTTACATAATGGATTTTGAAGAGTTATGCCTAAATCTAAATACAAGAAAAATAATAAAGGGAGAGAATTACTAAGCACTGCTATACTGTTAAAAAACGTCTATCATTTGGATATGTGCTATGGTGTGATGGTTTCGTGCCTTGGTACCTCGAGCAAGTAGATCCGTAGGGGTGTTTCAACACCTGGTACCCTAGGCCAACTGGAGCAGGAGCTACCGCATTAAAAGCTCGCTATAAGGGGTACTTAGAAAGCTAACAACGAACCAAGCACCAAAAAAAAATTAAAAAAATAAAAAAACCCTCTAGGCACCACTATCCCACATAAATATATGCTACCCGTTACAAGGGCATATCAGTGGTGGCTTCTCTTACTTATGGGTCATCACCCAGGAGTTGGAGCTTGAATCTCACTAAAGATATACTCAGGAGGTCATAATGCACGCATCTCAGTGATGACTTTTCTTACTTATTAGTCATCGCCCAGGAGTTGGAGCTTCATTCTCACTGCAGATATGCTTATATTGACTCGAGTAAATAAATTACTCCAAAGAAAAAAAAATGGTGCAAAAATAATTAGTTTTGAGTATACTTGATAAGTCTTGCTATGAGTGGTATAATTTTTGTCCTCTAGTCGGTTTGAATATCTTAAGATTAGAAAGAACGGATAAACTTAATTTGCTTAGCTAACTTTTGAATTCGATTACCTTGGTAATTGACAGGTTTTTCCTCGGAAAATATGGTTTTGCCCTTAGGACCTCAAACATTGGGCCTCGGCCATTCTTTTCTAATAAGAGTATACTTGCTTTGAATTATGGTGGAATTCTTAAAAAGCATGAAATCTTGCACTTAGTGTTTAGCCTTGCTCGAGGATGGGCAAGATTTAAGTTTGGGGGTATTTTGATAAGTCTAATTTAGTATACAATTATTCATATTATTTTTATATATTTTAAACAATTTTACATCAAATTTTTTTCTCTTTTGCTCGATTTTGCTCTTTTTCCCTCATATTGCCATTTTCTTGCAAAAACACTCATTTTTATGCTAAATCTTGCTAAGTTTTATCATTAAAATAAACAAGCAAAAGCAAGATACACCAAACCAAAGCACAAAATGGGAAAAACATAATAATTAACATGGCTAAAGTAAGAACACAACAAGTTCATGCACAATACAATTCAACTTGCAAAAATGGGCAACAAAATGCACAAATCAAGTGGAAGGACTAATTAAACAATGCATTTACATGTAAAAGTTGTGTAAACTCTGAATTTAGGTGGGTCTAAGCTCAAAAATTTGAAGAAAATCAGCAAAGAACAGCAAGAACGGAGAAAATGCACCAAGCTCAACCAATCCATTTTAACTTGCAATTTTGGGTGGCAAAATGGACAAATAACATGAAAGAACATCTTGGAAACTTAATTAACATGTTCAATTTGATATTAAAGCTGATTTTGGGCGGTGAAAAGTAATAAAAAAAAAGAAAAAAATCGAGTTGAACAACCATTGCAGAATCTGGGTGGCAAGGGTGCAGGTGGTGGTGCAATCCGCTTCAACTTGCATTTTGGGAGCAAAACATCAATGGTTTTTACCCAAATTCATTTTAAAAACATACTTTAACATGTATTAACTCATATTTTGCAAGTTCTTGGCGTGGAATTACAAAGAAATAAAAAAAATAAATGAACAAGCATCACTGCTGCTGTTGCACAAAATTGACAGTTTTGCATAACTTGCTTATTTTCTCCACTTTGGGCGGCTATATTATGCAATATTTCAGCTCAAATTCATTGTATACACCTTATATAACATGCAAATGATGCTTTTATTCAAGGTTTGGGCGGTGGAATGAAAAACAAATTTAAGAAAAAGGAGGGAGAACAGGGCTTCATAACACAGCTGCAGCTGCCGCAATTTTCAGCTAATGAGGATGAAGTTTGAAGATTTTTTACAATTTTTTTATCCTAGCTCGACTAATATAAATAGGGGATGTTGTGGGGGTGTTTAAGCATCAGATTTCAAAGCAAAAATCACAGGATTTGAGTGAGAAAAGAGAGAAAAACAGTGGGAAAGAGGAAAGGAGAAGGAAGGAAGAAAGTTTGGTTTGTAATTTTGTATTTTTAGTTCTTTCTATCCTTTTTTCTTTCATAAGTTCATGAATTTTGGGTTCATAATGTTTTATATTCAGTTTATCATGAACTAATTTTGTTATTCTATGGCTATGATGTAGCCTAAGTTGTAATATACGCTTAATTCTAATTCAAAGTATTCAATGTTTATGTTATTGTGTTGTTGAAGTGTTTATCATTGTTCTTCAAGTGTTTTAAAAGCTTGATCACCATTTAGGGCCTATAATGATTCATAATGAGTCCGAGAGGAGATTTATGATGATTGCTAAAGTCGTAAGCACTACAAATGGAGCAAATGCTCGAGAGAGATTAACACAATTTGTGTGGTTTTCAAAAAAGAAAATCATAAAGCTTTAAAAGCTCTTTTCCTATTTTAATTCATGCACGAGAGTGATGGGTTAATATGTTTAAGAGTGTGCTAAATTTTGCTTGAGAGATAATATTTAGTAAATTAGGATTTTCAACCATTGACACACAGTAACAACTTGAATATCGAGAATAGAAAAGGTGTATTGATACAACTAAGGTGAAATCGGATGCCTTAAACTTTATAAACTAATAAAAACCAACAAAAAACTAGCACATTCTAATCTCGTTTTCACTTTTATTTCTTTTTATTTTATTTTACATTATTTCATATCAAAATCCTAAATTTTTTTGTCTTTAAATAGTATTGAAGCTACTAATTTTGGTATTCACTCAATACAATCCTCATGGGAACGATACTCCGCTCACTTCTATATAATTTGGTACGACTAGTGTACTTGCTAACGCATACGCAAAGTCTGCATCAGTTGATCAAGCTAAGTTGTATTCTTGGTCAATGTTGGTGGGCTAGGTAGTTGAGCCGGTTGAAGGAATATGTCTTAGTTCAATGCATTGCTTAGATTAAGAATTAGTATGAAGATGCAATGTCTCTCTTGTAATCCTCATAATTTTGATGAATAAAAATATCTTTTGATATTAATTCTCTCCCTCATCTAACTCTCTCTCTATTTCTCATCTCCCTTCACTTCTTATCTCATCTTAATCTCTTCTTCCACTAAACTTCAAGATTGATCTTGAAGCTTAACAATTGGTATCATAGCCGTGATTTGCTTCCAAAGCAATTGTAAATTGATATCAAATATCCTTGATCGCATTGCAAATTGATTAGGAGTTCAATTTTGAATTCTTGATTAATAGGCTCGCGGTTGCAACCTGACTCAGCTGCATCTTCGCGGATGCTTGATGATTTGCACTTGATTTAGTTGAATTTAATTCAATTAAGTTGAGTTTGTATTGAATCAAGCATGATTTACAACATGAGCTTAGTAGCTGGAGTAGGTGATGTTACGATTGATGCGTTGCAACAATAACAGATTGCTTGTGTTCAGCAGCACCACCAGCGGATCTCATAAGATTACAAGCTCACCTTGCAAGCAGCAGTATGTGCAGAAACAATAGCAATTTTAGCAACAAATTCATAGAAATGTAGAATTTCACTCGATTTCAGTGATAGAGAAAGGAATTGAACTTGGAGGAATAGATCAGAACTCCCTCGCTAACTTAGAGGGAATTAGAATGAACTCGAGCTTGAATAATGATGCTGTGAGTTAGATTATTAAAGCGCCAGTACATCAAGTTATTTGTGATGGTTTGTTAGGGATCATTGATGCCAAAGCTGCTACGTTTAGAGTAAACAAGGCCGATTGTGCTGGAATCTGCCTAATATCGAACAAGTTGCTATTGGATTGCGAAGAAGTGCAAGATCAACTTCAAGTGAGAATGTAATCGAAGCCTATGGACCACGAATCAATGCATTACAGTTTGAGATTGGGGCATTACCATTTGAAGTGTCCGAATTAGATGTATTATACCTGAAGTGCATGATGTGGGATTAAATTCTGGTACTAAGATCCAATTGCAAGTGCAAATTAAGATTTTGAGCACAAGGAATTTGAAAGTTAAGTTCACATCTCAGCTAAGCAAGGATATTAATCTGATCATTCACTTAAATCTTAAAAAGTGTTACTATAGTAATAGGATAAGAACATTGGAGAAACCAACATTAGTTTTTCAAGGAGTTGGACCAGGCTTTTACCAACTTAAAGCAAATGAAGAAGTCCTTGGAAGGCTATATGAGTGCATGAAGTTGGGAAGGAAGTAGTCTAAGGTATTGTTGGTATCTAGTGATAAGCTTGGAGCAAGTTTTTGGATCCAAAGAAGTATAAAGAGGGCTAAAAAAGGATACAAGTCTAGCAACTAAGGCAGAAGTTCAGCATTAAGTCAAGAAGACTGTGCGGCATAGCTTTCAAATACAGAACAATTAGCTGTTAATTCTGATGCCGATGCTACTGTTAGCTGTATTCAATGCCCTACTTCGGTTTTAGTTCCAAATTCAGCACTAGAACTAATAGTAATTGAGATGCAAGAGTGGCTTGCAGCAATGTAGCGCTCTCAATAGGAGAAATGGTATCAGAAACTAAAAGAATTGGATCATAAGATGAATCAGCATTTCCAACAAATGCAATTGCAGATAAATAGCCAACAAGAACAGCTTGATATTCAACTTCCTCAAGAAGAAGCAAGTCCTCATGAGTAGGGACATTGATCAAGTCCCAAAGGAAGCACCTCACCTTCCAAACTCAGTCCTGGGTTTATGCATAAAGGCAGATCTTATACTAAGCACTTTCACCACAAGTTTGAATTCTGCCACAAGTTTTAGTGTAAGTGTACAGGAGGAGAATACAATTGCTCAAGAGGGTATGATACCTTTACAAAGTCCTCATCTTCAGCAGGTCAATTGCAGCAGGGGAGAATTCTTGTAGTGAAGGTTGTTCCTATGTAGCATGCTCAAAAGCTGTCAAGAGGTTCTGATAGAAAAGTTCAAGCTAAGTGCACTTAAGAGGCTACTAGTGTAGCTTATCAGGCACGGTTGAGACCCTTTGATCCTGTTGAGGAGGAATTGTTTGTTTATTGGAAAGATAGCCAACAATTGCAGCAAAACATTGATCAAAAATTGGGGCAAAATTCAGTTAACAGTGCAAGAATTAGTTAGGCACCAGGAGCTGCAGTTGGACATCGAGGAGTTAACATCAAACAAGGCGTTGAGATTTCAACTGAGAAAGGGCAAGTGAACATAGAATCAGCTTCAGAATAAGTGTTGGTAAGCTATATATGAGATTAAAAGCAAGTTATGATGTTACCATTGAGCATTGCAGCAGGGACAAGATGACCAGATCTGAAATTGATCCTAATATGCCCCAAGAATTCATAAGCATTAAGGAAACTGATTACAAATTCTTGGACCTTGCAGATTTCTTAGACCATACTACAAAAGTGAATATAAACCTGGGTAATTCATTAAAATGCAAGAAGCAGCGGACATGAATTAAAGGTTATAGGAAGGAGTTGGAATTCATTTGTTGCAAGCGGGATAATTCAGATGGTTGGGTTCTTGTGGGAGCTCAAAACGTAACTGAATTCCATTGGAGTCTAACTATGGCACTTGAAAGCTTGTCTTGGTTGGATAAATTTCATAATCTTTGAGCCAAAGGTTCAATTGCTCTAGAATATATGCTGAATTGGTGTACACGAAGGCATTCTCTTGAATTGATTGCATCTATTATTAGTTGGCTATGGGATAGTGAGTATTGCAGGAAAAATTCGATAGACATTTTTTAGAAATAAGATTCATAGTCTCGTTCTTAATGATAGTGATTATAATTACCACGAAGAAATAGACAGTATAAAGAAGTTGTTTGCTTCTAGGTTGCACCTAAAGCTAGTAAATAAGGCCAAGTATTGATGCAAATTTTAGCAATTGAGTCTTGGATTGAGTATTGGAACAAAAAGAGAATAGTTGCTGCTGGGATATGGAGACAAGGTCTGAATTCGAACATTGTGATTTGTTTTGTAAGCATTGCTGCAGCAGGTTGCAATGAATTGGGAAGGTTGATGCAAAAGCTTCAATGTCATCGAAATGTTTTAGTTAAAGAATTCTACAAAAGATCAAGATCGTTTCCAACTGATTTACCTCAGCAGAGGGGTCGAGAACACATCAGTACTTGCTCTTGAAATGTTCACAGCTGTGCTGATGTTCCATTGGTTTCATGGGCTGATGTACTTCGCATTCATACTTAAGCTCATTGATAAGGGATCAAAGTCTGCTCAATTGAGACGAGATTGGTGGCTTTAAAAGCATGGAATACAGGGTCCCTTGAATCAATTTACCTACGGCATGTCAACTAAATGCAGGAAACTAAAGGAGGTTCAAACAAGAGCTCAAGTTGTGGTGAACAATTAGGAATTTGCGAGCTGTAGGTAGAGGGCAATCATTTGGGCTACTTGGAGAGTTCAAATTGTGACAGTATTTCCTTGGAGTTCAACTATGACTCTTAAGAACTTAGCTTGTTGGAGTAATGTTCCAAACTTGCAAGCCTACATTTCAATTATTCAAGAGACCAAGCTAGAAGTATACATTTAAGATAGCAAGGATCAAAGTCAAATTATGGTTGATTGTGCAAGAGTTTTGGAAAACGGGGCAGAGACTTCTTTACCATCCATGATCGAACTTGACATGCAATGAACAAATTTCAAAGAAGTTGTTGTTGGTGAATGGAATAGCTCATGGCTCTCATTGGCAGCAACATTAAGGAATATTAATTGCTCAATTAAATGTGCAAGGTAGACCTTTGGAAGCCTTAGAAACTTTAGAACAACTGAAAGCTTCTTTCTAAACGAGACAAGAGCTGGGTTCTGTATGAGCAATAGCAGCATAGCTATTGGGTTTTGCATAATTAGACAATTCAAGTTCAAGATGGGGGTTGTAGCTCCTATAATTTGTGGTCTCAGCTTCAGTATTTAGGATCAGTAGTGTTTAATAACTTCAAGAAGTGGATTTCTGCTTGCATTAGTTGCAGCAAGAGGTTCTTAAAGAGTGGATGTTGGTGTCGGTGTTTGGCTGATTTGGTTTGGTCTGGGCAAAGCTCCGGAAGAGTACATTACATCCAAACACAAACATTATGGGTAGAAACAAGGAACATACAGCAGTACTCTAACAAGATATAACAAGTTTCTATTATGATTCCTATAGATGGGGCTTGTGAAAGATTGTAATTTGAATAAGTTCATGATTTACTTAGTAGCGTAAGCCTTGATAAGTCATGTAATAAGAATCTTTAGCGTATTCAGATGCGGTGGTCAATACCATTAGGTTAGTTGGTCAAGGATGGAGGCTAGCTAGCTAGAGTCGGTTAAGTCACTTGTCTAGATTCTTTGAATGGGGCCTAACCGCCATTAGAGGTTGGTTAGTATAAGTAGGTAGTTCCTTGTTTGTAAATCCCATAACTTTAATAATGAAATTCTCTCTCTCATCTAATTCTTTCTCTATTTTCTCATCTCCTTTCACTTCTCTTCTCATCTAAACTCTTTTGGATTCTATCCTTCCTTAGGTTATGTTTTGATATTATATCTCGATCATAAAAATTGGTATGAGAGCTTCATTTAGCTTCCAAATCAAACATGGTTTGATATCAAATATCTTTGATTTCATTGTAAATTGATTAGGAGTTCAATTTCGAATTCTTGATTGATTGATATCAAGTTCTTGAGTTCTTGGCCAAGAGCGTATCTTAAAATTTCATTGAATCAAATAAAAAGGAGGTTGAATATCAAGTTTAGTTCAGATTGTGTGGATCATTAAGCCTTGCATTGAATCAAGCCGGTGGAGGTTGCATCTGGTGCAGATCTTCAGAGCTTAAATTCATTGTGAAGAAGCTTGTGTTTGGCTCAGGATATAGTGTAAATGTGTTGAGTGATCTTTAGATTGAGATCAGATTCTATTGGAGATCAGAACCATGAACAAAGTGTTGTACATTGATCGTATTCAAAGTCCTACTTTAGGTTCTACTTCTGGAGTAGATTGAAGCTCGTAATTGTAAGTGTTATAAACAATATGAGTTGTGATAGGGTTGATTGAAGTTGAGCGAGATCAACTTCAGTTTGCTACATTAATCTTTGACAATTCAAATAAAAAAACTGAGCTTAATTTAGGAACTAAAAGTGCAAAGAGCTTAACAGAAGTGAATTGAATTATTGATTGAATGTTGTTGAATTCTGAAGTTTTTGAGTTGATAAGCATCGATCAAGTGTAGTTGCACTGGAATATTGTTTATTCCATAGGAAATTACTGAATATTGAAGAGTTACTGGCTCGAAGGTGAAATCAACAACGAACTAAGAACAGCATCGGAGAAATCTGACTTCATTCTTAAGGATTGTGTTAAGTAGTGTGTTGAAGTCATAACGAAACTAATTCAGATTCAAAGCCAGAATTGCTCAAGTATTGCTGTTGCTAGGGCTTGGTTTGAGTTCTCGTGATTCGCGAAGTTCGCAGTTATGGTTTGATGTTCGATTATTGTTTTCGGCTGAGCAGTGACATTGATTTGTTGACACTGAAGAGCTGCAGCTGGTACGGAGACTCTTGGCTGTGATAGTGTGATTCTCATCTCAGTCAGCAGTGAGTGTTGGTTCAAAAATTTGATCATGATATCCAGCACAAGCTTTGCAGTCGAAGCCGTAGATGTTGCTACAAACACGATTGCAAATGTCACTGATGCTTCAGTTGTGGGTGCTAATGTTGCAGCGGAGCCGGAGGTTGTTACAATGGATCAATTGAACATCCAATTGAAGGAAAGGTCTGCTCAGCTGTGGCAATCACAGAGTGAGCTATTGCGAAAATTTAATCGGACGCTTTATGATCCAATGAGTCAGCAGTCTTAAAAATTCGATGATAAGTCCGTAACTTTGCAGCCATCCAAGGCTACAAATGATACTAATGTACATAATGAGGTTGATCTCATACAAAAGAAGGACTTCAACGAATCTACACTTTTGGTTGAGATTCGCATTCCTCTTTATCCGATCACCAAAGATGTTCTTCTCCAAGTTTTTCATCCCTATGGTCGTATTGAAGGAATTAAAGTCATCTCAACATCTGCCCTAAAGGTTGAAGCCCAAGTGTCCTTCTCTGATAATAAGCTATTTTGGCCATCAATTTAAAGCAAGGTAGAAGCATTTATTTTGGTTGTTGTGTAATGCATATTCAATTCCTCATCTCTAGTGAGGAAATTGGAGAATCAAAGGTAGTTTCGTCTTCAATAATCCTAAGGAGTTAGGGGATTGTGAGGAGGCAACAAGAGAAGTTGATGATAGGAAAGATAAGGAAGTGACAGTAGAGAATCAAGAAGCAGGGGTAGACGAATGCATTGTGCATGAGGAGTTCTTGCATACTCAAGCTCCTGTTGTGATTCAGAAGTTTACTGTAGGGACTTCAGTACATAAGATCGATGATTGTTGCATGATAAATTCGAAGAAGTAGCATCGATGGATGGTGCAGCGTAACAACACACGTGTGATCCTTCATTGCTATGAGAAGATGAGTTTACAGTTGCACATTAGGTTCAAATGCGACCACTTGATCCGGGAAACATCAGGTTCAAATGTGGCCATCGATGGATGGTACAGCATAACAACACACGTGTTAACATCACACCATGCTTTGAGATTCTGAGTAAACTTGATTTTGCTAAAATTCAAAAGTTGCAAAAGTTCCACCTTGTAGAGCTAGCACCTATTCAAGTTAGAAGTGAACTATTTTCAGTGTTGGAGCCATTGAATGTCACGACTAAAGAAATACAAGTTCGCATTAAAGTAACAAGCATTAGGTTGTTGAAATTGAAGTTAATCTTGAAGCCTAACATTGAAATCAGTTTGGTCATTTACTCAAGACGCAAGAAATGATATTCGAGTAAGAAATTAAGAGTGAATGGAAAGCCAATTTCGGAGTGTCAAGGAAGGCCTCTAGATTTTTTACTTCTCAAGATAAATGATGTAATATTGAATAAGTTTTATGATCTCAAGAATGGAAAGTTAGAGCTGCCCAAGAAGGTGTTTCGTTGATAGATAGATTGGGAGCATTTTCTTGGATGAAAAGAAGAATGAAGAAAGCAAGGAAAAGAATCAATTCTATCCAATAACATTCAAGAGTTGAACCTGTTGAAGTTCCAGCAAGAGATAGTGGAATCTCTACTGTAGAACAAATGAGTTCTGCGCGAAACTATGTTGCTGTGGTATAATCAAATATAACATTGAAAGCGTTATCAAGTTGTCTTGGGCAAACTGCTACATCACTTCAATTAAGAAGTATGCATAATCAAGATGTATGGCAAGGCTTTTCGAGTAGAGTTGTGACTTGTCCAAGTACAAGCTCTTGTGACATAAAAGGAGCTAGGTTCACTGTTAATGGGGTGCTATACAAGATCAGGTGCTGAAACATAGGAAATGGTTGAAGGAATATGTGAACTAAGCTATTAGAATGCATTCCATAGTTCAGTAGAAGGGAAGCTTTGCTTCTGAACTTGCAGCTGTTCTGATTGGGATGTATAATCTGGGTGGTTTGCTGAAACAGAAGTGGTTTAACTCTAAATTCAGTGGAGATGATGCTCACACTGTCGTGTATGATATTAGAAGACCCCCTGATGTTTTGGAGGTGAAGTATTCAACCATTTACCTAAGGATGAAGGTGAAGCTGAAGATCTTGGCAGATGTTGCACCTTGGTTCAAAATAAGAAATAAAGGCTTGGAATGCTTTGTGACATGGAAGACTTTATGCGGTGGCTATAACAACCTGTGTTGGGTTACCTGCATGTGTAGCTGGATTTGGAAGGACATATATGTGGTTTGGTGTACTGATAGATCAATTTGAATTTAAGTACCAAGTGGTAGTTCGAATTGTGTTTGAAGATGTTTGCTTCTCATTGGCAACCAAAGTTTGTGAGCAAAGCCAAGTGTTGATGCTAGCAACTTTTGAGAAATTGAGACAAGGTCTATTTATAAACCTTATGGTTGATTATGTGAGCATTGTTGCAGCTGGATACACTAAGTGGAAGTGGTGGATGCATCAGTTACAATGTCTTCATAAAGCTTTAGTTGAAGAAACCAACAAGGGGTCAAGATTAACTCCAACAGAAAGCATTAAATGCCTTAGCAGAGGAGTTAGGAACAGATCAGATCTTGAACTTGAGTTGTTCACAATCATTTTGGTAATCAATTGGTTTCATGGGGTGGTGCATTTCGTAATCATACTTAAGATTTATTGCCAAGAATTAAGGTCAATTGATGAGAGATTGTGCTATAGTTTGGAGTAAGAAGACTGAGACTCCGACATCAGCCGTCTTCACATTTTGACACGCTACTAGCAGAATCCAAAGAAGTTATTGTGAGTTCATGGAATAGCTCACTTCTCTCACTAGAAGTAGCACATAAGGATAATAAAGGGACAGCTAAATGTGCGAATCGGGCTTGGTTATGCTTTGGAAACCTGAGGACATCAGGAAATTTCTTTCTGGACAAAACAAGAACTGATTTTTGTAGGTGCAGCAGCAGCGAAGCTAATAGAATTTACTTAATTGCTCGGTTGAAGTTCAAGATGAGGACTGTAGCTTCTGTAACTTATGGATCTCAACTGCAATATGCAAGGCCAGCAGTGCTCAATTACTTCAGGAAGTGGATGTGTGCTTGCATCGGATGCAGAATAGGGCTCTTCAGTGTAGTTTATGGAGTTGGTGTTTGGTTGATTTGGTGTGATAGGGGCAGACCACCTGAGGAGAATTCTCTAAATCAAACGCAAGACATTAATAGCAAACCAATACAGATGAGCAGCATCGATAGCATCCAATAAGAAATAGCAAGTTTCCACCTGAAATTCATATTCAAACTTCAGGGAACAGATTCAGATGTGCTTTTTGCTTCAGAAGTTTACTTAATTTAAAGATTTTAGTAGGGAAGTTCGTCACCTTCGACTTCAACTCCTACATCAACGGGTGTTCTTCAAAGTTTCAACTCTCTTCTTGATTCTTGAGGACAAGAATCTCTTAAGGGGGGAGTACTGTTATGATTCCTATAAATGGGGCTTATGAAAGATTGTAATTAGAATAAGTCAAGATGTACTTATGTTATGTTCCGAGTATCCAAAGCATGGGAAGTTGGAGTCCGGGTTGCTGCAATGCTGCTGTGGTGCTGCTGCTGTTGGTATTGTTGCTGTTAGGCCTACTGCGGGATGATTTGCTGCATTGTATGGGTCTTAGTGTGCATTGTATTGTCTTAACTCAATTGTAATAAGAGGGCCATGTGTCTGCGTGTAATAATCTGACAGCAGAGCTGGGCTGTTAGTTGTCGTTGGTCCAGTTAGTTGCTGTTAGTGTCTTGGCGCCAACAAGTAGGTAGTTACTAGTTAGATATTTTCTTAAGTCTAGATATTTTCCTAATTGAATCGGTTAATGTTTAGGCTAGGTTCAATGTATTAGCTTGTATTAGATTGCCTAAAAATAAGGGGATCAAGTGTAATTTCAAATCATCAAATGAAATATCAAACCAATCTCTTTGAGATTAACCTTCTCTCTCTCATCTAATTCTCTCTATTTTCTCATCTCCTTCACTTCTTTCTCATCTCATACTCTCTCTATCCTGGCATACGTTTGTGATTTAAGCACAAACGTAACAATTCTTCTTGATTCTTGAGGACAAGAATCTCTTAAGGGGGGAGTACTATTATGATTCCTATAAATGGGGCTTATGAAAGATTGTAATTAGAATAAGTCAAGATGTACTTAGTAGCATAAGCCTTGATAAGTCATGTAATAAGGACCTTTAGTGTATATAGTTACGGTGGTCAACACCGTTAGGTTAGTTGGTCAAGGATGGCGGCTATCTAGCTAGAGTCGGTCAAGTTACTTGTCTAGATTCTTTGTATGGGGCCTAACTGCCATTAGAGGTTGGTTAGTATAAGTAGGCAGTTCCTTGTTTGTAAGTCTCATAACTTGAATAATGAAAATATCTCTTTTGAGATCAATTTTCTCTCTCATCTATTTATTTCTCTATTTTCTCATCTCCTTTCACTTCTCTTCTCATCTAAACTCTTTTGGATTCTATCCTTCCCTAGGTTATGATTTGAGATTATATCTCAATCATAACAGTTTCCAGCTGCATTTTAGATTCAGGTCTAAGGGATAATTCTTCAAATCTACTCATTGCATTAACAAGTTCTCTTCAACTGCAAGTTTCAGCAAGGAAATTTATCACATTCAGCTCCTACCTCTACATCAACAATTGTTCTTCAATGTCTCAACTCTCAACTAAGATTCTTGAGGACAAGAATATCTTAAGGTGGGAGTATTATGATGATTCTAATAGATGGGGCATGTGAAGTGATTATGGTTAGGTCGTGATTGTAATTAGAATAAGTCTTAGATGATATTTTAGTAGCCTAAGTGAAATAGGGTCATGTATTAGTGTCGTTGAAGTTATTAGTAGTGGTTAGTAGCTCATCTATGTATAGTTGGTCAAGCTAAGTTGTATTCTTGGTCAATGATGGAGGGCTAGGTAGTTAATGTGGTTGAAGGCATACGTCTTAGTTTAATGTATTGCTTAGATTAGGAATTAGTATAAAGATGTAATTTCCCTGTTGTAATTTTCATAATTTTGATGAATGAAAATATCTTTAGATACTAATTCTCTCTCTTTCATCTAACTCCCTCGCTATTTCTCATCTCTCTTCACTTCTTATCTTATGTTAATCTCTTCTTCCGCTAGGTTAACTTTAAGATTGATCTTGAAGCTTAACATGAAATTAACTAGAAAAAATGCTCCACCAACAAAGAACGGCCCTGCACCACCACCCATAGAATCAAGAAAGAACTCCCAATCTGTTAGTCCATACTATGCCTTGACCTGGTAAGTTTCATCGTGTTTAGTCAAATTAAGCCGCAAGCTCCACTCCTAATGGTGCCCTTCCATCAATTCCTTTCCTTTAAGTTTCATGCATGGGATCATACTTCCACCGGGACCCAAAAACTTTGATTTCTCATAAGGTGCCAGCAGCATCCTTAAATTAACATCCGCCGACCCCTGGTCGGCATCATTTATGGGTAGACTAGGACGGTATCTGATCGTCTTCAAGCCCCCAACTTTTATTCTTGATTAATGATAAAATCCTTAGCAAATGCTTTCGTAGTTGTTTGTCATTCATAAATCTAAGAATTTCACCTCGAAATATGAAATACAAATACCCCTGACTATCCTTGTTAGGCATTACTCCAATCCCAAAGGCCAACACAACAGGAACGGAATCCTGTGATGTTATCCCATGCTAATGTATCTAGAGCATTGCCGAACCATCCCAAAGGCCAACACAACAGGAACAGAATCCTGTTAGTCATTGCTTTGAGTACTCTAATTCTTCAAAGTACCATCGCTAAAGACACGGCCCAACCAGTTAAGGGCATGAGTGCATTGCCGGCAGAAGGAGCAGGACGACCGGTCGGCCCGCCCTAAGTCCAACTGCGAGGTTTTTAACTGCAATAACTTAAATGTACAATACTAGAGCTAGAATTATCGCGGCTGCTGGCACCAGACTTGCCCTCCAATGGATGCTCATTAAGAGATTTAAATTGTACTCATTCCAATTACCAGCTCGCCAAAGTCCGGTATTGCTATTTATTGTAACTACCTCCCGTGTCATGATTGGGTAATTTGCACGCCTGCTGCCTTCCATTGATGTGGTAGCCGTTTATCAGGCTCCCTATCCGGAATCGAACCCCAATTCTGCATCCCTCGTCACCACCATGGTAGGCCCCTATCCTTCCATCGAATGGGGATTTGGACGAATTTAGTCAGTTAGCGCATTGGTTGGGGGATTTGGACGAATATGGTCATTTTGAGCAACAGAATGCCGGTTTGGACAAATTTTTTGTATCACGCCAAATCCTTTAAAAATTTGGGGTTACACGCTGTAGACACGTTTCGAACCTACAAGGCATTTAAACTTAGCTGAAATAACGAGATATTTAGTCTAGATTGAAGCATTGTGAAAATTTACATATAAAATGACTTTCATTACAAACTAGTATAATCTAAACATAATCTACATATTTCTTATGCACGTGGAAGGGAAACTAAGTCTCCTTCGGCACAAAACTCCTAAATTTGTGTAAGTCTATCAAGCACCCCATGATCCGTCTTCAAGTAGAAACTAGAAGATTGAAAGAAAAAAACACAAAACGAATGATTTAGCCATTTCCTTTGAGTCGGTGACTTTCACACCACGTACATTGCCAAATTATTATTCAAGAATATTTAACATCATTGTTCATAGCAACATCTTAAGGTTTCATTTACTAGGCACCAATGCACCAAATCCCATTAGAACTCCAAAGTTAAGCGTGCCGGGGCGAGAGTAGTACTAGGATGGATGAGACCTCCCGGGAAGTCCTCGTGTTGCCAACCCTATCACATTAGGTGTCCTTAAAAACAACCTTTCAGCAAGTTTACACCCTCAAAGGGTAAGGCTGGGTACATCCACCGCCCCCCCTCCCCACAAAATACCCCGCTTAGGTAAGAGCTCTTGAGGCACTAGTTCTGTTGTTGTTGTGCACAGCAACACCTCACCTAACCCTTAAGTTTGGTAGTCAATCTCTCTACAAATGTATGCAACATATACTACCATTCCAAAACAACTTTTAACATACTATTGTTATTTTTCTTATGCTCACAACTTAACAGAAGTAAAACCCATCATTTTCCAACATTTCAAATTTCAAGCAACATACTTTCAAAAATCACACAATTTTGCCAATCTACCATTTTTCAATAATAAGATTTTATTTTTTAAATCTAAGAATCACGAAAAATTAGTGTTAGGTTATGTCAAATTGATAATTTTCCCATCTTATCTAAACAAAGCTTAAAAACTCATTTTTATTTAGTGTTTATTTAATCTCTTGCCCCATCAAAGTTTTACATCAAAATCTGATGCAAGTTGTTAAAATAACATTTTTACATTCTAAACACATCCATATATGAACTTAAAGCTTCAAGGATTTTCAACAAAATGATAATTTAGTCATATTATCAAACAAATTAACTACTTAAGCAAAATTATGAATAAAACACAATACATGCAAAACAAAGCTTAATTACAACAGATTGATGAGAATTTGCTTATCTTGTTGCTAATATTCTAGTTAATTTTTGTTTGGAGTTGGTTTGAACTACTCGCACACCCTTAGGATTCTTCAAATCTATGGAATAAATTTGATGGGGGGAGAAAGCTTAGGCTGCAAGGTTTTATGCCACCTCATGCTTGGTGGCTGCCACCTTTTACTGGTACTTGGCACCTCCTAGTTAGATGTTGCCACCTCATGGTTCGAGTGCCACTTTGTGTTTAGTTTACATGCATCAGATGCCACCTCGTGCTTACGGTGCGTCCTCCTACTAATTCACCTACTTCGGGCACCACCTCGTGCGTAAACGTGCCACCCCATGCTTGAAAGTGCCTCCTTGTGCTGAATCACCTACTTTGGGTGCAAGCTCGTGCATAAAGGAACCACCTCATGCTGATTCACTTGCTTAGACTGCCATCTCGCGCTTACCACATCATGCTTTGAAAGCGCCATCTCATGCTTATTTATCAAAATTAGTATTATTCTTCTATGATTTTGTTATGATTCGAGCTCAGTGAGGTCTTGGGGGGGCTGTCGTAGTCGCTGCTAGTATCCTGCTACTGTTAGTTGCTGCTGCTGGGGGCTGCTATTTGTTTGAGTTGTATTAGTTAGTTGTTATTGTAAGTAGTAGTATAGGTTGGATTTACTCATGAAATAAGTGAAGACTTGAGTTGTTACGTTGTGGTGGTCAAGGCCGTTAGTTAGTTAGTCAAAGGTGGCGGTTGACTTATGAGTCGGTTAGTCCTTGTGGCTTGTTTCAATGTATTAGCTCATATCATGTAAGTAGTATAAATTGGAGGTTCTAGCTTGTAATCTCATAACTTTGATGAATGAATTGATATCTTTTGATATTTCTCACCACTTCTCATCTCCTTTCCCTTCTTATCTCATCTAAATTCTATATTCTCTTCTCATCATACTCTCTCTATCCCAACCAAAGTTAAGGCTCAAGAGAAATCTTTGAAACCTTTACAATTGGTATCAGAGCCTTGATTTGGCTTTCGAATCAAGCTCATATCCTTAAAAAAAATACAAAATCTGATTGATTGCATTGCAATTAATCAATAAAAACAATTGTGTTACAGATTTAGTTCAAATTTTGTGATCAGAAATCAATTCTGAATTTTGAACTTTGAGATTGGCGGTTACTACATTTGCTACTGCAAGGCCTGGGAGTTGCTTCGGTTGGGATTAGAATTGATGCAATTACATTGAACAATGGTTAATTGAATAGGATTTGTTGACTTCATTCAACATTAAAGCTGATTCATAGCGAATTCAGCAGATTCGATCAAGCATTAGCTGCTGAGTGTTAGTGCTGAAGCAAAATAACAGTTGCTGAAGTTATGTGCAAAGCATAATTGATCTTGATCAAATATTCATTTGATTTATGGAGAAGAAGTCAGGTGATGCTAATTAATCCACATTACACTTGATCATCATCAAAAGATCAGAAACAAGCTGAATTGAGGTTCAATCATATTCCGCAACTCAGAAATTGAAGCTGAGGTAACTATTTCTGAACTACAAGTTCATATTCGATCCGAATCTGCTTTTGCTGTTGGTTTGTGATGAAATTGTGTTGATAAGCATAGAAGTGGTGTGAATTCATCAGAATCTGTGTGTGATTCTTAAGAATTATATGTTATTAGAGGAGAATTGCTTAGGCAAAATTCTGACAACGAACTGAGCCCCGAAGGTGTTGAAATCCGATTTTGTTCTTGAAGATTTGCGGTGAATCGTGTGTTTAAATCACCATTACAGACAAAGTTCGAACCTATTTGAGATTCTTGGTTTGGATTACTCAAGAAATCATTATTGTCAGAAATTGTTCGAAGTTAGGGTTTGTTCGAACTCTCGTTGTACGAAAATCTGCATATTAGGGTTGATCCGTTACGATTGTGGAATCAATAGCAGCGGATTGTTGTGCGGACAAAGGAGTACAATTTCATAAAGCAATCGGTTGTTGAAGAGTGCAAACAGGTTTCTCACTTCTACGATTTTCGAACTTGTATTCTGTGAACTGAGCTGGTTTAAGATTGAAGTTGTTGTTCATTCTCGATATGGCTGAGTTGATTGAGCATTTGGGGAAATTAATACAAGAACGTGAAGAATGGAAACAAGAATGTATGCAGCTATTGGAGAAATGGCAATATTCAGCTCAACCGTTTGCTAACATCAGCTGTGATTGTGCTGGTGTTGTTAATGCAAATGAGTTTCCAGAGTTAGCAGATAGCGTTAAACAACAAAAGTTCAATGTTGAGCACAAAGAGAAAGTGGAATCTATTGCCGTTGGAGATGAACTCGTCCCCGAGAATGCCGAAATTGATGAAAACAGGCTAGAAGAACCTGAGTTTGAACAAGATGATCCTTACGAAGACTCGTTGCTGGAGTTGGGATATCATGATGATGCTGGGGCACAGTATGACATGCGTCTGGAATGGGAATATGATTTCCATGTCAAGGGAATGTTAAAGAAAGCAAGGAGTAGAGCTAAGAGAAGTCAACTCAATGACACATTGAACGATTTTTGGGAAACAAAGAAGATTACAAAGAAGAAGTTGAAGCGTAAGATGGTGTTTCAGCCTAGGAGGTTTGATGATCAACAAGAACTAACTCATGATGCTGCTCTTACTGATGTAAATGTTGGTATACAAGGTTCAGGATAAACTTATATGCAGAACCGCAGGACTTTCATTGCTGAGCAATGTTATTCTGTTGGAGAATCAGTTGTTGTTGCTGCAGTACCTTCAAATACAGATCAAGGTATGCTCAAGTTCACCTTTGGGCGTGCTGTTGTGCTAACTCAGATCCAGAACAACATTATATTGGATGCCTTTGCAAGGTTTCTTATGTTGGGAGAATGTTTACTAACTTAGAGCAGCTGAAATGCACTATCGGCATGCCGATCGGCAAGTTCAGAATGATCTATTTCCTCATTTGAGTAGAGTTGTGACTTATCCAAGTGCAAGTTCTTATGAGAAGTTGCCTCCTGATCCGGGAGAATACTATTAAGATCGAGATTGAATCTTGATCTTAACCTAATGAAACAAGAGTAAGGGATGAGAAAGAAGTGAAAGGGAGATGAGAAAATAGAGAGAGAATAAGATGAGAAGAGAAGTTTATCTCATGGAGATTGGTAATTTTCATTGAATACTTCAACAATACACAAGATCACCCTATTTAAAGGAGATTTGATACATGAATTCAAATCTCTAACACAAGCTAATTTCCTGCCAAGATTAACAACCGGATCCTCCCGAGCCTAACTAACTTTGGCGCCATTATTGCAATTCAAACTAATACAAGTGATTCGCAATTTAATACATAAAAACATTATAGAAAACGTAACAATCCCCTCCCCTTACAGCATTCTTATCCTCAAGAATGAAAAGAAGGAAATTGACTCAACAAAAAACTCTTTTCTTCCCAAGTGGTGAAAGCTTCATCCAAGTTGCTCTAATTTACCTGAAGCTGCTGAACTCTGACATCTGCTGCTACTGCTAGCCCTTCTTCTACTACTGCAGCTGGCTGTAACTTCAGAAGGCCGTTACAGCCCACTTCTGGAGGAGCCAAAGAAGGTTGGTGACCAGTTTGAACCTGCTTTTTAAGAAGGGACACATGAAAAATCGGGTGAATGTAGGAGTTGGGTGGCAGCTCTAATTTATAAGCCACCTTGCCAATTCTTTCCAACACCTTGTAAGGACTAAAAACTCTGGCACATAGCTTGACATTTTTCCTTACTGCTGCTGTTGATTGTCTATATGGCGGCAATTTCAGGTATACCATGTCCCCCACATCAAAATTTTGATCAACTCTCTTCTTATCAGCATACCACTTCATCCGGGCTTGAGATTCTCTGAGATTGTGCTTCAGCTGGTGCAAAACATGCTTCCTTCACTGCAACATTTCAGCCACTTCACCCAGTTTAGTCCCAACTCCTTGCAGCCCAAAAGGAGAAGGTGGATCATAACCAAACAAGGCTTTGAAGGGAGATACGCCTAAGGAAGTGTGAAAATGGGTATTATACCAAAATTCTTCCAAAGAAAGCCACCTTCCCCACACCTTAGGACGATTAAATACCATGCTCTTGAGGTATTGTTCAATGCATTGATTAACCCTCTCCGTCTGACCATTGGTTTGGGGGTGATATGAAGAACTCATAGCCAAAGTCGTTCCCAAGAGCCCAAACAACTCCCTCTAAAAACGACTTGTAAAGAGTTTATCCCTATCTAAAACTATGGATTGGGGCAATCCATGAAGCTTGTAAATATTGTCTAAGAACACACGAGCTAACTTTTTTGCAGTCACGGGTCGAGCCAAGGCAATGAAGTGCCCAAATTTTGTAAACCGATCAACAACCACCCAAATCACCTCTTTCCCCTCTGACTTAGGTAATCCTTCTATGAAATCCATGCTTATGTGTTGCCAAATGCCCTCAAGAACAGGTAGGGACTAGAGCAGCCCTTGGTATCTATGATCACCAAGTTTGGTTTGTTGGCAAACCTCACAACTTTGCACAAAACTAGTCACTTCCTTCTTTATCCCGGTCTAGCTGAAATGAAGCCTCAACCTCTGATAGGTCCCCTCAATGCCAGAGTGACCTCCCCATGAAGAATCGTGTGTAGCATTGATGATTTGGTGCCTGAGACCAGTAGAGCTGCCAACATACAACTTTCCCTGGAATCTGATAATACCTCGGGTAACAGAGATATCTGCACCAGCATCCAGATTGCCAGCCTTGCCCATACTAGCAGCCGCTATGCATTCTTGTGCAAAAGAATCATTCTCATAGGACTGATGTAACTCCTCCATCTAAGCAGAAGAAATCATGGAAATAGCTCTAAGGGAACCCTGCTCATGGCCCTCAAACTTGTGTGACAGTGCATCTGCAGCCCAGTTTTCCCTGCCTTTTCTGTACTCAATATCGTAATTCAGCCCCAACATCTTCAATAGCCCTTTTCTTTGTATCCTTGTGACAATCTTCTGCTCTAATAAGTGTTTAAGACTTTGATGATCAGTCTTAATGATGAAATGATGCCCATCCAAGTAGTGCCTCCACCTATCAACCACAAGCAAAAATTGCAAGATACTCTTTCTCATATGTGGAAAGAGCTTGATGTTTTGCACTCAAAGCTTGGCTGAGGTATGCTATAGGTCTCCCATCTTGAGACAATACTGCCCCAATACCGCTTCCACTTGCGTCTATCTCCAAAATGAAGCTTGAGGAGAAATCCGGCATAGCCAAAACTGGTGCTCTGCACATTGCAGTTTTGAGAGCATTGAAGGCTTTTTGAGCATCCTCCGACCATTTGAAGGAGTCCTTCTTTAGCAGATCTGTTAGGGGCTCGGCTAAGGCTCCATAGTTAGCTACAAACTTACGGTAATAGCCAGTTAACCCCAAAAAACCCCTCAATTGTTTCAAGGTGATCGGAACAGCCCATTCCATTGTGGCTTGGATTTTTGAAGGATCGATTGCAACTCCATCACAAGAGATCACATGGCCAAGATATTCCATATGTGTTTGAGTAAAAGAACACTTGGCCAACTTAGCAAACAATTTATGCTCACGCATGACCAAAAATACCTCCCTTAGATGCTTCAAATGCTCTTCGAACAATGCACTGTAAATGAGGGTGTCGTCGAAGAAAACTAATACAAATTTCCTAAGAAATTGTTTGAAGAAATCATTCATGAGAGCCTGGAATGTTGCTGGTGCGTTGGTCAAGCCAAATGGCATGACCACAAATTCAAAGTGTCCATGATGCATCCGAAAAGCAGTCTTATACACATCATGCTCACTCACTCTGATCTGATGATATCCTTGCCGAAGATCCAGCTTGGAAAAGACTTGAGCCCCATATAATTCATCCAACAAATCATCTATAACTAGTATAGGAAACTTATCCTTCACAGTCATAGAGTTGAGTTGCCTATAATCAATACACATACATGTTGTGCCATCTTTCTTCTTGACAAGAATGACCGGAGAAGCAAAAGGGCTATGGCTGGCTTGTATGAAAGTAGTCTTAAGCAATTCATCCACTTGCTTCTCTATCCCGGTCCTGTGAACGTGAGGGTGTCTATAAGGCCTTATCTTCACCGGCTCTGCACCTTCTTTGCGAGGAATTTCATGATCCAAACTCCTCTTACGAGGTTATGATTTAGGCACTTCGAACACATCCTCAAACTCAGCAACCAAATTCTTCACTTCGGGTTCGGTTATGTCTACCATTTTAGTAGAAGAAATGGCAAACAATTGGCCCACCCATTGGTAGGCACAACCCTGAAGGCCCTTCTTTAGCTTACTGCCCTTCATTATTTGTAATTGAGCTGGTTCGGCTATCCCTTGCAGAGTGACTT
The DNA here is from genome assembly GCA_018398585.1 of Simmondsia chinensis. Classification (NCBI taxonomy): domain Eukaryota; kingdom Viridiplantae; phylum Streptophyta; class Magnoliopsida; order Caryophyllales; family Simmondsiaceae; genus Simmondsia; species Simmondsia chinensis. Next base: position 15,442,289 of record JAGTTD010000004.1, read on the forward strand.
TGGCGCCTTGTACATCAAAAGACACTGAGAGAGTTGCATAATCAAACAATACCAGACTATAGGATCTCATCCAATCTACCCCAAGCACCATGTCACACCCTCCCAAGGGAAGAATTCTAAAGTCGTGGCTGAACTTGCGGTCTTGCATTACCCAAGAGAAACCTTGGCACTTATTCTGCGTGGTGACTATCTTTCCATCAGCCACGGTGACTGTGAGAGGGTGAGTTTTGATCACCTTATGGCCTACTTTCTTGACCACTTTAGGATCTATGAAACTATGAGTGCTCCCACTACCAATGAGAATGATACTGGTCCTCTTACCAGCTGTTCCTTTAATCCGGATTGTGCTAAGCTCTATTACCGGTCAGAGCCTTTACTGAAATTTCTATCGCAACATCTTCCAAGCTCAACACACTTTCCTGATCAGACTCAGTGTCATCATCTGCAATTCCCTCCTCATCGAGGTGTTCAACAGCATTAGTCCCTTCCACAGCCATGAGGAACTTGGGATTGCACTTGTGACCAAATTGATAAGGCTGATTACATCGGAAGCACAACTTTTGCTGCGGTCTGTCCTCCATTCTGTTAGGCCTACTTCTGTTTGTGTTTTGCTAAAGTATGGAGGTACTCCCACGAGGTCTGGAGACATCACCTGTAGCTATGACCATGGATTCATAAAGCTTAGCTTTAGCAAAGGATGTAGACAAATCAGTGGGATCAACGGCTTTAACTAAGTTCTTCAACTTAGGCTTCAAACCACTTATAAATGCTGACACATAATATGGCTCAGATGCTTCAATTTTAGTCACAATGCTAGCCCGGAGATTCTCAAACCTGGTCATGTACTCCTTTACAGTTGACTCTTGCTTCACTTTATTGAATTTATCCACAATATCACTATCATCCTCATCACTATACCGAGCACATAAAGCCTTGGCAAATTCGTACCATGTAATGGAAGGTTTACTTCTTATCAAGCTATAGAACCACACCTCATGATCTCCAAGCAAGTACACAGCCGCAATTTGCACTTTCTCCGATTCATCAATGTGATAGAAATGAAAATAACGCTCACACCTTCTCAGCCATGAATGTGGTTTCTTGCCATCAAATGCATCGATCTGCACCCTAGGCTGTCTTTGGTTGTTACTTCGGCTATTGGATGAATCCTCATTGCTTCCTGATCGTGGATGCTGCCAAGAATCAGGTGGCCTATCTAACTGACTCGCACTTACTTCTTGAGCTTTGAAAGTATGCTCCATTTCTGATGCCCAGCCCTCGGTTAACTGAGTCCAGTTTGGAGGTCGAGGTTGAACATGCTCATTGCGACCATGTCTCTCAGGAATAGCAGCATCTTGAGTCCTAACTAGAGCTCCATCTTCAACCTCACGATTTAATGCTTCATTTCTCAAAGAGGAAATAGCTTGTAGCACACTAGCTGGTATCAAAGGATCCGAAACCGGAGGAGGATTAGGCCTCCTGAACTGCTCACAAATTTCTGCTACTTTCACTTCCAATTGCTGTAATTCTCGGTCAAACCTCAATGCAATCTTCTCCTCTAACTCTTGTGCTTGTCGTGAGAGCTGATCAGAAAACTTAAGTTCAACCTGTTAAGATCGTTGTTCCAGCCTCTCCTCCCAATGCTGCTGCAGCATCTGAACTGATTCAACTTGAGACTCCTTGATTTGAACAATCATGTGCGCGCCCCACGCCTTAAACTAATTCTCCAATTCAACATTTGTGACAGCATCCGGACCTGCATGATCATTGCCGCCAACTGCTTCAGAATTCGAAGGTCTGGCGGCTGCCTTGGCTGCTGCCGATCTGGTGGTTACACCACCTGTCAACGGTACCTCGGTGGACATTGATATTGTATCTGACTGAATTTGGGAAGCCAACGAGGCTCTGAAACCACTTGTTAAGATCGAGATTGAATCTTGATCTTAACCTAATGAAAAGAGAGTAACGGATGAGAAAGAAGTGAAAGGGAGGTGAGAAAATAGAGAGAGAACAAGATGAGAAGAGAAGTTTATCTCATACAGATTAGTAATTTTCATTGAATACCTCAACAGTACACAAGATCACCCTATTTAAAGGAGATTTGATACATGAATTCAAATCTCTAACACAAGCTAATTTCCCGCCAAGATTAACAACCGGATCCTCCCGAGCCTAACTAACTTTGGCGCCATTATTGCAATTCAAACTAATACAAGTGATTCGCAATAAGACTTTTGGTTTCCCTGTGACATTCGAGATAAAACATCTTAGGAAGTTAACCTATCTAAGGAGGCTTTGAAGCTCCTTTTTACTTGAGGGTGGTTTGGCCTGTTGGATGGCCTTAATCTTATTAATGTCAACCTCACCAGAAAGCCCAAAAAGTTTTTAGCTCTTACACCAAAAGCACATTTTAATGGGTTCATCTTGAGGTTATGGGCCCTCATCCTATGGAACCCATCCTTCAAGTCCTCCAAGTGTTTGACTTAGGACTTTGTTTTGACCATGATGTCATCTATATAGACTTTCGGGGTCTTGCCAATGATGTCATGAAAGATCATGTTCATGGCACTTTGGTAGGTGGCTTCAGCGTTCTTCAAACCTAACGGCATAGCCACCCATTTAAACGTCCCTATTGACCCGTGACACCTGAATGCTGTTTTGTGAGTATCTTCCGAAGCAATCATGACTTGATAATACCCGCAATAGCCATCTATAAAGGACAAAACCTCATGCCTTGAGGCTGAGTCAATGAGCACATTAGTTATAGGCATTGGATACTCGTCCTTCGGGGTGGTTGCCTTTAGATCTTTGAAATCAATACAAACCTTGAATTTGCCATTCTTTTTAATGACAGGAACAATGTTTGCCAGCCACTCAATATACCTGGCAGTTCTGATAAACTTGGCCTTGAAGAGTCTTTCAATCCCTTCCTTGACCAAATCAATGACTTCTTGGGACATCCTTCTTTGGGCCTGAGTGACAAGTCTCAAGCCTGGCTTAATAGGAGCCTATGCTTGACCACTTTCCTATCTAGGCGGACATCTCATGATGATCCTAAGCAAAGCAGTCCTTGAATTCGAGAAGTAAAGATAGGTGCTGCTTTCTCTGCTCCTCTGAAAGAATAGTGCTCAAATAAGTAGGTCTTGGGTCTTTTATTGAACCTAGATTAACCTCGAGGAGGGGGTCATGGACTTCAGCCCTTAAATCCACCATTTTGGCTGGTACAACTCTTATGTTGGAGAGCTCCAGCTCTTTATCTTGTGCTGTATGAACTTGGAAAACATTGAATGGCTGCTTAGTCAAAAGTTAGTCCTCAGCAGGCCAGGCTATGAACCTTGCTAATGCTAAGAAGTTGGCCTCCTGGGCCATCAATGGGAGGTCTTGGTGCCTCAACATCGAAGTTCCAGAGTGCTTTGGAAGTCCCCTTCTTTGAGAAGGGCTCTCATGCATCCCCAGAAGTTCGAGTCTTCAAACTCAAGGTCCGTTTGACCCACGTCAGCTTTAGGTAGTGGGCTGTCAAGGATGGCTATCATGTCCTACTATTGGACAAATTGTGGAGTGGTCCTTTTGAAGTCTACAGGTCCCATGCAATCGTCATAGAATTTTGCCTCCACGCAGTTGGAGCAAGCCATGAATGGCCTATTATCTCCCATGACAACCTCATACTTGTCATGGTTCTAGAAGATGAGCAACCGGTGAAGTGAAGATGGAATACACTAATTGGCATGCAGCCAATCTCTACCGAGCAAAGCATTATAGCTTGAGGTAGTTTCCACCATGACGAAAGTTGTCAGCTTGCTCAAGCCACCAACAGTTAAGTCAATCAGGATGACTCCTTCAGATTTGGTAGTAGGTCCAGAAAAAGCCATAAATTGCCAAATCTGAAGTAATTAAGTCTTCTCGAGACTTACTAATGACCCTATAATGTATGAAGGCAATAACGTTGATAGGTATGCCATTATCAGCCAAAACCCTGTTCGCCAGAATGCCATAAATTTGGCTTTGATGTGTTTATTGGCGACATTAGGCCCATTAAACATAATCTTTATTATGTCAAGTGCGTCATCAGGTAATTTGGATGTTGTAGCATTAACTTTAAAAGACAAAGAGTTGGATGTACCTTTAGTGGCGCCTACTGCAGCCATAAGCTTCACTTGAGGCTCCTCGTCCAATGCTAGTAAATCACCCTTGAGACCTTCTTGGGCATCATCTTCCATTAAATCCAAGGGAAGGAGTAAGGCAGTTCTAGCCTCAGCGTTTTCAGGAAGCATTCTAGAATTGAATCTCGTAGATCCCTTGGTTTGCTCCATTCTCAGCGCTATTGGCCATGGATGTATCCTGATCTTGCCGTTAAGGATTGTCATTAATTAGCATGCCCTGCTCTTGTGGTTTGACCTTAAGATCAACCTCTTGCATTTGAGACTCCTCCATAGGTGGGGGGAAATCTTCTTCGTGGAAGTCATTCTCAATGTCTGACCATGTTGGGTTGACACAATTCATAGGTTCCTCTAAGTTAACACAGAGAGGGGAATAGTCCTCCTTGTTCTCAGTAGATTTTAGCACTAGAAGGTCCTTGGCAAGCTGGCCCCACTATGATTCTTGTCCTTTAAATGATGAAGAACTGGCCCATCTCCCGAGCTTCTTGTGAGCAGGTCCTTTTCCTCTATTAAGTGGTTTGGGCTCAGTCACTGGATCCTCAAGTTCTGTACGCTTGGTTCGCTTGCACTTTTAGACCCCGGCCTCTTCTTGAGAAAGCTTAGCCAGGCAAGTATCGAGTAGAGTCCTTCATTGAGCTACCTTTTTGTGCAACTACCCTCTTCTCTAGGTTCGAGTGAGGCTGGAAGGACTAGCTGCTTCTTAATTGAGGTGATTTCTCCTCCAAACATTGTCAAACTGAACACCAGAAGGCTCACATCCCGATTGTTATGATACCGGACTTGTGTCCACATCTAGTAGGGTGTACTTTGGATTTCTCTTAGGATGGCCTGCCCTCATGATGACTTGAGTCTTCGAGAGAGAATCTCTAACAGGATCACTTCTTCGAGATCTATTAGATGGTATTTTTAGTTCCAAAAGAGAGTCAGTGGGGGAACGCACTGAGGAAGCAACCTGAGTTTCCTCATCGTTGCTTGTATTTGTTATGATTCTAATAAATAGGGCATGTGAAGTAGTATAAGTCATTAGAATGTATACGGCATTAGAATAATATATTAGTGGAGCTTATTAGCCGTTAGCTTCATGAGGAGATTGGCGCCAAAGTCGGTTAGTCCTTGGTCAAGACAAGTCAAGGATGGCGGCTGGAGTTTAGCAGGTTGGTTATGTTGATGTCTTGATTCATTGTGTCTCTAGATATTTTAGGCTTATCCATCTTAAGTGTTTAGTAGTATAAAAGATGTAATGTCTCTCTTGTAATTCATAACTTTGATGAATGAATTGATATTCTCTTTCTCATCTAAATTCCTCTATTTCTTTTCTCATCTCAACTCTATTTCTTCAACTATTGTAGGTTAGGATCGTAGCATAGGCTCGTTCGTAACAATTGGTATCAGATCCTTGATCCACTTCCGGATTAAGCTCTAATTCAAGAAAACGATAGAAAATCTGGTTGTGTGCAATTGGTACTGCATCATTGGCTTTTGATGCTTGGCAATTGATTTAGTTGAGTCCAATTCAACTAAATTGAGTTGTGTTGTGTCAAGCCTTGATCCTAGTTACGATCAATCATCAAAAAGACAAGAATTGATACACATTTAGGCTTGATTTTTGGTGATCAAGTCAGTTCAGAGAGGCTGAATGGAAGAGCTTGAAGGTGTTCTGTCATTGTATTCATCTGCACATTACGCCAGGGATTTGCATTGAATTTAGTAAATCTGGGGGAGAATCATAGAAACACATATGGCTGATCAATATTTGTGGTTCACAATCACTTTACAACAAATTCTGATTGAGAATTAAGTAAAATTGATGAAGCAAATCTGTCTGAAACATTGTGGTGTTGTTACTGCTGAATGTTGTGTTCTTGATCATAATTCACTTGATCCGCTGTGAAGAAGATTGAAGATAGTTGCTGAATCCAATTCGTGCTATATCAACATTAGAAGGTATGCTTGTCAAAGCTGAAGTGGGCAGATTTGAGGTAGTAACTGTTTGGACATTCTGTTGCTGCTGAAAGGTAGCTATTGCCTGAACTTCAAGTTACATTTTGAACAACAACCTGATTCTTGCGTTGAATATTGATGGAAGTGTGTGGATAAGCATAGCTGTGTTAGGAATTAACTGAATTCCATAAGAAATATCTGAAATCGAGTTGAAATTGCGATGAGCTGGAATTAACCACGAACTGTGAACAGAATTCGTTAAATCTGATCGTTTTGCTTGAAGTTGTCGCAAGTATAGTGTGTTGAAGTTGTAATTGCTGTTAAGGTTCGAAATTAATTCAGATTTAAGCCTGAATTCATTCCTTTGCGGCGTGTTAAGTTTTGAGCGAAGTTCTTCGAAGTTAGGGTTTGGTTTACAGAACCTTTCGATTAGGGTTTGCTATTGTCCGCGACTTTTGAATCGAAAACAACATGAGATATACACGAATGGAAGAGTAGATTGTGATTAAGCAATCTATTGTGTGGTGATTTGAATCAAATCTCCTTTTTTCTACCATTTTGAACTGCATCGCCTATCTGAACCTTCTACGATTCATTTTGAAGCACTGCATTACTTGCTATTATGGCTGGTGAGGTGCAATATGTTAAACATGAGCAAATGGTTGAATTGTTTGAAAGCTTATATCGCAAAATTGATGAGTTGTGGCCGACACCAGCAAGGGATGACCTTGAAATACAGAACATCGATGAGTCTACGATCGAAGTAAAGGTTCACAATGTTCGTTACTTGATCAATGAAGACATTCTTCATCAAGTGTTTGATCCTTGTGGACGTGTTGAAAAGATTGTAATTGTTTCAACTTCCGGCCTAGAGGTTGTAGCTAGAGTGACCTTTTCTACAAGAGCACAAGCTGCTTATGCCATTGAGCTAAGGCAAGGAAGAAACATCTTTGATCATTGTTGTCATTTAAGTGTTCGTTTCCTCGTTCCTGATGTGGAAGTGAGTAGAACAGACGAGTTAAATGAAGATAATGTTGATTCAATAGAGGGCAAGGACCTTGAGATGCTGCGTACTTCACAACCAGTGAAGCTTGAGTTGAAAGCTAGTACTGGAGTCATTTACTACGGTTTTCAAATAGATAAGGCAACAAAGAAACTGCAAGTGGGACTAGAGCACATAAGTGTTCGAAAGCAAAGGTTTAAACTCACTTTCCGGAATAAGATAGAACTCAATTTGAAGGTTGAGAAGTGTTTCTCAAGTCCAAGATTGAGAGCAATTGAAATTAAGAAGAAGAATGTGGTCAGAAAAGAACCACGAGTTGATGAGGTTGATAGTGCTAGAATTGAGCTTAGCAAGGTCCCAGAGAAATTAGCATTGCCAAAAGTGGAAAAAAAGTTTGAGTTTCCACCTTGAAAATGTGAAGACCTACAGGAACAGGGCATAAGACCACCTGTTACAGTTGGAAGCAAGTCCAATTCATCTCTTAAGCAATTAGTTCGTGCAGGAAAACATGGAAAAGGTGAGGTAGTATCCGTCTATGGTTGTAACACAGGTTTACAGCTTGTTTTGGAGCCAGGGAAGGTAGTTCCTGCTCAACCACTTGTGATCCTTGAAGGATCAGCAAGCAACTTGAGAGTTGTTACTGCAGAATGCTTGAAATCTGTTGAGAACCTTGGGGCTACTGCTGAATTATCAAGTACTTCTCCATGGCATGTTAGAATGCAGAATCAGCACCTGAGGTATGAAAGAAAATGTGGATTCGATGCTTGGCATGGATCTAGGGCTGAAAGAAAGGTACATCAGGCTGCAAACGCTTATGATCAGCTCCCTTCTAATCCGGGAGAGGATTGTCATGACTATAAAAGGTGCAATCAGCAAGCTTTTGTGCTGAAAGGTGATGATCAAGCTGCTAGATTGTGTTCTAGTTTTCAGCAGCAAAGGAAATTGATGCAGTGACTCACTTCAGGACAAGTAATTGACTTCTTGATTGTATTCAAGCTAAGTAACAGGAAGCAACATAAAATTGTCCAAAGCAAATGCAGAAGAGTGGCTATTCTCCTAGTTTTGAATGACATAGGGAGACCTCCCGAAATTGCGCTGCTGTATGAATGTATTGAGGAAGGTTTAGGCCTTGGTTTTGTACTTGCAGTTAGTAATTGTGGCCAAGTATTGATGCATTTTATGACAATTGAGTCTTTGAGTGAAAGAAGAGTAGTTCTTGCTGAAAATGTGAATCATGAATTAAATTTGGAATTAGCAAGCTGTTGTGTTAATATTGATTGTAGAAAGCTGATGCAAAAGCTCCAAGGTCTTCAACATTCTTTAGTTGAAGAATTAAACAAGATAGCAAGAACAACTTCAGCTGGAATTTGCTTATACATTAGCCAAAGAGAATAGAACAAGACAAAAATTTACTTGGGAAGGTTCAAATCTGATCAGCAGTCCCATGGGTGTTATGATTTGATACAATTGGCACATATACTTGAGATTGTTGACAGGAACTCCAAACCTGATGTGTTTGGCCATAAGTGGTGGTTGGAGGAGTTTGAGATACATGGTCTTTTGTGTCAATATAGCCGCAGCAAGTTCATTAGCTGCAGTAAGGCTAAGAAAGGTGAAACAAGAGTTGAATGTCTTGTCTCCTACGTGGAATTTGTGCAGTGTAGATTGAGCATTGTCCTTTGAAATGATTTGGTTAGACAAGTGAGGACATTGCTCCATTGGAACTCACTTGTGGCTGTTGAAGACTTGGTTTGGTGGAGCACAATCTTCAAATTAGAAACCAAAGTCTCAATTGTGCAAGAGTTCAAATTAAAGTGTTTCTTAGGGAAACCAGGTGATAAATGCAAGCAGTATAAAGGCTGGAAAAGAACCGAGATAAATGGAAGTTGAGTCATGATCAGATTAGACCTTAATCTTGCGATGTTTACAGCTGCTTTGACAGACTAATGGGTTCATGTGCTGCTTACAGAGATCAAAGAAGCTGATGTTAGTTCAGTAACAGAAATCAGAAAAGCTGAATTGTTTTCGTTCTAGATTTTGGGAAGCTACCAATGCACCTGGTTGAAGACCTATCATAAATATCGGATCAATAGCAAGCCTCTTGATCTAATGACATTGGAGTCAGATCCCAAACTCGGTTGCAACCTCATGATATGCAAATTGTTTACCCTTGTTGCAGTAAGCTTTTGGGGTCAAAGCAAGCTAAGATGGACTCAATCTCAAAGGCTCTTTGCTGCATTCTCAGCTCCTGCTCAGCATAAACACATTTCCAGACATGTTCCACTTGCTGTAGACTTGTTCCAGGTGAAAATAAGTGGCTGTTTCAAGAAGATTCTCCATTGGGAGGACATTTGCAAGATTTTTCACAAGTTATTACCGAATCTAAGGCAACTCAAGATCCTTTGAAGTTACAAGAGCATGTTGAAGTTCCGGGTTGTAGAGCACACAAGAAATAAGCATTTCAAGTTGTGAAAATTCAACATCCTTGATTTGAAGATATGTTTCTCCCTAATTTCTTGATGACAAGAAGTTCTTTAGGGGGGGGGGGGGGGGGGGGGAAGTATTGTTATGATTCTAATAAATAGGGCATGTGAAGTAGTATAAGTCATTAGAATGTATAAGGCATTAGAATAATATGTTAGTGGAGCTTATTAGCCGTTAGCTTCATGAGGAGATTGGCGACAAAGTCGATTAGTCCTTGGTCAAGACAAGTCAAGGATGGCGGTTGGAGTTTAGTAGGTTGGTTATGTTGATGTCTTGATTCATTGTATCTCTAGATATTTTAGGCTTATCCATCTTAAGTGTTTAGTAGTATAAAAGATGTAGTGTCTCTCTTGTAATTCATAACTTTGACGAACGAATTGATATCTCTTTCTCATCTAAATTCCTCTATTTCTTTTCTCATCCCAACTCTATTTCTTCAACTATTGTAGGTTATGATCGTAACTTAGACTCGTTCGTAACAGTATTTTTCCACAGCATTACCGACACGCGGTGTATGAATCCATTCCAGACTGCGAGATATTATCTCTTGACTGGTTAGACTTTACGAGGATCCCTGGTTGCTATTGATCTCCATACTCTTCTTTTACTGTTAGCATAATGGCTGAGCTATTGCGGACCTTGATCAGTAATTTCTTAAAAATGGCACACTTGTAGGTAGGATGGAGTTTAGTGATATGCCAACGGCATATTACATTATCAAGTGTGTGAACCAATCTTGGGAATCCCAATATTCCTTTGATGACCAATCGTTAGAAAAAGGTGACTCGCGCCTTTTGATTGTCACTGAGAACTATTTTCCTCTTATACAAGGAAAAATGTTTAGTCTGGACACAACAGGGCTTATCTTTGTCGAAGGTCCCAACGAAGTTGACTTGAAAAGGACTAGGGACAGGGTCTTTATCCGTGCCAATTTGTCCTACTCCAAGGAAGATCAATCCCATTATGTTATAATTTGGAATTTTAAGTCTTGTATTGGTTATGTGAAGTTGCTTGTATTTTTTAGTGTTGTTGATTGTAATTGGTGTTTTTGCCCCAAGTAGTTTCAAATGGTAGGTAATTCAGTAGGTAAAGTCAAGTGGAGTCAATTGTGGCAGCTGAGCCTTGTCATAAGTCAGTTAAGCTTTGTTTGATGCTTTGTATCTAGAAGTCTATAAGTAGCTTACTCAATTGTAAGGAAAGATTCATTCAATGAAATTCATAATATCCTTTTGAGATATTTTTCTCAAATTCACATTTACTTCTCAAATCTCTCATCTTTCAATTCTCTTCTCACCTAAATCTCTCTTTCATAAGTTAACTTCAATCTTTGAATTGAAGCTTAACATTTGGTATCAGAGCCGGTTTCTTGCTGTCAATCGATCATTTGCAGCTTGATTCGAACTGGCGAAGTCTAAAAAGAACAATTCGAACATGTCAAGTGGAGTAACTACAAGGTCAAGAGCTGGAGCTAGAAATCCAGCTACATTTGTGGATCCAAATGTGTCCTTTGCTACGGTTGTTAGTGCTAATGCACCAAAGGAGGTATAATTTGTTACAAATGATCAATTGTAGTAGCACATAGATGAGAAGTACATTCGGTTTCAGAATTTTCATCAAAATGGCATTAATCAATTGAAGCAAACGCAAATAGATAGGGATAAGAAGCATGAAGATCTAATTTTGCAGAAGTTACAAAGCTTTGAGGGCAAGCTTACTGAATTGCAAAATCAGGTTAATAGATAAGGAGAGCCATCTGTAATTGGAGTTCTTCGACCTGTAAGTCAATTGATACCTCCACCTGAAGTGGTGCATTCTCAACCTCAAAATGTAGTTGAGGAACCTAGAAGGAGATCACTTGATAGACCTCCTCCTATTCAAGTGACTTCTAGGCCTCAAGATCGTATGCATTCGTCTTAGATCGGACCTGAAGAGGTTGAAGCAGCTGCAATAATGCGGGATCATCCAATTGTGCAAGTGCACTCTCGATCATCAGGCATGAATTCAGAACATAATGATTGTCCTCCTGATTCTTATGTGCAGTTGAGAACTCCTTCTGGGGACAGTGGACATCAAGATTGTCCATCTGATCAACATTATCAGCATCGATCAGAAAGCAATGATGCAGCATCGAATTGAAGAAGTAGTGCTTTTAGACAACTTCGAGTTCAGATTGATCGTTTTGATTGCAAACAACCTCAATCGTGATGGAGGAGATGTGATCGGTATTTTCATTTGTACAACGTAAAAGAAGCAAAGAAATTGGAATTGGCAGTAGTCCGCCTCCATGGAAATCATGAGGTATGGTTCTATGGCTTGTTGAAGAGCAATCCTACTCTTTCTTGGGCTGAATTTGTTGAAGAGTTATGTGAGCATTATGGTGATGAGGATTCCAGTGATATCATTGATAACTTTAACAAGGTGTTTCAAACAACAACAGTAAAGGAGTATGTGACGAGATTTGAGAATCTTAAGGCAAGTATGATAGCCACTTATCCTCAAGCGACTGAGGCATATTATGTCTCAAGTTTTATAAGTGGATTAAAGCCAAGAGTTAAGAACATGGTGAAGGCAATTGGGCCTTAAACTCTATCTAAGGCTTATGCAGAATCCAAATTAATTGAGGCAACTATTCTTTCTTTAAGTGACAAAAACAAGTTAAAGGGAGGTAGTTCCAAGTCTCATCAAAAGGAGTTAGACGGATCTAAGGTCACTTGGTCTGTTGAGAAAAGGTTCTCAAGGCCTTGTTATAAGTGTAATCAGCCTTATCAACCGGGGCACAAGTGTAATTCAAAGTTCTCGATGTCTGCTAGAGGAGTTAGCCAAGTGGTGCATTCTGACCGTGATGAACTTGAAGCTGATGAAGATAGTTCAGATTAGGAGTCATCAGAGGATGTTGTTGAGGATGAAATTAAGATCTCCATGAAAGCCTTGACTGGAAATGCAGCCCATAACACTATCAAAATCAAAGGAAATGCTGGCAAGAGATTAATTGTTGTCCTAATTGATAGTGGAAGTACTCATAGCTTTGTTGATCCTAAAGTAGTGAAGAAAGTGGGACATGTGGTGATCAAGATTCATCCCTTGGCAGTGACAGTGGTAGATGGAAACTCCATCCTTACTCAGAACAAATGTCAAGCATTTCAGTGGTCTATGCAAGAGCATCAGTTCACTTATGACTTCAAAAACCCTCCTTTGGGTGGATGTGATATGGTACTTGGAGTTGATTGGATGAGGGCCTTCAGTCCAGTGCTCTTCGACTTTGCAAAGCTAACTGTGTCCTTTGAAATTTATGGATCTAAAGTTACCTTGCAAGGCATGGTAGTTCATACACGGTTGCAATTGATTGAAGGCAAGAGTTTACAAGGTGGAATTAGAAAGAGTGCTTATCAGTGGATTGGTCAACTGTTTGCAATCTCTCCAACTACATTGGCAGCTATTCCTCTACCTGAAGTGCAAGAACTGATTGAAGAATTCGAAGATATATTCAAGCAGCCCAGGACTTTACCTTCTCAGAGGAATCTTGATCATGCTATCCCTCTCAAGTCAAATGCTGAACTAGTAAAGTAGAGGCCATAAAAATATCCACATGCTCAGAAGACTGAGATTGAGAAACAATTGGAAGAACTGCTCAAGACATGCTTCATCAGGCAAAGTCATAGTCCTTTTGCCTCCCTTATTATATTGGTGAAGAAGAAGGATGGATTAGCTAGAATGTGTATTGATTGCAGACAGCTCAACTCGTTGACAGTGAATGATAAGTTTCCTATCCCAGTTATTGATGACTTGTTAGATGAGTTGTATGGGGCATTCTTCTCCACTAAGCTTGATTTGAGGCAAGGATACCATCAAGTTAGAGTTCTTGAGCAAGACATATACATGACAACCTTCCAAACTCATTATGGACATTTCGAGTTTGTGGTTATGCCTTTTGGCTTAACCAATGCTCCAGCTACCTTTTATGCTGCCATGAATGATATCTCCAAGCCTTTCTTGAGAAGATTTGCTAGTCTTCTTTGATGACATTCTTATTTACAGTCCTACCTTTGAAGATCATCTCAAGCATTTGAGGGAAGTGTTTCTGATAATGCGCAATCACAAGTTCTATGCAAAATTGGCTAAGTGCTCATTCGTGCAGACACAATTGGAGTATTTAGGACATGTGATCTCACATAAGGGAGTCTCAACAGATCCTTCTAATATTCAAGCCATGAAGGAATAGACTATTCCAGTGACACTGAAGCAGTTAAGGGGTTTCTTAGGTCTTACCGGATACTATAGGAAATTCATTGCTGGTTTTCGTTCTATTGCCAAGCCCTTAACAAAATTACTCAAGAAGGATGCTTTCAAGTGGTCGAAACAGGCTCAAGCAGCATTTGAGACTCTTAAGTCAGCAATGTGTGCAGCTCTAGTACTTGCAGTGCCTAACTTTGCAGAAGAGTTTGTTCTTAAGACAGATGCTAGTGGTTCAGGCATTGGTGTAGTTTTATCACATAATAGAAGACCAATTGCTTACCTCAGTTAGGCTTTAAGTCCCAAGTATCAAGCAATGTCAACTTATGAGAAAGAATACCTGGCGATTCTTCCCGCTGTTGAAAAATGGAGACATTATTTTAATGGGCATAGGTTTGTTATCAAGACAGATCATTAGAGTCTAAAGCACCTTCTGGGACATAAAATTGTTACACGAATCCAGAGGAAAAGATTGATGAAAATGCTGGGTCTGGATTATGTCATAGAATATAGAAAAGGAAAGGAGAACATGGCCGCTAATGCATTAGCTGGTAGATTTGAGGATTGTGAGCAAGGATTCTATAGAGCCATATCCATTGTTCTTCCATCTTAGGTAGAAGAGGTGTACAAGTCTTATGAAGATGATTCTTTTGCTCAGGAATGCATAATAGCTTTCAGTGTGAAGAAGTAAGATAGTTTGGCTGCAGATGCAGCGGTTTCAGTAACAAAAGGAATCATCCGCTTGAAAGGAAAGCTGTACATAGGCTCTACTACTGATTTGGGGGATCATATTGTTAGTGCTTCCCATGACTCTGCATGGGGAGGTCATTCAGGGGTTGAGGGCACTTACCAAAGAATCAAAGCTTACTTTAGTTAGCCAGGATTGAAGAAGACAATAGCTGAATTTGTTTGAGCTTGTGAAGTTTGCCAACAAACTAAGCTCGGAGATCATAGGTACCATGGTCTTTTACAGCCTCTTCCTACTCCTGAAGGAGCTTGGATCAATATAAGTATGGATTTCATAAAGGGATTGCCCAAGTCAGAAGTCAAGGAGGTGATTTGGGTAGTGGTTGATCGCTTCACTAAATATAGACACTGCATCTCTTTGATCCGACCTATTACAGCTAAGAAATTGGAAAAATGTTTCTTGGATAACATCTACAAGTTACATGGATCGCCTCAATCCATTGTATCAGATTGTGACAGGATTTTCACTAACCACTTTTGGAAGGAATTGTTCAACTTATTGGGAACAACTTTGGCTCTTAGTTCATCCTACCATCCTCAAATCGATGGACAAACTGAAAGAGTCAATCAATGCATCGAACAATACCTCAGAAGCATGGTGTTTACTCATCCAAAGGAGTGGAATAGATGGCTTTCTCAAGTCGAATTCTAGTTCAATACTCATGCTCATGCTTCACTGGGAATGACTCCTTTCAAAGCTCTTTATGGCTGTGATCCTCCCACTCCATTTATGCTACAAAATGTCAAGTCTTCAGTGCCCGAGGCTTTAGATTTGATGCAGAAAAGGAGGCAATTGATACAAATACTCAAAGACAAACTTCATTAAGCATAAACTAGAATGAAGTTGTATGCTGATAAGGGACGAGTGGACAAGAATTTTGAAGTTGGAGATATGGTTTATCTCAAACTTCAACCCTATAGACAGTCTACCGTGGCTATCAGGAGAAATATCAAGCTAAGTGCTAGATTTTTGGTCCATACATGATTGTGGAGAAGCTTAGCAAAGTGGCATATTGGCTTGAATTACCTTCTTAACTCATACATTCACTCAGTATTTCATGTATCTTTGTTGAAGAAGCAGGTGAAAAATGGATGCAAAAGCACAAAGGAGGCACCTGAAGTTGGTTCCAACGGGGCTCTGCTGCTACAACCTGCTGCTGTCAAAGCTTCTCAGGGCCTTAAGGTTGTAGATAGAATAATTCAAGAAGTGTTAGTGCAATGGACTAACTTGGACAAGCAATTTGCAACTTGGGAAGAGCTTAATTTTCTCAAGAGTCAATTTTCTACCTTCCATTCTTGAGGACAAGAATGTTTTTAAGTGGAGGGGAATGTTATGATCTGGAATTTTAAGTCTTGTATTGCTTATGTGAAGTTGCTTGTATTTTTTAGTGTTGTTGCTTGTAATTGGTGTTTTGGTGCCAAGTAGCTTCAAATGGTGGGTAATTCGGTTAGGTAAAGTCAAGTGGAGTCAACTGTGGCAGCTGAGCCTTGTCATAAGTCGGTTAAGCTTTGTTTGATGCTTTGTATCTAGAAGTCTATAAGTAGCTTGCTCAATTGTAAGGAAAGATTCATTCAATGAAATTCATAATATCCTTGTGAGATATTTTTCTCTAATTCTCATCTACTTCTCTAATCTCTTGCCTAACCTTCAATTCTCTTCTCACCTAAATCTCTCTCTTTCACAAGTTAACGTAAATTTTTGAATTGAAGCTATTGCCTTTATGGCATCTTGAGCCACGTTTCTAAAGATCACGCAGTTCTTCGTTGAATGGGTCAATGAATTGTGCTACTTATAGTATACCTTTCCCTTGTTAGAACTAGGGTCAGGTTTTCTATGTTTACCCCTAATCTTGAGTTTATTATTTTTTCTTCCTCTTCTATTAATTCATGTACGTAGGTTCCGTGCACACTATTTTTCTTAATGCTTTCTTCTTTTAAGATAGCCTAGTATCTAGCGACACATTCTGCCAGCTAAAGAAGTATCGTAAGTTTGTTCCTTCAAATTTCTTCTTGAATTCAATATCTAAACTATTTAAGGCCAGCTTGGCATACTCAAGTTCAGGAAGGGCTACAATGCATTTTAACTTGGCCCTCTTGAACCGGTTAATATAGTCTTCCATTGAATCGCCTGGCTTCTGTCTAATCTGAGCCAAGTCTGACATGGAAGTTCTTAACTCCATTCTTGGGAATTGGGCTTGGAATTACGTAGCCATATCGTCCCAGTAGTAAATAGAATTGGGGACAGGTTGATATATGTTGTGAATGGTATTGAATTGTATTGAATGGTATTAGGTAATATGATTTGTAGTTTGTTTGTATTAACCGTGGGTTAGTTTAGTGGGAAAAGTGGTTGAGTTAGTTAGATATTTTGTATTAGTTTGCCGCCTTTTGCTTTAGAGGTGTAAGTAGTCTTGTTTGATACTTATGACATTCATTGAATGAAATACAAAGATCTTTCTCTTTTCATCTTAATTCTATCTTCTTCCTTATCCCATACTCTATTCTCCTACGATATGATCTAAGATCATAACCGTTGGTATCAGAGCTTATAAAATTGCGCTCAAGGTGGCCAAGGGAAAGAACCAAGCCTCAATGGCTGGTGATTCAATTGCTGGTTCAAATCAAGCTCAGCAATTTACTCAATTGCAACAACAACTTCAAGATTTAGTAATTGTTGTGGGCAATATGCACCAATCGTAGGAACATATACAACAACTTTCTAGAATGCAAGATCATATCAACAAGCAATAGGGTTCAGGTGGAGCAGGAATCCTTCCATCCTTGAATCCTAATGGCAGACCACCTGATCCTTTGTTTCTTAAGCCAAGTGAAAGTGGTATTGAAGGAAATCACATTGTCAAGAACACAGGGTTTCGGCAGCCTGAGGAGATAGAAGCCTTTGATGGTTTACAACCCCAATCTTGGATTAGAAGATGTGAGAGGTACTTTCATTTCTATGGTATCTCTAATTCTCAAAATGTGGAAATAGCTTCGATTCATTTACATGAAGGCTAAGAAGTATGGTTTTATATTGATCATTAGCAATTCCTCCATTACTTGGCATGAGTTTGTAGATGAATTATGCGAGAGATATGATGATGAAGATCCGGGTGATGTTGTGGACAATTTCAATAATGTGGCCCAAACTGATTCTATTAAGGAATATATGCTCGATTTGAGCATTTCAAGGCAAGAATGATGTCCATTAATCCTGGTGCAAGTGAGGTTTACTATGTCTCAAGTTTTATTAGTGGTCTTAAACCTAAGATCAAAACTTTGGTGAAGGCTCTTGATCCATAAACATTGTCCAAAGCATATTCAAAAGCAAGATTGTTTGAGTCAGTTTTAGCATTACGTGAAGGAGGCCAGAAAGGAAAGTTGAATGTGCACTCCACTTGTGATTTCTTTAATTTGGGTTGCTTTAGAATCATGTATTGGATGTAAAGTTTGAATGATGCGTTTTGATGTGATAATTCAAATAGGAGTTGGTGTGTTTTTGGCGCGAAAGTCGGTTAGTGGTCAAACAAAGTCAAATATGGCACCTTAGATGATTTTTTGGCAGTAAAAGCTGTTGCAAGTCGGTTAGGAGCTCAGTGTGGATTCAATGTATCAAGATCTATTATAAATAGATCCCAATCATGTAATATCTTCATTCATTTAATAAAAATTTGATTTCCTTTGGATAATCTCTCTACTTCTCATCTCCTTCTCTATTTCTCATCTCAAATTCACTTCTTTCCTCATCTATCCTCTCTCCTACAAGGTTAGCTCTTAATTTTTGGATTGGAAGCTAACAATTGGTATCATAGCCTGATCAGACGCATCTTTGAATATGATTTTTTGTGATCATCAATGACCGGAAGGCCTAATACTCGATTTGGAGGTGTAAATGCAGCTTCGGCTGCTAATGTTGATCCTAATGAAACATTTGCTTCAATATTTGGAGGAAATTCTACAGCCAGACCTAAGTTTATCACTCAAACTCAGTTTAGGGCCCAAATGGATGAAATGTACAAGTTACAAATGGATATGATGATGAACGAATTCAGCACGTACAGGATGAACAAGATCTAAAGATTTCAGATCAAATGCAACAACAAACTCTAAGGCTTGAGGACAAGATTGGTGGATTACAGGATCAAATTAACAGAAAATTAGAGCAATATCAGAAGTTTGTTGAACAAGTGCAGCTGCAATCCTTGCGTTTTGAGGAAAAAATGATTGAGTTGCAAAATCAGGTTAATAAACACGATGAATCTTCCATAAATGGAACTCTACGACCTGCTAGTTAGCTAGTTCCTCTAGCAAAACTGAGGCAGCCGCTAGTTCACATTGACAGTGTTGAAAGTCTGAACCAAAATCGCAGTGGATCTCCTTTGATTCAAGCTGAGGTTAGACCTCCAGATCATAATAGAACAATTGATACTTGATTTCTAGAGGTTGATGCTGCTGCAAGGACCCATGATCAATCCATAGAGCAAGCACATTCTCAATTATCTGGACAAAATTCAGGTCTGAATACCAGACCTCAAGATGCAGTGCTGCACAACAGGAATTCATCCGGTGAATTTGAGCATCCAGACAGGCCACTAGATCAGCACCAACAACCAAGAGCAGTAAGTACTGATGCTACTTCTAGTAATAGGAGCACTGCTTTCAGACAACCTCGAGTGCAAATTGAACCTTTTGATGGTAAACACCTCAATCGTGGTTGAGAAGGTGTGATCGATATTTTCATTTTTACAACATAAGTGACGCTGAAAAGGTAGAATTGGTTGTAGTGCATCTACATGGAGACCATGAAGTATGGTTTTATAGTGTATTAAAAACCAATTGTGAGTTTGTGGAAGAATTATGTGAATGATATGGAGAGGAGGACATTGGTGATGTTGTTGACAACTTTAACAAGGTTTATCAAACGACCACTGTGAGTGAGTATATGAAAGGTTTGAGAACTTATGAAGCATGATAGCCACTTATCCACAAGCTACAGAGGCATACTATGTCTCTAGCTTCATTAGTGGATTGAGACCAAGAATTAAGAACATGGTGAAGGAAATTGGGCCAAGGACATTGTCTAAAGCATATGCCAAGGCTAAGTTGATTGAAGCCACGGTTGTATCATCCAGTGACAAGAGTAAATTCAAGGGAGGAAATTCCAAACCTCAGCACAGAGATTCATTTGCTTTCAAGGCAAGTCGTGCTATTGATAAGAGGTCTTCAAGGCTTTGTTACAAATTCAGCCAGCCCTATCAGCCTAGACATAAATGTAACTCCAAATTCCTGATGTCTGCAAGAGGTGCTCGAGTTGAAGTTCAATCTGACAATGAAGGAATAGAGGCAGTAGAGGATAGTTCTAAGCAGGAGTCACAAGAGGAATTGTTGGATGACGCAATTAAGATTTCTATGAAAGCTTTGATAGGGAATGGAGCTCATAATACCATTCAAATTAAAGGAAAAGCTGGAAAGACTTCCATTACCATCCTTATTGACAGTGGAAGCACTCACAACTTCGTTGATCCTAAATTAGTGAAGAAAGTATGACATGGAGTGCTTAAGACTCATCCATTAGCTATGACTGTGGCTGATGGAAATTCCATTCTCACTCAGAACAAGTGTCAGGAATTTCAATGGACTATGCAAGAACATCAGTTCACCTTTGATTTTAGAGTTCTTCCTTTGGGAGGATGTGACATGGTACTCGGTGTTGATTGGATGAGATCCTTTAATCCAGTGATGTTCGACTTTGATAAACTGACTGTTTCTTTTGAAGTTCATGGAACTAAGGTCACATTGCAAGGCACGGCTGATCGTGCACAATTACAGTTGATCAAGGCAAACACTTACAAGGCGGAATTAAGAAGAGTGCCATTCAATGGATTGGGCAATTGTTTGTTATTTCTCCTACTGAGTTGGGATCTGTTACCCAGCCTAAAGCACGAGCCTTGATTGAAGAGTTTGAAGATATCTCTGAGCAGCCAAAGACTCTACCTCCTCAAAGAAGTGTTGATCATGTTATCCCCCTTAAAGCTAATTCAGATCTAGTAAAGATGAGGCCTTACTAGTATCCTCATGCTCAGAAGACAAAGATTGAGAAGCAAGTTGATGAATTGCTCAAGATCTGCTTAATCAGACCTAGTCACAGTCTTTTTGCCGCTCCCGTTATTCTGGTAAAGAAGAAAGATGGAATGGCAAGGATGTGCATCGATTACAGGAAGCTTAATTCTTTGACAGTGAAAGATAAGTTTCCTATTCCTGTCATAGATGATTTACTTGATGAGTTATATGGAGCACATTTCTTCACTAAACTTGATTTGAGGCAAGGATACCATCAAATCAGAGTTCTTGAGCCAGATATATATAAGACTGCTTTTCAGACTCATCATGGACACTTTAAGTTTGTGGTTATGCCATTCGGTGTAACCAACACTCCAGCCACTTTTCAAGCCACTATGAATGAAATTTTCAAGCCTTACTTGAGGGGAACAGTGCTAGTTTTCTTCGACGACATTTTGATATACAGTTCTTCCTTTGAGGATCATCTCAGGCATCTCAGGGAAGTGTTTTTAGTAATGCGCAATCATCAGTTCTTTGCCAAGATGACCAAGTGTTCTTTGGCTCAGACACAATTAGAATACTTGGGCCATGTTATCTTATGTCAAGGAGTTTCTACCGATCATTCTAAGGTTCAAGCAATGCAAGAATGACCTATTCTAGTATCACTGAAGCAATTGAGGGGATTTTTGGGACTGATTATAGGAAGTTCATTTTAGGGTATGGATCTATTACCAAGCCTTTGACTGCACTGCTTAAAAAAGGTGCATTCAAATGGTCAGATCAAGCTTAGTCAGCTTTTATAGCTCTCAAGCCAGCTATGTGCACAGCTTCAATTCTAGCAATGCCTAATTTTGCTGAGGAGTTCATCCTTGACACAGATGCTAGTGGTTCAGGCATTCGAGCAGTCCTTTCTCAGCATGGAAGGCCTATTGCTTACTTGAGTCAAGCTCTTAGTCCAAAACATCAAGCAATGTCGACTTATGAAAAAGAATACTTAGCGATTCTTTTAGCTGTGGAGAAATGGTGACATTACTTAGATGGACACAGGTTCATTATCAAGACAGACCATCAGAGTCTCAAGCATCTTTTGGAGCACAAAATTGTGATAAGAATCCAAAAGAAGGGATTGCTGAAAATGTTGGGTCTTGATTATGCTATTGAGTATCGAAGGAGCAAAGAAAATCTGGCAGCTGATGCTCTTTCTCGAAAATTTGAAGATTGTGAGCAAGGCTCTTGTTATGCAGTGTCCATTATCTTACCTTCATGGATGGAAGAAGTTTGTAAGTCTTGTGAAGATAATTCCTTTGCTCAAGAGTGTATTATTGCTGGAAGTATTAAGAATTCAGGCAGAGAAGATGTTAATGCTGAGCAATCAGTCCACAAAGGCATCATCTAACTAAATAACAGGCTCTATATTGGTTCTTCAACAGACTTGAGGGATCAAATTATCAGTGCTTCACACGACTTAGCCTGGGGAGGACATTCTGGAATTGAAGGAACATATCAGAGGGTTAAAGCACATTTCACTTGGCCTGGTATGAAGAAGACAGTATCAGATAATGTGAGAGCATGCAAAGTTTGCCAACAAACTAAATTGGGAGAACCTCGTTATCAAGGTCTTTTACAGCCACTTCCTATTTCTAAGGGTGCTTGGATTTACATAAGCATGAATTTAATTGAAGAATTGCCAAATTCAGATGGCAAGGAGGTAATTTGGGTTGTTGTGGATCGTTTCACCAAATATAGTCACTTGATCTCCTTGATTCGACCTGTCACTGCAGTTAAGTTGGCCAAAAGCTTCCTTGACAACATATACAAATTACATGGATTGCCTTAGTCCATTGTGTCTGATCAGGACAAGATCTTCACAAGCAATTTTTGAAGGGAATTGTTCAAGTTGTTGGGAACGACATTGGCTCTTAGCTCGTCCTACCATCCCCAAACAGATGGACAAACCGAAAGACTCAATCAATGTATTGAGCAATACCTCAGAAGTATGGTTTTCTTGCATCCAAAGGTGTGGAATCGATGGATTTCTATGGCTGAGTATTGGTTCAATACTCATATTCATGCATAAATTGGCACTTCTTTCAAAGCTCTCTATGGATACGATCCTCCCACTCCTTTCATGATTCAGAAGGTGACTTCAGCAGTACCTGAAGTTACTGATTTGATACAGCAAAGGAAGCATATGATGCAAGTTCTCAAGGACAATCTCTTTCAAGCACAAGCAAGGATGAAACTTTATGCAGACAAAAAGAGGGTAGACAAGAATTATGAAGTTGGTGACATGGTCTACCTCAAATTATAGCCTTATAGACAGTCCTCCTTAGTTGTCAGGAAAAATGTCAAGCTAAGTGCTCATTTCTTTGGCCCATATGAAGTATTAGAAAAGATTGGCAAAGTGGCGTACCGGCTTGACTTACCTCCTAACTCATACATCCACCCAGTGTTTCGTGTGTCTTTACTCAAAAAATAGGTGAAGAAAGGAGTTTAAAGGTCAAAGGAGGCACCTGAAGTTGGATCAAATGGCTCATTGCTGCTGCAACTTGTTGCTGTAAAAGCCACCCGAAAATTAAAAGTTGCAGATAGCTTAGTACCTAAAGTGCTGGTGCAATGGCATAACTTGGACCGGAACTTTGCTACAAGGGAAGAACTTGCATTTTTGAAGAGTTAAAGTCCAAATTTTTCTTCTTGAGGACAAGGAGCTTTTCAAGAGAAGGGGAATGTTGTGATTTCTTTAATTTGGGTTGCTTTAGAGTCATGTATTGGATGTACAGTTTGAATGATGTGTTTTGATGTAATAATTCAAATAGGAGTTGGTGTGTTTTTGGTGCCAAACTTGGTTAGTGGTCAAACAAAGTCAAATATGGCAGCTTAGATGATTTTTTGGTGGTAAAAGCTATTGCAAGTCGGTCAGGAGTTAGTGTGTATCAAGATCTATTATAATAGATCCCAATCATGTAATATCTTCATTCATTCAATAAAAATCTGATTTCCTTTGGATAATCTCTCTACTTCTCATCTCCTTTTCTATTTCTCATCTCAAATTCACTTCTTTCTTCATCTATCCTCTCTCCTACAAGGTTAGCTCTTAATTTTTGGATTGGAAGCTAACACCACTCCTCCACTTCTGCAAGTATCACCTATAACATCTAATCCATTGAGCTTAGAAGGAAAGAAAGCCCAAAAGTTGTGTTTCAAGTGTAACCAAAGGTATTTCTTTGGGCGTAAATGCAATCCAGAGTTATTGATGTACGTAACTAACTCTGAAGCAGAAGAGGGCCAAGAAGAAATGCTAGAACCCAGTGTTCAGATAGAGGAGTTAAATGGTGAGTCAGACGATGATGAGGTTGAGATTTCAGTAAGGGGCTTAACAGGAAGTGGTACTCATAATACAATAAGAATCAGAGGAGAGGCTAATCACAAGTCATTGTTGATGTTGATTGATAGTGGGAGCACCTATAGCTTCTTGGATCCCAAGATTGCTAAGCTGGTCGGACACGAACTGATCAAGACATTCCCACTTTCAGTAATTGTTGCAGATGAGATTCAATGCTCACGCATACTAAGTGCAAGCAGTTCAAATGGGAGATGCAGGGGCACCAGTTTGCCTATGATTTCAGGGTCTTGAAATTGGGAGGTTGCGATATGGTTCTTGGTGTTGATTGGATGAAGAAATTAGTCCAATTGTCTTTGATTTTGCCATGCTTTCAGTGTCTTTTGAAAGGAATGGAGCTTCAATCAAGCTACAAGGCATTCGTGAGCAGGGATAGTTGCAACTTATGAGTTGTAAAAGATTATAGGGAGTGATCAAGAAGAGTGATTACAAGTGGATTGCGCAACTTTACTCCCTTAGTGCTGAACCTGTGGGAGCTAAGGTCAATTATTAGCAGGTTATTACATGATTTCAAGGACTTATTTGAGCAACCAACTAATCTTTCTCTAAAAGACCCTTAGATCATGCCATACAACTCAAAGCTAACTCCAATCCCATAAATCTTCGGCCTTATAAGTACCCGCATTCATAAAAGAACGAGATAGAAACCCAAGTGGAGGAGCTGCTGAAAACCAACTTTATCAGGATCGCCATAGCCCATTTGCTTCTCCTGTCATTCTAGTTAAAAAAAAATTTGGTACTTCTTGAATGTGCATTGATTATAGGTAATTAAATTCCCACACAATCAAAGATGAATTTCCCATTCCAATAATTGATGATCTACTAGATGAATTGTATGGTTCGGTTTACTTCTCCAATTTAGATCTAAGGCAAGGATATTATAAAATTCGAGTGGTGGAACAAGACATCCATAAAACTTCTTTTAGAACACACCATGGACACTTTGAATTTGTGGTTATGCCATTCGGTTTATCAAATGCTCTTGCCACTTTTTAAGCTTTGATGAATTTCATTTTTAAATTATTCTTGAGGAAGTTTGTTCTAGTGTTTTTTTATGACATACTAGTCTATAACCCTTCTTTGGATTCCCATGTTTCCCATATATACCAAATCTTCTAGACCATGTGTGAACATAAATATTTTGCTAATCCCTCAAAATGTACCTTTGCCCAAACTCAATTAGAGTATCTTGGACATGTTATTTGCTACAATGGGGTTTCCACTTATGCTTCTAAGGCTCAATGTACGAGGGAATAGCCCACTCCCACTTCCCTCAAGTCATTGAGAGGGATCTTGGGGCTTACAAGCTACTAAAGAAAGTTCATTTATGGATTTGGAATCATTGCTAAGCGTTTAACTGATCTTCTAAAGAAGGATGCTTTTGTTTAGAGTTCGGTAGCTCTAGAATCCTTTGGGAGTTTAAAATCAGCCATGTGTTCAGCTCCTATTTTGAGTATGCCAGATTTTAATGAGCCCTTCATTATGGTGGCCACGGGCTAGGCTGGGCCGGGTCTAGGCTTTACCTAGGTCCTGCGAACCCCGTCCGGGCCCAGGTCCGGGCTCGGTTGGCCCAGGCCGGGTCATGGCCTGGCTCGGCTCCCCCCCCCCCCCCCCCCCCCCCCCCCTCTTTTTAATTATATATATGTATTATATATATCATGTATTACATCATATAATATAACGTAAAATACAATTATAACAGTGTTAGGAACTGTGTCCTGAAATCCAAATTTATTCTGGATATATTATTTTAATTAATAAATAAAATTAAAGTTCCAGTCGTTTCCTAGTTAAATTTCTATAAGTAAGCATTTATACTATATGTGATTTTCTTTTGGGAGACATACTTGAGATGGGTGTAGTCCTCAGACTACAATTTACATGTTTGTTCTAAGTGGTTTATAAGACTAAGCCGCAAATAGACTTGGAACAAATGGTATGGATTGTTGCTTGAAAGGCTCATAGTTGAAGACAAGTTTGTACCACTTGTATGCTAAGGCTATAACATGACACTTTAGATGACTTGTCTTGGTCATGTGGATGGAGATCCAAAAGTGTTGGGTTGGTTTGTTTAATAAGATTGACGCACTGATTTGGACCACGTGGGTTACTTATTTCTAGACTACTATTGGAGATGAGTAATTCATGTTGTACTGTTTGAACAACGACTCTAAATCCTGAGAGTATTCTGGACTTGTGCATGGAGCGTTAGTTACTTTGGTGTACTATAAGTAAGGTCTAAATGCATGACTGAATTCCCATGTACATTGGGTAGAGGCGTGAAGTGTGACAAGGATCAGGTATTCAATAAGGAATCTACAATCTCTTATGAGATACAGATATCCCCTTAGTTGATTCGCAAATATTTGAATAATTCGAAAACTTTGGCCAAAGTATTCCAAGTGTTTGACATTTGGAATTTATATTGTGAATATGTTCAAGTATAAATCAATTATTCAGTGAAGGGCGAGCCGGTAATTAATGGAGAAGCTGTGAGAAGGATAATGGTAGTAGTTATATTTATCCTTTGTCTTGGACATCTAATGGAGGGGTTGTTGTCATCAATACTGTCTATTAGGGAGATATCGAATAAATGGTTTAAGTCTGGAGTGCAGGGAGATTTATTTAGTGGAATTAAGTCTTATTAAATGGTAATTAAATTATTTCATGAGATGATTAATTTAACCCATTCGGAGCTAGAATTAAATTTCCCCTAAGGTCCTTGCGCAAGCCTCTGTGCTTATTGCCATTGAAAAAGTATTAAAGAATTAATGCGATGAATTATTTATCCATGAGATGGGTAAATTTAAATTTTCCAAACATTATTCATTAGATGATAAAAGTTAAAAATTATAAAATAAATTAATTTTGAAAATTAAATTTTATAAAATGAATTTTTACATGTGGAAAATAAAGAAAAAAAAAGGAAAAGGAAAAATGGCCAATATCCCAGGCGAAATCCATGTCTATGCTTATCGGCCAACTAGCACACGAGACGTGTCGCATGCTGGGTGGCCAACGCACTCTCAGCGCCTTCGGGCGTGGACCAATCCAACATTGAAACGATGCGTTTTGAGGGTTTTTTATGTTAAAATGACGCATTTTGATTTAAACCTGCGAATCCCATGTTGAAATTTCGGCTTGTTTTTGCTCTGGTAGCTTACTATAAATAAAGGTGGCTATTCCAAGGATTTTCCATCCAATCAAACAAATTCTTTTGGGTTTCTGAAAGTTGTTTCGGAGACCTAATTGCAAAGAAAATTTTTCGTTGAAAATTTTCTTTCCTTAGTTTAATATTTTTTGGAGGCCACCATTCAGACAGCTTGAGGTCATTGCGTAGAAGATCGCGGGGTCTCAGTTTTGAAGATTATTATTATTTTCAGGTTTTCTTTATTTGGAGCAATTCCAGGTATGTCTTCTTTCCTTCACTTTTAGTTTTTGCTTTTTTATTTATTTACAGTATCTGTTTTTATGCCTATTTGAGTTTATATATTGTTATGAATGTATTAAAGTAAAAGGCCTGTAGATCTAAATTAAGAATTTAGATCTATATTCCATTGCGTAAACTTTATAAAACTAGGGAGAATTTTTGAAATTCGTCCCAAAAATCGGTATTAGGGCAAAGGGTTTATAGGGATAAGCCTATTCCTGGAAACTCTCGCACGTGAGGTGTCACGATGCGTGACTCTCCGATCGGGGGCTGAGGTAGAGAGAAGAGTCTCCTACTTTAAGTGCTCTAGTAGGTACCCCTTGTTGTGGCCACAGTTGAAAAACTGTGAACCCAGCGATCGGTATCAGAGTTTATTTTTTCAACAAAATTTATATATTTTCCCAACAAACAGTGCCCTCTAAAATTATAAAAATATACATTCGTTTTGACCAAAAAATAATTATAATTTATTGATGAATAATATAACATACAAATACAATACAATACAATACAACACAATTATAATTATAAATATATTTAATAAAATAAAATGTATCATAAATTGTTGACATATACAACTATACCAATATGATCCCACTATTTAAAATGACAAATATATTCTATAAAAGGAAATATATTATAAAGAAACAGAATTACAATAATACAAATAATTTAACTTAGTCTAAATTGGTAGTAGTTGGTGCGGGACTTGCTGTAATAGTGGTACGGTCATTTTCTTTGTTGCTCGATGAACCCAAGTTTAGTCGGTCTTACTCTCTATCTGCTACATGCAACCAGTCCTTCAAGCTCAATGACATTTCCAAGCGGACGGTGCTAGCTTTGCTCTTTTGGATCCAATCAACCTACCACCTGTATTAAAAGTGCACTCCGATATTACTGAAGACACCGAATACGTTACTATATCATGTGCCATGGTGGAAAGCACAGGATATTGGGTTTGATTTGAACACCACCATTACAAAATATCAAAATGTGAAGTCGCCTACGTCAAGTAGAACTCGAGTATAGGCGAACGCAAGTAAAAATCAAGTTCGTGATGTTGAATTTTGTTTGGGCTTCAATCGATCCAACAAATCCCACGCATATGATTTTTCTTGACTAGAGGGTGTAAAGGATGATGTAGAAGAAGCATGTGAATTATCAGATGATAATCTTCGAGAATTCAAGGAAAACATTCACGTAAATCTGTATCAACTCGCAAAATAAAAGATGCTATATTAATAGTTGGATTTAGTTTGTTGTAAAAAAATTGTCCAAATAATTGTAAACCCATAAGTTTACAAAGGGATAAAAAATGGTAGCAAAACAATATGTTAGTGGTAATTCAGAATAATATTTATAAAATTTTAGCTTCATGGTGACAATAGAGTTCATCAACAAGGGGTTGGATTTGTTCTCTGCTGTACATGCAGCAATATCTACAAGTTTAGATAATGCTTGTGGAATGGCAGGATAATAACACCAAAAAAAAAGAGTTGTAGAATCTTTAAAAATTATAAAAAATTTATAGATTTCATTAACTATATCCCAGTCCATGATAACCAAATTAAAACTCATTAGATCTGAATGACTATCCTGCACAAATTCAATTAAAGTATCTTCATACGGTAATATTCTTTCTAACATTTCAACCATGGATGACCACGTAGTTTGTGTATCTAATTTAAGTTGTGTTAAATGAATACCGTGCATCTTACAAAGAGCTTTACATTTTCTTTTCCTAGTTCTAAATGATTTAATTGCTATGGTTACTTCTTTTTAAGACTCAAAAGAAGCGCCTATAAGCTCCAAATCATCCATTACCATTAAATGCAAAATATGACATATGCAACGTAAATGGAAGCATTTCCCATCTAACATGGTTTTAATATGCCTAATTAATTGTTTTACAGAAGCGTTGTTATTTGAAGCATTATCAAAAGTAATGCTAAAAATTTTGTGACGCATCCCCCACTGATGGCATTCCTCCATAATAGCACCCGTGATTGTCTAACAAGTGTGGCTATATTCAAATTTTGTAAAAGCAATTATTCGTTTTTGCATGACAAAGGAAGAATCGATCCATGCTTGTGCTCGTCAACAAGAACATGCTTGTGCTCGTCCTTAAAATATCTTGTAATTCATTTTTCATTGTATTAAATTCTTTAAATGCGTCTCGCTTGAAAGCGTTCCGAGGAAACCTTACAGCAACGGGGTTTAATGCATTTTGACAGTTCCGAATGAATCTAGGGTCTTCGCCGGTGTTAAATGGCTTTTCAGCCCCACTGACGTATCTTACTAATTTGCGTCTATTATTTTCCTGTGAAAACCTAAAGCTAGCAAGCGCACTAGTCACCTGCTATACTAGAGTTTGTTGGGTTTTATCAGCATATTATTCAGGGTTGCTTTTTGTTAGGTGTCTTTTTAACGTGCCTGTCCCACCACCACTTGAATGACTAAAAATTTTTGGGGGATCACATAATTTATAATATGCTTTATTTTGTTCGCATCTAATGTGAAGTGGTTCCATACGTCTCTAGTACTACGCCTACCACTAGTGGTGGTGCGGGTTTCAGTTTCATCGATGGTGGTTCATTTTGAGAACATCCCGCACACCCAATTCAGGATAATCTTGCTCATAGTGATGCTCTTGTTCCCAACTTAAGGTGTCCATGTAGGAAGGTGATGGACCGGGTTGTAAAAATTTCCGTTCCAGGGTATTAAGCTTAGCTACTCTAGGAGCTTTAGGCGATCGGCACGAGCCAAAACTAGATCGACTAGTTCCAATGAAGATGAATTATGAGCCATTTTTTTTGTTAATTTATAATTATCAAATGTAAATTAAAATGCAAATTAGGTAGATAAAAATGACAAACAAATAAAATTTCGATACTAAATTTACCGAAGCGAAAACTAAAAGTTGAACTTCTACAAGATTATACGAGCAAAACACAGTTGCAACTTCAAATTTGAAAAATTTAGAGCAAGTTGTAAGTAAAGTAAGTATAGAGAGAGAATTGGAGAGATTGTCGTGTGGTGAAATGCAAAAAAGAGGTTAGTATTCATAAAAAAGATCAGAATTTTTTATGCTCGTTGGGAGGCAAAAGCCTCCCAATGGGTCGTGGATGGGCCGGGCCAGGTTGCAGGCTGACTCGGCCCATTGGCCACCATTAGCCCTTCATCATTGACTTAGATTCTTGTACGAAATAGAGTATTAGCCATAATGATGGCAGTGTATCTTGAACGACATCATTTCATAATCAAAACATATCATCAAAGTCTAAAATGTCTACTGGAGCAAAAGATCACCACAAGAGTGCAACAAAAGGGATTCATGAAGATGTTGGGATTAGACTATTCCATTGAGTGTTGCAAAGGGAAGGAGAATGTTGCTGCATATGCTCTTTCTCAAAGGCCAAAGGAGGGAATTATAGCCTTTTGTTAAGCTATTTCCATTGTATTGTCTTTTTGGATGGAAGAACTTTATGAGTCCTATGACGAGGATCAACTTACTCAAGAATGCATCACACCTTCAGCCATCAAAAGTCTCCCAGATCTTGTTACTTTTGAAGTTACCTTATTAAATGGCATATTGAGGGGTTAAAGGGAGAGTTCATATTGGGTTAACAACTGATTTGAGAAAGAAAATCATAGATTGCTTCTACTCTTCAACCTTAGGTGGGCATTCCAGTATTGAGGGGACCTATCAAAGGCTCAAACAAAACTTCCATTGGAGAGGTATGAAGAAGGATGTAATGGGGTATGTACAATCTTGTGATGTATGTCAGCGCACCAAAAGTGAACATGTTCCATATCCAGGGTTACTTTAACCTCTTCCTCTTCCTAACCAAGTGTTCCAATAGATTAGCACGGATTTTATAGAAGGGCTGGCAAGATCTGAAGGGTAGGAAATCATTTGGGTGGTGGTGGATCATATCTCTAAATATGGGCATTTCCTTGCTCTTAGCCACCCTATTCTGCAGAGAAGCTTGCTAAATTATTTTTAGACTGCATCTACAAGCTTCATGGTCTTCCTCAGACCATTATTTTAGAGAGGGACAGACTGTTCACAAGCAATTTCTGGCGAGAATTGTCCAAGTTACATGGCCCTTGTCTAGCTCTTAGCTCCTCTTATCATCCTTAAACGGATGGTCAGACTGAAAGAATGAATGAGTGTTTGGAACGATACTTATGAGGCATGACATTCCATTAGCCCAAGCAATGGCGTAGATGGCCTTCACTGTCAAAATTATGGTATAACACACATGCTCACTCATCTTTAGAAACAACTCCCTTCAAAGCCTTATATGGTTATGCTCCTTCTTTCCCTATTGTGTCCTAAAGCAATACCGCTTCTGCAGTGGAAGTTAATGAGCTGCGAAGCATCTAGTGCAGCAGCTCAAGGATCATTTGCGTTAGCTCAAGCCAGAATGAAGTTCTTTAGTGATAAAAAGCGGTCTGAACGTTCTTTTCAAGTGGGAGGTTATGTGTATATGAAATTACAACCTTATAGACAGCCCTTAGTGGTAGTTCACAAGAATGTTAAGCTGCGTGCTTGTTATTTTGGAACATATAAAGTTTACAGAAGTTGGGTGTTGTGGCATATTGCCTAGAATTGCCTATTGATGCTTTGATACATCCTATGTTCCATGTGTGCTTGCTTAAGAAACAGACTACTGAAGGTGCAGATTGTTCAGTTACACCTCCTCAGGATTCATCCAGTGGCATTATTCTTTAGGAGCCTCTTGCTATTCTTGATTCCCGCAAGGTGTAGCATAAAGGAAAAGAAGTTTAACAAGTTTTGGTTCAGTGGTCCAACCTTCGGAAGGAAGATGCTACTATGGAAGAATCTTGAGACAAGAATCTTCTTAATGGGGGGAGTACCGTTACGAATTGTTGGCCTTAAAGGCAATATTATTGTAATTTTGATGATAATAATCATTTAGTGAGTCATGGGATTTAAATTGTTCTAATCTTGTGTTTTAAGTGACTTATAAGAAAGCTAGGAACATCAAGATTAATCATGGATACAAGGTTTTCCAATAGATGATAAATCAAGAGGAAAAGAGATAAAAG
Organism: Simmondsia chinensis; assembly: GCA_018398585.1. NCBI lineage: Eukaryota > Viridiplantae > Streptophyta > Magnoliopsida > Caryophyllales > Simmondsiaceae > Simmondsia > Simmondsia chinensis. The sequence goes on from JAGTTD010000004.1 coordinate 15,474,814, forward strand.
TTAAAGAGAAGATTCATCCAAATTGAAGAGAACGTGATCCGAGTCCGAGCATCCTAAAGTTATTTATTTTTATTGTCTAGGACTTGGGATCCGAATATATCAATTGAGTCCAAGTCTTAATATTGATGTATGATGCTCTTACAAAAATGTTTTTGAAAAATATTTTAGAAAGTTGATTTATCAAATTTTATTTGAAAAATATTCAAGTCAAAATTTAACCAATCTAGCTTATCAAATAAAATATTTTTTAAGATTGGTAATTTGAAAAGTATCATCAAATCAAATAAAGATAAAATTTTAATGGGTGATGATTTAGCTTGCTTTATGGAACCACTCATTTTTATGATCAATGTTAAGTGGGAAATAAATTCAAAAAAATTTTACAAATCTAGTAATCAATCAATCAAGTTTTTAACTTAGGGAATGTGATAAAAGTATCCCACCAATCAAGCAAATTGATCAACAACGTGTAAATGCACCCGAGTAGGCTGAGTGTCGACACACAGATGGTATGTGTCGACGCATAGGCTTACAGCAGCCGCCAAGAGCTGCTGTGTGTTGACATGCAGCCCTTGTGTTTCGACACACAGACTGAAAAAGCTCAAAACGGCTACTTTTGACTTGATTTCTTTCCAAAATCTTTTCCCAACTTTTTGAACGTCTCATTGGCCCTTATTTGCCTATAAATAGGGCTTGAATGCTTTGGTTGAAATCATCTAATACTCTCTAAGCATTCTTTGATAAAAAATTCTCTTACATACTTGTGCTTTAAAGGTGTGTTTTTAAGTTTTGTTTAAAACATTTATTAGAGTATCACTTGTTCTTTTATTGTTAATCTTTGAGCTTTATTGGCATATCCTTAGCTTTGGCTAAGCTTGATCAAGTGTCAATTCACTCTTTCTCTTGAAAGAGTGAAGAAGTTGAGTGCTTTAGTTCTTTCATTGCTTTATTCAAATTTATTGCATTGTAAAGGTTGGATCCTGAGCCTACGGTTACAAAAGGATCGGTTGTAAAAGGTTGGTCTTGAGCCTACGTACAAAAAGACCGGTTGAAAAGGTTGGATCCTAAGCCTGTTTTTAAAAAGGATCATCGAGCATAGTTAAAGGCCCAAGTGACTAAGAGTAGTCACTTGAGAAGTGGACTAGCTTCCGGTTTGGAAGTGAACTACTATAAAAATCTTTGTGCATCCCTTTTATTTTTGTCTTTATCTTTTTCATTTAACATTTATTATTTAGCTTTTAATTAAATTTTTGGTTCATAAATTTAAATTTTCATTTATCACTGAAGAACCTAATTCACCCCCCTCTTAGGTTGCTATTTGGACCTTCATGAATGGTATTGAATGGTATTGGATAGTATGATTTGTAGTTTGGTTGTATTAACTGTGCGTTAGCTTAGTAGGAAAAGTTGAGATAGATATTTTATATTAGTTTGCCGCCTCTTGCTTTGGAGGACTAAGTAGTCTTGTTTGATACTTGTGATATTCGTTGAATGAAATACAAAGATCTTTCTCTTCTCATCTTAATTCTATCTTCTTCCTCATCTCATACTCTATTCTCCTGCGTTATGATTGAAGATCATAATGATATACCACTAAAAAGTGGTCCCAGTTAATGAGCTAGGGAAGAGCCTTAATTTGAGATATTGATCATTTGCCGCTTCTCTACATTGGCAATTAAATCTTGCCAAATGCTCGAGGGCAAAAATAGTCCCTTCTCTTGAAAAGAGAGTAAACTCAAGTATCTTATATCCTTGAGGAAAAGGGTATTCCCTATCTATGTTGTCAGGGTAAGGTTTACTATACAAGGGTCTGTTGATCCTTGCAAGACCCGGCCCATACATTTGCTCAATGAGGGCAGCCAATTGGTCATTGAGGGGTCAGTTAGGCACATGATTATGTGCCTACCATTGCCCCTCAAGTGGTGAGGATCTCGAGGGTGATTTGCATGATACCCTTGAGCACTCGTAACAATGGGGTGTAGGAACGGTTTTGCTCCCCAAACCCTAGGTGAATTCGCTGATCATACTGGCCATGCATTTAATTGGCCATGTAGGTCCTAGCAAGACTTAGTTCACATGGCATGCTTGAAAGCACACCAGTGTTAGTAGGTTGTTGGTTCATCCTTGCCAGATCAACCAAGCCATGACCTTAAGGTTGTGGGTTTTTAATTTACCCCCTAGTACCATGAGCATGAAGAGGTCTAGGATGAGAAATCTGGTTCCCAAAAGTGGGGACCTAACCTTGCACTCCTACTTTAAGGCCCTGATTGGGCCTTGGGGCAACCTCTACTACATGAGGCAGATATGAACTGTTATGCCCCCTATCTCAAGGATGGGTAACACTAGCGCATTGGAGTTGAGGTCCCTCATGGTTAGAGAGAAGCCCTAATTCAAAAGCCCAATAGCACCAAGGGACATGTTGTCACTTCGTGGCCGGATTTCAAGTGCGCAACACCTGGGTTAGCCGTAGGTGGGTTCTCCGTTCTCTCGGGGACCATGTAGTCAACCTAAGCAATTGGCAATTGTGAACGGTACTGATGGAAGAAGTTCAGACCTAAGCTGCCTGATATCCTCTCTAATGGCTAAGACCAAGCCATTATGAGTCTCAGCTTGTCTAAGCAAGATAAGTTCAACTTCAACCACCATTTGCCTAGCCACATCCTTAGCAATAAGAGTAGCAACAAAAGATAAGGTTGAGTTCATTTCCACTAAGATTCTATCAGTTTCTCCATGAATCCTTTCATTCATAGAGGTTCCAACGTAGTTAATCACAACTCTCATGGCGGCAGAGTTTTCTTGCTGAGCTGCTAGATTGCGCTTTGTTTTTGTACATTGTCTTTTAAAGGCTTCCCTTATTATTTGTTGGACTCTTTGGTCAACAATCTCTAAGCAATGCTTGAGCATAGCCATAAAACACTTGTCAGAATGGCCATAGAGTCCAATAAGTTCTTCTTCTTGGATATCATCATCACCACAATTTTCGCTACCATGATTGTGACTTGGTTCATCCCTTTGAGGTTTGGGACTTCGCTCAAGAGGATGCTCAAGCGGAGATCCAACCAAGGCTATGCCTACTGGCTCCTTATGCTCGAGGGCACTAGATGTCCTGGTCATGACCACCGGCGAATGACCGGCAATTACGCTCTGGTAATCCACGATGAGCCAAAGACAACGAAGTCTCATTTCAAGCCTCACCGCGACTAGGGAGTGAGCCTCATTACGAACTGCACATCTTTGACCTAACCCACTCACTATTTTCGGAGAAAAAGTTGTGATATATTGGTGTATCTAACTACAGTTATACTATGAGTTCTACTTACGCTTCAATTAAGAATACTTTGTTAAATGTTTTTATGGATTTTTTGCATGTTCGATCATAGAAAACTAAAAGGATATGGGCCTAACTCAAGTGGCAGTTATAGTGATAGAGCAGGGCCCACAGACACCTTTCCTCGTATACTTATAATTAAGGAACAAGGGTGGAGACAAACCCAAGAGTTCAACAATCCACTTACAAGCCCAAGTCAATCAGGTTTTGAAGCCTAGTACCGTTTAGTTATAATAACTCGAATGAGTTTAGGTCTGACAAGATTAAGATAGAGCAAACCGTATTCTGGTCACTAGTTTAGGACCAACGCAATCAAGAGACAAGCCTTGGTTGTCAAAGCCCTAATCAATGGCGTAAACCTAAGTTCACCTAACTTATCAAGCAGTCACAGTAGTATTAAGATCAACGCAATCAAGGGACAAGTTTTAGCTGTTACAGTTATAAACTAAAGCCTCAAATCTCAACTTGTTTTGTGGGAGTAGATTTGAACTAGAAAGTCATACCTGAAGCTCGAAAACTGTATTGCTATGAAGGTAAGTATTGCAGAGATCTACGTTACTCTACGCCTAGAAAAGTCAGGCTACTCCTAAAGAAAAAGCACAAGTGTGCTATAAAACAAAATATGAAGAAGTTTTGTAATGAGTGTATGTACTACTTTGGGTTGACCCAGAGTCCTTTATTTATAGAAATAGAAAATAATGGTTGTTCCTTCTTTCTCGGCTATTCCACCCAGGTCCGGCCACTAAGCTTTCTTCTGTGTGCACAAATCTTCAACGAACGTGCCCTGAATGCAATATTAGAGGGAAATCTTTGGTGCCTACATCCGAATTCTTAGTGAAAGTCCCTTCCAGAAGCCCCACGTTCTCTTGGATTAAGCTTAATGCCCAAGAAACTGAAATTGTGCTCCAAGCCACTGCCTCGAGCCTGGGTACCACCTGTCTTGTAGCCTTCCTGATAGCCCCTCGAGCTCGATTTCATTTCACCCCTTAACCATCTCGAGCCTCGAGTAGCTGAACCCCTCATCAAGGGTAATTATCTTCTCAAGATGCTGGGCTCGAGACGCCATTACCTCAGTATTTAAAGGCCTGGCTTCCCTTGAGAGTATCCTCACGTGTGGACAACGTGGCACTTTACCCAAAATGGTGTTGTCCCAACTTTCTCAAAATTAGGGTGTAAACACAGATGACACAAAATAATGCTTTTTTAAAAACTAGGCCAAGTATCACGACCCAACTACAAAAGGCTTCCCTGGCACGTGCCTTAGACACACCATCTATCCATCCCTCCTGCTCGCAGCGAATTTGAGCACAACATGTTGCACACGTGGATTGTAGCATTAGCAATCCTTTAACATGTCGCACCACCAATAGAGAGATGCCACATGTCATGTTTGATGTGGCTATGTGTTTTGTGCTTAAAACTATGAAACGACATTGTTTTTGTTATGATCCGAGAATCCGAAGCATGAACTCGAGGTGGCTGTGATGCTGTTCTGCGGCTATGTTGATGCTGTTAGCAAGTTGTCCTACATGGGTGGCTGTCTTGCAGCCATGTGACTATCATTGGGTGTAGGGAAGTTGTATTAGTTTGTTGATATTGAATCTAGATTGAGTCTTGATGTAATTAGTGGCATAAGGGAGCTTAAGTGTGGACTTGCTTAGGAGGTCAATGGTCGGTCAAGGGTGGCGGCTCATTAGTTAGTTGATGGTTAAGTCGGTTAGCTCCTTGGTCCAAATGCAATGTATCTCTAGATATTTTTAGTCTAAGCCATCCTAGGAGTAAGTAGTATAAATAGATGGCTTTAGCTTGTATTCAATAATTTTGATGAATGAATTGATATCTTTTGATATTCCTCTCTACTTCTCATCTCCTTTCCCTTCTTATCCCATCTAAACTCTATATTCTCTTCTCATCTCATACTCTCTGTATCCCAACCAAGGTTAAGGCTTAAGAGCAATCTTTGAAACCTTAACAATTGGTATCAGAGCCTTGATTTGGCTTCCGAATCAAGCTCATTTCCCAAAAAAAATACAAAATCTGATTAATTGTATTGCAATTAATCAATAAAAACAATTGTGTTACAGTTTTAGCCTTGTGATCAGAATTCAATTCTGAATTTTGAACTTAGAGATTGGCGGTTACTGCATTTGCTACTGCAAGGCCTGGGAGTTGCTTTCGGTTGGGACTGGAATTGATTGAATTACATTGAACATAGGTTAATTGATTAGTATTTGTTGAGTACACTGAACATCAAAGCTGATTCAGATTTAACTCAGTAGCAGCTATCAAGCATTAGCTGGTGAATTTGAGTGCTGAAGCAAGCAGGTCATTGAAGTTGAGTGCTAAGCATGAGTGATCGTGATCAAATATTCATCTAATTTGTTGAGAAGGAGTCAATGTGATTCTAATTGATCAACATTACATTTGATCATCATCAAAAGATCAGAAACCAGCTGAATTGAGGTTTAATCAGATTCTACTACTCAGAGTTTGAAGTTGAGGCAATTGTTTCTGAACTGCAAGTTCATATTCGATCCGAGTCTGCTTTCGTTGCTGGTTTGTGATGAAATTGTGTTGATAAGCATAGAAGTGGTGTGAATTCATCAGAATCCATGCGTGATTCTTAAGAATTATATGTTATTAAGGGAGAATTGCTGGGGCGAAATTCTGACAGCGAACTAAGCACCGAAGGTGTTGAAATTCGATTTTGTTCTTGAAGATTGCGGTGAATCGTGTGTTTAAATCACCATTACAGACAAAGATCGAACTTATTTTAGATTCTTAGTTTGGATTATTCAAGAAATCATTATTGTCAGAAATTGTTCGAAGTTAGGGTTTGTTCGAACTCTCGTTGTACGAAAATCTGCATATTAGGGTTGATCCGTTACGACTGTGGAATCGATAGCATTGGATTGTTATGCGGACGAAGGAGTACAATTTTGTAAAGCAATCGATTGTTGAAGAGTGCAAACTTGTATTCTGCGAACTGAGCTGGTTCAAGATTGAAGTTGTTGTTCATTCTCGATATGGCTGAGTTCATTGAGCACATGGGGAAATTAATACAAGAACATGAAGAACGGAGACAAAAATGGATACAAGAATGTATGCAGCTATTGAAGAAACGACAATATTTAGCTCAACCGTTTGCTAACATTAGTTGTGATTGTGCTGGTGTTCTTGATGCAAATGAGTTTCTAGAGTTAGCAGATAGCCTTAAACAACAAAAGTTCAATGTTGAGCAAAAACAGAAAGTGGAATCTATTGCCGTTGGAGATGAACTTGTCCCCGAAAATGCCGAAATTGATGAAAATAGGCTAGAAGAACCTGAGTTTGAACAAGATGATCCTTATGAAGACTCGTCACTAGAGTTGGGGTATCTTGATGATACTGGGGCACAGTATGACATGTTTTCAGAATGAGAATATGATTTCCATGTCAAGGGAATGTTAAAGAAAGCAAGGAGTAGAGCTAAGAGAAGCCGACTCAATGACGCATTGAACGATTTTTGGGAAACAAAGAAGATTACAAAGAAGAAGTTGAAGCGTAAGGTGGTGTTTCAGCCTAGGAGGTTTGATGATGAACAAGAACTAACTCAAGATGCTGCTCTGACGGATGTGAATGCTGGTATACAAGGTTCAGGACAAGCTTATATGCAGAACCGCAGCACTTTCATTGCTGAGCAATGTTATTCTGTTGGAGAATCAATTGTTGTTGCTGCAGTACCTTCAAATACAGATCAAGGTATGCTTAAGTTCACCTTTGGGGGTGCTGTTGTGCTAACTCAGATCCAGAAGAACATTATATTGGATGCCTTGCAAGGTCTCTTGTGTTGGGAGAATGTTTATGAACTTAGAGCAGCTGAAATGCACTATCGGCATGCCGATCGGCAAGTTCGGAATGAACTATTTCTTCATTTGAGTAGAGTTGTGACTTATCCAAGTGCAAGTTCTCATGATAAGTTGCCTCCTGATCCAGGAGAATACTCTCAAGACTATATGAAGCTGAGAGGAGTTGAATTTTTGCTGAAAAGACGCACTCGAGCTGCAAGAGTGCGCTTCAAGGTTCACAACAAACAAAGCTTGATTCCTATTCAAGCAATTGAGTGGTTGGATGTGTATAAATGTAGTAATATGCAGAAACCGATTTCTGATCAGACCAAAAGCAGTACAGCAGGTGCGTTAACTGATGAAATTGATGTTGGTAGTCCCTTTGATCCGGGGAAAGTAGATCATGATTGTAACAAGCTGAAATATGAGGCCGAGTTGGAGGAAAGGTTCGAGCAAGTTGCTAAAATCATTTCCCGAGTCCAATTTTGGCCAAGAGTGATTTCTGGGAGAATTTTTAACATGTTAGAAGTTCACAAATTGGGTTCTGATCTGAAAATGCGGGCTGTTCAGCCAAGATCCCTTAGCATTGGAGGTCTTTGGGTTATTTTTGATAGTGGAAGACCCCTGAGGCCTTGGTGGGATCTGATTTCTGCAATGTGGCTGAAATGGCAGTGCTGGACTGTAATGAGATTGGAACAAATGCAGAAGCTAAACTTAAGCCATTGAATCAAGACCTCTCAAGTTGTTTTGCTGCAGGAGTAGAAGCAGTTCAGAGAGGAGTTGATGGTGTTGTGAGCTTCTCGTGTGCAACTAAGGATAGTAAGCAAACCCAAGTCAAGTCGATGATGTTAGCACTTGAAAATTGGAACCAATAGCAACTGAAAGGTGCTGATCTGGTGCAAAATCTGATCGTGTGTGGGGTGGTCTGTTGTGGCAGTTCTGAATGGAAAAATAGTGTGCACAAGCTTCAATATTTGCAAATGGAATGGTTTGGGATGTTCACATTATGACATTGTGTCTTTGGAATTTAATTAAGGGCCATGGGTACTTAAATTGGTGGTGCATAAGCCCGAAACTTCAAGCCAAAGTCCCAAGAGTTAGATTGATCAAGTTGGGACAGCATGTATACAAGGCAGCTGTTGAAAATGTTGAAAATTCTGAGAGAATTCCAATTCTCTCATTAACAGCAGTAAATGAGATGCTCAAAGGGAATGTGATTGGTGTTATTATGATTATGGGAAGAAGTAATAACTTATTCGCATCAATGAGCTTCCATTTGGACATAAATCGAGCTGAAATCTGTCATTATGAGTTGCACCGGGTGTGCATTGCTGAAATTTTGGGTTCTGCAGCAAATTATGTGCAATTGAGAAGCAATTAAGAATTTGTTGAGCACGCTATGAGTTGGTTTAGTATGTGGATGTGTGAGCAATACAAATTTTGGATAAGATCCAAGATGAAAAATTGGCTGCTGCACTCTTATTGGATTTCAATGTGTTTGTTTGCCATGATCAAGTTTTGGGGCTGTGTCAGCAGCAATGGGAAACGCCTTCAAGAAGATTTTGATGTTGGGTTCTTTTGGTTTGAGTTTGGAAGGCCTCCAGAGGTGTTAATGGACTTCAAATGCATTTTTGTGTGGCTAATGACATACAAAATCTGTTGTGCAGCATTTTACGAGCTGAAATTCAGAAGTTCTGATGCGTGGGATGATTCTCAGCAGCAAGACAGGGCTTTGGGCTGTGTTAACTGCATTATGAGGAGCTGTGGGTGTGTTGTTGACGTTTGGTTTTATTAGGGAAGACCTCCTGAATTACGGTACCGAGATAAACTACATACAATGTGCTGCTGACAATTCAGGTTGAACTGCTTTAGTCTTTTGCATCCAGCTGCTGATTTCAGCAAGGGATTCATCACTTCAGCTAATTTTTCGTATGCAATTAGAGTTCTTCATTGTAACAACTCTCTTCTATTCATGAGGACAAGAATGTTTTCAAGGGGAAGGGAATGTTATGATCCGAGAATCCGAGGCATGAACTCGAGGGGGCTGTGATGCTGTTCTGCTGCTATGTGGCTGCTGTTAGCAAGTTGTCCTACATGGGTGGCTGTCTTGCAGCCACGTGACTATCATTTGGTATAGGGAAGTTGTATTAGTTTGTTGATATTGTATCTAGATTGAGTCTTGATGTAATTAGTGGCATAAGTCTCTTGTAATTCATGTAATAAGTGAGCTTAAGTGTGGACTTGCTTAGGAGGTCAATGGCCGATCAAGGGTGGCGGCTAATTAGTTAGTTGGTGGTTAAGTCGGTTAGCTCCTTGGTCCAAATGCAATGTATCTCTAGATATTTTTAGTCTAAGCCATCCTAGGAGGAAGTAGTATAAATAGATGGCTTAAGCTTGTATTCAATAATTTTGATGAATGAATTGATATCTTTTGATATTCCTCTCTACTTCTCATCTCCTTTCCCTTCTTATCTCATCTAAACTCTATATTCTCTTCTCATCTCCTTTCCCTTCTTATCTCATCTAAACTCTATATTCTCTTCTCATCTTATACTCTCTCTATCCCAACCAAGGTTAAGGCTCAAGAGCAATCTTTGAAACTTTAACAGTTTTTCTCTGGTTTTTCTATCCCACATTATTTTTTTAGATTTCTTTCTATCCAATATCCTATTTACAAATAAGAGTCTAGGAAATTGAGTCTAATTTCCAATGATTTTCTAGAAAGTTTTTTTGTTCCCTAGGAATTCAAAAGGAAAATTTAGCTTACATTTTCCTTCATGTTAAATATTTTCGGAACCACACTCTTGGTGATCAAGCGGAGATTACAAAGAAAGTCTCGCGGTCCCAGTAGTTTGCTTCAGCCGATATTTTGCGGGTCTTCTTTACAGGTATTCCTTATTCTTTTTTTGATAATTCCTTTAATTTTTCGCTTACCTATGTATTCATTTTATTTGTTGTTTATTATATTTCATATTCTACATTATTATGAATATATTGGACTAGATGTCCATACACCTGGATTTTGAGTTCTAAATTTTCCCTGCTCTGGTTCCAGTCAATTTAGGAGATAATTTTAAAATATTTTCCAACAATTGGTATCAAAGTCAACCTATAATTATTTTTATAATTGGCATGAGTTTAATATCTAGCATAACAAAGGATCATAAATAAAACGATTATTTACATTTTAGTACCCCTGTGATTGTGGAAATAATAAAAAAGACTTGACTTGTTTGATTTATTTTTCTGTCACCTCATATTTTCTTGATATTAATAAATAGGACCCTCTTAGGTGTTATAACATTGTATTCTGGTGAGAGAGCTGATGTGACAAGTCAATTTATATAATCACCATAATATAATTATGAATATACCCCTCTTGATGTTGTAGCCCACTTTAAATACCCACTAAAGTAAAGGAGTATTTATGGTTGTGATTGGGTTTTTTTTTTCTAAAATAAAAAGGTCAAGAGGGGTAGCTTCCTCATTATACCGTAGTGGGTATCTAATGTAACCTGCCACATTAACTTTCTCCTCAGAAATATGATGTCATTAGGCTGGAGAGGGTCTTACGAAGAAAATCTAAGGTATTATAAAAATAAATAAAGATGATCAGGAGCCCTTTTGTTGTTTCTACAATCCCCGGGGTACTAAAATATAAATATTTTTAAATATCTCTAAATAAAATTGCGATTGAGTAAAATTGAGAATTTCATAAGATGAAAGTACAACCTCAATAATTTTATTAAATGTGTTTTATCACATGGTAGCTCATCCATTCAATTTTTAAATTGTTAAAAATTAAGTTGGCTTGTTATTTAATTAGCTGAGAAAATATTTCTCCATTGATCTAAAATAATTAGATATTCAAATAATTGAATGATTTAGATATATACGATTTCGTACTGAATGATCTATAATATGACTGGGTGTTTGACATTGTACACTGTTATGATCTAATGAGACAAAGATGTTATTTATGTATTTATTATTATTAAATTTTTTTTTTTTTTGCCTGACATGCGGGTGTTAGTACAAACGGATTGACGTTAGAGGGGGATGCTAATGTCCCCATGTCAGATGTTGACATCAACACTAACATCAAAGCGTACATCAACAGGAGAAAAAAAAATTTTAAATTTATTTAAAATAATAAATAAATAAATAATTTATTACGATAAGATTTTAACAGGGATTATATGATAATCAATCCAAACAAAATTGAAGCCTATTTAATTATGTAAACCTAAAGAAAAGTTTATTAAGGGGACAAATTTCTAAATAGGTTTAATATGATTAGAGATTAAATAATTATATCACTTAGAAATATTAGATTTTGTCAGGATTATGTCTCAAATTATTTTTTTAAAGTTTATGGGTTGCCGTGGGGTCACAGATCGATCGTGAGGGAAGCCCAATCGATCCGGTGATTTAAGTGTATTTTAAGGAGTTTGGGCCGTAAGAGGGCTGATAGATCTGCCCGGTTCTGATCGATCGGGACCTCCCAGACACGGGTCTATAAATAGGGGTGTAGGGTTTACGTCATTGTGTCCAACTTAAGAGTGAGGCGCCACCATTGAGAGAGAGAGGTGATTTTGTGATTCCTCTAATTCAGATTTTGAGTGCTACGAGAGTTAAGAGAAAGTGATTGTAATTCTTTCATAGATCTCATTCAGAGGGAGTGTCGTTGTAATTCTTCCGTTCTGTATCAATAAAGAATCTCCATCTCCTCCCGTGGTTTTCTCCCCTCTCGATTGTAGAGGAGTTTCCGCGTAAATATTGTGTGTTCTTGTTTGTTCTTTCTTTCTCCGTATTTGTTTACTTCTCATTTGTGTGAATCATATTATTTGAATCAAATCAAGTAATTAGGGTTTACGCTTCTGCATCAAGATTTCCCTAACAAATTGGTATCAGAGTATATTAGTTTGTTCCAGATTTATCCGCGCAAATTGGTATCGGAGCCCTGTCTATTTCGATTTGATACTTAACGTCTGCAATTAGATCCGAAGTTGAGAAGTTTGGTGGTCAAGGGAGCTTCAGTTTATGGCAGGTTCGCGTTAAGGGCCGCTTGACTCAGAGTGGCTTGAAGAAAGTTTTTGATGGGAAAGAGAAGAAACTAGAGAATTTAACAGAAGCACAATGGGAGGAGTTAGATGAGAAGGCTCTCACTGCAATTCAGATGTGTCTTATCGATGATGTTTTAACTGAAGTTCTGGAAGTGCAGACCGCTTAAGAGTTGTGGGAGAAATTGCAGGATATGTTCTGTTTCAAGTCTGTCTCCAACAAACTCACAGTTAAGCGCCGGTTATTCACATTTCGTATGTCCGAAGGTACGTCACTTAAGAATCATGTCAATGAATTTAATTCAATTATTCAAGATTTGAGAGAATTGGATGATGTTCATAAGGATGAAGATCCGGCAATGTTGTTGTTATGTTCTTTCTCCGCTTCATATAAGGATTTTGTTAAAAGCATGATTTATGGTGGTAGATAAATCATATCTGTTGATGAAGTTAAGAGAAACCTACTAAGCAAAGAACTAGTAGATAGAGAATTATCTGATTTTGTTTTTAACTCAAGCAGTGGTTTATTTGTGAGAGGGAGAACTGAGTATGATCATAGTGGAAGCAAGTCTAAGTCCAGGAATCAAGACCTAACCTGCAACTATTGTCATAAGAAAGGGCACATTAAAAAAGACTGTTGTAAGCTTAAGAGAAAACTTGAAGCAGAAAATAGGTCTGACCAGAGATCCATAGTAGCTAGCGTTAGGGATGGTGAGAATGACGATCTTCTACTGTTTGTGTCTGAACCTCAGTCCAATTTGAGAGAGAGTTGGATTTTGGATTCGGGTTGCTCCTATCATGTTTGTCCTAATTGGGATTGAGTTTCCACGTACGAATTAGTTCGAGGTGGAGTTGCTTTGATGGGTAATGATACTCCATGCAAAGTTCTGGGTATAGGAACAATTCGTTTTAGGATGTTCGATGGCACTATTAGGGTTCTGAGCGATGTTTGCCATGTTCCTGATTTGAAGAAGAATTTCATCTCTTTAGGTACTCTTGAGTCTAAAGGGTATAGGTACACAGCTGAAGGTGGAGTTTTGAAGGTCGTTAAGAGTACATTGACAGTTATGAAGGGCAGAAAGTTAGGTACTCTGTATGAGCTTGTCGGTTCCACAGTTGTTAGATCTGTTGCAGCTTCTTCATCATCCTTGTTGTTCACAGAACCAGAGATCCCAAATTCAGGACATTTGAGATTAGATCATTTAGGTGATAGGGGTCTATCTGAGCATAGTGTAAGGGGCTCTTTGTGTGGTCAGTCTACATGACTGATAGTCTACGAACAAGGGCTTTATGGGAAGCAGAAAAGTTTTCGCTCCAAGCAATTCCTGACGCGTAGACGTGTCACGTTTGGTGAGTCTTCATTAATGTCTCCACAGAAGATGTCATCAGTAGTTTGTGATTTAGGTTAGGTGAGTAAGCCAGAGGGAGTTTAGTTGAATAATATAGCTCAGCAGCAGGTGGCTGTTTCAGATAGTGTGTTAAGAGCCAATTCAGAGAAGAAGAAGTTTGGCATTGTTGATAACCTCTCAGATATGTTCACTCAGTTGCAACCTAGCAGGAAGTTCAAGTTTCGCTCAGACTCGGTTGGGTTTCGTATTTTATTGAGATAACCCCGTGTGTGGGGTGTTTAGTGGAGAAGGTGGAGGAAAGTCCTTTATGTATGTAATTTTGAGCTAAGGTGGAGATTTGTTAGGATTATGTCTCAAATTACTTGTTTTAAGTTTATAGGTTGCCCTGGGGTCACCGATCGATCGGGAGGGAAGCCCGATCGATCGGGTGATTTAAGTGTATTTTCAGGATTTTGGGCCGTAAGAGGGCCGATTGATCAGCCCAGTTCCGATCGATCGGCACACCGATCGATTGGGGGTTTTTCGATCGATTGGGACCTCCTAGACACGGGTCTATAAATAGGGGCATAGGGTTTACGTCATTGTGATCCAAATTAAGAGTGAGGCGCCGCCATTGAGAGAGAGAGGTGATTTCGTAATTCCTCCAATTCAGATTTCGAGTGCTACGAGAGTTAAGAGAAAGTGATTTTAATTCTTTCATAGATCTCGTTCAGAGGAAGTGTCGTTGTAATTCTTCCATTCAGTATCAATAAAGAATCTCCATCACCCCTCTCGATTGTGGAGGGGTTTCCACGTAAATATTGTGTGTGCTCGTTTGTTCCTTCTTTCTCCATATTTGTTTACTTCTTGTTTATGTGAGTCATACTATTTGAATCGAATCAAGTGATTAGGGTTTACGCTTCCGCATCAAGATTTCCCTAACAAATTGGCATCAGAGTATATCAGTTTGTTCCAGATTTATCAGCACAAATTTTCATAAAAAATCTAATTGAGTTAGATTTTCGTAAGTTGGATAATTAATGAACCGAATGTGATAAGGAAATTACTTAATAATTGGACAAATTTAAGAATGTAATTCTAACAATTATGAGATAATCAAAAGTAAAAGAAAATATTGGCGAGTGAGACCTCGCTCACTTCTTCTAGGTTTGGGTTCGAGAAAGATATATCTTTTGGTGGACCATCCCAACTTATGGTTCTTCTATTAGCAAATTGTAACTCATGAACTCTAATCAAGTCTGAAAGGCTTTAAGATTCTCTGCCTTTGCCAAGTGATGGCAGGTCTTCATCAAACAACGCATACAGATCAAGGTCTTTTTTTACTCCAACAATAACGAGGAACTCATCATTTAGATAGTCAATGTTGCATGACTCCGCGCTTGCCAAACATCACGTATATTTCTAGTGTTCTTTATGTTTGGTAAAGACTTGTTTACTAACTCTTTGACCAAGCTTGCTAGCTTTGTGTGACAAATAATGGGCATAACCACAACCATCCCATGGACGAATGTGACATAAAATTGGCTTGATACTCTTCCATGACCGACATAGTGTAGTAGAAACAGACTTACCCATCTCTACAGAAACATATAGAAAAATTTATTTGAGCCATCGTTGACCTAACCGTATCCAAATTTTACATAGTTTCATTATCAAACAACTTAAGTGCACCACATGTAAAATTTTTTTAAAAAAAATGATAACTACATTGACTAAATGAGTTTAACTAAAAGAAGAAAAAAGTGGCTTACAATAAGTCTTTTTTTTTTTTTTGGGTAAGTCAGTGTTATATACTATATATGAGAAAATGTATATGTACAAGTCTATGAGGGGCATATCCCAAGTCATGACCAGAAAGGCCTACATCAATGAATCAAATAAATAAATCAAAACAAAGCAAAAAAGCGTCAAAGGTCAACATGACCAACAAAAGGAAATAAAGTTGAAAAGCCAATAAAACTAATGCTCAATCCCCCACTCCTGTAAAAGTTGAGTGTGACGATGAGCACCACGGAACGTAGGAGCAGCAATGAGACGGCTACAGACCAATCTTGTGATCTTCTCGATGATGGTTCATAATAAGTCCTTTCTTGAAAAATATAAAAATTGGAATGATGGAGTAAAAAATAATCATTTAAATTTTTTTTTGTGAAGATAACGAGAACACTTGATGAGCTATCAATGTAGTTCGTTCTAGTGAATCAGCATAAATAATCCCTTCAAGGTTCTGCCACCAAATCTGCATCATGATTACCTTTCTAAAAATGTAAGAAACTCAAATAATATCAAATTAGCAAGCATCTCCCAAATATTCTTCAATATTGGTTCTAATCTTCGATTGACATTTGAACTCCTTCTAGATCACCATAATAACGAACAGATTATCTCCCTCAATATGAACTTGACCAAAACCCATATTGATACCTTTCTAAATGTCGTCCCTTGCTACTATTGCTTCCACAACCAAGACTGAAGCATTCTCGAGTGCTTAACATTCATACATCACGTGATGATCCAGATAATTACAAATAATGAAACCAAACAGCACCTTTTAGGGATGGCAATGAGGCAGGTAAAACTCGTTACATGCGGGTACCCATCCCGCTTGGGGTCGATACGAGTGCAAGTTAAGTGAATAACAAGTACTAGTTGGGTGTAAATTACAATACTTGGTACGGGTATCCATACCCGCCTTGCCCCACCCCATATCCCCCATATCTACCCCAATTTGTATTTTGTTTATTTAAAAATAAAAAATATATTTGATTTAATTACTCAATTTTGTGTCAAATACTAGAACAAATTATAAATAGACTCTAAAATATAATATTAACTAATTAACATGGACAGGTATGGATAGTAGTTTGGTATCCACATTAAGGCAACTACAGAGCAGCTAAAGGATACATTTTGGATACCCGCCGATAATATGACGAGTACGAGTATGTTTTTATACGCACCGAGGTGAGTATGAGTATCTACTTCATATCCATGGCAGGTGATGGGGTAGGTATGGGTATGAATTTAGGTGCCAGGTGCGGGTATGGAGGAGACACCCCCATACCCGCGCCACCCTGTTGCCATCCCTAGTTCCTTTCATGCCTCCTAAACCCATCAAAATTTAGTTTCACCCAACCAATGTCTGGAAATGTCCATTGTACACAGTCATATTGTTGACCTCATTGTCTAATGTCCTTAGTACAATGATAATCCACTTGATTACACAACTTCACTTCATGTCTTTCACTTCTGCTTCTAGTAGGACTTTGACTCGTTGGGCATTGCCCCCAAAAGACAATATTATTACAACTCTTCCATAGATATCATAAGATGGTGAGGAATATACATAATTGAGCTTTTTGCAACTAGATTCCTAATTACTACGAACCTCTTGCAATGACTTGTTCAAGAACTCGGACTTCGACTAGCTTAATCCGTTCCCTAGAGCGCGCTTGCGAACAACAATGTCAGGTATATTAAATAAGCATATGGTCAATAATTTTACCATCTCAGCAAAAGCGGAAAAATCTCCCTACCTACATATTTTGATGGGATAAGGTGCTTCAAGTAGGTAAGCATTATACAATAATTTCCCTGTGAAAACCTTAATGTTCTTAGGAACAAGGTCTAGGTTCCATAGCCATTGAAATGACAACCAATTCCTATCCTTCCACTGAAAATTATGAAATAGTTGTGTTGTCAATTTTATCGAGAGGTTCCTATTTGTCGCAAAACCCCAACAAAATCGATCTTGTTTAAGGTGAAATGGTATTGGACCCCAAACTACGTGTAAAAGATGAATAGGGAGAAACTTTGAAAGCTCCCCCGTCTCTTGTTCCCAGTGTTGAATAAAACTAATCTTGTTTAAGGTAAAATGGAATTGGAATGCACAAACTAGGTGTAAAAGATGAATAGGGAAAAACTTTGAAAGCTGCCCTATCTCTCATTCCCCGTGTTGAATAAAGCTATCCATTTTCATATTTGGGTCTTTATAGCAATGTGAATCCTTTACTAGTTCATTAAGGGGAGTATGAGAGCACCAGATACTAAACCAAGATGAAATTTGCATACCATCTCCCACTAGCATGAGAATGCCTTTTCAATACGATCTCTATGACTCAAAATTATGCTTCCAAGCCTACAAAAAAATGAGTTTTTGAGTTATAGCTTAAAAAGTATTGTTGTTGCTAATATTTCCTTTTTACAATTTGCAACCATAAATTATCCAGATTGTTTAATACCTTTGTACCAAGCATCCATAAAAAACCTTTATCAATAGCTTTCATACGTTGTAATCCTAAATTACCTACCTCTAAGGTTGTAGATTTTTTCCCACGCGACCATTGGGCATATTTCAACAAGCCGTTTAGCTTTTATAAAAATTCATTACGAGCCCTACCGAGGTCCGGACTTATGGTTATTGGAATTTTAAAACATTGCATATTATGAATGAGGATCAATTCTAAATTAGTCAGAATTAAAACTGGAATGCTCGCCTTATAAATATATTAGCTTTCCACAGGGCTAGTCTTTGGTAGACCTTATCTCTCATAGTGTAAAAATCATCAATAGAAGGATGACCACCCACTGAGGGGCATCCTAGATATTTGCCGAGGCTGGTAGCAATATTCACTTCAAATACACCTATGTACACCCTAATTTTGAGGGAGTTAGGATGACGGCATTTTGGATAAAGTGCCACGTGGTCAGCACGTGAAGGTCTTTTCTAGGGGAGTCAGGCCGTTAAGTACTAAGATAACATCGTCTCTTACCCAGCACCCTAAGAAGGTAATTACCCTTAACAAGGGGATCAGCCACTCGAGGCTCAAGATGGTTGAGGGGTGAAGTGAGCTTGAGCTCGAGGGGCTATCAGGAAGGCTACAAGACAAATGGTTCCTAGACTCGAGGCAGTTGCTTGGAGCAATATTTCAGTTACTTGGCACTAAGCTTAATCCAAGAGAACATGGCGTTTCTGGAAGGGACTTCTGCTAAGAATTCGGACGTAGGCACCAAGGATTTCCCTCCAATACTAATTTCATGGCACGTTCATTGAAGATTTATGCGCGCAACAGAAAGCTTAGTGGCCAGATGAGGTGGAGTTGCCAGGAAAGAAGGTGTAGCCGTTATTTCTTGTTTTCTATAAATAAAGGACTCCACGTTAGTCCAAAGTAGTATACCTACTCATTACAAAACTTCTTCAAGTTTTCTTCTACAGCACACTTGTGCTTTTCCTTAGGAGTTGCATAACATAGCTAGGTGTAACGTAACCTGCTTTATTTACCTTCATAGTAATACAGTTCTAGGGCTTTAGGTATGACTTTCTAGTTTTAATCTGTTCCCACAAATCGACAAGTTGAGATTAGAGGCTTTGGTTTAAGGCTTAGATGACCAAGGTTTGTCCCTTGATTGCATTGGTCTTAATACTACTATGACTACTTGATAAGTTAGTTGAACTTAGGTTTGCACCATTGATTAGGGCTTTGATAGCCGAGGCTTGGCCCTTGATTGTGTTGGTCCTAACCTAGCGACCTGAATATGATTTGCTCCATCTTATTCTTGTCATACCTAAACTTAATCGAGTTATTATAAGCCAAGGGTACGAAGCTTCAATGACTCAGGCTTATAAGTGGACTGTTGAGCTCTTGGGTTTGTCTCCCCCCTAGTTTTTTACTTTTAAGTGTATCAGAAAAGATGTCTACTAGCCTTGCTTCATCACTGTAAATGCCAATTGAGTTAGGTCCATATCCTTTCAATTTTTTGTCATAAAAATATGTAAAAATCCACAAAAATATTTAAGAAAAGTCTTCTTAATTGAAGCATAAGTAGAACTCATGGTATAACAGAAGTCAGATACACCAACATATTACAACATTTTCTCCAAAAATGGTGAGTGGTTGAGGTTAAAGACATGCAGTTCGTAATTAGGCTCACTTCCTAGTCGCGGTGAGTCCCTTTTGTACATTTGTTTTGTTTTCACATTTACGGCGACCGCAAATGCCGTCATCGAATCCCATTAGAACTTTGAAGTTAAGCGTGCTTGGGCGAGAGCAGTACCAGGATGGGTGATCGCTTCGGAAGTCCTCACCCTCAGGTTGGGGGCACTCTAAAACAGCCTCTCTTTAGGTGAACACCTTGATGCGGGAAGGCTGGGGACACCCGCCCCCTACCCGATCCTGCGTAGGCGGGAGCCCTTAAGGCACTGGGTATGCTCCTTTTTTACACAAGCAACGCTTGAAACAAAATGCAGCAAACAATACCACTAATTCATTGTCTCATGTTTGATAAAACAATTTTGAGAAAATAACCTTCGATTCGTTAAAATTTCATTGTTTCTTCAATTGAAGCCAAAATTGTTCCAACAAGACCTTAAGATCCCTGCATTTTTTCAGAGAGGCGTTATAAAACATAAGACTATCATCAATGAGTAGGATATAAGGAATTGTTAAAACTGAACGAGATATATTAACCTTGAAACTTAGACCCGGAGTTCATTTTCTTTTGTATTTGCTTTGATAAAACATTAATACATAAAATAAACAAGGGGGCAACAAATTCTTTTAACAAAGGCATTTAGAGGGTTTTGACAATTAGTGGGTTGTTCATTAATTATTAAAGAATGGGAAACTGAGTTACATACAACATGATCCATCCAATCCACTATAGGCAGAAGCCTAGTCGAGTGAGAACATTGTGCAGAAAATCTCACTCAAATTGACCATACACTTTTTTAATATCCACCTCAAGAGCCACCCAACTTTTCTTAGCCTTTTTTTCCCTAAGTCACAATCTCATGCTTTATGAGAAAATTATGATGAATCAATCTGCCCAGAGTAAACACACGTTGCATTAGATGAACCAAGTCACAAAGGATATAACGATCACGGTTGGCTAAAGTTTATATGTTGTGTTACATAAACTAATCGGTTAGAAATAATTTGAATGCTCTAACAAATAGACTTACTTTAATGATTCCTTAACAACAATCCTTTGTAATTCATTACTAAGAGGCTCCAAATTTCTAGTATTTCTGTTCTCCATAACACATCTATCTACCACACTATCTGCTGCTCTATTGCCTTCCCAAAAAAGGTGAGTTATTTTCTAACAATTACATTGCTCTAACAAGGACCAAATATCTTCTATAATTGGCTTTATTTGCTAAGGACAAGAATATTCTTCGTGAATAACCTTTTTCTGGATGAGAAGACGCTTTGCGAATAACCTTTATGACCATTAAATTACCACCTCCCACATGTATTCGCCTGAAACCTTTACTGATGCAATGCCAAATTCCATCTCGAGTTGCCAAAGCCTCAGCCACCAACTCCAGGGTATATCCAAAGTATTTCCACTCACAATCAATCAATTTATTGGCATCATTTAAGATAACATAATCATCTGCAGACTTCCTAACCCTCCATGCACCATTAATGTTCAAGTTAATCCATCCTTTTTTTAGTTTACCCATCTAGTCATCTTTCTTTTAATAATGCAATCTATGCTACCTTCTTAGAATTCACTTGTTGACCATGAAAAACTCTATCATTCTGACATTTCCATATAAACCATAGAGGGTAAACCCATTTAGGGATTCCTTTATTTCTTACTAAATTTCTATTAGCCCCTAAAATCTCAACTTCTTCTGCAAGATTAGCAACAGAAGGTTGTAGATCCATTAGGCGGATAGAGACTGAGTAGTTCCAACATTGTTTAGTGAACTCACAACTAATAAATAGGTGGTGTATATCTTCTACCTCTGTC
This sequence comes from Simmondsia chinensis, assembly GCA_018398585.1. Lineage (NCBI taxonomy): Eukaryota > Viridiplantae > Streptophyta > Magnoliopsida > Caryophyllales > Simmondsiaceae > Simmondsia > Simmondsia chinensis. Next base: position 15,496,142 of record JAGTTD010000004.1, read on the forward strand.
CTACACCACAGGCACCTACCTATCTCAATAACTCCTCTTTTGCATAATTTTAACCTAAGGGTAACGAATTATGAAGAAGTTTCCAAAGGAATACTTTAGCTTTAGGGGCTATATCGAGAGTCCAGATCCATTTGAAGGGCCACATATTTCTATTATTCCAGTCAAGACCTTAAGCCAACCAAGTAGTGAATTTAATTGAAAAATTCCCACATGCTGTGTAGCCCCAACAAAATTGGTCCTTCCATCTATGAAGTAGAATTGGTATAGCTAAGATTGAAAGCACCATAGAAACAGGGTGGAATGTCCTAAATTTTGGGATATCCTACTGACCATCCCTTATAAACTCTGCCACCTTAAGGCCCGGGTCCTTATACACCTCCACACTGTCCACTATGCTGGCTAGCAGCTCTTGCATACACCATTGGTCAAACCAAAAGGAGATATTGAATTCGTCTCTTAGAAGTCATCTAATCCCCCTCTTTATCAAGCCTCTATTTCAGATAATCCTCTTTCAGGCTCATGAGTCACTTGGTTTTGTCTTATATTCTGAAAAAAAAGATCAAGAGAGGTATTTACTTTTGACAACTTGAACCCAAAGATTTTTAGGCCTAGTAAGAATTTTTGATCCCATCTTACATAAGAATGTTTTATTCATAGCTGTGAACCTTAACCTTCCAAGGCCAAGTCCGCTTAAGACCTTGGGCCAACGCACCTTTCCCCAAGCTATTGTTGAGATCCTATTCTCTACTACACTTCTTTTCCAAAAGAAATCCCTATGTTATGATTCCCATAATAGGGCGCATATGAAATAAAGTATAAATGTAATAAGGCATGGAATCGAGCCTATTGAGTCGTAATAGCTAGTTGACATTGTAATTAGTAGCTTAAAGCTTTGGTGAAGTCATGTAATAAGTGAAGTCTAGAGCTTAGGTGGTCAATGCCGGTCAATAGTGGCAGCTTAGTGGGTGATTGGTGGTTATAGCATGAGTTAGATGCAATGTAATAGATCATATCATGTAAGTAGTATAAATAGTAAGGCTTAGGCTTGTAATCCCATAGCTTTGATGAATGAATTGATATCTTTGATATCCTCTCTATTTTCTCATCTCCTTTCCCTTCTTTCTCTCATCTGAGCTCTATATTCTTTCTGATCTCATACTCTGTCTATCCCAATCAAGGTTAAGATTCAAGAGAAATCCTTGAATCTTAACAATTGGTATCAGAGCCTTGATTTGGCTTCCGAATCAAGCTCATATCCGGAAAGAAATTACAAAAATATACGATTAATTGTATTGTAATTAATCAATAAAAACAATTGTGCCACTGATTTAATTCAGATTTTGTGATCATAATTCAAATCTGAATTTTGAAGTGGATATTGGCAGCTACTGCTTCAGTTTTCAGCAAGTGCCTGGGAAGAGTATCAGTTTGGATTAAAAGTGATCGCATTACATTGAAGGACGTTTAATTGTTCAGTATTTTTTGAGTACATTCAACATCAAAGCTGATTCAGATTGAATTCAATAGGATTGATCAAGCATTTGCTGTAGATGTTGAGTGCTAAAGCAAGTTTAAGCCCCTAAAGTTTGGGGCTGAGCTAACTGTTCTTGATCAGTCGCTCTTTTGATCTGTTGCGAAGAAGTTACAAGTGAGCTAATTGATCCACATTGCACTTGATCATCATCAAAAGATCAAAAACAAGATGAATTGAGGTTTAATCAGATTCTACAACTCAGAAATTGAAGTTGAGGTAACTGTTTCTAAACTGCAAGTTCAAACTCTATTCAAATCTGCTTTTCTTGCTAAATTGTAATGAAATTGTGTTGATAAGCTTGGAAGTGGTGAGAATTCATTAGGTTCTGAGTTGATTCTTAAGAATTTTATGTTATTGAGTTGAGATTTGCTTAGGCGAAAAATCTAACAACATAGGCGAAAATCTGATAGTGGAAAAGAGAAACGAAAATTGTTGAAATCTGATTTTGTTCGAGAAGTTTGCTTTAGGTATTGAGTTGAGGACTTGATTGCGAGCTTGAGTCGAGCTTAAGTCAGAAGTGTAAGTTGAATTACTCAACTAACATTACGGTTAGGGTTTGTTCGAATTTCCTCTGTTCGAAGTTCGTCAGTAGGGTTCGAAATTTCAAAAAATTGTCAATCTTAACCATTTGTGCTACTGTTAATTCGAAAATCATTCATATCAATTCACATTGTGAAGTTTAAGAGCAATTATGGATGGTAGTGATGCAACAGGTCAGGATTTGCTTACGAATGCATACTTTAACAATAGGATGAAGCAATTTTGTGATGAAATATGACAACATGTGAAGCAGCAAATCAATGGTAAGGTTGATTAGCAAGTTCAACTGCTTGAATCAGACAAATCGGATCAGGTCATTTTTCAATCACAAGAATTGGTAGATAGGATTAACAAGCGCTGGGATCAGTAAAAGGAGCAACTTGAAGTGAAATTAGCTGAGATTCGAGAACAATTTAGAAGGCCAAACTCTCCTGCTGTTCAACCAGTGAAGCCTTTTGAAGAATCGAATCATCAGGTGTATTGTGAGGCTGATAAAACCGCAATAGTTGAAGTGCACAATGTGGAGCCACTTAATGTAGTTAAAGAAGAATTGGACCAAGGTAATGCAGAAATTGATGAACACGAGTTGGTTGAACCTGAGGATGAACGAGATGGTCATTATGAGGACTCTTGGCTAGAGTTAGAGTATTTTTAAGAGGAAGAGCTACAAAATGACATACTTCCGGAATGGGAATATGATTTCCATGTCAAGGGAACGTTAAGGAAAGCAAGGAGTAGAGCTAAGAGAAGCCAACTCAATGACGCATTGAACGATTTTTGGGAAACAAAGAAGATTACAAAGAAGAAGTTGAAGCGTAAGGTGATGTCTCAGCCTAAGAGGTTGGTTGATCAACAAGACCTAACTCAAGATGCTGCTTTTACTGATGTATATGCTGGTACACAAGGTTCAGATATTTATGCTGGTGTACACGGGTTGGTTGTTGCAGAATCTGTGATTCCAACCAAAATAATTGATGCCACTGCTGAGATTTCATTGCAAACATCTCCAAACTTGTTAAGTATTATTCCATGGCAAGTTTATATGCAGAATGGAGCAATGTCATTCTATTAAAAAGTCAGTTGTTGCAGCAGCAGTGTCATCAAATACAGAGCAGGGCGTGTCTAAGCTCACTTGTGGGCATGCTGGACTGTTAACTTGGGACCAGAACAACATCATCTTGGATGTTGAGCAAGGTCTCTTGTGTTGGGTGAGAGATTACGAATGTATAGTGGCTGAAATGTACTATCGGCATGCCGATCGGCAAGTTTGGAATGATCTATTTCTTCTTTTGAGTAGTATTGTGACTTATCCAAGTGCAAAATCTTGTGATAAGTTGCCTCCTGATCCGGGAGAAGACTCTCAAGGCTTTATGAAGCTGAGAGGAGTCGAATTTTTGTTGAAAAGAAGCATTCGAGCTGCGAGGCTGCGTTTCAAGGTTCATAGCACCCAAAACCTGGTTCGTATGCAAACAATTGAGTTGAGGAATGTGTACAAATGTTGTAATGTGAGAAGACAGACTCTTGATCTGATCCACATCAGTTCAACGGGTGATTTAAGTGATGTAATTGGTGATGGCAGACCGTTTGAACCGAGGAGGGTTGAATTACAAGTGATGGGCAAAGCTGGGTCTCTGGTGCTGTTATTTGGTGAAGAACAATTTTGCACTAGTGCAAGCCATGATCAAGAAATGGTAACTGTTGTGAGTTAGTTGAGGAATTGTGGATGGTTTGAGGATTTGTTGAGCTGCTGGAATGACCACACTGCCGGTGACAAAAGCCAAGAAAAGACAAGGGTGATGGCATTTGGAAATTGGAACACACAGGGACAGAGGCTGGCTGATCGGAATCTGAACATGTTTGGGGTGGTCTGCTGTGGTGGATTTGAATGGAAAGATCGTATGCATAAGCTTCAATATTTCCTTAACGTTTGGGTGGAAAAGATCCATGCAAGATTGAGAAAAAGTCTAGCGCAAATCAGAGTAAACGTGAGCAAGGAAGTTGGAGACGGATCAGCTCTAATTTTGATGAAGTTTACATCTGATAAGAGTTCTTTTGGCGTCTTCACTTGTCATATTTGTTGTTCATGCTTGAAATAGTTATCAAGGAAGCAAAGTTTGATCATTTGAGGATTGTATGGTGGTTGGATGAGCATGAAATCCAAGGAAGTTTTGAGAGCAGGCTGAGATTTGGGAGCTGCAGAACTCAATCTGTTAGCAGCACTTACAGATGGCCTCGTTCTCTAGTGGTCACCTCGGGCAGCACTTTGGACTGCCTACCAACAATTTGTGACACTTGGTTTGAGTATGGAAGGCCTCTTGAGAAGTTTTAAGGACTTAATAAGGAGTTTTATGGGTCTTGAGACATTCAAACTCTGCTGTGCAGCATGTTATAAGCAGAAACGCAGAGTATTGACATATGAGGATCCTCTGCAGCACGTTAATGCTTGGGGCTGTATTAGCTGCATCAAGTTGAGCCATGGGCTGGTTGTTGAGGGTTGTCTGGTCTGGTTTGATATGTGTAGACCACCAGAATATCCACACAAAATCCTTGAGCAGAGCAAGCACCGTGCTAATGTGACCAGCTGCATTCATGATGAGTTGCTTCAGATATCCCTCCAACTGCAGAATTCAGCAATTCCTCATCACTTCAGATGCTGCTACATTTCTGGCTGCAGCTCTACATCCAATTTTGCTTCATGTTTAGCTCGTGTTTCCTATTGTGGCATTTGCTCTTCAAGCTTCAACCTTCTTCTTGATTCTTGGGGACAAGAATCTTTTAAAGGGGGGAGTATTGTTATGATTCTCATAATAGGGGGCATATGAAATAAAGTATAAATGTAATAAGGCATGGAATCGAGCCTATTGAGTTGTAATAGCTAGTTGATATTGTAATTAGTAGCTTAAGCTTTGGTGAAGTCATGTAATAAGTGAAGTCTAGAGCTTAGGTGGTCAATGCCGATCAATAGTGGCGGCTTAGTGGGTGATTGGTGGTTATAGCATGAGTTAGATGCAATGTAATAGATCATATCATGTAATTAGTATAAATAGTAAGGCTTAGGCTTGTAATCCCATAACTTTGATGAATGAAATGATATCTTTGATATCCTCTCTATTTTCTCATCTCCTTTCCCTTCTTTCTCTCATTTAAACTCTATATTCTTTCTCATCTCATACTCTCTCTATCCCAATCCAGGTCAAGATTCAAGAGAAATCCTTAAATCTTAACACCCTACATGCCTTATCAACTTCATTAATAATGGAGGAAGAGATTTGGAAACAGTACAACGTATGCACTGGAATACTTCCAGATGCGACTGAATTAATACGCCTTATCCTGGCTAAGAAAGCATATAAGCTTTCCAAGGAGCTACTTTCCGAAATACTATGTCCCTAATTCCCATAAAATCCTCTTTTTTAGGTCTATTCCCGAATTCTCGACAACCCAAATAGATTCTTATTCCAATGGTACCAAAAAGGCTGCAAATTCTACTTCTTAGATCCATGGAAACATAAGAGAAGATCAAAGCAGATTTTGGTGACTGACCTGAGTCCTTACAGAAAGAATCAAGAATCAACTTAAGTTGTTTACAAACATCCATAAAGGCCTTATAGAGTAAGATGTTATCATCATCAAACATCAAACACGAAATGATTGGAGCAGATCTAGCTATCTTAATCTCAAAATCCTTATCCCTTTATCAGCAACTCATGTGGTCTCGCTCGTTAGTGGTATAAGGACAAAGCTCCTGACTAGGAACAGTTCTTGTTCGTATGGATATGAAACCTTTCTTCGAATTTTTAATGCAATACATCTTAAGTATGGCATCTATGCCCGGTGTTTGAGATAATTTATGCATCCTCCTTGTTCCCTCTCTGTAGAGTTTTATATTAGAAATTTTTAGGACTAGTATCTATTTCATAGTTTGGTTCAAGTGGTTAATGAGATTGAGCCAAGGATAGACTTAAATAAAAATTGTTACATGTTGTCAAAGTAAGTTCATAGTCGGTGATGAGTTTTGGTCAACTTGTCTGATAAGACTATAATATGATACCTTAGATGGCTTGTCTAGGTAATGAGGATAGGGATCCATAAGTATCATAGTTAGCCAAAATTGTTTATTTCTTAACTGCTATCATAAATAAATAGTTCTTTGTGATTAGGCTACGTGCGTTGAGTGACTACATGAAATGTAGCGGGAACAAAATAGTCAACATGGAGTCTATAGTCTTTTATGAGATACATATGTCTCCTTAAATAGATTTGCAAGTCTTTTGAAAATTTGGCCAAAGTATTCCTACTATTTGTCATTGGAATTGATATGAAGAATATGCACCCGTGTCACATAATCATTCAAAAAAGGATGAGTTGGGAACTAAAGGAGAAGCATTGAGAAGTATAATGATGGTAGTTTTAATTATTACTTCTTATGGATATCTAGTAGAGGGGTTGAACATTCATTTATTACATATTGAGATTATCGAATAAATAATTTAACTCTAGAATGTAGTAGAATTCATTTAGTGGAATTAAGTCCTATTAAATGGTAATCAAATATTATGATGAGATCATAATTAGTTTTGACCCATTTGGAATTATATTTAAATTGTCCTTGAGCTCCTTGCATATGCATCTACTTTTGCACTATCAGAAAAAAATATTAAAGAATTTATGATATGAGTAAATAAAATACTTTTGTTAAATAAAATTCATAAGAAGAATTTTTACATGTGGAAAATTAAAAAAAGGGGTTATTTACACCAAAGATCCCTATACTTTTCTTATTGTGTGAATTTAGCCTTTATACTTTTAGTTGTGTCCATTTGGTTCCTCTACAATTTAAATTGTCTCAATTTAGTTCTTCACTCAAGTTATTGACATAATTTTTTGTGCCCCAATTATGTTAGGTGCAAGTAATTTACTAAAAATCCTCCCGTTGACTTAATTTAACCCAACCCATAGCTGAACCATTAAAAATTTTATTAAAAACATGACATAAATTTGTTAAGCTTCAAGATTGAATTGAAGTTAACCTTGTGGAAGGATAGGATTGATAGAGAATCAAGATGAGAAGATAGGATCGAAGTGAGATGAGATTAGAGAAGGTTTGATGAGATTGAAAGAAAATATCTCATCGAGCCGTTTGTTAATTTTCATTGAATGTTTATCACATTACACTTAAGCAATTACTTATACTTGATCTAGAAACAATGCACTTAGGCACAACTGAAATCAGATAGCTAAGCCTTAGCCGCCACAATTGACCCTTACAACTGACTTAACTAACTCCTAAGACCTTGGCGCCAACACAGCCAATTCAAACATTAGACAAGTTAATTATTACAATGCAACCCATAACCAAAGCTAAAACACTAGCAACAGCAAGATCATAACATTCCCTTCTCCTTGAAAAGGTTCTTGCCCTCAAAAATGAAAGCCAGGAAATTGGCTCTTCAAGAATTGAAGCTCCTCCCAAGTTGAAAACTTTGCATCCAAATTGCTCCAGGATACTAAGACTTCTGATTTACTTCTGCCTTCATCTTCAGCTCTCATGAATCAAGAACTGCAACTGGTTGCAGCAATAAGTCTCCATTGGAACCTACTTCAGGAGGCTATGGAGAATGCTCTTTGCCCTTCTTCACCTATTTTTTAAGGAAAGATACATGAAAAACAGGATGAATGTAAGCGTTAGGGGGCAACCCTAGCCTACAAACCACTTTGCTTATCTTCTCCAAAACCTTGTAAGGACCAAAGTATCTCACACATAGCTTCACATTCTTCCTTATAGTAGCAGTTACTTGTCTGTAAGGCTGCAATTTTAGATAAACCATATCCCCTACTTTAAAGCTCCTGTCCACACGTTATCTGTCTGCATACAACTTCATTCTAGCCTGTGCTTGGTGAAGATTATCTTTCAACATTTGCATCAATTGTCTCCTCTAATGAATCAGATCAGTCATTTCTGGTACTGATGAAACAATCCCTTATATTGTCATAGGTGTTGGAGGATCATAACCATAAAGAGCTTTGAATGGAGTAGTACCAATACAAGCATGAGCATTTGTATTGTACCAAAACTCAGCGAGGGATAACCATATGCTCCACACTTTTGGATGATTGAACACTATACTCTTGAGGTACTGCTCAAGGCACTGATTGACTCTCTTAGTTTGTCCATTGGTTTGGAGATGATATGATGAACTAAGAGCCAATGTTGTTCCCAAAAGATTGAACAATTCTTTCCAAAAAAGGCCGGTGAGGATCCTATCTCAATATGATACAATAGACAGTGGCAATCCATGTAGGTTGTAGATGTTGTCTAAGAAACTTCTTGCCAATTTCTCAGCTGTCACAGGCCTGGCCAAACCAATGAAGTGAGGGAATTTAGTGAACCGATCAACCACAACCCAAATAACTTCCTTTCCTTCTGATCTGGGCAAACCTTCAACAAAGCCCATGCTAATATTTTGCCAAGCTCTCTCAGAAATGGGCAAAGGCTAGAGAAGGCCTTGATATCTCTGATCACCCAACTTAGTTTGCTGACAAACCTCACAAGCCCACACAAAATCAGCTACTGCTTTCTTCATTCCTGTCCAACTAAAATTAACCCTGAGTCTTTGATAAGTCCCTTCAACACCTGAATGCCCTCCCCATACTAAATCATGAGAAGTAATAATGACTTGTTGTCTTAAATTAGTGGAAGCACCATTGTACAACTTGCCATTCAACCGGATAACTCCCTTGACCACAAACACCCCTGCATCATTAGCAATGCTGCTTGTTCTGCTCACATTAAAATATGTTATGTATTCTTGTGCAAAAGGATCGCCTTCATAGGACTTATACACCTCTTCAACCCAAGCTTGAAGTATAATAGACATAGCACCACAGAATCCCTGCTCACGATCTTCTAACCTGCGAGACAATGCATCAGCTACCACATTTTCCTTCCCTTTCTGGTACGCAATGTCATAATCAAGCCCCATCATCTTCATTAAACCCTTCTTCTAGATCCCTATGACAATTTTTTGTTCAAGAAGATGCTTCAAACTCTGATGATCAGTCTTGATTGTAAAGTGGTGGCCATTCAAATAATGCCTCCACTTGTCAACAGCAAGCAAAACTACCATGTACTTCTTCTCATAAGTGGATAGTTCCTAGTGCTTAGGACTCAAAGCTTGGCTGAGAAAAGCTATAGGCTTTCCTTTTTGAGACAAAACAACCCCAATACCACTTCCACAAGCATCTATCTCCAACATGAAAACCACAACAAAATCTGGCATTGCAAGTACTGAAGCTTTACTCATTGTAGACTTCAAGGCCTCAAATGCTTCTTGAGATTTATCTGACCACATAAAAGCATCTTTCCTTCGTAGATTAGTTAGAGGTTTGGCTATGGCTCCATAACCAGCAACAAACTTTCTGTAATAACCCGTCAAGCCCAAAAATCCTCTGAACTGCTTCAAGGTAATTGGCACAGACCATTCCTTTATTGCTGGACCTTAGAAGGATCAGTAGAAACCCCATCATGAGAGATAACATGGCCCAAATACTCCAATTGGGTTTGTACAAAGCAGTACTTAACCAATTTTGCATATAACTTGTGATTGCACATGGTCAAGAACACCTCCTTCGGATGCACCAAATGGTCTTCCAATGATGAGCTGTAAATTAGGATGTCATCGAAGAAATTAATACAAATTTCCTTAATAACCACTTGAAGACATCATTCATTACTGCTTGGAATGTTGCTGGGGCATTGGTTAAGCCAAAAGGCATAACTACAAACTCAAAATGGCCACGATGTGTTCTAAAAGCAGTCTTATACACATCTTGCTCCATCACCCTGATTTAATGATATCCCTGCCTTAGATCAATCTTGGAAAAGATATGAGCTCCATGTAGCTCATCCAACATATAATCTATAACAGGAATTGGAAACTTATCCTTCACTGTCAATGAATTTAGCTGCCTATAATCTATACACAGTCTAGCCGTGCCATCCTTCTTCTTAACAAGTATAACTAGAGAAGCAAAAGGGCTGTAGCTCTGCCTCAAAAAACATGTCTTGAGCAATTCATCCACTTGCTTCTTAATTTCTATCTTTTGAGCATGGGGATACTTGTAAGGCCCAAGCTTTACTGGCTCAGAATTAAGCTCAAGAGAAATAACATGATCCAAACTCCTCTTCGGAGGTAATGCCTTGGGCTGCTCAAACAAATCCTCAAATTCTTCAATCAAGGCTATTACTTCAGGATGAGAAATGCCACCTACCTCCACAGATGATATTGCAAACAGATGGCCTACCCACTAGTAAGCGTTCTTCTCTAATCCACATTTTAGCTTCTTTCCTTTAATCACTTGAAATTAAGCTTGATCAGCAAGACCTTGCAAAGTCACCTTGGATCCTTGTACTTCAAATGATACTATCAACTTAGCAAAATCAAAGATCAGGACTGAAGGTTCTTATCCAATCTACACCCAAAACCATGTCGCATCCTCCCAAGGGCAAGATTCTGAAATCATAAACAAACTTATGATCTTGCATAGACCACTGGAACTTATGACATTTGTTCTGTGTTAGGATGGAATTCCCATCAGCAACCGTCACTGCCAAGGGATAAGTCATGATAACTTCATGTCCCACCTTCTTCACCACTTTTGGATTAATGAAACTATGTGTGCTACCAGTATTAATCAAAACAATGATTGATCTCTTGCCAGCCTTCCCTTTCATGGAAATATCCACTGCATCATCAACTAGCTCATCTAGTGAGTCCACGCCTGAATTATCCTCTTCACTCTCAGATCCATTGCTGTTAGATTGCTCATCAGCACTAACTCCACTAGCTGTCATGGGAAACTTTGGATTGCATTTATGGCCAAATTGATATGGCTGATTGTATTTATAACAAAGTCTTTGAGCTTTCTTCTCAACTAAATGAGTGACTTTAGCCTTATCCACCCCCTTTGATTCTTAGAGCTTCCTCCCTTGTGCTTAGGTCCACCAGTAGAGGCCAAGACTGTGGCCTCAAAGAGCTTGGCTTTAGCATAAGCTTTAGACAATGTTTTAGGACCAATTGCCTTCACAAGGTTCTTGATCTTAGGCTTTAAACCACTAATGAAACTCAAAACATAATAAACCTCAGTGGCTTGAGGATAAGTAGCTATCATGCTTGCTCTAAGGTTTTCAAATCTTGTCATATATTCTTTCACGGAAGTTACTTGAATAACTTTGTTGAAATTATCAACAATGTCACTTGAGTCTTTATCACCATATCTCTCACAAAGTTCTTCCACAAACTCAGCCCAAGAAAGAGTTGGATTAGTCTTCAATACACTGAAAGCCATACTTCATGATCACCTTGAAGATACACGGCAGCCAGTTCAACCTTTTCTTCATCTGTAATGTGATAAAAATGGAAGTACTGTTCACACCTTCTAATCCAAGACTGTGGCTGCTTGCCATCAAAAGGTTCAATCTATATTCTTGGCTGCCTGAATCCGCTGCTTTTACTGTTGGAAGAAGTGTTATTACTTCCTGATTGTTATTGATGCCTCAGATCTGGTGGATGATCCAATTGTTCGGCATTTAAAATAGCAGATTTGAGGTGTTCTAGATGATCGGGAGGGCGATCATTCTGCTCCAGATTCATGCTGGAAGGTCGAGATTTCTCTTGACCATGTGAATGAGCATGAGGTTTGGCAGTTACTTCAGCCTCCAGTATTCGATCTTGAGGTTTGACATCAGATACCTACGGACGATTAGGGAACTAACAACCACATTTAGCCATTCAAGGTCTACCTAGAGGTTCAGCAACAACATTCAAAACTTGAGATTGAATGACATTAGGAGGTTGCATCTGCTGACTTGCTGGCAATAAGATTCTAACTCTGGATGCAACACCTTTTCTATTAACCTGATCATGCAAACCAGTGAACTTGTCCTCCAATTGCTGAGATATTCGACCATTAGCACTTTGATTGTTCTCAAGCTGCACTTGCATCATCATCTGAAGCATTCATTCATCACTAATTTGATCGTTCTCGTGCTGTATGAACACCTCTTGCTGCACTACCACCTACTGTCGCAGCATAAGAGACATTCAGATCAACAAGATTAGCTGGATTTCCAGCTCCTGCGCCTGATCGAGTCGTTGCACCATGGACATAGTAGTATTTTATTTCTTGCACTTTTCAAGCTTGAATACATCAACAAACGAGCACTTTATATCCAACACAGGCTCTGATACTAAATGTTAAGCTTCAAGATTGAATTGAAGTTAACCTTGTGGAAGGATAGGATTGATAGAGAATCAAGATGAGAAGATAGGATTGAAGTGAGATGAGATTAGAGAAGGTTTGATGAGATTGAGAGAAAATATCCCATTGAGAGGTTTGTTAATTTTCATTTAATGGTTATCACATTACACTTAAGCAACTACTTACACTTGATCTAGAAACAATGCACTTAGGCACAACCGAAATCAGCTAGCTAAGCCTTAGCCGCCAAAATTGACCCTTACAGCTGACTTAACTAACTCCTAAGACCTTGGCGCCAACACAACCTATTCAAACATTACACAATTCAATTATTACAACGCAACCCATAACCAAAGCTAAAACACTAACAACAGCAAGATCATAACAAAATTTTTACTCTAGGGACCAAATTGACACTATTAATTATAGATGGACTAAATTGTTACAATTAAAAGTACAAGGACTAAATTGACACAATGAGCAAAGTACAGGGACTATTGGCGTAAATAACCCCAAAAACAAAACTATTACCCTCATTTATTCAAGAGGAGAGGTGCAATCTACACCTCTCGACCTAGATGACGTCCATTACACTAATCCACGCCAACGGGTGTGGATGAATCATGGTGCTAGCTGGCTGGACAGAAAAACAAGAATTTTTTTTGGCTATATATTGATTGTTTGGTTGCTATCCTACATCGAACTTTTGTTGTTTTTTTCATCCCGTAGCCTATTATAAATAGGGATCCTAGAATTAGGGTTTAACATTATTAAAAGATCAATTATCAATAAAACTTAATAGTTTTCTGAAAGTGTTGACTTTCGGAGTACTAAAAGAGGCGAAATTTCCCATAAAACTTTTCCTCTAGTTTAATATTTTCTAAGCCCGCACTATGGTGTTCGGAGGAGATGCGTAGAAAGTCTTGTGGTCTCTGTGATTTCTTGGAGTGATATTGCGGTCTACATCGAGGTATTTTTCTTTTCTTTTCTTTTAGTTTTCATTTTTCTATTTATTTATAGCATTTATTATGCTAGTTATTATTTATGTTATTATTATGAATTTATTAGAGTAGAGACCTGTAGATTTAAAATTAGGAGTTTTAAATACATAGATTTAGAATTTGGAATTCTGGGGTGCGTCGGGTTGTGATTCATCTAATCTCTGTAAGAGCCAATCAAGTAAATCCTGGATGTCTCTTAACTATTGCTTTGATACGTATTCGGGTTCCTCATTGGAACTTACCAAAAAAAAAAAAAAAAAGGGTTCCTCATTGGACCCAGGAGGATCGGGGGATCCTGACGGCTCTGTCATGGTCTTGTTCCTTCCCACAGACGGCGCCAATTATGTTTCTAATGGGTATGGGGTAGGACAACCTAAACTTTAGCTAGTTGGAGAAATAACCGTCGAGACCTCTTTCCACCTATTCAAGATTTAGTTTGTCTTTCTAATGTGTCCTCTTCTCTCCCTTTTACGTGTGTCTTTCTGTGGTGGGGAGCCTTTGTTTATGTAGGGGTTTGAGGTGCCTGCTTCTGATCGCTAATCTCTGGGCACCGCTCTTAGGTGCCATCATCTGGGCACCATCCTTTGGGGGCTTGCCTGTCTCTGGGTGCCGCTTCCCGGCTCCATCCTCTGGGCGCCTATCTTCGGGCACCAACTCCTGGGCATCGAGGGAGGTGTATATAACATATATGTTTATAATGCTAGCCCAGTATTTAAAAATATTAGCCTGGTATTTTATATGCTTAGCTCTTATAGCTCGATACTTACTCACCAAGACACATGCAAGCACACAGGCTAGGCATACCCAAGTTTGACCGCCTATGGTTCCCCCTAAGTTTGATCGCCCTCTGATGACTAGCCCTCTTTGATTGGCCCGATATGTTTATAACACTAGCCCGGTATTTACAAGCCCAGACACGACCGACCAGCCATTAACAACCAGTGAGTATGGACCACCCATTACCGACTAGCCATTACCAACCAGTGAGTACACCAAAGAAAGGCTTGAACACTGCATTATTCAAAGCTTAAAATGTGGCTGGAGCATTGGATAATCCAAAAGGCATCACCACAAATTCATTATGACTATGGTGTGTAAGAAATGAAATCTTGTGAGTGCCCTCGTCCATTACTCAAATCTGATAATACCCTTGCCTCAAATCCATCTTAGAAAAGTAGCAAGAACCACGTCATTCATTACGGAGATCATATGTAATTGGAATCGGAAACTTGTCATAGATGGTGAGTGAATTGAGTTGCCTTTAATCAATGCACATTCGGGAGGTCCCATCCATCTTCTTAACAAAAATCACAGGTGAGGCGAATGGACTGTGACTATGTCTAATGAAATTCGTCTTTAGAAGGTCCTCCACTTGCTTCTCAATCTCATTCTTTTGAGAATGAGCGTACTTATAAGGCCTAAGTTCACAGGATTTGCATTTGCTTTCTTATGCTTTATTTGGTGTATGCTTAGCAAGTGCACTAATTCGTATCAAGTAATAAAGAGTGAGTAGAGTATCATTCCCACGAGAATTGTTATTGAGCATGTACCGAAATCAGTAGTTTTAGTGCTATTTGAAAAACCGAAATTTGTAGTTTTTAAAATGAAACAAGCCAAAATAAAAAGAACAAAAATGTTTAATGATTTTTTTTTATAAAGTTTTCTGTTTTTTTTTTTATTGGTTTTTATGATAATAAGATGCAAGGCATCCGATTTCACCTAGTTGCATCAATACGTCTTTTTGTTCTCTATATTCAAGCTGTTGTTACATGTTGATGGTCGAAAATCCTAATTTACCAAATATTTTCTCTCGAGCAATATTTAGCATGCTCTTTTATTTATTAACTCATCAATCTCTTGCTTGAATTTAAATAAGAAAATAGTTTTGAAGATCCATGGTTTTCACTTAAGACCATACAAATTGCGTTAATCTCTCTCGAGCATTCGCACAATTTGTGGTATTTATCACCTTAGAAATCATAATAAATCTCTTTTTGGGCTCATTATGAATCATTATAGGCTTTAAATAGTGATAAAGCATTCAAAACTCATAAGGAACAGTGATAAACACTTCAACAATGCAATAACAAAACCTTGAATACGTTGAATTAGAAGAGAGTGCATATTACGACTTAGGCTACATCGTAGCCTTGGAAAAATAAAATTAGTTCATGGTAAACATAATGTCAAGCAAAAATAAAACAAATCCATGAACTTAAAGAAGAAAAGGATAGAAAAGAACATGAAATTGAAAAATTACAAACCAAACTCTTTCTTTTCTCTCCTTTCCTCTTTTATCTGAATTTTCCTAAGATTTTCTACTTTGTATTTGGTTTTTTTTTTTTTTCCCTTGTTTGAATTCATGAAAAACACCCTCCAAAGACCCCTATTTATAGTTTTTCAAGTTGCAAAAGCATAGACTAAAACATTACAACAACTTATTCTGATTTGCTTAGATTGCCGCCCTTAATTTGCAACTTGTAAATCTTTCCACTTTTCTTCATCTTTGCTGCCCAAAATCAGTCCTGCTTGCAAATTGTATTCATATTTTATGTGTTTAATCATTCCTTGCTCGTGATTGGTTGAGTTTGCCACCAATGTTTTCAATTTGATAGAATTTGTTTGCTTTTTCTTCTTTCCTTCCTGTAGCCGTGATGAACCTTGCAAGTTGCTTTATTTTTGTTTTGTTTATTGTAACTTTGCTCCCATTTGTTGATGTTGGTTTTAAAACCTAGCAAGGATTATCATAAAATGAGTGTTTTTGCAAAAAAATAGAAATAGGAGCGAAAAACAGCAATAGTGAGCAACAACAATAAAAGTTTGATGTAAAATAGTTTTAAAACGAATCAAAATGATATGAATAGTTATATTATATATTAGACTTATCACTTTCAAAGGAATGGCACGGTCCAAGAATCTCTTAGGAGGAACGATAGTTGGTTGCTCCAAAAGATCCCTATAGTCATGAATAAGGCTGTCAATTACAAGATTGAAATTCCCTCGAGCTTCCTTTGAATTGGAATCAATAGAAAATAAATGACCAATCCATTGATAAGCTCCCTTCTTGATTACTCCTTCCAACCTTTTACCTGACATTACTTGTAACTATTCGCTACTCAATAATGCCTTGCAACTGAATTCTCTGCCCATTTCTTTTAAAGGACGCTATTAGCTCAGCAAAATCAAACACATTTGGGCTTATGGTCTTCATCCAATCCACATCAAGGACCATGTCACACCCTCCCAACCTCAAGACCCTGAAATCATACGCAAAACTGTACTTCTGCATCAACCAAGGGAACTGTTTGCACTTGGTCTGTGTTAATATGGAATTTCCATCAACTATAGTGACTGCCAATGGGCTAGTCTTAATCATGTCATGTCCAACTGCTCTAACAATCTTAGGATTCACAAAACTATGAGCACTTCCACTATCAATAAATATCAGAAGGGGTTTATGGCCCACTTCACCTTTGATCCTGATGGTGCTGTGAAAGCCACTACTAGTTAAAGCCTTAACAAAAATCTCCATCTCATCCTTATCAAATTCCATAGCCAACTCTGGCTCCTGAGCTTCAAGGCCTAATGTACCTTCCAACTACTCTGATTCGTCTTTAATGCCAGCTCCTGTAACAGCCATAAGGAACTTGGGATTGCATTTATGGCCAAAAAAGTATTTTTGATTGCATTTAAAACACAGCCTTTGAGCCTTCTTTTCAAACAAACTGAGGTGTTTATTGCTCAATGAGGTGGCCGTTGGCGAAAGAGTTGCACCCTGTCCACTCCTGGAACGAGGCCCATCAAATGTAGTCAAGACAGTGTTCCCAAACAGCCTTGCTTTGGAGTAAGCTTGAGACAAAGAGGAAGGCTCAAATGCTTTAACGAGGTTCTTAATTTTAGCTTTTAATCCACTGAAGAAACTTGAGATATAATATGCCTTAGTGGCTTCTGGATTTACTACCATTATCCATGCTCTCAAATTCTCAAACCGGGTCATGTATTCCTTAATTGATGTTGCTTGTGACGGTTTATTGAAGCTGTCCGCAATATCGCCAAGATCTTCATCACCATATTGCTCAAACAATTCATGCACAAATTCAAGCCATGTAATTGAAGATCTGTTGTGCATCACTCCATAGTACCGGGCCTCCTGATCCCCATACGGATACACTGCAAGTAGCTTAACTCTCTCAGCCTCAGCAATATTGTAGAAGTGAAATCTTTCGCATAGCTTGCATTTTTCATGCAATTTGTGCAATTGTTTCTGTTTGATTACTACTATCTACAGTACCTGCATTACCAACCTCACTGGCAGCAATTCCTGCAACAGCTGCAACACATGAAGCAGCACCGGCTCGAGTAGTCAGTCCACCAGCCATTACAATGTAACTGCCTTCCTGGTTAATTCGACCCTGAACTATCCCTCATTCACAAGCACTTTGCAGCTCAACAACCTGATCCGATGATTGCAACCTTCCTAAGCTCGATCAAATGCCAATGAAGTCAAATTGAATACAACCCAATTAGATAGAAAGTAATATCATAAGCTCTGATACCAATTGTTATGATTCAGGATCAATCGTAAATCATAACCTAAGATAGAAGAAGAAATTGAGATGAGAAGTAGAAGGGGATGAGAAATAAAGAGAATTACGGTTGAGAGAAAGAAGAACAAGATATTTTCATTGATAAGTCTCAATACAAGGAATCATCCATTTTATACTAAGGAACTAAGATAAAAGAAAGAATCAGCACACTTGCACGCTTACAGCCACAAAGAACAAGCTAACTAACCAAACCACCCGTCTTGCCAAAACCAATTGCAAATTCATTGCCTAATTAAAGCCTTTATACATCAATTCACAAGTTTAACAAGCTTAAACCAAACATAACCAGGCTTGATAATAATAACTTCCCATCATCCTTCATGGTCATCTCTATGGAGCAATAACCACTCCAACCTCCTACTTCTCTCAGGCAAAGTCATTTATATTTATTATATGCATTTATTACCTGCTTTCATTACTATTTTATGAGATAAATACTGACTTAAGCGTCGGAGAGGTCCCCCATGGGTCATCCCGCATGCCCCTCTAATTGTTTGTTTAAATCTTGTAGGAAATATTGAGCCAGAAGTGTAGCAAGAGCTTGAGTTCATCTCGTTCTTACGAACCTCAGCTCATACTGGACTCTCAGACTGTGAATAAACTTACTAGATGAATTCGTCCTAAACACCCACGATAATCTATTTCAAGGTCGTCTTGGACTTTCTTACAAATGATTTAAACTCCATTTCACAGCCTATTCAGTCTAGCAATGGTTACTATCAACAAGGCAACACACAATAAAGGATCATCGGGCCCCAAAAAGTAGTTCGCAATCCTGAGGCTACAATAACAAGATTGATATGTACCCAAGAATGTGTATGCCATATTAATGGCATCCTTAGAGGTTTTTGTCATTAACATCCTTTAAACTTACCTTATAGAGTCCTTTATACTCGATGCCAACGTAGGCGACCCACCATTGGCCATCAAAAACTCATCTTTGGTAAGTCACACATTACACATAAATGCATATCATCCTAGCATTAGCAAGGGTTCATGTGGTCTGCTTATAAACACTCAACATAAGCCATTCCAAGCTCATAAGTTTATAAATAAATGTATAGGGCAAACACACGCAAGCTATGGACATCCTTTGAGAATGATATACCACATAGGTGGCATATTGCTTAGCAAGTATCCCTTACATGACGCCTGACGACTATTCAAGTAAAGGCCTATCACCAAGGTCCGCCCTAGTGCAATCACCTTCAACGGGTGCAATGCTTATTACCATGGTCAACCCTAGTGCAATCACCCATAATAGGTGCCATCCTTATCACCATGGTACGCCCTAGTGCAATCACCCGTAACAGGTGGAATCCTTATCACCATGGTCCGCCCTGGTGCAATCACCCGCAACGGGTGCAATGCTTATCACTATGGTCCACCTCGGTGCATTCGCAATCACCCGCAATGGGTGCAATGCTTATCACCAGGGTTTGCCCTAGTGCAATCACCCGTAAGGAGTGTAATACTTGACGCCTTGATATGCTTGAGGGTTATCTAAAGATAGTACATTGAGCACTGATATCTACTTTTCATTCTACATGTGATGTATAATTTATTACATAGGACCTATAGGTTTAAAAGATATGCTAACCTTCATAACATGCATAGTAATAACATACCCGTCCCTGTCAGACTAGCATGATATATTCATAATCCTAGATTCTAGACTTTCGAGGCATACTCACTGCATTAACTTCATTCAAGTATATTGCATATGGTTCACTCTAGCAGTAAAACAAATGCAAAATACTGAACACCATAACCTCATCCAGGTGTATTACATGTATCACCTACATATTAAATGAATATATTAAGTCAATCGTTTGGAGCTTCGACCGGATATGCCTTGCTCGTCAAAATAACTTGATCAAAATCACTTTATGATAGTGATATCCTCCTATGCTAATCGTATTCAAAACATTGCGAGCACCGGTGAGAATAAAGGAACAAAATGATGTAAATACTCCAAAGTTTAAGACTCCCTAGAGGCTCAGATTCCCCTAAACATGCCTACAAGACTAAAAACTCTTCCATTCAGACAAACAAAGAAATAAAATGTTCTATTAAGATCCCTAATGAACTAAATGCTTTGTTAAAGTGAATAACGCACTAAAAATTTTGTTAAGATCCATGATTGAACTGAACACCCTGCTAAGGTTCATGATGGGTCAATACGCCCAACTACAAGTCGTAACATTTTAAACATCCTATTAAATGTCAAACTCATCGATCTGCATCTTATTTAGGTTATACGCCCTCTTTATTTCAATTGAACTTCAAAATACACGTGAGTGACAATTACAAAGAGCTAAGGCATAACGTTGGAAACCCCCCATCACGTTGGCAAACATTGTGCACTAGCAAGTCACGGCTAAGGATTGACGCGTAATCCACTCCATTGCCGAACTTGGAATGATCAAAGATCGCCCTTGCTGCGGGGGACTACATGTTTATAATACTGGCCCAGTATTTACTCGCCCAAATACTCGTGGCCCAGAACGACAGCCCCAAAAACAGCCGCCCAGAGACGGCTGCCCAGAGACAAGCGCCCATCAATGGCTACCCAGAGATGACCGCTATTATGATCCAAGCTAGATGAGGACCTAGGGGGTTTCGGTTGCAGTTGTGCTGCTTGTTGCATTCGGTTGTTGTTGTTGGTTGTTGCTGTTGCAGTAGCAGGTCACGGTGGTGGTTTGAGTTTTGGCGCCAAAATGGTTTAGATATTAGTTAGTAGATATTTTAGTTAGTTAGCTATTTTTCTTATGTTTTAGATATTTTGTGTAACGCCCCCAACTTTAATACCGAATAGGCTTAAGTTAAAAGGGCACTACATGGCCGTACTACAATGAAATCCCTCATCATAGTACGAAGCCCGAATCATTCCATCACAATTTCCTCAAATTCCATAAATTTTTCAAAAATTCATGACATCAAATCCAAATACATCATACCAATGACTTAATTCTAATAGTGCGGAAGCTCCAAATTACAATACCTGAAATAGTCCATCATATTCTATTACGAACTTATTTAAATAGCTAAACCTCGAAATCAACAAAATTCCCGGAATAATACGTTGCTTTGCCTTCCTTGTTCCTCTAATTTTGCCATGAGCTACTAATTTGGGAAAAAGAGAAATAAACGAATTGGGTGAGCGAACAACGCGCTCAGTAAGTAGAGCACATTCCCTACCCGGATCAGGCATATTCTTAAAAACGGATAAACACCCAATAAAAACCAATAAAAATCAATTATCTTCGAAAATCATTTTGTTTCATAACTCGGTTCGTTTCACAAAAGCTTTTCGGTAAACCTGCAGACGCATAAAAAACTATGGCCGGTATTATTCCCGCGACAGGGTCATAATCGACGTTCGTATTTCGTATTTGAACCGGTTCCAAGTCGACAGATCCGCTAGGATTAAAACTTAGTATCTATTAGTTCAGAAAGAACTAACAGACAATCGGAGACTACAAGTCGGTATTATTCCCACGATAGGGTCGTAATCGACTTTTGTATTTCATATTTCGCATTCCATAGTCGATAGACCTTGAAAGGTCAACGTAGCTATCTGTAAGCTCTATAAAACCTTTTCAAATTTAAATCACAAGTTCACAATAATTTACTTCGAAATTCACATATTCGTAAAAACTCCTTCGAAATTCACATGTTCGTACAAATTCCTTTGAAATTCACATATAAACCAATATAATTCATTTCACAAAAGCTTTTTGGTAAACTTACAGACGCATCAAAAACTACGGCCGGTATTATTCCCTCGACAGGGTCGTAATCGATGTTCGTATTTCGTATTCGAACCGGTTCCAAGTTGACAGGTCCGCTAGGATCAAAACATGGTATCTATTAGATCAGAAGAACTAACAGCCAATCGGAGACTATGTGCCGGTATTATTCCCGCGGCAGGATCGTAATCGACTTTTGTAATTCATATTTCGTATTCCATAGTCGATACACCTCGAAAGGTCAACGTGGTTATCTGTAAGCTCTATAAAACCTTTTCAAATTCAAATCACAAGTTCACAATAATTTACTTAGAAATTCACATATTCGTAAAAACTCCTTCGAAATTCACATGTTCGTACAAATTCCTTTGAATTTCATATAGTCACATAAATTCCTTCGAAATTCACATATTCATACAAATTTCTTTGAAATTCACATGTTAAATCAATGTATAAACCAATATAATTCAATTCATAAGAGTATAAATCACATAATCATATAAACACATATGACCAATCCTATTTTATCAAAACAATAAATCATTCAAAATAAAAGTCTCACAAATCAAGTCATTTAAAGCAATTTTTTCGTAATTTACAAACAAGTAGGGGAAGTAATATACTTGCAAATCAAGTAGGGAAAATGACATACTTACTTTTACTAGCTTTTAATCCAAAAACCCAGTTTCTATAGTTGATTAACTTTGAAATTGACGAGATGGTGTTGCTGGCAAGGTGGCCGGAGCTGTTCCGGTGAGGTGTCGGCACCGGAGGGACGGTCGGAGTTGTGCCAGTGAGGTGGCGGTACCGGAGGGTCTGTCGGAACTGTGCCGGCGAGGTGGCGGCGCCGGAGGGACGGTCGGAGTTATGCCGGCAAGGTGGCGGCACCGGAGAGAGAGGAGAGAGAAAATCGTGGGTGGTAGGGAGAGAGAACGAAGAGGAGAGAGAGAGAGTTGGGTGGTGGTGTGAGATTTGAGGGGTTGAGGTGTGGGGTATTTATAGGCCCCGGGGGGTCAAGCAGCACGGTGGTGGGTGGGGATACCGTGGTGGTTGGTGGCTGTAGGGAGAGAGGGAGACAGTACTTTGGTGGTGGGAGGCGGTACCGGGTGGGTCAGGCGGTACCGCGTGGGTCCGGCGGCGGTAGTGGAGAGGGGGACGGTACTTTGCGGGGAGGGGGTGGTGCCAAGGTACCGTGGTGGTCAGGGTCGGTAGGGGAAGAGAGTGAGACGGTAAAGAGGGAGGCGGTAGGGGTCAGGCGATGCCGGTAATGGTGGTCGGCAGTAGAGACGAGAAAAGAGAACAAAGAGAGGAATACGTACCGGGGTGGTGGTGCTCGGTACCGGCATGGGTCGAGTCAAACGGTACTTGCGAGAGCTGGGCGGCACCGTCGCAGGTGAGGCGGCGAGGAGACGGTAAGGGTGAGGGAGAGGGAGTGACGGGAGAGAGAGAGAGAAAGATGGTGAGGGAGTGATGGGTGTACGGGAGAGAGAGAGAAAAGGGTATGGGGGTAGGGATTTGTACCTTTACTTTTTATTTTTATTTTTATTTTTCTTTTTCCTTTCTTTTTCTTTTTCCTTTTCTTTTATATATTTATCTGTTTATTTATTTTTGTTAAGTAACCTAATCGAAATAATAGCGAGTTTTAACCTAATTTAAATACCCTAAATTTTACATAGTATATTATCAAGTCTAATTTATTTTAAATATCCTGAGTTTCATGTATTGTAATACCGTATCTAATTTAATTAGGCTGGGTATTACATTTTGTAATTGTGGCGGTTGGTTGCTAGTCTAGGTTCAATGTTCTAGATTGCTTACAAGTAGTAGTCAAGTGTAATAATTCAGATCATTCAATCAAATATACAACAAATATCTCTTTGAGATGAACATTCTCTCTCTCATCTAACTCTCTCTACTTTCTCTTCTATATTTCTCTAACTTCTCATCTAATTTTGCTTCTTTTTCATCTCATATTCTCATCCATCTTCAATTTACTTAGCTTATGCTTTGTGATTCAATTATGAGCATAACAATTGGTATCAGAGCCTCGTTTGGCTTCCAATCGAGCTCATAATCAAGAAACAAATTCAAAATCAAATTGTTGTGCTGCGCAAGAGTCTAAATGCTATGAAATTGATTTAGTTGAATCAAAATCAGCAAAATTGAGTTGTATTGTGTCAAGTTTTTACTGCTGGTTGTAATTGATCAATAAAAACATGTTTCACTGCTGAATTTTAGTTCATTCCAATTGATCGAAGTGCAAGAACAAATACATGAACAACTGGATCACAATCAGCTCAAATTTAGTAGTTCAGGTACTGTTTTATTGATGATTCTGTTGGAGATTTTAAAAATGTGTTGCGGATTGGTATGTGCTGTCATTAAGTTGTGATTTTAGTGATCTGAACTTTGCATAGAAGGTGTTCGATTAGTTGTGTTTATCTTAGTTTTTAGCTGAACTAAAACAAATCCAGATTGTGAAGTTAGTGAGTTAGCTAGACGCAAGAAACACCAATCATCATGGCTGCTGGAGTAACTACAAGATTTGGTGCAGGAGCTAGAAATTCAACCACTCTTGTTGATCCTAACAACTCTTATGCTGCTGTAGTTGGTGCAAGCGCAGCAAAGGAAGCACAATTTGTTACTAATGAACAGCTGAATTCGAAAATGGATCCAATGTTTGACTGATTTTGACAAGAGAGAAATCAACACAGGAATGAAATGTTTGATCAACTTAAGCAAAATCACCTGAAAAATGATAAAAAAAGGGAAGAAAGAATGCTCCAGTTTCTGAGGCAAGTGCAGCTGGATAGTAATCAAACGATTGAAGATCGATTGTCTCAACATTTGTAAGGAATTGAGGCTAGAGTTGAGGACCGCTTGGCTATGCTGCAGAATCAAATGCAAAGACAAAAAAAAGATTCTGGCATTGGTGGTTTGTTGCCTGCAAGTCAGTTAGGTAGACCTTCTAATTGGATACAACCTCAATCTCCATATGCTACAGTTGAATCTCAAGAAAGACATCCAATGGCTAATGTGTCTGTTAGGCCTGAAGTCCACCTCCAACCTGCTGATGTTAGGCCTCAAAATCGCACTTCAGAAGCTGATTTAACTGCCAGACCGCATGAGCATCCACTTGAGCAGGTGTAAGTTCGATCTACAAGCAGGGACCTTGGACAGAATGGACACTCTCAGGATCACTCAACGCAATTTAGATCGAACACAATGGATGTAAGATAGTTTGATCATCTACCTGATCAAGTACATACCCAATCTGCCTGCTCGTTTAGGGAACATTTAGTTCGGCCATCAGACCAGGCTCTGCAGCATGTTCCTGGACAGAATGTTTCTGAAAATGGTCCCACGCGAGGCAGTGATGTTACAAGTGGTAGTAGAGGCAATGGCTTTAGACAACCAAGAGTTCAAATTGAAAATTTTGATGGAAAGCAGCCACATTCTAGGCTAAGAAGATGTGAGCATTACTTCCATTTTTATTCCATTCCCGATGAGCAAAAGGTGGAATTAGATGCAGTTTATCTTCAAGGAGATCATGAAGTTTGGCTCTATTGTCTAAGGAAGAGTAATTCTACACTTGCTTGGGCTGAATTTATGGTTGAGCTTTGTGAACTATATAGTGATGAAGATTCAAGTGACATAGTGGATAGCTTCAACAAGGTGACTCAGGTTACAACTGCGAAGGAGTACATGACAAGGTTTGAAAACCTTAGAGTAAGTATGATAACTTTTTATCCTCAAGCCCCTAAGTCATTTTATGTCTTAAGCTTCATCAGTGGACTAAAGCCTAAAATCAAGAATCTAATGAAGGCAATTGATCCTACTTCCTTAACCAAAGCTTATGTTAAGGCTAAGTTGTTTGAGGCCATGGTTCTAACATCCAATGATGGGCCAAAGCACAAAGGGGAAAGTTCCCAACAACATCACAAGCGGGTAGACGAACCCAAAGTGAACCGCACCTTTAAGAAGAATACTTTTGAGAAGAGGCCTCAAAGGCTCTGTTTCAAGTGTCGTCAGCCTTATGAATTTGGCCATAAATATAATCCTAAATTCCTCATGACAGCTAGAGGAGTTTACATTGAACGGCAGTCTGATAGTGATGAGGCCGGTATTGAAGATAAGGGTTTTGATCAAGAATTTTTTATTGAGGATGAAGTGGAGATTTCCTTGAAGGCTATGACAGGGCAAAGAGTTCATAACACAATAGGATCCAAGGAAAAGCAGGCATGAGATCTATTGTCAACTTAGTTGACAGTCAGAGCACTCACAATTTTATTGATCCTAAAATAGTGAAGAAAGTGGGACATGAGGTGATTAAGACTCATTCCTTAGCAGTGACCGGCTGATGGAAACTCTATTCTTACTCAGAGCAAATGCTGAGCTTTTCGGTGGTCTATGCAGGAGCATCAGTTCACATACGATTTTAGAGTCCTTCCCTTGAGTGGATGCAATATGGTGCTTGAAGTTGATTGGATGCATTCATTCAATCCGGTGTCCTTTGATTATGTTAAAAAAACTGTGTCCTTTGAAAGCCAGGGTTCTAGAGGTACATTGCGAGGCATGGAG
Source organism: Simmondsia chinensis (assembly GCA_018398585.1). Classification (NCBI taxonomy): domain Eukaryota; kingdom Viridiplantae; phylum Streptophyta; class Magnoliopsida; order Caryophyllales; family Simmondsiaceae; genus Simmondsia; species Simmondsia chinensis. The sequence goes on from JAGTTD010000004.1 coordinate 15,522,417, forward strand.
AATCGCTAGTTTGCATTCTTGAGGACAAGAATGTTCTTAAGGGGAAGGGAATGTTATGGTCCGAGCTAGATGAGGATCTAGGGGGTTCTGTTTGATGTTATGTTGCTGTTGTGTTGCTTGTTGTGTTCGGTTGTTGCTGTTTCAGTAGGAGGTCACGATGGTGGTTTGAGTTTTGGCGCCAAAATGGTTTAGATGTTAGTTAGTAGATATTTTATTTAGTTAGCTATTTTTCTTATGTTTTAGATACTTTGTAAGTGTGGCGGTTGGTTGCTAGTCTAGGTTCAATGTTCTAGATTGCTTATAAGTAGTAGTCAAGTGTAATAATTCAGATCATTCAATCAAATATACAACAAATATCTCTGTGGGATGAACATTCTCTCTCTCGTCTAACTCTCTCTACTTTCTCATCTATATTAGCATAACAACCGCCTAGTGACGGGCGCCCAGAGACTGGACACCTAATAAATGGGTGCCCAGCGCCCCCAAACCTGACTCCTAAGCTCTATATAAAGGAGGAAGGACCTTTAATTCTCTCATCCACCCCAGACCCTCAAGACCACTCCCTGTCACTCACTTTCTCACTCACTCCCTCTCACTCTCTATCTACGACCCCCTCTCACTCTCTCTCTACCATTGTCTCTCTCCCACTCCACTGCAGTCCTCGTCTGAAGTCAAGAGATATCAGGCTGGGCATGTAGCTAGAGTTCGAGTTCAGCACATCCTTACGAACCTCACCTCATATAGGACTCAAATACGATGAATAAGCACACTTAACAAATTTTCGTAAACCCATACTAGTTCTGAGTCGACTGTTCGATGCCTGGGGAAGGCCGCCGAGGGAGCCATTCCCAGTTCATCACCCAGCCGACCCGCGGCGACCAGCTCTCGCCGCGAGAGAGGCTCGAGCAGTCCACTGTCAACCGACAGGTTCAGGTCCCGTGCCCCGCCCCAGGAGCCAATTCTTTTTCTGAAGTTACGGATCCATTTTTTTGACTTCTCTTGCCTACATGGTTTCATAGACCATAGGTTGTTCACCTTGGAGACCTGATGCAATTATGAGTACTATAAAGCATGGTCGAAACTTCATCTTTCAAATTTTCAAGGGCTACTGGGGGAACACATGAAACCACGCGACGTGCGGTGCTCTTTCAGCCGCTGGACCCTACCTCCGACTAAGTTGTTTCCATGGGGGGCAGGCTGTTAAATACAAAAGATAACTCTTTCCGAGGCCCCTGCCATTGTCTCAGGACTTTCAAATATTGATGTCAACCGCCACATCCTAGTTCAGAAATTTTAAATTGATTCACTTTCAAAACTCATGCGGAACGCGCTGTCAGACGGGCGTCCCCTATCTCTTAGGATCGACTAACCCATGTGCAAGTGCCACTCATGTGGATCCTTTCCCCTCTTTGGCCTTCGAAGTTCACATTTGAATATTTGCTACTACCACTAAGATCTACTATCACTCGCATGCATTCACCAAGGCGTTGACAAAATCAACAAGGGCCTAGTTCCGTGTCTGGGTCCATGCCATTGAGATTTCCCAATGTCACAACCAGGGATGTTGAGGTACCGCATCTGTGAGCCAGTTCCGTGTCACCGCCATCCTAGTTCGCAGCCAGCTTGTGAATTAAGCTTCACCCGTGCCCAAGTCACAGCCGTTACATGCTAGCTGCTCTGCCAGTTCAGTTAGGCCATTTAGTTTAGATTCTAAAACTTCCTAGATTTTGTTAGTGAACATTTAGTTGTATAGATGTTTTCCAGCATTCTTTGGCCTTAAGTATAAAAGGTAAATTCTTGTAATTGTAAGGTTCATTCAATAATAATTCAAACACATTTTTCTTTTTCTCATCTCTGTTTTCTCTCCTTCTTTCTCTCATCTAACCTCTCTCTTTCCGTCACAGCCCAAGGTTGTGACAAGTGGTATCAGAGTAGTTTTCGATCAATAAACTGGTGAAAGGAAGGAACATCCGAGCTACGACTACCATGTCATCATCAGAAAAAACCTCTGGAACTTATGAACGATTTGCAGCCATTGAGAAAAGACTTGATGCAATGGCTCGTGATAGTGTCAAAGGGAAGGAAGGGCAGGACCGAATGAATGCTGAAATATAATATGAATATAAGGAATTAAGATCCTCCATAGATATCATGACTGAGCACATGAATAAGATGCTACGGAGTAAAGAAAAATGCCCACAGATTGTGCCTAAAGTCATACCGTAGGGCCCAGTGAATGGAGAAACTGTGGCTGCAGGGAATTATGTGAGACTCGGGGGACAAGGAGTGATTCCTCCCCCTACCTTAGTACCGGAGCCAAGAAATGGGTTAAAATTCATCATAAGATTTGCTGAAGATGAGGATTGTAGTCTTCTTTGAAGTGGGTCACATTCGTGGAACCTGAATTACCATCTGAAGCTGGATTTCCAGCGATTTGATGGTAAAAATCCATGGGCCGAGATTAGGAAATGTTTGAAGTTTTTTGGTGGTAAAATGTTCCTCCCAAGGAATGGGTAGACATTCCTTAAAACCATATGCATGAATATGGTGACACTTGGTGTCATGGGTTGGAGTTGCAACATTCCCATTTGTCGTGGTAGTTCTACGTGGTTCAGTTCGAAGATCTGAAGGGCTGGATGCTAGTCCATCATCCTAGCCTGAGTGAGGCCTTCATTATTTTGTGTTTCATGAGTGGGTTGAAACCCGCCATATGGGCTTCGGTGAAGACAGCACGGCCCCAGGAATTAAATATAGCCTATGAGCAGGCCAGGCTCTTGGAAATTGCTCTGGCCTACTCACAGGGAACTTCATAAAAACCACTATTGGGGACCAAATCCGGATCCTCTGATCGTGCTGGCTCCTCGGCATTAAATCACAGTAGCATGCTGTCACGAAGCTCAGGGTCAGGAACATGGTGTCAAAGACAAGCTCTATGGGGACTTTTCAGCCCAAATATTAGCCGGGACAGTGCTATAGGTGCCATGAGTGATACTTTCCAGGTCACGTGACATAGTATGGAAGGACAAAAGGAGGAATAGGAGGTAGAAGACGAGGAGGAAGAAGTGGTTCAAGAAGAAGGGGAGGAAGCCATGGAAATTTCCCTCAATGCCTTATCTAGGAGTATTACACATAACACCCTTCAGCTGAAGGGAACAATTAAAAGGAGGAAGGCGACTATCCTAATAAACAGCAGGAATACAAAAAGCTTCTTGGACGCGAATATTGTCCAAGAACTAAGGTTGGAGATGGTTCCCACGATGGTGATGATGGTGACTGTGGCTAATGGGGAGAGCCTTGTGAGTTACCAAAAGCCCCCATGCCTCAAGTGGAAGGTGCAGGGGGTGACATTCATAGATGACTTGAGAGCCTTAGAGCTATGGGGCAGCAATATAATGTTGGAAGTAGATTGGCTCCAGCACTATGGACCCGTCACAATTGATTTCACATGTCTTAAGTTCTCTTGCCGTAAAGAGGGGAAAGTGGTGTAGTTGCAATGTACGTTGAAGCAGGCCACCTTGCAATCAATGTCTAAGAAAGGTATAAAGAATCTCCTTAAAAAGAACATGGGAACTGTGATGGGCCACTTGTCCATGGAAACCGCAATGGAGCTTGAGGAACATAATATGAATCCAGGCATAGCGCACTTGATACGCACCTACGGGGATGTGTTTGTCACCTCATGTGCACTGCCCCCACCATACGCGCACAATCATGGCATCCTAACACTTTCTGAGGCCAACCCTGTCAATATAAGGCCTTATCAATACCCTCACAGTCAAAAGAATGAGATAATCAAAGAAATGCTAGCCTCCTCAATCATTCAGCCAAGCAAGAGTCCTTTTGCTACCCTGGTTCTCCTTATTCGCAAGAAAGATGGAATATACGGCTTTTTTGTGGACTATCGTCAATTGAAAAACATAACCCTGAAAAATAAGTTCCCCATTCAAGTGATTGATGATTTGCTGAATGAATTGAAAGGCACGAGTATATTCTCCAAAATTGACTTAAGGGCCGAATACCATCAGATCCATGTCTTCGATGAGGATAGGCACAAGACAGCGTTCAGGACGAATTAGGGGCACTACGAATTCAAAGTCATGCCGTTCGGTTAGACCAATGGGCCAGCAACATTGCAGGCCTTAATGACTGAGATATTCTCCCAGTTCTTGCCCAAGTTTGTGTTAGTGTTCTTTAACGATATTTTGGTGTACACCACCTTGGTGATAACGTATATAGCACACTTGGAGGAGGTCCTGAAGGTAATGTGTGCGCATTGCCTGTATGCGAAGCACAATAAGTATGCTTTTGGCCAAGAGCAAGTGGAGCACCTTGGACATGTCATCTCTAAAGAAGGGGTGTCCACAAACCTGGGGAAGATTGAAGCCATGTGTTGTTCGCCTGTGCCGAAGAATATGAAGGCGTTCAGAGGATTTCTCGGGTTAACTGGGTACTATAGGAAATTTGTGAAAGGGTATGGGACCATGAGCAAACCACTCATAAACCTTCCCAAGAAGGGGAATTCCGCTGGAACTAGGAAGCGTAGCACACATTCGAGGCACTGAAGAGTGCTATGACTACCGCGCCGGTGTTGGCACTACCAAATTTTAACAAACCCTTCATTTTGGAAACTGATGCATGCGCAGTGGGAATTAGTGATGTGTTAGTGCAAGAAGGGAGGCCCCTCACTTACATGAGTGAGGCACCATGCCAGCGCCACCTTGGTCTCTCGATTTATGATAAGGAGTTGATGGCTGTGCTCATGGCGGTGAAAAACAGAAGAGGCATTATCTATTGGATAATCACTTTGTAATCAAGACTGACCACGCTAGCCTAAGGCATCTACTTGAACAATGTATCACCACACATCTTCAACAGAGAGGGTTGATAAAGCTCATGGGTATGAGCTATAGCATCCTCTATAGAAAGGGTGCGGAAAATACGGTGGCAAATGCCTTGTCAAGGCAAGACAAAGATCAGTTGGGGCCGAAAATGAAGGCGCAACACTCTCACCTAGTGTGACAAGCAGTATAGGAGCCATATGTGCAACAACAACCATGGTATCGAAGCGGATGTTGGAGAACGCTGAGAGCTATGAAAGGGATGCGCAGGTTGAGGAGCTGCTAACATTACTTGTGATTGACCCAGAGGGCAGGAGCCCATGCACATGCAAGGATGGGTTACTGCGCCATAAGGGCAGGCTGGACATTAGCAGTAGCACCGACCTACAGGGAAAGATCCTATAAGCATTACATGACTCTCATATAGGGGGGCACTCGGGTGTGCACGGTACCTACATGCATGCAAAATGATTGTTTTATTGGCCAGACATAAGACAAGGCGTGTGCACTTAGGTTGAAAACTATGAGACGTGTCAGTGTGTTAAGGGAGAACATGTGTCCTATCTGGAGTTGCTTCAGCCACTCCCAGTACCCGATTAGGCGTGGGAGAGTATCAGCCTAGATTTCATCGAGGGCCTACCTCGATCCTTGGGGAAAAACACGATTAAGGTAGTTGTTGACAGATTTACTAAGTACTCGCATTCCATGACCCTCACACCTGTACAGCATTGCTGAGATTGCACAGGTATTCCTGGATAACGTTTATAGACTGCACAATTTGCCAAAGAACATCGTATCTGACAGAGATGGAGTTTTCTAGAGCTTGTTTTGGAAGGAATTGTTCCGCCTAGCAGGGGTGCAGATGAACATAAGCAGTGCTTATCATCCGTAATCAGAATGACAAACTAAGCACGTTAATCAATGCTTAGAGAGTTACCTCCGACCATGGTAGTTCACATACCATAGCTCTGGGCGCAATGCCTACCCATGGCTGAGCACTGGTATAATACAAACTATTACATGTCGCTAAAGACTACGCCGTTTCATGAGTTATATGGCAATGAACTGTGCACACTATCGCTGAACTTTCCCGTGACAACACCTTCGGCGGTGATGGAAGATCTGGTTAATGAGCACTAGGTTATGGCAAATTTGCTGAAGGAGAATCTTAAGCAAGCGCAACACCGGTATAAGCAGCGGGCTGACTTGCACAGGATTGAAAGAAGTTTCGAAGTGGGTGACATGGCATATTTGATGTTACAATCGTACCGGTAGACCTTAGTGGGTGTGAGGAGAAACCTTAAGTTGGCTACGCACTACTATGGACCCTATTGCGTGTTGGAAAGGATAGGTGTGGTAGCATACAAGTTAGAGCTGCTAGAAGGCTCCGTAGTTCACCCTGTGTTCCATGTGTCAAGGCTCAAGAAGAAATTGGGGGACCACGTGGCTTACAGCTCTGAGTTGCCAAGCTTTGGCATCAAGGGATAACTTGAGGTCAAGCCCGAAGCAGTGCTCAAGTAGCACACGATGACACGCGGTAGCAGGGCCGTCAAGCAAGTCTTAGTTCAGTGGGACAACATGACAGTGGACACCACGACGTGGGAGGACTGGGCTATCATTTAAGCTCAATTTCCCGAATTCAATCCTTGAGGACAAGGATTGTTTGAAAAGAGGGGAAATTTCACGCGCATGCATTCACCAAGGCGGTAACATAGTCAGTAAGGGCCTGCTTCCGTGTCTGGGTTCGTGCCTGTCAGATTTCCCAGCGTCACAGCCAGAAACGCTAAGGTACCACGTCTGTGAGCAAGTTTCATGTCATAGCCATCCCAATTCGCGAATTAAGCACTCACCTACGCCCAAGCCATAGCTGTGACACGCTAGCTGCTCCACCAGTTCGGTTAGGCCGTTTAGCTTAGATTCTAGAACTTTCTGGATTTTGTCAGTGAATATTGAGTTGTATTGATATTTTCCAGCATTCTTTAGCCTGAAGCACAAAAGGCAAATGCTTGAAAATGTAAGATTCATTCAATAATGATTCAATCACATTTTTCTTTTTCTCATCACTCTTTTCTCTTTCTTTCTCTCATCTAACCTCTCTCTTCCCGTCACAACGCAATGTTTTGACACCTGCACCAACGACTACTCCTCCTCGGCTCGCACCACAAGTTTTCCAGCGACTGCGACGCCCTCCTTCATATTAGCGCACGAAACTTGCCTCGATAATTGATGCAGACTTTGCGTTTGCGTTAGCAACTGCACTAGTCGGACCAAGTAATATAGAAGTGATTAGAATATCGTTCCCATGAGGATTATATTGAGTGTATACCAAAATTAGTAGCTTTAATACTATTTGAAAAATCAAAAAAATTTAGGAATTGGATATGAAATAAAGTAAAATAAAATAAAAAGAAATAAAAGTTACAACGAGATTAGAGAGAGAGTCCATTTTTCTTTGTTTTATTCAGCTTATAAAGTCTAAGGCATCCGATTTCACCTTAGTTGCATCAATACGCCTTTTCTATTCTCGATATTCAAGTAGTTATTCTATGTTGATGGTTGAAAATCCTAATTTACTAAATATTCTCTCTCGAGCAACATTTAGCATACTCTTTAACATATTAACCCATTACTCTCGTGCATAAATTTAAATAAGGAAAGAGTTTTAAAAAGCTCTACGATTTTCCTTTGAAAACCACACAAATCGCGTTAATCTCTTTCGAGCATTCGCCCAATTTGAGGTGCTTGTCACCTCAGCAATCATCATAAATCTTCTCTTGGACTCATTATGAATCATTAAGGGCTTTAAATGGGGATCAAGCAAATATAACTCATGAAGAACAATGATAAACACTTCAACGACAAAATAATGTGAACATTGAATACGTTGAATTAGAAATAAGCGTATATTAGAACATAGGCCACATCGTACCCTTAAATTAACAAAATTAGTTTATGATAAACTTAATATTAAACATTATAAGCACAAAATTCATGAAATTATGAAAGAAAAAGGATAGAAAGAACTAAAAATGCAAAATTACAAACCAAAGTTTCTTCCTTTCTCCCTTTCACTCGATTTTCCCCTCTATTCCCAACCAAATCTGGTGATTTTTGGTTTTGAAATCTGATGTCTAAGCACCCCTACATCATCCTCTATTTACACTAGTTGATTTGGGATAAAAAATTGAAAAAAAATCTCAACAAAAATGCTCCTTATTGGTCGTTCATGTTGGCTGCTGCAGAATGGTTCTGAGCTGCTGCTCTTGCTCCTTTTTCTTAAATTTTTTTTACATTCTACCCACCAAATTCTGCTGCTGCAAGTGGTGTTCTTCACCCATTTTTTCCATTTTTTTCTGTACTCCACCGCCCTAATCTTGCAAAAGATGACTTAAGGCATGTAAAAGTATGTTTATAAAATGAATTTGGGTAAAAATCATTGAGTGTGTGCTGCAAAAATGAAGCTTGAATCCGATTGCAGCACCAACTGCACTTGCCGCCCAGATTCTGTAACGGCCATTCAACTCAATTTTTTTCATTTTTTTTCTAGCTTTGCACCACCCAAAATCAGCTTTAACATCAACTTGAACATGTTAGTGAAGTGTTCAAAAAGTTCTTTCATATTATTTGTCCATTTTGCCACCCAAAATTGCAAGTTGAAATGGCTTGGTTGAGCAAGTTGCACTTCTCTGTTCTTGCTGTTCTTTTGCTGATTTCCTTTAGATTTTTGAGCTTTGCATTACCAAATTCAAAGTTTACATCAACTTTGATATGTTAATGCATTGTTTATTTAATCCTTGCACTTGAATTGAATTGGGCAAGAACTTGGTGATTTCTTGCTTTAGCCCTGTGAATTATTACGTTTTGCCCTTTTTTGCTTTGGTTTCGTGTATCTTGCTTTTACTTGTTGATGTTAATGATAAAACCTAGCAAGATTTAGCATAAAACGAGTGGTCTTGCAAGAAAATGGTAATACGAGCAAATAAGAGCAAAATCGAGCAAAAGCGATAAAAATTTGATGTAAAATGTTTAAAAATATATTAAAATAATATAAAAATTATATACTAATTTAGACATATCAAAATACCCCAAACTTAAATCCTACTTATCCTCGAGCAAGGCTAAGCATTAAAGCGCAGGATCTCGTACTTTTTAAGAATTGTTACCACAAGTCAAAGCAGGTATACTCCAAATTTGATAAGAATAACTGAGACTCAAAGTTCAGGGTTCTAAAGGCATAACCATCTTTCCCAAGGAAAAATCTGTCAATTACCTAGGTAATCGAATTCAAAAGTTAGCAAAGCAAATTAAGTTTATCCGTTCTTTCCAATCTTAAGATATTTAAACCGAATAGATGACAAAAAATATATCACTCATAGCAAGACTTATCAAGTATGCCCAAACTAATTATTTTTGCGCCATTTTTTTTTTCTCGAGGAATTTATTTACTCAAGTCAATATAAGCATATCTGCAGCGAGAATCAAGCTCCGACTCCTAGGCGATGACCCATAAGTAAGAGAAGCCCCCACTGAGATGCCTGTATTATGACCTCCCGAGTATATCTTCAGTGAGAATCAAGCTCCAACTCCTAGGCGATGACGCATAAGTAAGAGAAGCCACCACTGAGACGCCCTCTTAATGGGTAGCACATATTTTATTTATGTGGGATTGTGGTGCTAGATATGTTTTCTCTCCCTTTATTATTTTTCTTTTATTTAGAATTAGGCATAACTTTTCAAAATCTATTATGTAAATAATACTCTTCATGCAATCTATTCAAATTTGAGCATATTTTAATTAGAAAGAAAAGTAAAACAGCCATGCTAACTAGTGAAGTCAAATACCATGGTTTTATCAAGATATTACCTTAGATTAGATCGTGTTTTGCAATTATAACACAAAAATAATTGATTATCAGGTTATTCAAATTTAATTAAAGTAAATGAGCTAAAAAGAGTAGAAAAATTGCCTAAAAAGCATGATGATAAGTTCTTTCTTTTTATATGGAATTTCTTTTTTTTTTTTTTTTTTTTTTTTTGAAAGACTGATGACTAAAACTATAGAAAATAGACAATCCTTTTGTTGGCCGATACTATTTATATCCCCATACAAAGGCTCCGAACTCTGGGAGGCACTGAAGTCGACTCTAAAGCATAAAATAGGAAAACTTTTCAAAAAAACTTTGTTAAAAAATTTTTTTTAAAATAATTTATTATTTTTATTAACATTACTTTTCGAACCCCCAAGCTGTATTTTTAAAAATAACAAAAAAGATAAATTGGGTGAGAGATACTTCCCAGGTTTGAGGATTTCTTTTTGATGGTGCATGTTGACATTATGCTACCCCCAAACTTATTGAAAAATACTTGTTTAATCAAAAATAAACATGAGAAAAATAAAAATAATGAAAATAAAATAAAATTAGATAAATAAAGATATAAACACTTGGGTTGCCTCCCAAAAAGCGCTTAGTTTATAGTCGTTAGCTCGACTTTCTGTGTGGATCTATCCTGTGTCCTGAAGGAGAATATAGTTTCCACCATCCATCCATAATATCCTTTTTCTTCCGTGGCTCTTCCTTGTTCTCTTCTTTACACGACCTCCTCCACCTTCTCTAGTCTTGGGATCTTTGAGCCTGATTTGCCACAGCTTGAATTTCCTTTTTCGATCTCTTCTGCTATTTTTCACTAAAGCATCCATGGCTCCGAAATTTTCTAACCATGCTAGATAAGCTCGACATTCCATTTCAATGGCTGCTGGTGGTGGGTCAGTAAAGACAGGTTTGGTCGTTGGTGGTTCAGAGTTGACTAAGGGGATTATGTCACATTGAGGTGGTTTTTCTAGTGTATCTTCATCCCTCAATGTTATGGCGTTACTTTGGTCCCCTAGTTTAGTGATGGTATCACTAGGCATGAATTCTTCGGATCTCTCAGAATGCTCCTCTATTGTGATCCCTGCTTGAGGTTCAGGATTTTGGATGGAGGCTTTTTGTTTTTTTATGTGACTCACGTTTTCCATGAATTTCCTATACGATTCTTCTAAGTTATAGCTCTTTTCTTGGGATGGATAAGTAGGTGACCAAGATGCTTTGTGATAATTCCAGGAAGGGTCCATCCATTCTTAATTACAAGGGCTAGAGTAGGGATTGTACTGGGGTTGGCTAAAATTTGACATGTTATTATTTGGTTCAAAACCCCTTGAGAAAAATCTATTACCTAATAGATCTTCCTTACTAAAATAGTTAATGCCACAAAATTTACATCAACGAGCACCAATAGCATTTTTTTTCATCTACTAATACATGAATTTGTGAAATTTGGGCAGATATTGTTCTAATTTCATCAATACTCAGTTTTCTTCTCGGTTCAACTTGATAATGAAGTCTCATAATATTATATTGCTCAAAACATGATGAAGAAAAGATATTACTCAATTGACAGTCCGTAATAGTATGGTTACCTGCGCAAAATTCACACTTGGGAGTACTAGCAGCAAGCCTGCCTTTAATTAGTGAAAGTTGAGCATATAATGTTTTAGATAAAGCTTGGTATTGAGATCTTATAGAGTAGCAGCAAGCCATCACTCTTTTTCTTAATGAATAAATAATTAAACTAAATAAATAAACTCAAGTGTTAGAGGGAAAAAATATAATAAAATTTGTGAGAAAGATTAAGACAACAACAACCTTTGAAAACTGAGTTTTAAGAAAGGGCTATTAGTAATACTAAAGGTTTTGAAAAACTTTAGGATAACAAACCTAACTTTGAAAAACCTATCTAGACGACTAAAAAAAAAGATTAAAAAAAGTTAAAATTAATCAGAAAACCTAAAAATACAATATTCTAAAATAAAAGTTAAGAAAACAAAAATTTCAAAGAAAAAGAGGAGGGTAGTAACCCTAATGTTTTCGAAAAATTTTAAAAAATCTTAACTTTTCAAAACCCTAACAAAGTGAACTTATAAGAAAAACAAAATGAAAATAAAGCCAAAATATAAGAAAAATAACAAAATAACACAAAACTAACAATTTTTTTAGGGGGGTACATACAAATTTATTTATTTTTAAGAATTATCTTTACAAATAAATAAATGAATGAAAAGAGATTTATATTTTAAATTTAACAAAATTTACAAATTATTAACAATTTCAAATTAGCGCCAAAACTAGTTGGTATCAATATCACTCAAATAGAGACAATCCCTGGCAACGGCGCCAAGAACTTGATGCAGACTTTGCGTATGCGTTAGCAAGTGCACTAGTTGTACCAAGTAATATAGAAGTGAGTAGAGTATTATTCCCACGAGAATTGTATTGAGTGTATACCAAAATTAGTAGCTTTAATACTGTTTGAAAAATCAAAAAATTTAGGAATTGGACATGAAATAAAGTAAAATAAAATAAAAAGAAATAAAAGTTAAAACGAGATTAGAGAGAGAGTCAATTTTTCTTGGTTTTATTCGGTTTATAAAGTCAAAGGCATCCGATTTCACCTTAGTTGCATCAATATGCCTTTTCTATTCTCGATATTCAAGTTGTTATTCTGTGTTGATAGTTGAAAATCCTAATTTACTAAATATTCTCTCTCGAGCAACATTTAGCATACTCTTTAACATATTAACCCATCACTCTCGTGCATGAATTTAAATAAGAAAAGAGTTTTAAAAAGCTCTATGATTTTCCTTTGAAAACCACACAAATCGCATTAATCTCTCTTGAGACTTCGCCCAATTTATGGGGCTTATCACCTCAGCAATCATCATAAATCTCCTCTCGAACTCATTATGAATCATTACAGGCTTTAAATGGAGATCAAGCACTTAAAAGTCATAAAAAAACAATGATAAACACTTCAACAACACAATAACATGAACATTGAATACGTTGAATTAGAAATAAGCGTATATTACAACTTAGGCTACATCGTAGCCTTAAATTAACAAAATAAGTTCATGATAAACTTAATATTAAACATTATAAACACAAAATTCATGAACTTATGAAAGAAAAAGGATAGAAAGAACTAAAAATAGAAAATTACAAACCAAACTTTCTTCCTTTCTCTCTTTCACTAGATTTTTCCCTCTATTCTCATCCAAATCTTGTGATTTTTTGTTTTAAAATCTGACGTCTAAACACCCCCACACCATCCTCCATTTATACTAGTTGATTTGGGATAAAAAATTCAAAAAAATCTCAACAAAAATGCTCCTTATTGGTCGTTCATGTTGGCTGCTGCAGGATGATTCTGAGCTGCTGCTCTTGCTCCTTTTTCTTCAATTATTTTTACATTCCACCGCCCAAATTTTGCTCAAAAGCATCCTTTTCATGTAATATAAGGTTCTTTTAATGAATTTGAGCTAAAATATTGCATAATATAGCCGTCCAAAGTGAAGAAATTAAGCAAGTTGTGCACAGATTTCTAATTTTCTGCAGCTGTAAGTGGTGTTCTTCACCCATTTTTTCCTTTTTTTTCTGCACTCCAACGCCCAAATATTGAAAAGGATGACTTAAGACATGTAAAAGTATGTTTATAAAATGAATTTGGGTAAAAATCATTGAGTTCTTGCTGCAAAAATGAAGCTTGAATCTGAATGCACCGCACCTGCACCTGCCGCCCAGAGTCTGCAATGGCCATTCAACTCAATTGGTTTCATTTTTTTCTTTCTTTGCACCGCCCAAAATCCGCTTTAAAATCAAATTGAACATGTTAATAAAGTGTTCAAGAAGTTATTTCATGTTATTTGTCCATTTTGCCACCAAAACTTTCAAGTTGAAATGGCTTGGTTGAGCAAGTTGCATTTCTCTGTTCTTGTTGTTCTTTGGCTGATTTTCTTCAGATTTTTGAGCTTTACATTACCTGAATTCAAAATTTACATCAACTTTGACATGTTAATGCATTGTTTAATTAATCCTTGCACTTGATTTGTGCATTTTGTTACCCATTTTTGCAAATTGAATTGAATTGTGCATGAACTTGGTGATTTCATGCTTTAGCCATGTGAATTATTATGTTTTGCCCATTTTTTGCTTTGGTTTGGTGTATCTTGCTTTTACTTGTTGATGTTAGTGATAAAACCTAGCAAGATTTAGCATAAAATGAGTGTTTTTTGCAAGAAAATGGCAATATGAGCGAAAAAGAGCAAAATCGAGCAAAAGCGATAAAAATTTGATGTAAAATGTTTAAAAATATATTAAAATAATATAAAAAATTATATACTAGTTTAGACTTAACAGAATACCCCCAACCTTAAATCTTGCTCGTACTCGAGCAAGACTAAATATTAAAGCGCAGGATCTCATACTTTTAAGAATTTTACCACAAGTCAAAGCAAGTATACTCCAAATTAGAGAAGAATAACTGAGGCTCAAAGTTCAAGGTTTTATGCGCAAAGCCATCTTTCCGAAGGAAAAATCTGTCAATTACCTAGGTAATCGAATTCAAAAGTTAGCTAAACAAATTAAGTTTATCCGTTCTTTCTAATATTAAGATATTCAAACCGAATAGAGGACAAAAAATATATCACTCATAACAAAACTTATCAAGTATGCCCAAACTAATTATTTTTGCGCCTTTTTTTTTTTTTTTTGAGGAATTTATTTACTCAAGTCAATATAAGCATATCTACAGCGAGAATCAAGCTCCAACTCCTAGGCGATGACCCATAAGTAAAAGAAGCCACCACTGAGATGCCTGTATTATGACCTCCCGAGTATATCTTCAGTGAGAATCAAGCTCCGACTCTTGGGCGATGACCCATATGCAAGAGAAGCCACCACTGAGACGCCCTCTTAATGGGTAGCACATATTTTATTTATATGGGATAGCGGTGCTAGAGATGTTTTCTATCCCTTTTTTATTTTTCTTTTATTTAGACTTAGGCATAACTTTTCAAAATCTATTATGTAAATGATACTCTTTATGCAATCTATTTAAATTTGAGCATCTTTTAATCAGAAAGAAAAGTAAAACAGCCATGCTAACTAGTGAAGTCAAATACCATGATTTTATCAAGATAGTGCCTTAGATTAGATTGTGTTTTGCAATTAGAACATAAAAACGTTTGATTATCAGGTTATTCAAATCCAATTAAAGTAAACGAGCTAAAAAGAGAAGAAAAATTGCCTAAAAAGTATGATGATAAGTTCTTTCTTTTTTTCTTTTTATATGGAATTTTTTGTTTCTAGAAAGACTAATGACTAAACTGCAGAAAATAGGCAATCTTTTTGTTGGCCGATACTATTTACATCCCCGTACAAAGGCTCCGAACTCTGGGAGGCCCTAAAGCCGACTCTAAAGCATAAAACAGGAAAACTTTTCAAAAAAACTTTGTTAAAATTTTTTTTTTTAATAATCTATTATTTTTATTAACATTACTTTTCGCACCCCTAAACTTTATTTTTAAAAAGAACTAAAAAGATATGGGTGAGAGCTACTTCCCAGGTTTGAGGATTTCTTTTTGATGGTTCATGTTGACATTATGCTACCCCCAAACTTGTTGAAAAATACCTGTTTAATCAAAAATAAACATGAGAAAAATAAAAATAATGAAAGGACAATAAAATTAGATAAATAAAGATATAAACACTTGGGTTGCCTCCCAAGAAGCGCTTAGTTTATAGTCGTTAGCTCGACTTTCTGTGTGGATCTATCCCATATCCCGAAGGAGAATAGAGTTTCCACCATCCATCCATAACGACCATTTTCTTCCGTGACTCTTCCTTGTTCTCTTCTTTACATGACCTCCTCCACATTCTCTAGTCTTGGGATCTTTGAGCCTGATTTGCCACAGCTCGAATTTCCTTTTCCGATCTCTTCTACTATTTTTCACTGAAGCATCCAAGGTTCCAAAAATGTCTAACCATGTTAGATAAGCTCGACATTCTATTTCAATGGCTGGTAGTGGTGGGTCACTAAAGACAGGTTTGGTCATTGGTGGTTCAGAGTTGACTATGGGGATTATGTCACATTGAGGTGGTTTTTCTAGTGTATCTTCATCCCTAAATGTTATGTTACTTTGGTCCCCTAGTTCAGTGATGGTATCACTAGGCATGAATTCTTCAGATCTCTGACAATGCTCCTCTATTGTGATCCCTACTTGAGGTTCAGGATTATGGATTGAGGCTCTTTGTTTTTTTAAGTCACTCACGGTTTCTATGAATTCCCTATATGATTCTACTAAGTTATAGCTCTTTTCTTGGGACGGATAAGTGCGTGACAAAGATACTTTGTGATAATTCTAGGAAGAGTCCATCCATTCTTGACTACAAGGGCTAGAGTAGGGATTGTACTGGGGTTTCCTAAAATTTCACATAATGATTTTGCCCCATGAGGAAAAGCTATAACCTAATAGATCTTCCTTACTAGCATAGTTATTGCCAAAAAATTTACATCTACGAGCCCCAATAGCATTTTTTTTCATCTACTAATACATGAATTTTTGAAATTTGGGCAGATACAGTACTAATTTCATCAATGCTTAGTTTTCTTCTCGGTTCACCTTGATAATGAAGTCTCATGAAATTATATTGCTGAAAACCTTATGAAGAAAAGATATTGCCCAATTGACATTCCATACTAGCGTGGTTACCTGCACAAAATTCACACTTAGGAGTACTAGCTACAAGCTTGCCTTCAATTAGTGAAAGTTGAGCAGATAATAATTTAGATAAAGCTTGGTATTGAGATCTTATAGAGTAGTGGCAAGCCATCACTATACTATTATATGAATAAATAATTAAAATAAATAAATAAACTTAATTGTTAGAGGAAAAAAAATATAATAAAATTTGTGAGAAAGATTAAGACAACAACAATCTTTGAAAACTGAGTTTTAAGAAAGGGGTATTAGTAATACTAAAGGTTTTAAAAAAACTTTAGGATAACAGACCTAACTTTGAAAAACCTATCTAGATGACTAAAAAAAATATTAAAATAAAGTTAAAATTAATCAGAAAACCTAAAAATACAACAATCTAAAATAAAAGTTAAGAAAACACAAATTTCAAAGAAAAAGAGGAGGGTAGTAACCCTAATATTTCCGAAAAATTAAAAAAAATCTTAACTTTTCAAAACCCTAACAAAGTGAACTTATAAGCAAAATAAAAATAAAAATAATGACAAAATATAAGAAAAATAACAAAATAACACAAAACTAACAATTTTTGTAAGGGGGTATGTACGAATTTATTTATTTTTAAGAATTATCTTTACAAATAAATAAATGAATGAAAAGAGATTTATATTTTAAATTTAACAAAATTTACAAATTATTAACAATTTTAAATTAGCAGCAAAACTAGTCGGTATCAATATCACTCAAATAGAGACAATCCCCGGGAAGGGCGCCAAGAACTTGATGCAGACTTTGCGTATGCGTTAGCAACTGCACTAGTCGGACCAAGTAATATAGAAGTGATTAGAATATCGATCCCACAAGGATTATATTGAGTGTATACCAAAATTAGTGGCTTGAATACTATTTGAAAAATCAAAAAATTTAGGAATTGGATATGAAATAAAGTAAAATAAAATAAAAACAAATAAAAGTTACAACGAGATTAGAGAGAGAGTCCATTTTTCTATGTTTTATTCAACTTATAAAGTCTAAGGCATCCGATTTCACCTTAGTTGCATTAATACGCCTTTTCTACTCTCGATATTCAAGTTATTATTCTGTGTTGATAGTTGAAAATCCTAATTTACTAAATATTCTCTCTCGAGCAACATTTAGCATACTCTTTAACATATTAACCCATCACTCCTATGCATGAATTTAAATAAGAAAAGAGTTTTAAAAAGCTCTATGTTTTTCATTTGAAAACCACACAAATAGCATTAATCTCTCTTGAGACTTCGCCCAATTTGTGGTGCTTATCACCTCAGCAATCATCATAAATCTCCTCTCGAACTCATTATGAATCATTATAGGCTTTAAATGGTGATCAAGCATTTAAAAGTCATGAAAAACAATGACAAACACTTCAACAACACAATAACATGAATATTGAATACGTTGAATTAGAAATAAGTGTATATTACAACTTAGGCTATATCGTAGCCTTAAATTAACAAAATTCGTACATGATAAACTTAATATTAAACATTATAAACACAAAATTCATGAACTTATAAAAGAAAAAGGATAGAAAGAACTAAAAATACAAAATTACAAACCAAACTTTCTTCCTTTCTCTCTTTCACTCAATTTTTCTCTCTATTCTCAACCAAATCTTGTGATTTTTGGTTTTGAAATCTGATGTCTAAACACCCCCACACCATCCTCCATTTATACTAGTTGATTTGGGATAAAAAATTGAAAAAAATCTCAACACAACAACAATAACAACAAACCCAGTGCCTACAAAGGGCTCCAGCAAAAGCTGGGTCTGGGGTGTAGATATACGCAGCCTTCCCCCTTCAGGGGGTACCCTTAAGAGAGGCTGTTTTTGAGGACCCCCAACCTAATAGGTTGGTCCGCAGCATAGCGTATATGACCTGTAACCGTTGATGTTGGCTGCTGCAGGATGATTCTGAGCAGCTGCTCTTGCTGCTTTTTCTTCAATATTTTTTTACATTCCATGCTCAAAATCATCACTTGCATGTAATATAAGGTGTATGTATTGAATTTGAGCTAAAATATTGCATAATATAGCCGCCCAAAGTGAAGAAAGTAAGCAAGTTGTGCACCGATTTCTAATTTTCTGCAGCTGCAAGTGGTGTTCTTCACCCATTTTTTCGATCTTTTTCTATACTCCACCACCCAAATCTTGCAAAAGATGACTTAAGACATGTAAAAGTATGTTTATAAAATGAATTTGGGTAAAAACCATTGAGTTTGTGCTGCAAAAATGAAGCTTGAATCTGATTGCACCACCACCTGCACCTGCCGCCCAGATTCTGCAATGGCCATTCAACTCAATTTTTTTCATTTTTTTCTTACTTTACACAGCCCAAAATCAGATTTAACATCAACTTGAACTTGTTAATGAAGTGTTCAATAAGTTCTTTCATGTTATTTGTCCATTTTGCCTCCCAAAATAGCAAGTTGAATGGCTTGGTTGAGCAAGTTGCACTTCTCTGTTCTTGCTGTTCTTTGGCTGATTTCCTTCAGAATTTAGAGCTTTGCATTACCTAAATTCAAATTTTACATCAACTTTGGCATGTTAATGCATTTTTTAATTAATCCTTGCACTTAATTTGTGCATTTTGTTACCCATTTTTGCAAGTTGAATTGAATTGAGCAAGAACTTGGTGATTTCTTGCTTTAGACAAGTGAATTATTATGTTTTTTCCATTTTTTGCTTTGGTTTGGTGTATCTTGCTTTTACTTGTTGATGTTAATGATAAAACCTAGCAAGATTTAGCATAAAACGAGTGTTTTTGCAAGAAAATGTCAATATGAGCGAAAAAGAGCAAAATCGAGCAAAAGCGATAAAACTTTGACGTAAAATGTTTAAAAATATATTAAAATAATATAAAAAATTATATACTAATTTGGACTTATCAATAGCCAGGTGTCGGTCGAGTGCTGCAGCGCCATCCATTTTCGGGGCTAGTTGATTTGGCTGGTGAGTTGTTACACACTCCTTAGCAGATTTCGACTCTCGTGACCACCGTCTTGTTGTACTAATCTACCCACACCATTTGTGGGATCTAGGTTAGCGTGCTATTGGGCATGGTATCCTGGCCTGCGGTTCATCCCGCATCGCCAGTTCAGCTAACCAAAAAAGGCACACTTTAAGCTCTCCATTCCATGGCGTGGCTTGATAAGTCTAATGTAGTATATAATTAATCATATCTTTTTGATTCATTTTTAACCATTTTTTACATCAAACTTTTATCGCTTTTGCTCGGTTTCGCTCTTTTTCGCTCATATTGCCATTTTCTTGCAAAAACACTTATTTTATGCTAAATCTTGCTAGATTTTGTCATCAACATCATCAAGTGGAATCAAGATACACCAAATAAAAGCAAGAAATGGAAAAATACATCCCAAAGCACACGGCTTTAGCAAAAAACTACAAGATTTGACATAAATTATCACAAGTTGCTTTGGGCGGCAATTTTTCTCATATTTTATAAATCAAATACATTGTAATTTACATGATCATCATCATCGTGGCCTGAATTGCAGGTTTGGGTGGTGGAAAAGCAAGAAGAAACATAAAATATGGCAAGTTGGAGGGTAGCCGTATGAACTAGAAAATGAGGAGCAAGCAAGTTAATTTTTTTTATTCATTTTTCATCACCTTTCATGTACTATAATTAGGGGATGTGTGGGATGAGTTTATCATCCCTCAACTCAGCAAAAACAAAGAAAAATAGTAGGAGAAGAGGGGAAAAATCGAGGGAAGGAACGATAAGAAGGAGAAAGTTTGATTTATAATTTTGTATTTTTAAGTTCTTTTTATCCTTTTATTTTTTAAGTTCATAAATTTTGGCTTAGTTATGCTTTATCTTATTTTTATCATGAACTAATTTTGTTTTTCCAAGGCTACGATATAGCCTAAGTTGTAATATACGCTCTATTCTAATTCAACATATTTAATATTCTGTTATTGCGTTGTTGAAGTGTTTATCATTGTTCTTCATGAGTTTTAAATATCTGATCACCATTTAAAGCTTATAATGATTCATAATGAGTCTGAGAGGAGATTTATGATGATTGCTAAGATGATAAGCACCACAAATTGAGCGAATGCTCGAGAGAGGTTAACGCGATTTGTGTGGTCTTAAGTGAAAATTGTGGATCTTTAAATCTTTTTTCTTATTTAAATTCATGCACGAGAATGATGGGTTGATATGTAAAAGAGTATGCTAATTGTTGCTCTAAAGAGAATATTTAGTAATTTTGGATTTTCGACCATCAACATGCAATAACAACATGAATATCGAGAATACAAAGGTGTATTAATTTAACTAGGTAAAATCGGATGCCGTGGACCTTATTAATTGATAAAACCCAACAAAAAATCAGTAAACAATTTTTGTTTCCTCTTATCTTATTCTATTTCATATCAAAAACCTCACTTTTGGGTCTTTCAAATCGCACTGGAACTGCTAATTTGGGTACTCACTCAATAACAATCCTCGTGAAAATGATACTCTACTCACTCTGTATTACTTGATATGACTTAGTGCACTTGCTAAGAATACACCAAGTTAAGCATCAAGGTTTTGGCGCCGCTGCTGGAGATTGTTTTTATTCGAGTGATATTGATATCACCTAGTGTTCGTACTAATTTGAAATTATTATTAATTTGTAAATTTTGTGTAAGTTTGAAAACAAAATCTTCATTCGTTCATTAAACTCATTTGTAAAAGTTTGTATAAGCATACCCCCCCTAAAAACTGTGTTTTTGTTAAATTTTGTTAGTTTTGTATTATTTTGTTGTTTTTCTTGTATTTTCTCCTCATTTTAATCTTTTTTTTTTTTTTTACTTACAAGTCTATTTTGTCAAGATTTTGAAAGTTAAATTTGATATTTTAAGGTTTTTCAAAACCTTTAGTACTATTGACCCCCCTTTTAAAATTTAGTTTTTCAAAGATTGTTGTATTTTTAAGCTTCCTCACTAATTTTATTTCTCCCCTAACTTTTATGTTTACTTATTTACTTAAAAAAAAAAGAGTTAAAAGTGATGGCTTGCTACAACTTTATGAAACCTCAATATCAAGCAATACCGAGAAGACAATTGAGCATTCCTGAAATTAGTGCATTATCTGCTCAACTCTCACTAATTCAAAAACAAATACATGACATGATTGCTGCTTGTACTCCTAGATGCAAATTTTGTACAGGTAACCATGCTAGTATGGAATGCCAAATGGGTAATAGCTTTTCCTCATGGGATTTTGAACAAGAAAGCTACATGTTATATTATACCCAATCCCAGTACAATTCCTACTCTAGTACCTATAGTTAAGAATGGATGGACCCTTCTCACTTTTCTTGGAACCATCATGAAGCATCTTGGTCATCCACTTATCCATCTCAAGAAAAAAAATACGACTTAGAATAAACATTTAGGGAGTTCATGGAAACCGCGGCCGACCAAAAATGCCAAAGAGCCTCCATCCAAAATCTAGAACCTCAGTAGGGGCTGCAATTGAGGAAATTTCTGAGAGGTCTAAAGATTCTTGACCTAGCAATACCATCACCGACCTGGGGGAGCGACCTAAGGCCATAACATTGAGGGATGAAAACACATTAGAAGAACCACCCCAATGTGACATAACCCCGATGATAGACGCATCACCACCGATGACTAAACCTATCTTGACTTACCCGCCCCCACCAGTTATCGAAATATAATGTCGAGCTTGTCCAACATGGTCAGAGGTTTTCAGAACCATGGATGCCTCAGTGAAAAAAGGCAGAAAATATCAAAAAAAAAAGTTGAAGTTATGACACATTAAGCTTAGGAATCCCATTATTAGAGAAGGTGGAGGTGGTCGTGTAAAGAAGGGTCCAAAGAAGATGCATGGAAGGAAATGGTCATTGAGGGTGGATGGAGGAAACTCTATTCCCCTTCAAGACACGGGATAGATTATCATTAGAAAGTCGAGCTAACGACTATAACTTAAGCGCTTCATGGGAGGCAACCCCGGTGTTCTTTTCTTTACTTCTTTTATTTTAGTTTCTTGTTTCTTATTATTATTTTTCTAATGTTTCTATTCATTTTGTTCAAACAGGTATTTTAAAACAAGTTTGGGGGTAATATGATGTCAACAGTCACCATCAAATAAGCAAATCTCAAACCTGAGAAATATCTCTCACTTACTGCTTCTTTCCTTATATTTCTTTTAACATTGAGGATAATGTTAGCTTTAAGTTCGGGGTGGGAGAGACAATTTTTAAAATTTTGAACAAAATTTTTTGAAAACATTTTCCTGTTTTATGTTTTAGAGCCAGCTTTAGTACCTCCTAGAGTTCAGAGCCTTTGTATGGGGATATAGATAGTGTTGGCCAATAAAATGATTGTCTACTTTCTTTAATTTAAATCATTAGTCTTTCCAAATTTATAAAAAAAAAAAAAAGAAGAAGAAGAAGAAGAAGAACTTATCATCAAGATTTTTAGGAAAATTTTCTACTTATTTTAGCTCGTTCACTTTAATTAGATTTGAATAATCTGATAATCAATTGTTTTTATATTCTAATTGGAAAACATGATTTAATCTAAGGCACTATCTTGATAAAACCATGGTATTTGAGTTCACTAGTTAGCATTGCTATTTTACTTTTCTTTTTGATCAAAAGATGCTCAAATTTGAATAGATTGTATTAAGATTATCATTTACATAATAGACTTTGAAGAGTTATGCCTAAATCTAAAGAAAAATATGACAAAAACAGCATCTCTAGCACCAGTATCCCACATAAACAATTTTAAGATATGTGCCACCCATTAAGAGGACGTCTCAGCTGTGGCTTCTCTTACTTATGGGTCATCACCCAGGAGTCGAAGCTTGATTCTCACAGAAGATATACTCGAGAAGTCATAATACAGGCATCTCATGATCAGTGTGGCTTCTCCTACTTATGGGTCAACGCCCAAGAGTCAGAGCTTGATTCTCGCTAAAGATATACTCACACGGTAATATTGGGGGTGTCTCAGTGGTGGCTTCTCTTACTTATGGGTCATAGCCCAGGAGTTGGAGCATGATTCTCGCTAAAGATATACTCATGAGCCAAGATTGACTTGAGCAAATAAATTCCTCAAAAAAAAAAAAAAAAAAAAAAAAGAAAAGAAAAAGAAACTTTTTGTGAATAATTTAGTTATAGGCATACTTGGCAAGTCATGTTATAAGGGGTATGATTTTTTATCCTCTATTTAGTTTGAATGTCTTGAGATTAAAAGGAACGGATAAACTTAATTTACTTAGCTAACTTTTAAATTCAGTTACCTAGGTAATTGACAGCTTTTTCCATAGAAAAGATGGTTTTGCCTTTAGAACCTTTAAAATTTTGAGTATCGGTCATTCTTTTCAAATAGAAGTAGTTTTGCTTTGAATTGAGATAAATTTTTAAAGAGGATGAGATTCTACACGTTAATATTTAGCCTTGCTTGAGGACGAGCAAGATTTAAGTTTGGGGGTATTTTGATAAATCTAATTTAGTATATAATTATTCATATATTTTTTATTCATTTTTAACCATTTTACATCAAACTTTTATAGCTTTTGCTTGGTTTTTTCTCTTTTTCACTCATATTGGCATTTTCTTACAAATACACTTATTTAATGCCAAATCTTGCTAGGTTTTATCATCAACATCATCAAGTGGAATCATGATACATCAAATAAAAGCAAGAAATGGCAAAATACATCCCAAAGAACACGGTTTTAGCAAAGAACAACAAGATTTGACATAAATTATCACAACTTTCTTTGGGCGGCAATTTTGTTCATATTATATAAATCAAATACATTGTATTTTACATGATGATCATCATCATGGTTTGAATTACAGGTTTGGGTGGTGGAAAAAGCAAGAAGAAACATAAAATATAGCAAGTTGGAGGGTAGCCGTCTGAACTAGAAAATGAGGAGCAAGCAAGTTAATTTTTTTTATTCATTTTTCATCTCCTTTCATGTACTATAATTACGGGATGTTTGGGATGAGTTTATCATCCCTCAACTCAGCAAAAACAAAGAAAAATAGTAGGAGAAGAGGGGAAAAATCGAGGGAAGGAACGTGAAGAAGGAGGAAAGTTTGATTTATAATTTTGTATTTTTAAGTTCTTTCTATCCCTTTCTTTTTTAAGTTCATAAATGTTGGTTTAGTTATGCTTTATTTTATGTCTATCATGAACTAATTTTGTTTTTACAAGGCTACGATGTAGCCTCAGTTGTAATACACGCTTATTTCTAATTCAATGTATTCAATATTTTGTTATTGCGTTGTTGAAGTGTTTATCATTGTTCTTCATGAGTTTTAAATGCTTGATCACCATTTAAAGGCCATAATGATTCATAATGAGTTCAAGAGGAGATTTATAATGATTGCTAAGGTAATAAGCACAACAAATTGGGCGAATGCTCGCAAGAGATTAACGCGGTTTGTGTGGTTTTTAAGAGAAAACCATAGACCTTTAAAAACTCTTTTATTATTTAAATTCATGCACGAGAGTGATGGGTTAATATGTAAAAAAGCATGCTAAATGTTGCTCGAGAGAGAATATTTAGTAAATTAGGGTTTTCAACCATCAACACATAATAACAACTTGAATGTCAAGAATATGAAGGCGTACTGATGCAGCTAGGTGAAATCGGATGCCTTGGATCTTGTTAAACCATAAAAACCAACTAAAAATCAGTAAAATTTTAACAAAAATTTGTAAACATTTTTGTTCCTTTGTATTTTGTGTTATTTCATTTCAAAAACGAAAATTTTCGGTCTTACAAATAGAACTAGAACTACAAATTTCGGTACCCACTTAGTAACAATCGTCGTGGGAACGATACTCTACTTTTCACTTTATTACTTGATACGACTAGTGCACTTGCTAATGCATATGCAAAGCACGCATCAAAGACACCTAAATGAGCTTTAAAGAGGCCAAGTCATTGCTGCAGGCTGGGCCAGCAACTCGTCATGCCGCACTTTTCGACTCCCATACCGATTCCCACTAGACACATTGGCATCCCGTTGATGACCAGCACTCTCGGAAGTGATCCACCCTTCAGCTCCAAAAAGATTCCTAGTCTGCCGCACCGCGTCGAGTTGTCCACAGAAGCTTACTTACGAGGCTGAGTCGTCACCGTAGGCTAGCCCCATAGCTCATCAAGCTATGTGTTCCCGCTCCAATCCCGAATCCCACTAGCATATTGTTATGATTTGGCCTTAGCTAAGCTGGTCTGGAGTAATCTGCAGCAACAGTAGTAGCTAAAGCTCATTTTTTAGTTCATTTGCTTTGTATGTTATTTTGGCGGGAAAGGCGGTTGTAGTGGTTGTAGTGCTTTAGTCCATTTTGGCAGCTAGGTTGCTTTGAGTCGGTTAATAGGAAAGTCTAAATGCAATGTATTTCTCTTAATCTAGATTTAGTATAAATAGTCCAATCTCTTTTAAGAATCATGGATGAATGAAAATATCTTAGATTGTCTCTCCTATCTCTAGTTCTCTCTCTAATTGTTTCCTTATGTCACTTCTTTTCTCATCTTAACTCTACAAACCTAGGTTATGAATCAAGATTGATCTTGATTCATAACAATTGGTATTAGAGCTTGAGCTTGGCATACAATCTGATTGACATTGTTTTAGTTTGATTGCAATTTCATTTGCCAAGTCTTCCTTGTTCGATCTTTGCCTCAATTGTTCACAATCTTGGCTAGACACAAGAAATCAGCACAAATGGCAAGTGGTGTGACTAGGAGATCTAATGCAGCTGCTAATGCTACTGATGCCACTAATAATAATGCTACTTATGTTGCTATGGCAGCTGGAGTTGATTCAGGAAGTAATCAAGCAGATCGGATTAAACAGATGATGAACTTGATTCTGTCAATGAAGAAAGACATGGATCGGAAGTTTGAGGCACAATCATAGAGGTTTTATACACAATCACAGCAGTTAGTAGGTTTGCAACATCAAGTGCAGAGGTAGAATTTGCCTGTTGGAGAGAGTATTCTTCTTCCAGCAAGCCAGCAGGTCAGAATGAGCCAACAGGCAACACCTCCGAATCCTAATCCTCCACCAGGACCTGCTGACAGTGGAGATAGTGTATCAACTGCAAGAAATAATGGAGTTGGACAGCCAAGAGTGGATTTTGAGCCTTTTGATGGAACAATGTCACAGTCTTGGGTGAGGAAATGCAAAAGGTACTTTCGCTTCTATAACATAGCTGAGGTTGAAAAGGTAGAACTGGCTTCTGTTTATCTACGTGGAGAATTGGAAGTGTGGTATTCTAGCTTATTGCGTAGCAATCCTGCGATTTCATGGCCTGAGTTTGTGGAAGAGCTTTGTGAGAGGTACGGGGATGAAGATGTGAGTGATATTGTGGATAACTTCAATAAGGTGACTCAAGCAACGACTGTGAAGGAATATAAGTCCAAATTTGAAAGTCTAAGAGCAAGGATGTTGACAGTGTATGCAAAAGCTCCTGAGGCTTATTATGTTTCGAGTTTTGTGAGTGGACTTAAGCCTAAAATCAAGAATTTGGTGAAGGAATTTGATCCTACAACCTTGTCTCAAGCTTATTCTAAAGCTAAAAAAAGTAGAGAGCATAGTTTGGGCTGCTCCTGAAGCTCAGAGGGGAAGAATTACACCAATTGGAGCTTCAACATCTAGAACCTTTCAAGCAAGTGTTAGGCCCTTGAGCTTGGAAGAAAAGAGGTCTCAGACGCTTTCTTTCAAGTGCAATCAGCATTACTTCTTTGTACATAATTGTGATCCTAAATACCTTATGACAGCCTTTGGAATAAATACAGCTTAAATTGAGGAGGATGGGAATGAATTTGACCCAGGAGAGTGTATGGAAGTAGAAGGTGAAGAGTTAAATGACAATGAGATTGAGATATCTATCAAGGCTTTGACTAGAAATAGTTCACATAATACCATTAGAATCAAGGGAGAAGTAGGACATAAATCCTTATTGACTTTCATCGACAGTGGGAGCGTGCATAGCTTTGTAGATCCCAAAATTGTAAGGATGGTTGGGCA
Organism: Simmondsia chinensis; assembly: GCA_018398585.1. Classification (NCBI taxonomy): domain Eukaryota; kingdom Viridiplantae; phylum Streptophyta; class Magnoliopsida; order Caryophyllales; family Simmondsiaceae; genus Simmondsia; species Simmondsia chinensis. Next base: position 15,549,912 of record JAGTTD010000004.1, read on the forward strand.
TGAGTTGATTAAAACCACTCCCCTGGCAGTTATAGTGGCAGATGGTAATTCAATCTTGACGTAGACTAAGTGTAGGAACTTTAAGTGGTTGATGCAGGGGCATAATTTTGAATATGAATTTAATGTGATAAGATTAGGAGGTTATGAAATGGTCTTAGGGTTTGATTGGATTAAAACCATTAGCCCTTTATTCTTTGATTTTGCTCAATTGACTGTGTCGTTTGAAAGGGACGGCCAGTAGGTTCAGCTACAGGGAATTAAGGAGCAGGGACGTCTGCAACTGATGAGTGGAAAGCAATTGCAAGGTTTGCTTAAGAAAGGGAGTTATCACTGGATTAGGTAACTTCATTCTATCTGTGTTACTTCTGAAGAATAGGAGGTGAATTCTAATCTATTTATTGATTCATTTTTACTGAAGTATCCAGATTTATTTGAACAACCAAGCACATTACCACCAAGGAGAGCATTAGATCATGCTATTCCATTGAAGGGTGGGTTAGATCCTGTGAGCCTTAGGCCTTACAAATACCCTCAGTCACGAAAGAGTGAGATTGAACGGCAAGTTAATGAGTTATTCAAGACAAAGTTCATCAGACATAGTCACAGTCCATTTGCTTCTCCAGTTATTTTGGTTAAAGAAAAGGATGGTACCTCTCGAACGTGTACAGATTATTGCCAATTGAACTCCCTCACTATCGAGGATAAGTTCCCTATCCCTATCATTGATGATTTGTTGGATAAGCTATATGGATCTAAGTACTTTTCCAAGCTGGATCTTCGGCAGGGCTATTATCAAATTCGAGTTCAAGAACATGATGTACACAAGACTGCTTTTAGAACACATCATGGACATTATGAGTTCATGGTGATGCCTTTTGGGCTCTCCAATGCCCCAACTACATTTCAAGCTTTGATGAACTTGGTGTTCAAGGCCTTCTTAAGAAAGTTTGTTCTAGTATTCTTTGACGATATACTGGTTTATTGTCCTTCCTTAGAGACTCATTTGGATCATTTAGAGCTGGTATTCTAGACCATTAGGGAGAATAAACTCTACGCCAAACTTTCTAAATGTTCTTTTGCCCAAACGCAAGTGAAGTATCTTGGTCATTTGGTCTCAGAGAATGGTGTCGCTACTTATCCCAGCAAGGTTTAGGTGATGAGGGAATGGCATGTTCCGAAAACTCTTAAGCAACTGCAGGGATTCCTTGGATTAACAGTGTATTACCGAAAGTTCATTGTTGGTTATGGGGTAATTGCAAAGCCTTTAACAGATTTGCTCCAGAAAGATGCTTTCCATTAAAATGAATTGGCTGAGGAAGCATTTGAACGATTAAAGTAGCCATGTCTTCTGCTTCAATATTTGTTATGCCTGATTTCTCCTTGCCCTTTGTGTTGGAAACCGATGCTTGCAGCAAAGGAATTGGTGTAGTGTTATCTCAAAATGGAAGGCCATTGGCCTATCCAAGTCACGCTTTGAGTTACAAGAATCAAGCATTATCCATATATGAAAAGGAGTATGTTGCAATCCTAATGGCAGTACAAAAATGGATGCATTATTTGGAGGGACATCATTTCACAATCAAAACAGATCACCAAAGCCTTAAATATTTACTTGAGCAAAAGATCAGTACGAGGGTTCAAAGAAAGGGCCTTATGAAGATGTTGGGCTTACATTACACTATTGAATATCGAAAAGGAAGGACAACCAAGCAGCAGATGCTCTCTCAAGGAGGTTAGAAGATTCTGAAGTTATTAATTGTGCTGCAGTATCAGAAGTTGTTCCAACTTGGATAACGATGTGGCCAAATCATATGAAGGCGATACATTTGCTCAAGTGTGTATTGCAGCTCATTATGTTTTGGGAGCTGTGAGTTCTAATTCTGAAATTTCTGTTGTCAGCGGCATTATAAGGATTAGAGGAAATATTTATGTGGGTGATGGTTCAAAATCAAGAAAGCAAATTATGTTGGCGTCTCATAGTTTAGCTTGGGGTGGACATTCTGGAATCGAAGGCAATTTTCAAAGGTTGAAGCAATACTTTCATTGGATTGGTATGAAGAAGGAGGTTCAGGTACTAGTTCAACAAAATGAGGTTTGTTAGAGAACAAGAAGTGAGCATGTGCCATACCAAGGCTTGCTTCAACCCTTGCCAATTCTAGAGAGAGCTTGGTAGCATATCAGTATGGATTTTATTGAAGGCCTGCCTAGATCTGAGGGAAAGGAGGTTATTTGGTTTTGGTTAATCATTGCACGAAGTTTAGTCATTTTTTGGCTCTTAATCATCCCATTACTGTAGAAAGATTTGCAAGGCTCTTCCTAGATCAGATTTATAAGCTTCTTGGATTACCCCAATCCATCGTTTTTGATTGAGACAAGTTATTCATTAGCAACTTTTGGTTGCATTGATGGGATCTACATTGGCTCTAAGTTCTTCATACCAACCATAGTAAGATGGTCAAACTGAAGAGTAAACCAATGCCTTAAGCAATACTTGACGAGTATGACATTTAGTCATCCAAGGAACTGGAATAGATGGTTGTCCCTTGTGGAATTCAAATATAACACACATTTCCATTCAGCATTAAGAGTTACACCATTCATAGCTCTGTATGGGTACAATCCACTGTTACGCTTCAAGATCAAACTTGAAGTTAACCTTATGGAAGAAGAGATTAAGATGAGAGAAGAAGAGAAAAGAGATGAGAGATTAGGGAGAGAATTAAATGAGACAGAGAAAAGATATTAAAAGATATTTTGTATTTGAATGAATGAGGAATACACTTGAAACATAGCTACTAATACTAAATCTAGATACATTGGACCAAGACTAATCTAACAGACTTACTTACAGTAGCAGCCGCCATAATTGACTCGATCTAATCTTGCCTTTACAAGAAACTGACTTAACTAACAACATTTGAACTCTGGCGCCAAAAGCCTTGAAGGCCCTATGTTAAGAATTACAACAAAATGCAGCATTGTTACATAAAAGAAACTAACAATGATCCTAACAGCAAGCAGTAAGTGTGAAATATGGTTCATAACAATCCCCTCTCCTTGAAAACATTCTTAACTCAAGAATGAAAGGTGAACAATTGACTTCTCATGAATTGCAACTCTTCCCATGAGGCATCATCTTGCTCGAGATTAGTCCAGTGCACCAAGATCGCCTTGATTGATCTTCTAGAAGTGTGCTGCAACCTGGAATCCAAGATGGCAGCTAGGGCTAGCGGCAAATCACTATTGGAACCCGTTTCTGGAGGCTGAACTAAACTTGCCTTGCCTTTCTTCACCTGCTTCTTCAAAACAGAAACATGAAACACCAGGTGAATGTAAGAGTCAGGAGGCAATTCCATCTTATAGTCCACTTTCCCAATCTTCTCAATGATCTTGTAAGGCCCAAAGTATCTAGCACATAGCTTGACATTCCTTCTAACCGCCACTGGAGCTTGTCTATAGGGCTGAAGCTTCAAATAAACCATGCCTCCTACTTCAAATGATTTATCCACATGCTTCTTATCAACATAATACTTCGTCCTTGCTTGAGCTTGATGAAGATTATCCTTCAGAAGTTGCACCAATTGTCTTCTTTGCTGCATCATATCAGCCACTTTAAGGACTGATATCACTAACTTTTGCAACACCAAGGGTGAAGGAGGATCATAACTATATAAAGCCTTGAAAGGAGTAGTTTCTACATAAGTATGAGCGTGTGTATTGTACCAGCATTCTGCTAAAGACAACCAACTTCCCCAAACCTTTGAATGACTGAAAACCATGCTTCGAAGATAGTGTTCTAGGCACTGATTTACTCTTTCCATTTGGGCATCAGTCTGAGGATGGTATGAGGAACTCAAAGCAAAGGTTGTGCCCATGAGGATGAATAATTCTCTCCAAAAATGACTGGTGAAGAGCTTGTCCTGATCAGAAACTATGGATTATGGTAATCCTTTAAGCTTATAGATATTGTCAAGGAACACGCTTGCAAGTTTCTCTACTGTCGCTGGTCTTGCCAATGCAACAAAGTGGCTGAATTTTGTAAATCGATCCACTACTACCTAAATAACTTCCTTGGCCTCAGATTTGTGCAAGCCCTTAATAAAGTCCATGCTTATGTGCTGCCAAGCACCATCAGGAATATCTAAAGGTTGGAGAAGACCCTGATATCTGTGATCTTCAAACTTGGTTTGCTGATAAGTCTCACAAGTTTGCACAAATTCCTTAGCATCTTTCTTCATTCCAGTCCAATTGAAATATGACTTGAATCTCTGATATGTCCCTTCAATGCCAGAATAGCCTCCCCAAGCTGAATCATGGGAAGCACTAATGATTTGTTGTCTTAAATCAGTAGAAGATCCAATGTACAATTTCCCCTTTAATCTGATAATTCCCTTGACAACAGATACTTCAGCATTAGGAACAATATTGTTGGATCTATTGATGGTAAAGGCAGTAATACAGTCTTATGCAAAGTCGTCATTCTCATAGGACTTGTATACTTCCTCAACCCAGGCTGGAAGAATCACTGATACAGCTCCACAATAACCTTGCTCAGCTTCTTCAAATCTTCGAGACACCGCATCTACTGCTTGAGGCTCTTTCCCCTTCTTATGCTCAATTGCATAATCAAGTCCAAGCATCTTCATCAAGCCTTTCTTCTGAATCCTAGTAACAATCTTCTGTTCAAGCAGGAGGTTCAAGCTTTGATGATCTGTTCTAATGATAAAATGATGGCCTTCCAAACAATGCCTCCACTTCTTAGCTGCTAGAAAGATTGCAAGACACTCCTTCTCATATGTGGACAACTCTTTATGTTTAGGACTTAAAGCTTGGCTAAGGTGAGCTATTAGCCTTCCCTTTTGAGACAACATAGCCCCAATGGCACTTCCACAAGCATTTGTTTCTAACAAAAACTCTTCATCAAAGTCTGGCATTGCCAAAACAGGAGCTGCACACATGGCTGGTTTCAAGGCTTCAAAAGCATCTTGAGCCCTGTCTGACCATTTGAAAGCATCCTTCTTCAAAAGATTAGTTAGAGGCTTCGCAATTGTGCCATAACCAGCTATAAACTTTCTGTAATAACCGGTCAATCCCAAGAATCCTCTCAACTGCTTCAATATAACAGGAATTGGCCACTCCCACATTTCCTGCACTTTAGAAGGGTCTGTAGAAACACCTCCATGGGAAATCACATGTCATAAGTACTCTCTTTATGGTTGAGCCTAAGTGCACTTAGTCAATTTGGCATAAAGCTTGTAATTGTGCATCATAAAGAACACTTCTCTCAGGTGTCCCAAATGTTCCTCCAAGGTTGGGCTGTAAATCAAGACGTCATCAAAGAACACCAACGCAAATCTCCTTAAGAACTACTTGAGGACATCATTCATCACTGCCTGAAAAGTAGCTGGAGCATTAGTTAATCCAAAAGGCATAACAATGAACTCAAAGTGCCCATGAAAGGCAGTCTTATAAATGTCTTGCTCCTTCACCTTGATTTGTTGATAGCCCTGCCTCAAGTCCATCTTAGAGAAGAAATGTGCACCATGTAGCTCAACTAGAAGATAATCAATAACAGGAATAGGAGATTTCTCCTTATCTATAAGTGAGTTAAGCTGTCTGTAGTTAATGCACATCCGAGTCGTGCCATCTTTCTTCTTAACCAAGATAATAGGAGAAGCAAAAGGACTGTGGCTTTGTCGAATGAAGCAACTCTTGAGTCATTTGTTATGATCCGAGCTTGGGAAGTATCTAGGGGATTAGGTTGTTGTTCTGCTTTGATGCTGCGTTGCCATTCTGTTGCTGATCTGTATGACCGTGTGCTGCTGCTGCTGGTTGTTTGCTGTTATTTCTGTTTTGAAGCCAATAATGAGTTCAAATGTTAGTTAGATATTTCTAGATATTTTCTATTTTGAGTCGGTTAGTGATTTAGGCTAGGTTCAATGTATTAGCTTGTATTAGTTTGCCTATAAGTGGTGATCTCATGTAATAATCTGAGGCATTCAATGAAATACATGAAAACTATCTCAATTTGAGATTTAAACTTCTCTTTCTCATCTCCTTTCCCTTCTTATTTCATCTAAATCTAAACATTCTCTACTTTCTCATCTAAATTTCTTTCTTTCTCATCTCATACTCTCAATCTATCCCTATTTTACTTAGCTTAAGTTTGTGATTCAATCACGAACGTAACAATTGGTATCAGAGCCTCGTTTGGCTTCCACTCAAGTGTGTAAAACCAAAAAAAAAATTTCAGTGCAAAAACAAAAAAAAAAAAAAAGAAAATCGTATTCAGAATTGAATTTAATTCAATTTAAGGAGATCAAATTAAGAATTCTTGATTTCAGATTCGATCTCAAAATTTTAGGGAAAAAAAAAGTTGCAGTGAGTTCAATTGTGAGAAATCTGCTGCGTTGATTTTGTTTTGCAGAATTAGATCAGATTCTAGCTCGAACTCAATTTGATTAGTCACAAATTTGATCTAGAAATTCAGAAAATTATTGATCATATTCAGATTTCAGCAAAATCAGAACATCAGTGTAATCAATCAGCATTTATCAATTCTGACTGTAAAGTTCAAGAATGGATTCCAGTGCTATGGTGTGTTCTGAAGGAGTGATTACTAGGGCTGCAGCTACTCGTGCAGCAACAAATCCATCCTATGCTGATGTTGTTAGTGGAAATGCAGAGAATGAACCGCAATCTAGCAATGGCGGCTTAAGCTACTTCCTAACGCATACATTCACCCAGTTTTTCATGTTTCCTTGCTTAAGAAACAAGAAAAAAAAGGATGTAAAGCTCAAAGTCACCCCGAGAAGTTGGATCCAATGGGGCTTTAGTGTTGCAACCAGCTGCTATTTGTGACTCTAGAGAGATCAAGGCCGGCAACAGAAAGATTAAAGAAGTGCTAGTTCAGTGGAAGAATTTGGACAAAGAGTTTGTACTTGGGAAGAATTGGCTTTCATGAAGCGCCAATTCCTAAATTTCTCTTCTTGAGGTCAAGAAGCTTCTTAAGTGGAGGGGATTGTTCTGATTTTTCCTGTTTTAAGTTTTGTAATCCATGTATTGAATTGTTTGGAGTCTTGTATTGCTTTGGAAGGTTGGTAGTTCAAATGTCGATTGTTCCTTTTGGCACCAAAGTTGGTTATATAGCTGAAATGTTCCTAGTTTGGCAGCTAAGGCTTAGTTAGAAATATTTTTGATTCATTGTATCTAGATTCTCCTATAAGAGGATCAATCCTTGTAAGTCTTGATTCATTCAATGAAAAGTACTTTAATTCTTGAGATATTTTTCTCGCTCTTCTCATCTCTTCTCTAACTCTCACCTAACCTCAATTCTCTTCTCACCTAAATTCTCTCTTCACATGTTAACTTCAATTTCACACGTTGAAGCTTAATAGATTACTAATGATCAAACAATGGTACCATACCTTTTGATCTTCATGTAAATGAATTACAGCTAATTCTACCTTTTGAGAATCAGGAATACCATAGAAACAAAAATACCTCTCACATCTTCTAATCAAGATTGAAGTTGCACTCCATTGAATGCCTCTATCTCCACTTTAGGCTGTTGAAACCCCATGTTCTTGACAAGGTGCATTCCCTCTTCAGTTGGCTTAGGAAATAAAGGATCATGTGGTCTCCCATGTGGATTCATTGTTGTAAGAATTCCTGCTCCACTAGACTCTAATTGCTTATTGATCTAATCTTGCACTCCAGCTAATTGCTGCTAAATCTGTTCTTGTGACTGATGCATATTACCCACAGCGATCGCCAAGTCTTGAAATTGCTATTGCAATTAGGACAATTGTTCAACCCGTTTCGAACATGCAGTTGAATCACCATCCATTAAGGCTTGCTTCTTTCCCTTGGCCAGCCTAAGCGATTGCAATATCACAAGCTCTGATACCAATTGTTATGATATCATAACATAAGAGAATAGAGTATGGAATGAGGAAGAAGATAGAATTGAGATGGGAAGGAGAAGATATTTTCCATTTCATTGAATGAGTATTACAAGAATGGACCAAGGCTACTTATACCTTCAATTACAAGAGGCAGCAGCAAATGCAAAATATCTAACTAACACTAACCAATCTTCCCGCCAAAAACAAGTATATGGCTAACACAAGGACTAATGAAATGAATTATAACTAATGAATACAATTCACAACATATTGGGTCCTCATCTTCCTTAAGAGTTGCAAGATAGGTGGGCTACTTCTTTTGCAACCCTTTTGCAAACTGCATCATTGAGAGTGCCTTCCCCACACTCTCTAGTTCCCGTCTCAAAGGCACCATGCATGCCTTTGGCATCATGATGCATAGAGTATCAAGGTAAGGTAGAGGCATTACATGTACCTGTCCAAGAACTCCATAACCAAGACAAATTTGAAGTCATCCATGGGCACCACGGAGAGGTTGATCCTCCCCCTCCAATCTCCAACCTGTATGTCAACATCCCAAGTCGTGCCAAGCACAGGCTTAGCAGTGGCATTAACAGTCTTCAACCATCCCCCATTTTTGACAACACTGAAGGCTTGTCTCCGTGCCTCCTTCTCGGAGACAAAATTATGGGTGGCACCCGTATCCATGAGTGCACGTGCATCGAGGCCATTCACCTGCAAGACCTCATACATCAACCCCTTTGACGGAGCCTTAAGAGTTGAGGCTGCGTTTAATAGTTGGAGGGAACCAATCTGGGTTGCCTCCGATGCTTTAGCTCTATCTTTGTCCATCTTCAAAATGAGGGCATTGAGTGCCTTTCTTTTGGGGTAATCACAGGCCATTTGCAGTCCCTCACTCTTTTAGAAGGGACGCGGCTTATCCTTCTGCTTCTCTTCCCCATAGTTTCCTTTGTCACCCTTTTTTTCTTTCTGCATAAGAGTCTCCCTCCGGTATTCCACCAGTCACTCAGCTACAGTGATTGTGGCGGATAAGTCAGGAACATCTCAACACTGCAATTCCAGCTTGGCCCACGGTTGGAGCCCATCGAAGAAGAACTTCTTGTCTCTCTCAAAAAGGTCAGGGATCTTATAGACAAGCTTCATAAACTCATCAACTTACTCCCGAATCGAACCCGTATGCTTCAAGCTTCTCAACCGGGCCCAAGCTTCATTTTCCGCATTGAATAGAATAGGGAACGGACCTCTTGTTTAAAGTCTTACTAGGTATCCACAACAATGGTCCCCCAAGCAATGTCTTCTCTATTTTGCTTCCACTATAGGCAAGCTGAATCGATCAAGAAGATTACCCCGGAGATGATATGCTGCGCGTCACTACGCAGGCCAAGATGATTAAAGTACAACTTCATGCCGCACAAGAACCCATTGAGGTTTTAGCATCCCAGCATCCATTACAGGATTTGGGACAAGGGACATCTATCTTCACAAGCTCAGGTGCTGCGCCAGGTTAATTGGCAACAGCAGCCTTATGTAGGGAAAAATCCTCCTCATGTGCCCTCAATTTGGCTTCAAGCGCAGCAACTCTATTGTTTACACCTTTGAGTTCCTCTATAACGAGCCACCAATGCATAGAAAAGTGCATCCAACTCTTAGCAAGTGAGTGGTGGAGTTTAGCGCCTCTAGTGTGTCTCCTCGAATATCATCCTGTCCTTCTTCCCAAGGTGGGGGTTGGACCCTGGCAACAAGAATGTCGAGTTGCCTGGACAACTCTACCACAACCACTTCCACCCTATTTATATGCTCAGCAAGGTCCTTATTGGACCTCTTTCCCTTCCCCGCAACATGTGCTTCCACTTTTATTAATGTGGACTCCACCATGCTTACAAGCCTCAACCCGACCCAAACATAAGAGCACCATAACAAATGCGCCACACTCAGGACTTAATGTGCACCACGAGCGCACCCCAGCGCACCACCAATGCACACCCAGACTCCCACGCGCAGCACTTGGCGACACTGCGATAGTACCAATGCCACAGCAAGGTCACAAAGCACACCACATGCATTGCTAGAAGCAACCCTTGCACTATAAAAGAGGACACCTGCGCAACCCAACGCAAGCAACCCACACACCTGCACACACCAAGAGCAAGCTAGCGCCTCCAAAAACCCGAAACTGCGCAACGAAAGGGACAAGGAGTGTGCAACTCGAAAATACAAATGCACAGCCTTGTGCATCTATGCAGGAACGCTGTTTTGATACCAGCTATCACATGCTGGCCTTTAAAGAACCAACTTGCTCGGCCTTAGCTACTCGTGACACCAAAACGGGCGCTAAGTCAGCCTTTCGATACCTTGTGCCTACTTTGAGGACAAGAGACTTAGTGGTGATTATGGAGTGTTTGGGAATGAGGAAAAAGAGAGAATAATGGGGAAAGAATGCTTTTATTACAAGAAGAAGGCTTTACAAGTGAATAAGGAAATCGGAGGTTTGGTGATTAGATGCCAAATGTGTTATGGTTCAAGATTACTCTTGGACCATAACATAGGATAGGTGAAGAATTAGAGTAGAGATGAGAAGAGAATTAGATATTCAAGATGAGAATTAGAGAATATAGATGAGAAATAGAGAGAATTAGAGTTGAGAAGAGAAGATAGAAATCATTATCAATCATCAATGCCTAATTACAATGCAAGGCATGCTACTTATACTCCTCTTAGTTACAATGAAAATATCTAGCAAACACTTCACCTAGACACATCAACAACTACCACCTAACCTTCCTTCCAATGCTAAACCGACAATCCTTCTCTTCCACCTATTGATCATGACTAATGAACTTATCAGGCTATTCTAATGACTTAAACTACTCTTTTACAACCATGATTACACTCTTGACTTATAAGAATCTAAGGAGAGCATTGACCCATGAAGACCTGCTGTTGCCAAAGAACTTGGTCAAGATGAGCTGAGATTTTATAGTGTTCTTAATGCTGTTGAGTTTGTTGCATGCTTCTGCCCACAATGCTTGCATCTGATTTTGTAGAGTATACATCAGGAGGTCTACCACTGTCATACCAAATTAGCCAATCTCTAGTGTAGCCCAACATCATCCACTTGTAAGTGAAACACACTGATGGCTAAGAGTATTGTAGCTGTAACCCCAAAACCGCAGCTCTCTGTATACCAGCCTGCACCTTCCAACATGCACCTTCCCTTGTCCTCTTAACATCTATACATGCTGCTGCCCCTTATTCCAACGAATTAACCTAAGAATTAACATCAGTTTCCTTGGAGATTGCTCTCTACATACCAGAATTGGCTTTAGATTTCAAAAGCATCTCAATTTACTTGGTTCCAACTTCTTGGTCCTCAAAATTAGGTTGACCTTCAACCCTTGATTGTAATGCTGATGTCTCCAAATGTCATATCTTTGAGTGGTGCTAACTCAATATATCTAAATCTAATACCAGAGCCTTTCCTTGCAGCCTATGTAAATCTGCTACTTTATACTGAATTGAGGTTGTATTTGCTACAATTAACTTCCAAAGTGCAGTTGGTACCAAGACTTCAGGAGGAAAGAGGGGTAAAACCAATTGAACCTCATTGATTCCCTCTGATTCAGTCTTGAGAAACTGCTTAAATTCCCCTACTTGTTGCCACATAGCTCACCCAAACTTTCCTTGGTCACTATACTCATTCCATCTTGCATTCGCTTGTATACTACCGTTAGACCAGCTATTTGTTCTTCAATTCTAAGCTTAAGCTGTTGTTTCCACTGAACACTTGGATGTACAGAAGCTTGATGTTATAAACCGAGATATTTTACCTTAGTTTTGGTTTCTTCGTTTCTAAATAAGAGTTAAAGGTTGTAAGTTTTGTTGTTGGGCTTAGGCCCAAAGTGAGTTAGTTATATTCTAGCCTTACTTTCATACTTAGTAGCTATTAAAGCAAGAAGTGTAAGTTGGGTGCCAGCATGGAAGAAATGCAAACACACATATCTCATTGAGATATTTTCTTTTCTCTCATCTTAATTTCTTCTCTAATTCTCATCCCCATGCCCTTCTTTCTCATCTTAATTCTATTCTATCACTTGGCTAAGCTCAAAATCTTCTTGAAGCTTAACAATTGGTATTAGAGCCAGTTGCTATCATTGGTTGAATCCGATCATTGAATTAAGCATTCATCAATGGCCGGACGTGTAGCCACAAGAGTTGGAGCAGCAAATGCAGCAGCTGCTGCAACAATCGCTGCTAATGTGGATCCAAATGTGTCTTATGCAGCAGTTGCAGAGGGAGCAACTACTTCAAATCTGGAGGATCTCACTATCTGTCAATTTAGAGAGGAAATGAAAGAAAACGCTAAAAACACAAAGGGACTAGATGTTTGCTCAAGTGAAGGTAATGCAATTGGAGCATGATTAGAAGCTATCTAATGAAATGCAGCAACAGAGCAGGAGGTTTGATGATCAAATTGCTGGTCTTCAGGCTCAAATCACCAGACAGGAGGCATCATCTAGTGCTAGAATTCTATTGCTCGCTAGTCAATTGGGCCAACCTCCAAGAGGGGAACCACCCCTCATTCCCAGTGTGGCGGTTAGGCCACAGGATTGACCTCCAGAACAAGGTCATGTTCTTGGTGCTAGCATATCAGTGGGACAGGACGATTAACCAACAGATCAGCCACAACCTCAGAATTCTGTGAACAATGATAATTCATCTGGCAGTAAGCCATTGGTTTTAGACAACCATGGATCCAATTAGAGCCCTTTGAAGGGAAGCAACCACACTCCTGGCTAAGGAGATGTGAACGCTATTTTCATTTCTACCACATTGCTGATGATCAAAGAATAGTGCTGGCTTCAATGTACCTCCATGGTGACCACGAGGTCTGGCTTTATAGTCTCTTGAAAAGCAACCCTTCATTATCCTGGGATGAATTTGGGATGGAATTGTGCGAGAGATATGGAGATGTGGATTCTAGTGATATAGTTGATAATTTTAATAAAGTAGTCCAAGTCGCTTCTGTGAAAGAGTATATGGTCAGATTTGAGAACCTTAGAGCAAGCATGATAGTTGCATACCCACAAGCTACTGAGCCTTATTATGTGTCTAGTTTCATCAGTGGCCTAAAGCCAAAGATTAAAAACTTGGTGAAGGCTGTTGGTCCTCGAACCTTGTCTAAAGCTTATGCCAAAGCTAAGTTGTTTGAGGCTACAATTTTAGCTACAAGTGAAGGATCGAGGAACAAGCCTAGTGGAACTTCTTCGCAACTGAAAAACAGTGGGAAAATGAGGTATGGTTGTTTTGATGACAAGAAGGACAAGAGGTTGTGCTTTAAATGCAGCCAACCTTACTTCTTTGGACATAAGTGTAATGCTAAGTACCTTATGTCCGCAAGAGGAGCAGTAGCTAATGAAGAATCTGACAGTGAAGAGGCTAGTACTGAAGTGGACAGCGCAGAGGAGGTCTTAGAAGATGAAGTGGAAATTTCAATGAAAGCGTTAACAGGTAGTGGAGCTCACAATACCATAAGGATCACGGGGCAAGTTGGCAAGAAATCTATTATGATTCTGATTGATAGTGGTAGTACTCACAGTTTCTTTGATCCTAAGGTAGTAAGAAAGATGGGACATGAAATCATCAAAACTCATCCTTGACCCGTAACCGTAGCTGATGGCAACTCCATTCTCACTCAAACTAAGTGTCGGAGCTTCAATTGGACTATGTAGAGCCATAAGTTCACATATGATTTTAGAATCCTCCCCTTAGGAGGGTGTGATATGGTCCTTGGGGTGGATTGAATGAGGACTTTCAGTCTGGTGGTCTTTGATTTTGCTCAATTGATGGTTTCCTTTGATATGCGTGGCTCAACAGTTAAGCTACAATGTATGGCAGATCAGGGCCAGATTCAACTATTGAGTGGCAAGGGGTTAAGTGATGGGATCAAGAAGAAGGCATACAATTGGGTTGGGAAATTATTTGCCATCTCTTCTTCTGAAGTGCAGAACCAGGTTCCCCCAGATGTGCACGATTTCATTGATGGATTCAAGGACTTGTTTAAAGTTCCAACAGCTTTACCTCCTAAGAGGAAATTGGACCACGCAATTCCCCTAAAGATGAATTCAGAACCTGTGAAACTCCGGCCTTATAGGTGTCCTCATTCACAGAGGACTGAGATAGAAAGACAAGTGGAAGAGTTACTCAAGTCATGTCTCATCCATCCTAGTCACAGTCCATTTGCATCTCCTGTCATCTCAGTGAAGAAGAAGGATGGGTCTGCTAGAATGTGTATTGACTACAGACAGCTGAATTCCATGACCATTAAAGACAAGTTTCCAATTCCCATTATTGATGACCTTCTTGATGAGCTGAGGGGAGCATGTTTCTTTTCCAAGTTAGATTTTAGATAGGGGTACCATCATATCAGAGTTTTGGAGCAGGACATTTACAAGACAGCCTTTAGGACTCATCATGGACATTATGAGTTCGTAGTCATGCCTTTTGGTTTGATAAATGCTCTAGCCACCTTCAAAGCAATCATGAATGAAGTTTTTAAACCACTGCTGAGGAAATTTGTTCTGGTATTTTTCGATGACATACTCATCTACAGCTCTTCACTGGAAGACCACGTGAGTCACTTGAGGGAGGTGTTCTTGCTGATGAGAAGCCACAAGCTGTATGCCAAGTTATCAAAGTGTTCATTTGCTCAGCCTCAAATTGAGTATCTAGGACATGTCATCTCTCAAAATGAGGTTGCTACTAACCCTTCCAAAGTACTGGCTATGAGGGAATGGCCAATTCCAATTACCTTGAGGTAGTTAAGGGGATTCTTAGGTTTAACAGGCTACTACAGGAAATTTATAGCTGGTTATGGATCCATTGCCAAGCCACTGACAGATCTCATAAAAAAGAATGCCTTCCCATGGTCTACCAAGGCTCAGAGTGCCTTTGAAGCATTGAAGGCAGCCATGTGTTCAGCCCCTGTACTAGCCATGCCCACCTTTGATGAGGAGTTCGTCTTGGAAATAGATGCTAGTGGGAGTGGCATTGGAGCTGTTTTGTCACAAGGAGGAAGGCCAATTGCGTATCTCAGTCAGTCTCTTAGTGCAAAGCATCAGGAGTTATCAACATATGAGAAGGAATACCTAGCAATTCTGCTAGCCGTGGACAAGTGGAGACATTACTTGGAGGGCCATCGATTCATCATAAGAACAGATCACCAAAGTTTGAAATACCTGCTGGAGAAAAAGATCATCACTATGATACATAAGAAGGGGTTGATGAGGATGCTTGGACTGACTTATGCTAAAGAATACAAGAAAGGAAAGGAGAATCAGGCAGCAGATGCTCTATCTAGAAGATTAGAGGAAGCTGAACATGGATTTTGTGGGGCTGTGTCCATCATATTACCAGCTTGGATGGAAGAAGTACATAAGTCCTATGAAGATGACAAATTTGCACAAGAATGTATCACTACTTTCTCCATTAAAGGACAAGGCAATGAGGCTGCCAGTTCAGATGTTTCAGTTGTTCAAGGCATCATCCGGCTACACGGAAAGCTCTATATTGGGACCTCGTCTAAACTGAGGCAACAGATCATAGCTGCAAACCATGATACTGCGCGGGGAGGTCATTCTGGGGTTAAAGGCGCCTACCAAAGACTGAAAGCATACTTTAGCTGGAATGGAATGAAGAAGGAGGTGAAAGAGATAGTGCAAAGCTGTGAGATTTGTCAGCAAACCAAGCTGGGGCATCATAAATATCAGGGCCTCCTACAGCCCCTACCCATTTCTGAAGGATCTTGGCAACATATCAGCATGGATTTCATAGAAGGCTTGCCAAAGTCTGAAGGGAAAGAGGTAATTTAGGTAGTTGTGGACAGATTTACTAAGTTCAGTCACTTCCTTGCACTAGCCAGACCAATTACAGCAGAGAAGCTAGCTAGACTCTTCCTCGACAACATATACAAGCTTCATGGTTTGCCACAAACCATAGTCTCTAATCGTGACAAGCTATTCACTAGCCACTTCTGGTGAGAGTTGTTCAGCCTCTTGGGCACTACCTTGGCTCTATGTTCATCATACCATCCACAAACCGATGGGCAAACCGAGAGAGTTAATTAGTGTTTGGAGCAGTATTTAAGGAGTATGGTGTTCTGTCATCCTAAGTATTGGGGTAGATGGTTGCCATTAGAGGAGTATTGGTACTATACTCACTTCCACACTTCTATTGGCACCACCCCCTTTCTGGCTCTCTATGGTTATGCACCACCCTCTCCTATGATGATGCAAAAATTTGTATCTGCAACACCTGAAGTTGGTGACTTACTGCAGCAGAGGAGACAATTGTTGCAGCTCCTCAAGGACAACCTTCACCTAGCTCAGGTAAGAATGAAACACTATGCCAACAAGAAGCATGTAGATAAGACCTTTGAAGTGGGAGATATGGTCTACAGAGTGGCTGAATGTGAAGTTGTTATGCTCGTGATTGATTCATGAGCGTAAGCTAAGTAAATTTGGATAGATTGAAAGTATCAGATGAGAAAGAAGGGAATTGAGATGAGAAATTAGAGAATTAGGGATGAGAAATAGAGAGAGCTAGATGAGAGAGAAGTTTAATCTCAAAGAGATATTTGTTGTTAATTTCATTGGATGCCTCTGAATTATTACACCACTACTACTTATAGGCAAACTTGAGCAAGCAAGTACATTGAATCAAGACCAGCAACTAACCGACTTCAGCTAGGAAAATATCTAGCTCACTAAAAAATCTAACCAACTATATCTAAAATATCTTGGTGCCAAGACAACTAACATTTGAACAGCTAGGCGACACACCCCCAACCGAACACACGCTTACTGCAGGTTACTTACAACGCAAGAGATAAATGCAACTTATTACATCAGGAACTAGAGCTTAACCCAGGACTAATACAACTAAAGCTAACTAACAATAGCAACCACAAGACAAAAATTTTAGCAGAACACAAAGCAGCAACAGCAACAGAACTAACTGCAGCTCAATCCTTGAATTCTTGAATCATAACATTCCCTTCCCCTTGAGAACATTCTTGTCCTCAAGAATGGAAATTAGTGATCGTCCATGCCCTGCAATGTAACTCTAGATCCGTGACATTCAAAAGACACAACGCGCTTAACATAATCGAAAGATACCGGGTTAAACCCATTCATCCAATCAACTCCAAGCACCATATCGCATCCACCCAAAGGAAGGACTCTAAAATTGTGTGTGAACTGATGTTCATGCATAGACCACTGAAAGGCTTGGCATTTGTCTTGAGTAAGGATAGAGTTTCCATCCGCCACGGTCACTGCCAAGGGATTAGTCTTGATCACCTCATGTCCCACCTTCTTCACTAATTTTGGATCAATAACATTGTGAGTGCTTCCACTGTTTATCAGGATGACAACCGTTCTCGTGCCTGCTTTCCCTTTGATCCTGATCGTCTTATGCATTCGTTGCCCTGTCAAAGCCGTTAAGGAAATCTCCATTTCATCCTCAATGAAAATTTCTTGGTCGGAGTCCTCATACTCAACATCAGTCCAATCACCATCGGACTACCCTTCAATGTCAATTCCTCTAACCGCCATGAGAAATTTGGGATTACATTTATGGCCTATTTCATAAGGTTGACGACACTTGAAACAGAGTCTTTGAGGCCTCTTCTCAAAAGCATTCTTATCAAAGGGAAGGTTCACTTTGGTTTCATCTCCTCCTTTGTGATGTTGTTGCGAGCTTTCTTCTCGATGTTTGGGCCCCTCATTGGTTGATAGAAATTTAGCCTCAAACAGTCTCGCCTTTGCATACACTTGTGATAAAGAAGTAGGACCAATTTCCTTCACCATATTCTTGATTTTAGGCTTTAATCCACTGATAAAACTCGAGATATAAAAGGACTTCTGAGCTTGAAGAGTGACAGTTATCATACTTGCTCTGAGATTCTCAAACCTTGTCATGTACTCCTTCACGGTTGTAACTTGAGTCAACTTGTTGAAGTTATCAACTATATCACTCAAGTCATGATCACCATAGCATTCACAAAACTCAATCATAAACTCAGCCCCAAGTAAGTGTGGAATTGCTCTTCAATAGACTATAGAGCAAAACTTCATGATCTCCTTGAAGGTAAACCACAGCTAATTCCACCTTTTGGTTCATCGGGAATGGAATAAAAGTGG
This sequence comes from Simmondsia chinensis, assembly GCA_018398585.1. Taxonomy (NCBI): domain Eukaryota; kingdom Viridiplantae; phylum Streptophyta; class Magnoliopsida; order Caryophyllales; family Simmondsiaceae; genus Simmondsia; species Simmondsia chinensis. Next base: position 15,568,018 of record JAGTTD010000004.1, read on the forward strand.
AAGTAACGTTCACATCTTCTTAACCAAGAGTGTGGTTGCTTCCCATCAAAATTTTCAAGTTGAACTCTCGGTTGTCTAAAGCCATTGCTTCTATTTCCACAAGTGACTTCATTGCTACGGTTAGAACCAAATTCAAAGGAATTCTGTCCATGAAAATACTCCTGAACAGTTTCAGGTGGTTGAACAATGTGTCCGGCATTCAAGCAAACAGGTCGCGTGCGGGTTGGATCATGAGATGGATCAAAGTGTCCTGAATTTTCATGTCTGGATCTGATCTGTTCAGCAGAATTAGGTGGACGATCTGAAACATTAGGAGGATGATCTTTCTGACCAAAATTCATGCTCACAGATCGAATTTGCTCCTGATCAATTGCTTGTTCTTGCGGACTACCAGATATTGCAGCATCTGGAACCTAATTTCAGGGTCTGTCATCTGATTGGAGATGAACTTGAGGTCTAGCATTTACATTATCAACTTGAGGTACAACTTGTGGATGAGCACCAACATTTGGTACTTGTGTTTGAAGCAAACCTGAGGCCCTCATTAACTGACTTGTAGGCAACAAACCACCAACACTTGCACCTGCATTCTATTTTTGTACCTGATTTTGCAACATAGCAAGGCAATTGTCCACTCGATCCTCAATTCCTTGCAATTGATGAGTCACTCGATCTTCAATTGCTTGTTTATTTATTTCAACAAATCTTACTTCGAACCTCTGCAATTGTTGATTCAAACGATCATCGATCCTTTCATCAAACTCTTTTGCTTGTTCATTCATTCGATCAGCCACTGCCTCCTCAACCTGTTGCTTTGGCTGATTTAATTGATCAGCTATTTTCTCTTCAAAACATTGAGTTTGTAAGCCAAAACACTCATTAAATGTTTGCTCTTGTTCTTTCAACAAATTACGCAATCGATCCTCCATTCTTTGCTCCCTCTCCAGCTGCTCTTGTTTAGTTCTTTGGTCACGCTCCAGCTGATCCTGATTAAGCTGAACAATCAAAGCCTTTAACTCTGCATTCAGCACATCACAAGTCACAGCTTGCGATTCCTTTTCTGCATTATCACTAACCACATCAGCATAAGAAGGACTTGCAACAGCTTTGGCCATTCTTGATCTTGTGTCACACCTCCAGCCATAATTCCCTCTCAAACTTCACAATCTAATTTGTTCAATTTGATTTTCGAACTTTCAGCAGCACAATCACAAATACGATCAACAAATTTTGATTTTGCAAGATCAACAATTTTCTGATTTTTTTTTTTAATTTTCTTTTGATTACGCACTCGATTGGAAGCCAAACGAGGCTCTGATACCAATTGTTATGCTCGGGATTGATTCATGAGCGTAAGCTAAGTAAATTTGGATAGATTGAGAGTTTGAGATGAGAACGAAGGGAATTGAGATGAGAAATTAGAGAATTAGGGATGAGAAATAGAGAGAGTTAGATGAGAGAGAGAAGTTTAATCTCAAAGGAATATTTGTTGTCAATTTCATTGGATGCCTCTGAATTATTACACCACTACTACTTATAGGCAAACTTAAGCAAGCAAGTACATTGAATCAAGACCAGTCACTAACCGACTTCAGCTAGGAAAATATCTAGCTCACTAAAAAATCTAACTAACTATATCTAAAATATCTTGGCGCCAAGACAACTAACATTTGAACAGCTAGGCGGCACACCCCTAACGGAACACATGCTTACTGCAGGTTACTTACAATGCAAGAGATAAATGCAGCTTATTACATTAGGAACTAGAGCTTAACCCAAGACTAATACAACTAAAGCTAACCCACAACAGCAATCGAACAGCAACCACAAGACAAAAATTGCGGCATAACACAAAGTAGCAGCAGCAACAGAACTAACAGCAGCTCAACACAATACAGCTCAATCCTCGAATTCTCGAATCATAACAGAAGCTCAGTGAGGAAGGATGTGAAGCTCAGTGCTAGGTACTTTGGGCCCTACAGAGTTGCTGAAAGAGTTGGACAGGTTGCTTACCGGCTAGAGCTACCCCCTGATTCATATATACATCCAGTTTTTCATGTCTCCCTTCTAAAGAAGCATATCAAGAAAGGCATGAAGAGCACACAGCAACCTCCGAAAGCAGGTTCTAATGGAGCTATTAAGCTTGGGCCAACTACCATCCTTGGAACTAGGCTGCGGGAGTCCTCACGCAAGAGCCACAAAGAGGTTCTGATTCAATGGACCAACTTGGAACCGGAGAAAACTACTTGGAGGAAGAACAATTTGTTAGGAGTCAATTCCCTACCTTTATTTTCTTGAGTCAAGAAAGCTTTTAAGGGGGAGGGAATGTTATAAATCGGGATATTTTACCTTAGTTTTGTTTCTTTGCTTCTAAATAAGAGTTAAAGGTTGTAAGTTTTGTTGTTGGGCTTAGGCCCAAAGTGAGTTAGTTATATTCTAGCCTTACTTTCATACTTAGTAGCTATTAAAGCATGAAGTGTCAGTTGGGTGCTGGCATGGAAGAAATACAAACACACATATCTCATTGAGATATTTTCTTTTCTCTCATCTTAATTTCTTCTCTAATTCTCATCCCCATTCCCTTCTTTCTCATCTTAATTCTATTCTATCACTTGATTAAGCTCAAAATCTTCTTGAAGCTTAACACTTGACCTTCCCTCTGCTGCACAACTTCAAGAGGTCGCACAATAGGATGTGCCCTTGGAGCATGTCTCATATTCTCAACACAATAATTACCATTCCTTAGCTCAAGATCTGAATTCTTTGTTGATTTCGGTTGTACAGTTGGAAGCACAACCTGATTTCTTGCTGAATTGGTCTTACTGCTAATAAAATTACTCCTCCTCATAGCCATTTTGATTGTTCGCACTTGCAAATTAGTTTTGACCGCCATTCTTTCACCCTTTTTGCTCAAATAATGAGGGTGCTAAACTAATTTGTCTAACAATGCTTCTTCACTACTGAATCTTTCTCTTCTGCACTTAACAATTGGCTCCAATTTCCTTTGATCAGGAGGCTTGTTGTTGGTGTTCTTAGATGCATAAATATCAACTCCACTCAATTGTGCCTGCATTTGGATTAAGTCCTACAAATTTTCAATAGAACAGACAGATCTGCACCAGTAACACCCTGATGTTTCACTGAATTTGGTTGCACTGTAGAAGCTTCACCCCGATTTTGTACTAAACTTGTATTATTGTTGATAAAATTCTTCATTCTCCTTGCCTTCTTCAACATCCTTTTGATCAAAGAAGATGCTCTAAGTCTATCAATTGACCACAGCACCATCTTACAATGTCTTAATTCCAAATCCTTAAGCATGTTATACTTGTCAAGAAACACCTTATTTTCCTTGAAAAGTAGAAAATCTAGAGGTCTTCCATTGTAGACCAAGATTGGCTTGATTAAGGTTCTTAATCTCTTATGTGAATAACACTTCTTATGGTTAAGGCAACTACCACTTTGATCTCGATTTTCTGCTGCATTGTGAGCTTAAACCCCAACTTTGTGATGCTCAAAACTTCTATGAATACTTGCAATTTCTCAGTTGAAACATTTAGTGGCTCTATAACTTGCAATTGCACAACATCGCCCCGAATTAAAGCTAGACTTACAAAATTGAGCTTCCAAAATTCAAACAAATCGGAGTCGTTCTGAGTCTCAAGGTCTTGAATGTTGTCTGCTTCATAAATTGCAGCTCCCTTATCTCCACGAAACGAGCACTATCAAATGCATGTTGCTCCTCCACTTGCTCGATTTCCCACTGCTGAGTTGATGATAATTCCACAGCCTTAAGTTTCTATTGAATCAAGTCATCTGGATACTTCACTCTCAGCACTCACCCCATTGTCAACTTTTTTCCCACTTCTCAACACTACAATGGACTTTTCTTGCTCTTGATGGGGAGGATAGTTATCTTGCCCAACAGAGTTTCTAGGGTTCTCTACGGCATGGCTAGGGAGTCTTCCCTCATCTATCCTACTCAAAGCATTAGCTAGCTGACGTATTTGGGTTCTAGCTTTGAGATCGATTGTGTATGGGAGAGGAGGAGTTAGGGATTAGCTTATAAACCTTTCAGCGCACTCAAGAGCTTCTCTTCAAAATTCGAATTAGAGCTCAAGTTAGAAAGTCGACAGTAGTTAGAAGCATACCCTTGCTGTTGAAAACTAAGAGGTCATGGCATACCAGATTGTTGAGATTGTGGATTTGGTTGTTGTGGCATGAATTGTCCTTCTCCTCTTTGCCTCCAGGAGAAGTTTGGGTGATTTCTCCAACTCGGATTGCATGTGTTTGAGTACAAAGCGTTCCTTGAGAGTCCTTGGGTTGCATCAACCTATTCTTGTGAACACTCAACAAAGGGTGAAGAAACAAAGGGTGAAGCAGAGGGGCAATCAAATGTAGAATGAGAAGCACTAGAACATGTAGAACAAGTGGCGTGCATGTTTTGAACATTAGATACATTGGGCATAGTAGATGGAGTCAATGTCATCTTAAATAAGGAAGTAAGCTGCTCCATAGAAAAGGCAGGAAAGTCTACTTTCTAATCTAAGACGGAGGTGTAAGCAATTTCATGTACTCCTCCTCTATTTAACTTAACAGCATTTAAACATGCATGTGTGGCAGATTGTTATGAATTCTCATTCAAATGTTCAAAAAGTTCTTACGCCACATCTTCATTCTTCCTAAGGAATTGACCACCACATGAAGCATCAACAGTTTGTTTAACATTTTCATTAAACTCATAATAAAAATTTTGGACTAGTTGCCATTTTGGGATAGCATGATGTGGACAAGCTCGTAAAAGTTCCCTAACCCTATCTCAACTCTCATGAAACTCTTCACTTGAAAGTTGGAAAAGGTGTTAATTGCTTTCCTAGCAGTGTTAGTCTTACTAATGGGATAGAATTTCTTAAGAAATTCTTGTTACATTTGATTCCAAGTACTAATCATCCCACTAAGTAAGGTGCCTAACAAATACTTAGCCTTATCCTTCAAAGAGAAAGGAAAAAAGCAAAGTAGGATGGCATTATCACTAACATTAGGAATTCTGAACGTAGAGCAAACCTCCATGAAACTATCCAAATGTGTGTACGGATTCTCATTGCCTAAGTCATGGAATAAAGGAAGCATCTGTATGGTATATGGCTTAAGCTCAAACTGATGGGTTATAGGTGGAAACCTAATGCATGAAGGTGAAGTGTATCTGGTGGGAGTAAAATACTCCATAGGTGCATGTGCTTGCTGTTCGCCAGCCATTACTAAATCAAAGTTAGCACTAGTGGATTTTGCTCAGTGATGGGCTCTAAGGTCTCTTAAAGTCCTTTCAATCTCAGGGTCGAATATGGTTAGGTCAAGAGACAAAGAGCGACGACCGTGCTTAAACAAATAATCACAAGAAACAAGTAACAAAACTAAGCAAGAAAAACTAGTGAGCAAACAAAACAACACTTAAAAAGAAAAACAAATAATAAGCTATCCTAAATGTGCATATGCACGAAAATCACAAGACAAATAATGCTTCGAAAATCTCATAAGGTGTCGGCAGCATCCTGAAAGTAACATCATCCGATCCCTGGTCGGCATCGTTTATGGCTGAGACAAGGACGGTATCTAATCGTCTTCGAGCCCTGATGTGTTTTTCTATGCCTAGCAAAATTTATTATAAAACCATATCCACTAAATACATCTAAATTGAAGTGTATGGCAAGAGGGTGTCAAACTACAGAGACTAAGAATACGTAAATTTAATTTATGATCTAAATTGATTCAAATAAAATTGAGAAGTTGTGTGTTAACTATTCTAAGGAAACAATGATTAAACTAAAGAATTCTGCTTCTAACGGAAAAAAGAGTTTGCAATTGGAACATAAGATTTCAAATCCATTATTAGCCAATTATTCTTTCATTAACTCTTAAATTGGGATTATTGATTGTCATACGAGTAATGGTTTCGGCTGCAAACTTCAACCTGCTAAGATAATGTTGTTAGTGTCACATAGGGAAGATAGGCTCAACCTAAAGTATTGTTAATTATCTCGTATTGACCCTATGCAACTAAAGCATCGGAAAGATAGAATTAAATTAACAATTCTGTGAATACTATTGCTTTATTAATTAATCCTAAGGCTACTAGCACGAAGAATTAATTTATAAATATCAACATCAAAGATCAAATGCTACAAACTCAATAATACTTCAAAGTACTAATATCAAAATCAAGCAATTCATGTAACAAACAAATTGTCCGAAAATTAAAACTACTACGAAAGTAAAAAGGCTAAGACTTCATCTAACCCTAGAAAGCAAGTTAGCTCTCCATCAAAGACGAACTAGTGAAGAAGGAGATGAACGAACCCATGTCGGTCTTCACTCTCGCTCCAAATTAACAAAAAAAAAAAAGGGAAAACAAAATTAAGAGGGCAGAGAGAGAGAGAAGCTCAGGCGGTGCTCAAGTTAACCAAAGACAGAGAATTTTCCACCAAAACAATAAAATTAAATCTGAACTTAAATCCTTGCTGCCGCGCAACCCTCTGTGCACTCGAGCTGGGCTGCGACGGTGGGCTGGACTGGTGGCGCGCTGGCCTGAGGTCTGGACAGGGGCAGACTGTGGGCTTGAGGTTTTGGGTCTGAAGGTGTGGGTCTGGGCCGGTGGTGAGGCAGTGCTGACTGGAGGATCACGTGGGCCAGTGGACGGTGGTGGTCTTGGGCTGTTGGGCTCGATGTCGGTGCAGGTATTGGGCCGATGACGGCGTGTTGGTGACAGGTCTGGGCTGCATAGAGGACGTGGGCTAATCTAGTGTGGGCTTGAGGTGCGTTAGACCAGTGACGATGCTGGGCCTGTGCAGGTTGCACTGTTGGGCCGAGCTAGTCTGGATGTAGTGTGGGCTGGGACGTTGCTTTTAGCGTGTACGTTCTTTTCCGAATCTCGATTGACTTGATTTAGTTGTCCACGCATTGAATTCTGTCTTGTTTGCACCAAATTTGACAATTTATGAAATTTTAATCTTCGAACCTATAAAATATTAAAATTCCCAAAGTGAGGATTTAACTATAATTAAACATGTGCAAAAGAGGTAAAATATTGATGAAAAGATGCGTGAATGTAAGACGCATCAAACGCCTAACTTTTGTTCTTAATTAATGAAAACATCCTTGGCAAATGCTTTCGCAGTTGTTTATCTTTCATAAATCCAAGAATTTCACCTCTTACTATGAAATATGAATGCCCCCGACTGTCCCTGTTAATCATTGCTCTTATCTTGAAGGCCAACACAATAGGGACAAGATCCTATGATGTTATCCCATGCTAATGTATCCAGAGCATTGGCTTGCTTTGAGCACTCTAATTTCTTCAAAGTAACCGCGTCGGAGGCATGACCCAGCCAATTAGGGCCAGGAGCGCATCGCCGGCAGAAGGAGCAGGTCCAACTACGAGCTTTTTAACTACAACATTTCAAATATACGCTATTGGAGCTGGAACTACCACGGCTGTTGGCACCAGGCTTGCCCTCTAATGGATCCTCGTTAAGGGATTTAGATTGTACTAATTCCAATAGCCAGACTCATTAAAGCCCGGTATTGTTATTTATTGTCACTACCTCCCCGTGTCAAGATTGGGTAATTTGCGGGCCTGCTGCCTTCTTTGGATGTGGTAGCCGTTTCTTAGGCTCCCTATCCGGAATTGAACCCTAATTCTCCGTCACTTGTCACCACCATGGTAGGCCTCTATCTTTTAATAGGCCAGAAATTTGAATGATGCATCGCCGACGCTAAGGTCATGCGATCCGTCGAGTTATCATGAATTGTTAGAGCAACGGGCAAGGCCTGCGTCGACCTTTTATATAATAAATGTATCCCTTCAAAAATTACTATGGTTATCTGAGTAGCAAATACCATTAATCAAACTACAACTGATTTAATGAGCCATTTGTAGTTTCACAATCTAAATTAGTTCATACTTACACATGCACGGCTTAATCTTTGAGACAAGCATATGACAACTGGCAAGATCCACCAAGTAGCACTCCTCTCTTGATGTTCGTCCGCATGAGCCCTGGCGATCAGACGGGAGCTCAGCGAACACAAGACCGTCATCCATATCGAGTGAAGGACACTTTGCTTGGGCGAATGAGCTCCAGGACCCCCTGCTCCCCGAGTATTCCGTATCCCAGAGCATAGTTACACCCATGGCCCACAGCAACACCTCCCAATGGCCCATGCCCGTTGACAATAGGCTTCGCTAGCAATGGTCCACCCCGCACCCCAGGAAGGGGCTAGGAGGAGATGAGGTACTTTCAGGGACTCGAGTGCCATCAACGAGCATGAAACATAAGAAATCGTATGTGGCCCAAGGCATTGCTCCCTTGGAGCACAACTAGAGATGGACACAAGCTGACAATTCATGGCACAAGCCGTGAGCCCACCTGCAAACAATAACCCCTACTCAAATCGCACGCGCCCACATTCTCAACAGAGCACTACAAGGTGAGCATCGCAACCCCAAAAGACATGAGACCACGATGCCGTCCCGTAGCGTCAAACGAGCATTGCTGTGTGCGCAAAAACACAAAAACCCCACCCACCATAAGGAGACCCGCTCCACCCCGGTGTACCAAGACACCTAAGAAGCCGCACCAATGAGGGTGTTGAGTCGTTGCTGCATGCTTTTGCCTGTAGCTCCTCACGCCCTGCTTTTCAGCTCCCATTCCGAATCCCACTACGCATCCCAACACCCCATGCTGGACAAGGCCACCCTAAAGTGATCCGGCCCGCTGCTTCACAAAGAGGCCCGATCCACCGCACCTTGTCGAGATGTCCATAAGAGCTTAACAATAAGGCTGAGTCATCATCGCAGGCGCAACCCGCAAATTTGCGTTCCCACTCCAATTCCGGATCCACTACAACATCCCAACAATAGGAGGTGGACAAGGCTGCCTTGTAAAGCATCCGGTTGTTGGGCTATGCACACAAAGCTAGCTTTCTAGGCCCTAGAGTGCCACATAAGCACTCCAATTCCGATTGTTGGGCTACGCACTCGACCGCCGGGGTAACCCCGCCACACCCCGAAGAGGACCGGTCCTCCCTGGTGTGTCAAGAAGCCAAAAGCAGCTTTATAAATGAGGCTGAGTCATCATCGCAAGCTGGGCCCAGGGCATCCTGACACAGCAGGGCTCCTTTGCCTCTTGAACTCACAACATAAGAGAATGCCAACCTTCGTAGTGAATATGCTGCTAGCTAAGGAAGTTGGGACCTCGGAATCCCAACAAAGCACACTAAGGGGAACGGGACGTTAGGACCAGGACCAGGACCAGGCCCAGGCACTCGGACGCGCACGCACCAATCCTTGGCACTAGGACTCCCGCACATGGCAGGCTAGGGCGCTAGGACATGTGCTGGCGCCAGGCTTTGGCATTGGGACACACCCGCTGCTATAAGGAACCCTAGCACTAGTTCGCTAATGTTGCGGCCTGAGTTCACGGGCACTGGAGTGCGAGCAATGGCACATGACAATGCAGCAGTACACCAAACCAACCGTACATGAAGGTGCATGACAAATAGCGGAATATAAGGGACGAGAGACGCTTGGGTGCCACGCTCCACCCTTACACACACACGCCATGCCTAGTGCCTCTTGCCAAGTGCCCAAGTGCCCGGGTGAGCAGGTGCAGGTGCGAGTGCTTGCATGCATTGCGCACGTGGCATTTTTACAAGGGACGAGGGCCGCTCAAGTGCCATGAACTGCTTCCACATGTGTGACATGCCTCATGCCTCGTATCAAGTGCCCAAGTGCTCAGGTGTGCGGGTGTGGGTGCGCGGGTGCAGCGCACGCATGATTATTTTTGCAAGGGATGATGGTCGCTCAAGTGCCCGGCATGCACAGTACTTTGTGCCTCGAGCCAATTGCCCTATTATTTGGGTGTGCAGAAAAATTATTAATAATTGAGGAAAATACTAAGTGGAAGGAGCGGGCGAATGGAAGGCGAGCCCATCTCCTCTCAAGCCTCCGCGATTTTCTCACTTTGTGGAAAGACGGGGTCTACTAAGGGGAACCAAAATAAGGATACCAAATTGTAGGAGCAATACATCTTACATGTAAAGGGTCCTGTACCCAAGACTCAAAATCTCCTAGCCAAGCTATATGAAACAGATTTCCGAAGGTCCACAAAAAAATTGTTGCCAATTGCCCAAAATGAGAAGCAAAAATATTCTGATAAGGATGTTCTTTGGTAATATCGTCATGACTTTTGAAGTCATGTGTGGTTGCAATACCAAACCAATTAAGAGTAGTGGGGTCCTGAGCTAAACGTTGGAAATCTTAATGCCATAATGCCTTTGAAATCCTCCTAGCCATTATCCTACTGCAATAATTCTTGGTGAGAAGAACGCCCATGTTGTGGCAATTCCACCTAAAAGGTGATGGGTTACTCCTATAGCACGCCTTTATATAATGCTCATGGCTCTAAGTTGATTAGAAGGACAACTTTTAATTTACTATGAGCCCAAACAATGGATTCAATAAGTTCGTACCAAGAACCATGCCTGCTGAATAAAAACATTAAACTAAAAGCCCATACAAAATGAGCACCTAGGAAGGGATGAATCGAAGCAACGTAGGGCTGAATCTCAGTAGATTGTGGCAGCAAAGCCGCTTTGCCACTTACAACACCCCGTCGAGCAATTAAGTCGTCTACAAAGGATGCAACACGCAGCTCGGTAGCAATTGTACTTCAAGGTGGCACCCGCGATGCATCCGCCACGGGGGTTTGGCCTACGGCACTTGCCCTTGGGAACCCAGTCCCCTACTATAAGTCAGCAATCGGGCGGCAGGCACTTGTGTCACTTCTAGCCCGGATTCTGACTTAGAGGCATTCAGTCAAAATCTAGCACATGGTAGCTTCATACCATTGGCTTTTCAACAAAACATGATGCCAATTGTCCGAATTAACAGTTCCTCTCGTAGTAGGTTGAATTACCATCGCGACACTGTCACCAGTAGCGTAAAACTAACTTGTCTCACAACGGACTAAACCCAACTTACGTTCGCTAATGGTGGGTGAATAATCGAAGACATGGTGAATTCTGCTTCACAATGATAGGAAGTGCCGACATCGAAGGATAAAAAAAAAAAAAAAAACATCGCTATGAATGCTTGGCTACCACAAGTCAGTTATCCATGTTGTAACTTTTCTAACACCTGTAGCTTCAAATCTCGAAGGTCTAAAGGATCGTTAGGCCACGCTTCCACGGTTTGTATTCATACTGAAAATCAGAATTAAACTAGCTTTTACCCTTCTGTTCCACATGAGACTTTTGTTCTCGTTGAGCTCAACTTAGGACACCTGCGCTATCTTTTAACTGATGTTCCACCCCAGCCAAACTCCCTACCTGACTATGTCCTTCGCCAGGACCGGCCTGCAGGGCGGACCTTAGGTCTAAAAAGAGGGGCCATCCCTCCCTCTGACTCACGGAGTAAGTAAAATAACTTTAAAAGTAGTGGTATTTCACCATCGCCCGAGGGCTCCCACTTATACTACACCTTTTAAGTCATTTCAAAAGTTCGGACTAGAGTCATGCTCAACAGGGTCTTCTTTTCCCGCTGATAACCGTAAATTTGTATATATTTATGTATATCATTTTAATATATTTTTAACCATTTTACGTCTTATTTTTATCAATTTTGCCCGGTTTTGCTCTTTTTGACTATTTTGCTATTTTCTTGCAAAAACACCCATTTTATGCTAAATTTGGTCAGATTTTATCATTAATATTAACAAGTAAAAGCAAGATACATCAAATAAAGATAAAAAAATTAACAAAAATACTTCATTTGCAAGCCAATACAAATTTTTACATAAAATAACAAGTTTTTAGTCACAACTTGATTTGGGCGGCTATCTTTTATATTATTTTATGATTCAAGTTCATTGTATGTGTATCATACATTATCGAAATTAGCATTTGCTGCAGGTTTTGGCGGTGGAAAATAAAGAAAATTGCATAAAATGATGAAGCTTTTGCAAGTGGGATAAGATACCGCAAGTTCTAGCAAATGAGGGCAAAGTTTGATGAATTTTTCTCCATTTTTTTTATCATGTGAAATGTGCTATAAATAGGGGATGTGTGGGATGAGTTTAGGCATCCCTCAACCAAAAAAAAAAAAAAAAAAAAATCAAATATAGTGTAGATGTAAATAGAACAAAAAATATGAGGGAGAAGGAAGGAAAAGGAAGGAGGGAAGTTTTGTTTGCAATTTTATATGTTTAAGATCTTTCTATCCTTTTTCTTTCTTAAGTTCATGTATTTTGATGTTTATAATGTTTAATATTAAGCTTAACATGAACTAATTTTGTTAATCTAAGGCTACGGTGTAGCCTAAGTTGTGAAATATGCTCATTTCTAATTCAAAGTATTCAATGTTTATATTATTGCGTTGTTAAAGTGTTTATCATTGTTCTTAATAAGTTTTAAATGCTTGATCACCATTTAAGGCCCGTAATGATTCATAATGAGACTGAAAGGAGATTTATGATGATTGCTAAGGTGATAAGCACCACAAATTGGGCGAATGCTCTAGAGAGATTAACGCAGTTGTGTGGTTTTTAAAAGAAAATCATAGAGCTTTTATAACTCTTTTCTTATTTAAATTCATGCACGAAAGTGTACGCTAAATGTTGCTCAAGAAAGAATGTTTAGTAAATTAGGATTTTCAACCATTAACACACAGTAACAACTTGAATATCGAGAATAAAAAAGGCGTATTGATGCAACTAAGGTGAAATCGGATACCTTAGACTTTATTAATTAATAAAAAAAACAATTTAAATCGGCTTATACTATTCTAGCTTTAACCTTTTATTTTTATTTTATTTTATTTTACTTTATTCCATATCAAAATCCATAATTTTTCAAATAGTATTAAAGCTATTAATTTAGTACACACTCAGCAATCCTCGTGGGAACGATACTCTACTCACTCTGTATTACTTGAAGCGACTAGTGCACTTGCTAGTAAAAATACGCATCAAGTTTTTGGCACCGTTGCTGGGGATTGTCTATAATTGGGTGATATTGATACCACATAGTTTTGATACTAATTTGAAATTGTTTATAATTTGTAAATTTTGTTAAATTTGAAATATTAATTTCTTTTCATTCAGTCATTTTATATGTAAAGATAATTCTTAAAAAAAAATAACTAAAAATTTTATTAAATAAAAAAATTCGTACATAAAAAAAAATTATTATTTTGTTTGATTTTATAATTTGAAATTGTTAATAGATTGTAAATTTTGTTGACAATTTGAAAAATTAATCTTCATTCATTTATTTATTTTGTTTTAGATTGTTGTATTTTTAAGTTTTCTGATTAATTTTAACTTCATTTTAACTTTTTAATCCATCTAGAGAAATTTTTTTTAGTTAAGTTTGCTATCTTTAAATTTTTTTTTTTAAAAAAAAAACCTTTGCTATTAAACTTTTTCCTTAAATAAAAAACGTGTTTTTATTTTTATTTATCTAATTTTATTTTTCCTTTCATTATTTTGCCTCATTTTTTTTTTTGTTTAAACAGGTATTTTACAAGAAGTTTGAGGGTGGCATGATGTTCACATGCACCATCAAAGAGCAATCCTCATATTGGGGAAGTACATCTCTCCCACTTGCTCTTTATATTCATTTTAACATTAAAAACAATGTCAATTTTTAAGTTTGGGGTGGGAGAGTCAAGTTTTAAAATTTTTATGAATTTTTTTACATTTTGACGAAGTTTTCTGTTACTGTATGTTTTAGAGTCGGCTTAAGTACCTCCCAGAATTCGGAGCCTTTGTATGGGGATGTAAATAGGGTCGGCCAACAAAAAGATTTTCTATGCTGTAAGTTTTACTGCATTTTGAATAATAATAATACAATAATAGCAATAAATTTAAAAAAAAAAAAATCCCCTATTATTTTGAAAAGCTATCATCATGATTTTTGGGCTATTTTTTAACTTTTTCTTAGCTCGTTTACTATAATTTAATTGGAATAACCTAAGAATCGATTGTTTTTGTGCTTTAATAGTGAAACAAAAATCTAAGGCATTATCTTGATAAAACTATGGTATTTGAGTTCATTAGTTAGCATAGCTGTTTTAACTTTCTTTCTTATTAAAAGATATTCAAATTTAAATGGATTGCATTAAGGATTATTATCTTATAATGAGCTTTGAAGAGTTATGCCTGAATCTAGCACCACTATCTCGCATAAATAAAGATAAGTGCTACCCAATATTGAGGGCATCTCAGTGGTGGCTTCTCTTACTTATGGGTCATCGCCCAGGAGTCGGAGCTTGATTCTCACTGTAGATAAACTCAGGGGAGTCATAGAGAAGGAATCTCAGTGGTGGCTTCTCTTACTTATGGGTCATCATCCAGCAGTCGGAGCTTGATTCTCACTGAAGATATACTCACTCGGTAATATTGGGGACATCTCAGTGGTGGCTTCTCTTACTTATGGGTCATCGCCCAGGAGTCGGAGCTTGATTTTCGCTGAAGATAAACTCATGAGCCGAAAGTGACTTGAGCAAATAAGTTCCTCTCAAAAAAAAAAGGAGAAAAAAAAAGAAAAGAAAAAAAAATGTTTTAGTTTTGGGCATACTCGATAAGATTTGTTATGAGTGGTATGAATTTTTTTCCTCTATTCTGTTTGAATGTCTTGAGATTTGAAAGAACGGATAAACTTAATTTGCTATCCTAACTTCTGAATCTCAGCTACTTAGGTGATTGACCGGTTTTTCCTTAGAAAGGATGATTTTGCCTTTAGAGCCTCAAACATTGATTTTCGGCTATTCATTTCTGAATTAGAGTGCGCTTGCTTTAAACAGTCGAAAAATTCTTGAAAAACATGGGATATGGTACTGAAATATTCAGTCTTGCTCAGGGACGAGCAAGATTTAAGTTTTGGGGTATTTTGATAACCTTAAATTTGTATATATTTATTTATATCATTTTAATACATTTTTAACCATTTTACTTCTTATTTTTATCAATTTTGCCAGGTTTTGCTCGTTTTTGACTATTTTGCAATTTTCTTGCAAAAACACCTATTTTATGCTAAATCTTGTTAGATTTTATCATTAATATTAACAAGTAAAAGCAAGATATATCAAATAAATATAAAAAATTAACAAAAATACTTCATTTGCACGCCAATACAAATTTTTACATAAAATAACATGTTTTTAGTCACAACTTGATTTGGGCGGCTATCTTTTATATTATTTTATGATTCAAGTTCATTGTATGTGTATCATACATTATCGAAATTAGCATTTGTTGCAGGTTTTGGCGGTGGAAAATAAAGAAAATTGCATAAAATGATGAAGCTTTTGCAAGTTGGATAAGATACCGCAAGTTCTAGCAAATGAGGGCAAAGTTTGATGAATTTTTCTCCATTTTTTATCAGGTGAAATGTACTATAAATAGGGGATGTGTGGGATGAGTTTGGGCATCCCTCAACCAAAAAAAAAAATCAAATATAGTGTAGCTGTAAATAGAACAAAAAATGTGAGGGAGAAGGAAGGAAAAGGAAAGAGGGAAGTTTTGTTTGTAATTTTATATGTTTAAGATCTTTCTATCCTTTTTCTTTCTTAAGTTCATGTATTTTGATGTTTATAATGTTTAATATTAAGTTTAACATGAACTAATTTTGTTAATCTAAGGCTACGAAGTAACCTAAGTTGTGAAATACGCTCATTTTTAATTCAAAGTATTCAATGTTTATGTTATTGCGTTGTTAAAGTGTTTATCATTGTTCTTCATAAGTTTTAAATGCTTAATCACCATTTAAGGCCCGTAATGATTCATAATGAGACCGAAAGGAGATTTATGATGATTGCTAAGGTAATAAGCACCACAAATTGGGCGAATACTCGAGAGAGATTAACGCGATTTTTGTGGTTTTTAAAAGAAAATCATAGAGCTTTTATAACTTTTTTGTTATTTAAATTCATGCACGAAAGTGATGGGTTAATATGTGAAAGAGTACGCTAAATGTTGCTCGAGAGAGAATGTTTAGTAAATTAGGATTTTCAACCATTAACACACCGTAACAACTTGAATATCGAGAATAGAAAAGGTGTATTGATGCAACTAAGGTGAAATCGGATGCCTTAGACTTTATTAATTAATAAAAAAAAAAATAATTTAAATCGGCTTATACTATTCTAGTTTTAACCTTTTATTTTTATTTTATTTATTTTACTTTATTCCATATCAAAATCCATAATTTTCAAATAGTATTAAAGCTATTAATTTCAGTTAATACTATTAATTTCAGTACTCACTCAGCAATTCTCGTGGGAACGATACTCTACTCACTCTGTATTACTTGAAGCGACTAGTGCACTTGCTAGTAAAAATACGCATCACCCGCTAACTGTGCCAAGCCCGTTCCCTTGGATATGGTTTCACTGGATGGTAGACAGGGAGAGTGGGATTCTCATCAATTCATTTATGCACGTCACTAATTAGATTATGAGGCATTTGGCTACCTTAAGAGAATCATATTTACTCCCGCCATTTATCCGCGCTTGGTTGAATTTCTTCACTTTGACATTTAGGGCACTGGCCAGAAATCACATTGCGTGAACAACCCCAGGGACTATCGCAATGCTTTGTTTTAATTAAATAGTTGGATCTCCCCTGCCCATACCAGTTCTGAGTCGACTATTCGACGCCCGGGGAAGGCACCCAGGAGAGTCGATCCTGGTCCATCCCCGAGTCGGCACGCGGCGACCCACATGGGTAGTCCATCGACAGCCAATGTGTTCGGGGACTGGGACCCCCATTTCCAGCCCTCGCAGCCAATCCTTTTCTTGAAGTTGTGGATCCAGCTTGCCAACATCCCTTGCCTACATTGTTCCATCGACCAGAGGCTGTTCACCTTGGTGGCCTGATGCGGTTATGACAATGACTGGGCATGATCAGCACTCGGTCCGCCAAATTTTCACGGGCCGCTGGGAGCACACCAAACACCTTGCAACGTGCGGTGCTCTTCTAACCGCTAGACCATACCTCTAGCTGAGCCGTTTCGAAGGTGGGTAGGATATTAAACAGAAAAGATAACTCATCCCGAGGCCCCTGCCGATGTTTTCGGACTTCTTAACGTTGTTGTCAACCGCCACGCCGCTTTTCAAGAATTTTAACCTGATTCCCTTTCGAAGCTCGGGCGAAACACATTATTGGAAGGGCTTCCCCCATCTCTTATGATCGACTAACACATGGTCAAGTGTTGTTCGCATGGAATCATTCCCCTCTTTGGCCTTCAAAGTTCTCGTTTGAATATTTGCTACTACCACCAAGATCTGCACCTACGACCGCTCCACCCTTGCTCGAGCCATAAGTTTTCTAGGGACTGGCGCGCCCTCCTACTCATTGGGGCGTTGCACTTGCCTCAATAGCCGAGTGTAGGTCGTACACTCCAGCGCCATCCATTTTTGAGGTTAGTTGATTCGGCAAAAGAGTTGTTACACACTCCTTAGCGGATTTCGACTTCCATGACCACTGCCCTGTTGTCTTAATCGACCAACACCCTTTATGGGATCTAGGTTAGCACGCAATTGGGCATCGTAACCCAGCTTCCAGTTCATCTCGCATTGCCAGTTTTGCTTACCAAAAATGGCCCACTTGGAGCTCTCCACTCCGTGGCGCAGCTCAACAAAACAGCTACACCGTCCTTCCTATTTAAAGTTCGAGAATAGGATGAGGCCGTTGCGCCACTGATGCCTCTAATCATTGGCTTTACCTGATAGAACTAGTGTATGAGCTCAAGCTATCCTGAGGGAATCTTCGAAGGAAACCAGCTAATATACAGTTCGATTAGTCTTTCGCCCCTACACCTAAGTCAAATAAACGATTTGCACGTCAGTATCGCTTCGGGCCTCCTCTAGAGTTTCCTCTGGCTTTGCTCGCTCAGGCATAGTTCACCATCTTTCGGTCCCGATAGGTATGCTCTTACTCGAACCCTTTTTCTCAGAAGACCAAGGTCGGTCGGCGACAGGGGCTCCCGCCAATTAGCTTCCTTGTGCCGTATGGGTTTACTCATCCATTGACTAGCACACATGTCAGACTCCTTGGTTTGTATTTCAAGACAGGCCGAATGGGGGGGCCTGCAGGCCGACGCGTGGAGACCGTAGGTGCTAAGGCACACCGGGACTACGCGCGCTGCCTGCCATGACTGCGAGGACGACGCTCTGTAGGCACACCTACACCCTGGGCTTCAGTTGCCCTACCAATCTGTGTCGATCCATGCCATGAGCCGATCGTCGAACCCGCTTTTGGCCATTCCACATCCGATAGAGGCACATCGTTGACCCCATCTGCTTCCCTTCTGACAATTTTAAGCACTCCTTGACTCTCTTTTCAAAGTCCTTTTCATCTTTCCCTCGTGGTACTTGTTTGCTATCGGTCTGTCACCCGTATTTAGCCTTGGAAGCAATTTATCGCCGACTTGGGGCTGCATTCCCAAACAACCCGACTTGCTGACAACGCCTCATGGTGCAACAGGGTCCGGGCACGATGGGGCTCTCACCATCTTTACCACCCCTTTCTAGGGGACTAGGGCCTGGGGCATAGGGCAGGACACTTCTCATGGCGAGTCCGCCCAATTCTAAAGCTGGGCCCTTCTCCATTCATTCGCCGTTACTAAGAGAATCCTCCTAAGTTTTTTTCCTCCGCTTATTGTTATGCTTAAACTCAGTAGGTAGCCTCGCCTATCCCGGTGTCGTAACGGTTGGCGTCGCCACAAGGACACCGCAAGGCCATGTGAGCTCCCATCTGCGGCGCGCTTGTGAGGTACAATGCAAACCTTGGCCTTGGGCCCTGTCCACCACCTAATGATGCCACGCTTGCCGCCGAGGGCTCCCTCTTTGGGCCAACCATGCCCGGGGGTGCACAGGAGGCCATTCTCCAACCTTGAGCTGCGTTGTGGGCTAGAGAGTGACGCCTAGATAGACGGGCCCTCAGCCTAATGGCTTCAAGCGCAACTTGCGTTCAAAGACTCGATGGTTCATGGCATTCTGCAATCCATACAAAATATCACATTTCGCTACGTTCTTTATCATCATGAGAGCCAAGACATCCGTTGCTGAGAGTCATTTCTCTAGTAGAGTAGTCGCGGCGCCCGCCCCTGGTCTCCAGAGCCTGGAGACCACGCTTTATGTTCACGTTCCTTGTCCTGGTCAGCCCAAGGGTTCGTTGCTTGCTCTTGCCATGCTGCAACAGATGTCCCATGCAACCCTGAGGCACGAATGGGGCGGCCAAGGGAATAGAACAAGCGTGGGCTGCAGGCTGAACTGCCAACGGCACCCGAACTACAACCGATATGCGAAAACACGTTCAATGGTCATTATGCTATGCAAGCTTCGACAATGATCCTTTTGCAGGTTCACCTACAGAAACGTTGTTATGACTTCTCCTTCCACTAAATGATAAGATTCATTGAACTTCTTTGATGCCGTTGGCAGAAAACCGCCCACATCGGCATGATCCAAACGCTTCATGGGACCATTCAATCCGTAGGAGCGACGGGCGGTGTGTACAAAGGGCAGGGACGTAGTCAATGCGAGCTGATGACTCGCGCTCACTAGGAATTCCTCGTTCAAGACCAACAATTGCAATGATCTATCCTCATCATGATGAAATTCTAGAGATTACCCAGCCCTATCGACCGAGGCTATAGACTCGTTAAATACATCAGTGCAGCGCGCGTGCGGCCCAGAATATCTAAGGGCATCACAGACCTATAATTGCCTCAAACTTCCGCGGCCTGGAAGGCTATGGTCCCTCTAAGAAGCTAGTTGTCAAGGGGTACCTCTATATATCTATTTAGCAAGATGAGGTCTCGTTCCTTAATGGAATTAACCCGACAAATTGCTCTACCAACTAAGAACGGCCATGCACCAACACCCATAGATCAAGAAAGAGCACTCAGTCTGTCGGTGCTTACTATGTCTAAACCTGGTAAGTTTCCCAGTGTTGAGTCAAATTAAGCCGCGGGCTCCACCCCTAGTGGTGCCGTTCTATCAATTTTTTTAAGTTTTTAGCCTTGCGACCATGCACCCTAGAACCCAAAAACTTTGAATTCTCATAAGGTTTCGACAGCATCCCCAAAGTAGCATCCACCAATCCTTGGTTGGCATAATTTATGGTTGAGACTAGGACGGTTTCTGATCGTCTTCGAGCCCCCAACTTTCGTTCTTGATTACTGAAAACATCCTTGACAAATGCTTTCGTAGTTGTTCGTATTTCATAACTCCGAGAATTAACCTCTGACTATGAAATATGAATGCCCCCAATTGTCCCTGTTAATCATTACTCCGATCCTGATGTCTAACACTAATGGAACATAATTCTTTTGATGTTATCCCATTCTAATATATCCAAAGCGTAAGCTTGATTTGAGCACTCTAATTTCCTCAAAAGTAACAACACAAGAGGCACGACCCAGCTAGTTGAAGCAAGGAGCGCATCGCCAGTAGAAGGAGCAGGCCAACCGGTGCACGCCAAAGGCAGACCGATCGGCCCACACTGAGGTCCAACTACGTACTTTTTAACTGCAACAACTTAAATATAAGCTATTGGAGCTAGAATTACCGCGGCTACTGGCACCAGACCTACCCTCAGATGGATACTCATTAAGGGATTTAGATTGTACACATTCCAATTATCGAACTCGTAAGAGCTTGGAATTGTTATCTATTATCACTACCTTCCCGTGTCATGATTGGGTAATTTATTTGCTTGTTGCTTTCCTTGGATGTGGGCAGCCGTTTCTCAGGCTCCCTCTCCAGAATCGAACCCTAATTCTTTGTCACCTGTCACCATGGTAGGCCCCTGTCCTACCATCGAAAGTTGATAGGGCGGAAATTTGAATGATGCGTCGTTGGCGTTAAGGCCGTGTAATTTGCCGAGTTATCATGAATCATCAGAGCAATGGGCGAGGCCCGCATTGATGCTTCATCTAATAAATGCATCCATTTTAAAAGTCGGGGTTTGTTGAACGTATTACCTCCAGAATTACTACGGCTATCCAAGTAGCAAATACTATCAAACAAACTACAACAGATTTAATGAGCCATTTGCTACTTCACAGTCTGAATTAGTTCATACTTACACATGCATCGCTTAATCTTTTAGAAAAGTATACGACTACTGGCAAGATCAATCAGGTAGCGCTCCTCTCGACATCCGTACGCATGAGCCTTGCCAGTAGGGCGGGAACTCAACGGACACGAGATTACCATTCGTACCGAGTGAAGGACGCTTTGCTTGGGCGGATGAGGTCCCCGACACCCTGCCCCCTGAGTATTCCGCATCTAGGGCACAGCTACACCGATGGCCCACAGCCGCACCGCCCCATGGTGCCATGCACGTGGATGATAGGCTTCACAAGCAATGGTCCACTCCGCACCCACTGAAGGGTGCCGGGAGAAGGTGAGGTACTTTCAGGGACTCGTGTGCCATCAACAAGCTGGAAACACAAGAATTCATACGTGGCCCAAGGCATTGCTCCCTTGGAGCACAACTGGTAAGGGACATAAGCCAATGGTTCACGGCACAAGCCGTGAGCCCGCCAACTAATAATGACTCCAACGTAACCCACATGCGCCCACATTCTCAACAGAGCACTACGAGGAAAGCGTCAAGACCCCAAAAGGCATGAGACCGTGATGTCATCCTGCAGCATCAAATCAGCGCTGTTGTGCATGCAGAAACACAAAAACCCCACCACACCACAAAGAGGCCCACTCCACCCCTATGTGCCATGACGCTTAAGAAGCTGTACCAACGAGGCTGCTGAGTCCTCGCCACAGGCTTTCATCCGCAGCTTGTCACGCCCCGCTTTTCGGCTCCCATCCCGAATCCCACTAGGCATCCCGACACTCTGTGGCAGACAACGCAGCCCTAAAGTGATACGCCCCATCGCTCCATAAAGAGGCCCAGTCCACCGCACCATGTCGTGACGTCTGTTGGAGCTTAATAGAGACGTTGATTCGCCATCGCAGGCATAGCCCGCAGCTCTGCTTGCGTTCCCACCCCAATCCTAGATCCCACTAGGACATCCCAACAACAGGCGGTGGATAGGCCGCCATGTCAAGCAACGGGCCGTTGGGCTACACACAAGCTTTCTTGGCCCTAGAGCACAGCATAAGCACCCACATGCCTCCACCGCTCCACGCACCTAGCCCACGAGGTAACCCCTTTGCACCTAGAAGAGGACCTGTCCTCCCTGATGCGTCAAGGTGCCTTAAGGAGCTCTATAAACGAGGCTGAGTCATCACCGCATGCTAGGCCAGCAACTCGTCATGCCACATTTTCTAGCTCCCATACCAAATCCCACTAGGCATTCCGGGACCCCAAAGAGCACAAGCACTCTCGTAAGTGATCCGCTTTGCCACTCCATAAAGAAGCCCGGCCCACCAAACTGCATCGAGTTGTCTGTAGAAGCTAACTAACGAGGCTGAGTCATCGCCGCCCACAGCTCGTCACACCACGCATTCCGCTCCAATCCCGAACCCCACTCGGACATCTCAACACACCAGGGAGGACAAGGATACCTTGTAACTCGGGAGGCTTGTGCCCGCAACTGCATCCTCGTGCTCCGGTCGTTCCACTCTATGCGCACAGCCCACAAGGGGGCCTGCCACACCACAAAGGGTCCCAGTCCGCAATGCTGTGTCGAGTTGACCATGAGGGGCGCTCTTGAACCTTAGTGACGAGAGTGGAGTCCTCACCACCGGAAGTGCCCATGATTGTTCAACCTCGCATTCTAGCTCTAATCATGAAGCTCGATAGGTCATCCCGACACCCCGAAGAAAACGAGGTAGCTTTGCAATTCGGCAACCCAGCAAAGCCATGCACACTCAGCGCACTGACGAGGCCGGCCTACCCTCGTGCTAGCGCACTGAGTACCAAGCCCGCACACCTTGCCCACCACGAAAACGGTATGGCCTAACCTAGTTTTCACCTCGCCCGTCATCATGCGACGCTTTCGGAGCGTACTAGGGCAGCAAGAGCAAGCCACTAGCATAAGCCAGTAACTGCGCCCCCACACTGCGCAATGGCACTACGAGCATGTTGCCCTTAGGGCATTCTAACACAAAACCCAATATGCAAACCGGGCCACAACATTTTCCGAGTGGTCTAGGAGAGGGCATTGCTACATGCTATCGAGCTTTGACACGTCTAAGGCAAGCCAAGGGCCAAGGCCCTTGTAACCAAGGGCGTGGGCAGGCTTCTAAAGCAAACAGCCTAGCACATCTCCTATATAGATGCAAAACTAAACTCCATAGCTGTGGCAAAAGGAAACATTCAAGGTGCTTTCAAAATTCCAAGAGGTTTTATGGCAAGTTCTTGTTGCCATTACGAAGATAAAATTACATCTACATTGAGAAACATTTCCAGAATTTTTGGAGCACCCGAGATATTTTTTTTTAGTTTTCAAAGTAATAAATTCATAGAAATTCAGACAAATATAGAAAATCATGAACAAAGAGGGAAAAATATTAAAAAAAAGTAGGAAAAGTATTGGGAAGCAAAAAATTGAGTTCTTCCACCCTCGGATCGGGCAGCGAGGTATGGCTGCGTGCGTGCGAGGCGTGCGTGCTCATTTTTGCAACGTACGAGGGTCACTTAGGTGCCACGCACCTCCCCCGAGCATGTCGTTCCTCGTGCCTCTTGCCATGTGCACGGGTGCACGAGTGCGGGTGCGGCTGCGGCCGCGGCCATGCAACGCACGCGCATGGTGCGTCTTGCAATAAACATGGTTCGCTGAAGTTCCGGGATCACAGGACGTTGGCGCTAGGGCACTAGTTGCAAGGCGCGCACGGGACTCTAAGCATTTGTCAGTCCTCGAGGGCATAGTGGACGAGGGGATGTTTAGGGTCTTGGGGCGTAGCGGCCCTCTACATAAGCTAAATGGTATCCAAGGGCTGGCAAGAGTAAGTATGCAACGTGCTCCTACAATCATATAGGATTTTTTTTAAATTCCACCAAGTTTGTTAGGATTTCTTTTTGCCATCTTGCAGAGAAAAATGCAATCCGTGCTCAGGAATTTTTCGGTATTTTTCCAAGGCACCGAGCTATTTTTTAGGACCTTTCCCAATTTAAATGATAAGAAAATACTAAAAATAGCTGGAAAATGATAAGAAAATACCTAAAATAGCTAAAAAAATGATAAGAATATACTTAAAATAGCTGAAAATTAGTAACTATTGAGGAAAATAGTTAGTAGGGGGAGCAAGTGAGCGGAAGGCGAGCCCACCTCCGCTCAGTTCTCGGCGATTTTCCCACTTTGTGGAAAGAGAGGGGCTATGAAGTGGTAAGGGATGAATAGAAGTGATGTAGGGCAAAATCTCAGTGGATCGTGGCGGCAAGGTCACTCTGCAACTTACAATACCCCGTCGCGTATTTAAGTCGTCCGCAAGGAATTCTGTTAAGGATCTAGTTCAACTTGATCCTTAACTAAGTGAAGAGAAAGAGTTGAGGGAAAAGAGAAGTGAAAAGAGATGAGAGATTAGAGAGAATTAGGAATTCAGAAGAAGAATCAATCAAGTTTTCTAGTCATAAATGAAACAATACAAGATCTTAGCTATTTATACTAAACTAAGATACAACGTAACAAGACAATTCAAAACCAACTTATTCAACCATTGCCGTCAAAATGGACCAACGGCACTAACTACTAACTACCAACATACATCCATAACAATGCTCCCCCCTTAAAACATTCTTGTCTCAAGAATGAAAAGAAGGGAATTGCGAATGAAGGAAAGTCCAATCCTCCCAAGATGTTGAAGAAGGATCCATTAAACCAAAACCTGCTGTTTCCTGCTGCCTGTCAGTGTACCAGTGCAAGATCGAAGGATAGCTTGAGGCTGTAAGACCAACATGCCTTGCAAGGTAGCCTGAGGATGGGTCACTACAACTTCCTGGTCAGCTGGGACAAACTTCTTCAATAAAGACACATGGAAGACTGGATGAACGGTGCAATAATCAGGGAGTTCCAGCTTATATGCAACCTTGCCTATCCTCTCAAGTATCCTGTAAGGGCTCAAGAAACGTGCACTTAGCTTAATGTTCTTACGAATGGCCAGAGAGCTCTCCCTGTAAGGCTGTAATTTCAAAAGAACAAGGTCCCCAACAGTAAAGGACTTGTCCACTCTCTTCTTATCAGCATAGAACTTCATCTGGGCCTGGGCTACTTGCAAATGACCCCTCAATTGTTGAGCCAACTGCGTCCTTTGATCTAATAAGTCATTAACTTCAGTGACATGAGAAATACTCCCCTGAAACAAAACTGGTGCCGGAGGATCATACCCATAGAGTGCCTTGAAGGGAGTGGTAACCAAGGCTAAATGAAAATGGGTGTTATACCGAAATTCTGCAAGTGAAAGCCATCTGATTGTGGGTGATATGAAGAGCTCATGGCCATGGTTGTGCCCAATAAGAAGAACAGCTCCTTCCAGAAATGGATGGTGAACAACCGATCCCTATCAGAAACAATGGACTAAGGTAGGCCGTGCAATCTGTAAATCTGATCAAGGAAAAGCTTGGCTAACTTCGCCGCTATAATTGGATGCTGGATAGCCATAAAATGACTGTACTTGCTAAACCGATCAACCACCACTCAAATAATCTCCTTCCTTTCAGATCTTGGCAGGCCCTCAATGAAATCCATACTGCTGTGCTGCCAAGCTCGATCTGGTATTGGTAAATGTTGCACAAACCCCTGGTAAGGCTGATGTATACTCTTTGTACACTGACATACCTCATAAGAAGGAAGTAAGGCATGAATCTCATGTTTTAAATGAGGCCAATGGAAATACTGATGCAACCTCTGACAGGTGCCCTCTACTCCTGAATGTCCTCCCCATGCTGAACTGCGGGCAGCTAGGATCCCTTGTTTCCTCAAATCAGTGCTAGTTCCTATGTAAATCTTACCATTCGCACGAATAATGCCTTGGGATACAACCACTCCAGAATGAGCTGCATCTCCACCTTGAGCTAAATTTTCCTCGATCCACTTTTGAGCAATTGCATCTCCATCATAGGACTTTATGACATCAACCATCCAAGAAGGCACAACTTCTAATATAGCTAAACACTCGCCTGCATCAGAATCTTCCATTCTTCTGGACAGGGCATCAGCAACCCCATTGTCCCTACCTTGCCTATATTCAATGCTATACTGTAAGCCCAACATCTTCACGAGGCCTTTCCTCTGCACCCCGGTGGTGATTCTTTATTCCAAAAGATACCTTAAGCTCTGGTGATCTGTCCTAATGATGGACTTACGACCCTTAAGATAATGCCTCCATTTCTGGACTGCTAAGAGCACAGCCAAATACTCCTTCTCATATGTCGACAATGCTTGATGGCTTGAGCTTAGAAGCTGACTCAAGTAAGATAAAGGTTTCCAACATATGTTGAAATGAGACTGCACCAATTCCCTTGCCACTTGCATCAGTTTCCAACATAAAAGGGTTGAGTGAAATCAGGTAAGGCAAGAATAGGAGTAGTTGTCATGATCTCCTTAAGCTACTCAAAGGCTTCCCCTACTTACTCATTCCAATGAAAGGCTCCCTTCTTTAATAAATCTGTCAGAGGTCCATCAATAATACCATACCCTGCTATGAATTTCATGCAGTAACCAGTCAAGCCCAGGAATCCCCTCAATTGTTTGAGAGATCTTGGAACTGGCCATTCCCTCATTGCCTATACCTTGCTGGGGTCAGTAGCCGCACCTTCCTCTGAGATAATATGACCGAGGTACTCAAATTGTCTCTACCGAAAAGAACATTTAGAGAGTTTTGCATACAAACGGTGCTGCCTCATGAGTTGAAACACTGCATCAAGGTGCTGCAAATGTAAGTCCTTGGTGGAACTATAAACTAAAATGTCATCAAAGAATACCAGAACAATATACAGAGTTCATTAGAGCTTGGAAAGTGACCGGAGCATTAGACAATCTAAAGGGCATCACAAGGAATTCATAATGTCCATGAAGTGTGCGAAAGGCAGTCTTATAGATGTCCTTATCCTGAACTCTAATCTGATAATATCCCTGACGCAAATCTAATTTGGAGAAGAATCTAGCCCCATATAACTCATCAAGCAAATCATCAATTATAGGAATGGGAAATTTATCTTTCACAGTCACTGAGTTCATCTGCCTATAGTCAATGCACATCCTCGATGTACCATCCTTCTTTTTAACCAAAATGACAGGCGAGGCAAAAGGACTATTGTGGTGCCTAATGAATTTAGTCCTTAACAATTCCTCAACTTAGCGTTCAATCTCACTTTTCTGAGAATGTGGATACCTGTAGGGCCGTAGATTAACTGGATCAGATCCTTGCTTTAAAGGTATTACATGATCACACTCCCTTTGAGGTGGCAAAGCAACTGGCATATTGAACACATCTTTCTATTGCTCTAGCAGTGAGATAATTGATGGATCACATTCCATGTCTTGCCCCTAACTAATGGCAGAAATGGAGTGCAATTGCCCCACCCAATGGAAATCCTTCTTCTTGAACACTTCTTGCAACTGTTTCCTACTAATCATTTGCATTTGAGCTTATTCTCTGATCCCTTGCAACTTAACAGACTTGTCCTCTTTACTGAAAGAAATAG
Source organism: Simmondsia chinensis (assembly GCA_018398585.1). Classification (NCBI taxonomy): domain Eukaryota; kingdom Viridiplantae; phylum Streptophyta; class Magnoliopsida; order Caryophyllales; family Simmondsiaceae; genus Simmondsia; species Simmondsia chinensis. The sequence goes on from JAGTTD010000004.1 coordinate 15,595,692, forward strand.
TTAATTGGCCATAATCAAAGAGCAAGGGGCTGATGGTTTTCATCCAATCGACTCCCAAAGCCATGTCACACCCTCCCAACCTTAAGACCCTGAAATTAAACTCAAATTCAAGCCCTTGCATTTTCCATTTGAAGCTACTGCACTTAGTGTGGGTCAAGATTACATTCCCATCAGCTACTGTCACCGCTAATGGATTGGTCTTGACCATATCATGCCCTACTTTCCTCACAATCTTAGGGTCAAGGAAGCTATGTGTACTTCCACTATCAATCAAAATCAAAACTGTTTGGCCCTTGGATTCACCCTTAATTCTAATGGTGTTATGGGCACCACCACCAGTTAAAGCTTTAACAGATATCTCCATATCATTACCTTCCAAATCCTCACCTTCATCTTCATACTGCATCTCTTCTAGCTCATGATTCTCTTCAACCAGTTCCTCATCCACAGCTTCATAATTGTGAGCAGACGTCAAGTACTTGGGATCACACTTGTGGCCAAAGAAATACTTTTGGTTGCATTTAAAACATAGCCTCTGGAACCTTTTTTCTTCTTGGCTCAAGGGTTTACTCCCACTGTTAGGCTGCTTGGACATAGAGTTGCCAACAGGTTGAACTCTGGATCTAGGTGTGTCATTTGAAGCTAGGACTGTCTTTTCCACCATTCGAGCCTTAATATAAGCTTGTGACAAGGAAGTAGGTTCAAAAGATTTCACCATATGTTTCACCTTTGGCTTCAATCCACTCATGAAGCTTGAAATGTAATATTCTTCAACGGTGTCAGGATAGGCAGACAACAATCTGGCTCTCAAATCCTCAAACCTTGACATGTATTCTTTAACAGTTGTAGTTTGCACCAGCTTGTTAAAACTGTCAACAACATCACTGATGTCTTCATCTCCATAACGATCACATAATTCCTTCTCAAATTCAGGCCAAGAAATGAGTGGTTTCACTCGCATAAGACTATATTACCAGCTCTCCATTTCTCCTTTAAGATAAACAGCAACTATTTCCACCTTCTCGGATTCCATGATGTTGTAGAATCTGAAATACCTCTCACATTTTCTAATCCAAGCTTGAGGCAAGGTTCCATCAAATACTTCCAACTCAATTCTAGGTCTTTTGTAACGAGATCCTCTCGCAGCTGGTGTATTGTCATTATGGTTTAGTTGTGCAGTTGCAACAGCTGAAGGTGAAGCAACATTAGCAGCATTTCATGTCAACTCTAGCTGACAAGCAGGAGTAAGCACTCCTACACCAGGTCGTTGCTGCCTTTGAATCTGTTCCTCCAATCCTCCAATTTGCTTCATTTGTCTGTCAAACTTCTGATTGAAGTTCTGCTGGCTTTGCTGAAACATAGACATCATATTCTCCTATTGCTGGCTCAAACGATCCATTCTTTCATGATGTCTATCTCTTACTTCAATCATTTGTTCTGTTCCAGTCACAGCCTCAACATAAGAAGGAAAATTAGTAGTGGCATTGTTCACAGTTCCTACTCCGGACCTTGTGGTAACCATGATTAAATCTTCAAGTTCAAGAATCGACTCCAAGACGAACGGATCACTGCAATGGAAGATACTGAATGCAGAATTTCATCTTCCTAACTTCGCGAATGATCTAGGAGAGTGTGATTTTAGCAGCCGCTACACAATCCTCAACAATTTCGATCAGAATTGTGAATTGACCTGAACCTGCAACAATAACACTCAACGAGTAACAAATTCACAAAAAATTTGTGCTCACAATTAGGTTTTGCACTTAGCTGTCAAAGATCCTATACGAGGATCAACAGCAGTAGCTGCATTCAGTGTGAACAGCTCCAATTGGATTAATGTTGATTGTCCAGTACAAGGTCACAGCACCTCGCATTGTGTCAGTAACAATCTGCACTATAACCGTTCCTGATCAAGTAACCAATAGCTTATTTCCACTACTTGCAATGTTCAGCTTGAAGTCTGGATCAATTTAGCTATGAAACTAAATTGTGGAGCTCTAATACCAATTGCTAAGGATCTAGTTCAACTTGATCCTTAACTAAGTGAAGAGAAAGAGTTGAGAGAAAAGAGAAGTGAAAAGAGATGAGAGATTAGAGAGAATTAGGAGTTGAGATGAAGAATCAATCAAGTTTTCTATTCATGAATGAAACAATACAAGATCTTAGCTATTTATACTAAACTAAGATACAACGCAACAAGACAATTCAAAACCAACTTATTCCACCATTGCCGCCAAAATGGACCAACGGCACCAACTACTAACTACCAACACACATTCATAATAGATTCAACGCACTACTCCGTAGGAATTGTACTTCAAGGCGACGTCCACGACACATTCTCCGTGGGGGCTTGGCCTACAACATGTGCCCTTGGGTGCCGAGGCCCCTACTGTAGGTCGGCAATCAGGAGGTAGGCGTATGTGTCGTTTCTGCCCGGATTCTGACTTAGAGGCATTCAATCATAATCCAATGCTTGGTAGCTTCATACCATTAGCTTTTCAACCAAGCACGACGACCAATTGGGTGAATCAACGGTTCCTCTCGTACGAGGTCGAATTACCATAACGACACTGTCATCAGTAGGGTAAAACTAACATATCTCACGATGGTCTAAACCTAGGTCACGTTACTTATTGGTGGGCGAACAATCCAACACTTGGTGAATTCTGCTTCACAATGATAGGAAGAGCCAACATCGAAGAATCAAAAAGTAAAGTCGCCATGAATGCTTGGTTGCCGCAAGCCAATTATCCCTGTGGTATTTTTCTGACACCTCTAGCTTCAAATACCAAAGGTCTAACGGATCTTTAGGCCACACTTTTACGGTTCATATTCATACTAAAAATTAGAATCAAACGAGCTTTTACCCTTCTGTTCCACACGAGATTTATGTTCTCGTTGAGCTCATCTTAGGACACCTGTGCTATCTTTTAATAGATGTGCCGCCCCAGCCAAAAGCCCCACCTGGTAATGTCCTCCACACCGATTGGCCCGCATGGGGGACCTTAAACCTAAAAATAGGGGCAACGCCCCACCTCAGACTCGGAGTAAGTAAAATAACATTAAAAGTAGTGGTATTTCACTGTTGTCCTAGGACTCCCGCCTATACTACACCTCTCAAGTCATTTCACAAACTAAGGCTAGGGTCAAGCTCAATAGGGACCTCTTTCCCCCACTGATTCTGCCAAGCCCATTCCCTTGGCTCTGGTTTGGCTGGATAGCAGACAAGCTCAGTGGGAATCTTGTTAATCCATTCATGCGCATCACTAATTAGATGACGAGGCATTTGGTACCTTAAGAGAGTCATAGTTACTCCCGCCGTTTACCCGCGCTTTGGTTGAATTTCTCACTTTGACATTCATAGCACAGGGCAGAAACACATTGCATCAACATCCACCAGGACCATTATAATGCTTTGTTTTAATTAAATAGTCGGATTCCCCTTGTCCTTACCAGTTCTGAGTAAATGGTTCGACATCCAAGGAAGGGCCCCAAGGGAGCTGTTCCCAATCCATCTCTCAGCTGGCATGCAGCGACCCGCTATCTCCCTGGGAGTAGCTCAAGCATTCCACTGATAGCCTATGGGTTCGGGACTGGGAGCCCCGCGCCCAACCCTCATAGCCAATCCTTTTCCTGAAGTTATGGATCCATTTTGCCGACCTCCCTTGCCTACTTTGTTCCATTGACCAAAGGTTGTTCACCTTGGAGACCTGATGTGGTTATGAGCATGACCGATCATGGTCAGCAATCAGTCCTCCAGATTTTCTAGGGCCGCCGGGGCCCACCAGACACCACGCAACGTGTGGTCCTCTAACCACTGAATCCTACCTCCGGGTGAGCCATTTCTAGGGTAGGCAAGCTGTTAAACAGAAAACATAACTCTTCCTGAGGCACCCACCGTGTCTTCAAACATCCTAACCTTGCCATCAACTGCCTTTTCCCGGTTCAGTAACTTTAGCCCGATTCCCTTACGAAGCTCGGGCGAAACGCGCTGTTGGACGGGCTTCCCCCGTCTCTTAGGATCGACCAACCATTGTGCAAGTGCCGTTCATATGGAACCTTTCCCCTCTTCGGCCTTCAAAATTTTCATTTGAATATTTGCTACTACCACCAAGATCTACACCAATGACCACTCCGGCCTAGCTCGTGCCACAGGTTTCCAGCGACCGTCGCACCCTCTTACTCATCAAGGCATGGCACTTGCCTCAATGGCCGGGTGTAGCTCGTGCACTTCAGCACCATCCATTTTTGGGGCTATTTGATTCAGTAGGGGAGTTGTAATGCATTCCTTACTGGATTTCGATTTCCATGACCACCGTCTTGCTTAATTGATCTACACCCTTTGTGGGATCAAGGTTTTCGCACAGCTGGGCGCCGTAACCTAGCTTCCAGTTCATCCCGCATCACCAGTTCTACTTACCAACAATTGCCCACCTGGAACTATCCATTCCGTGGCACGGCTCAACGAAGCAGTCGCGCCGTCCTACTTATTAAAAGTGTGAGAATAGGTCAAGGGCGTTGTGGCCCCAATGTCTTTAATCATTTCCTTTACCATATAGAGCTAGTGTATGAGCTCCAACCATCCTGAGGAAACTTTGGAGGAAACCAGTTGCTTGACAGTTCGATTAGTCTTTCACCCCTATACCTAAGTTAGACGAACAATTTGCACATCAGTATCGCTTCAGACCTCCACCGGAGTTTCCTTTGGCTTCAACCCACTCAGGCTTAGTTCACCATCCTTCAGGTCCCGAGAGGTATGCTCTCACTTGAATCCTTCTCAGAAGATCAAGGTCGGTCGGCGGTGCAGCCCGCCAGGGGCATCCCGCCAATTAGCTTCCTTGCGCCATACGGGTTTACTCACCTATTGACTTGCACACATGTCAGACTCGTTGGTCCATGTTTCAAGACAAGGTGAGGGGGAGGCCTACAGGCTGATGCCTGGAGCGCGCAGGTGCTAACGCACGCCGGGATGGCATGTGCTGCCTACTACTACGGTGAGGATGACGTCCGCAGGCATGCCTAGAACCCAGGTTTTGGTCGCCCTCCGAGCTGATTGACTAACTTACTTGTGGTCATTCCAAATCATACCGGGGAGCATCGTCGGCCCCCACCCAATTTCCTCCCTAGAATTTTAAGCACCCTTTGACTCCCTTTTCAAAGTCCTTTTCATCTTTCCCTCCCAGTACTTGTTCGCTATCAGTCCCTTACCCATATTTAGCCTTGGACGGAATTTATCAACCGCTTGGAGCAACATTCCTAAACAACCCGAGTCACCGACAGCACCTCGTGGTGCAACAAGGTTCGGGAATGACGGGGCTTTCGCCCTCTCTGGCACCCCTTTCCAAGGAACTTAGGCCTGATCCATTATGGAGGACACTTCTCCATACTACAATTCGGACAATGAGACCGCCCAATTCTAAAGCTGTGCGCTTCCTGGTTCGCTCGCCGTTACTAGGGGAATCCTCATGAGATTTTTTTTCCCTTCACTTATTGATATGCCAAAACTCAGCTGGTAGCCCAGCCTGATTTGGTCTCAAAATAGTTGGTGTCGTCACAAGGACACCGTAGGTTCGTGCGAGCTTCCATCCGTGGCGGGAGTGTGAGGCATGATGAAAACCTTGGTAGGGGTGTAAATTAACAGAGCATTCGATGAAATAATCGTTTTCTAAATTGCTTAGGGCTTGTTCGTGTTTATTAGGAGGGCTCAATAGCTTATCGAGCCAAGTTTGAGCATGCTCGATAAGCTTAACGAGCCGAGTTCGAACAGGGGGTGCTCGGCTCGCTAATATTCACGAACAGTTTGATAAAGGCTCGATAAGAGCTCATTAAGGCGCTCGATATTAGCTCATTAAGGGCTTATTATGACCTGGATAATAGTTGATATTAGATCAAAAATGGTTCAATAATAACTTAAAAAGCTCAACTCGATTGCAAGCTTGGCTCAGTTTCAAACTCGATTGGGCTAGATAATGAGCTCGACTCGACTCGATAACAAGCATGACTCGACTCGATAAACCTAACAAGCCGAGCCAAGCCGAGTATTGAACACACTATATTCTTGTCGAACTGATTCGAACAAGGGTTAGAAATGCTTGATAAGAGCTCGGTTCGAACTCAAGCTCGATGAGCCTCATTGAACTCGAGCTCGAACAAGGGGGTGCTCTGCTCGGCTAAGTGCATTTACACCCCTGAACCTTGGCCTTGGGCCCTATCCACTACCTAACGTTGCGACGCTTGCCACCGAGGGCTCCCTCTTTGAACCAACCGCACCCGAGGAGCATGGGAGGCCACTCGCTAAGCCCAGGCCACACGGCAGGCTCATGGGGTGACACGATGGGTGACATCCAAGCAGACGTGCCCTCAGCCTAATGGCTTCGGGCGTAACTTGTGTTCAATGACTCGATGGCTGACGGGATTCTACAATTCACAGAAAGTATTGCATTTCATTACATTCAACATCGATGCGAGAGCTAAGATATCCATTGCTGAGAGTCATTTTTTCTAGAAGGGTAGTCACAGTGCCAGCGCCCTCTCTCCCAGTTCTTGAGAGCATGCTCTATGTTCACATTCCTTGGCATGGTCCGCGCCGGGGTTCATTGTTCGCCCGGGGCCGTGTTGTAGCGGACGTCCCTCCCCCCCGGGGGCACGAGCAGGGTGGCCGAGGGAATGTCTGGGTGAGGGCTATGGGCTGAACTGCCAGCGGCACCTGGCCTGTAGCCGATGCATCAAAACATGTTCTCCGATCGTTTTGCTGTGCAGGTTTCGACAATGATCTTTCCACAGGTTCACTAATGAAAAACTCGTTACGACTTCTCCTTCCTCTGAATGATAAGATTCAGTGAATTTCTCCGATGTCATTAGCGGAGAAACGCCCACGTCGCTGCAATCCAATCACTTAATCGGACCAATCAATTGCTAGGAGCGACAGGCGGTGTGTACAAAGGGCAGGGACGTAGTAAACGCGAGTTGATGACTCGCGCTTACTAGGAATTGCTCGTTCAAGATCAACAATTGCAATGATCTATCCCAATCAAGATGAGATTTCAACGATTACTCAGGCCTGTCGGCCAAGGCTATAGACTCGACGAATACATCAGTGTAGCATGCGTGTGGCCCAAAACATTTAAGGGCATCACAAACCTGTTATTGCCTCAAACTTCAGCCGCTTGGAAGGCCATCATCCCTCTAAGAAGCTAGCTATGAAGGGGTACCTCTACATAGCTAGTTCGCAGGCTGAAGTCCTGTTAGTTAACGGAATTAACCAAGATAATTGCTTCACCAACTAAGAACGGCTATGCACCACCACCAATAGAATCAAGAAAGAGCTCTAAGTTTGTCAATCCTTACGAAGTCTGGACTTGGTAAGTTTCCCCTTGTTAAGTCAAATTAAGTCGCAGGCTCCCTTCCTGTTAGTGCCCTTCCGTCAATTTCTTTAAGTTTCAGCCTTGTGACTATACCCCCCCCCCCCCCCCCCCCGAGAACCCACAAACTTTAATTTCTCATAAGGTGCCGGCAGCATCCCAAAGGTAACATCCGCCAATCCCTGGTCAGCATCGTTTATGGTTGAGACCAGGACGGTATATGATCGTCTTTGAGGCCCCAACTTTCATTCTTGATTAATGAAAACATCCATGGAAAATGCTTTCGCAGTTGTTCGTCTTTCATAAATCCAAGAATTTCACCTCTGACTAGGAAATACAAATGCGCCGACTGTCCTTGTTAGTCATTACTCCGATTCCGAAGGCCAAAACAATAGGAACGAATCCTATGATGTTATCCCATCCTAATGTTGTTGGGAAAAAGGTAACTTTTGTGGGAAAAATAACTCTGATACCAATTGTTAGGGTCACAATTTTTCAACTATGGTCATAAGGGGCACCTATTAGAGCACTTAAAGTAGAAGACTCTTCTCTCTACTTAAGCCCCAGGTCTGAGAGTCACGCTTCGTGACACCTCATGTGCGAGTGTTCTCAGGAATAGGTTTATTTATATAAAGCCTTTGCCCTAACACCGGTTGTGGGGACGAATTTTAAAAATTCTCCCTAATAAAGTTTATGCAGCGGAAGGGGTTTAGAATTCATAATTCTAAACCTAAGGTTGATTTAAAATTCTTAATCTATATATTTAAATTCATAATTTAAATCTACATATCTAAATTCTTAATTTAGATCTTCAAGTCTTTTACTCTAATACATTCATAATAATACATAAACTTAAACAGACATAATAATGAATACTATAAATAAATAATAAAGCGAAACTAAAAGAAGAAGGAAAGAAGAACATGCCTAGAATTGCTCCAATCATAAAGAATACCAAGAAAATCGAGACCATACGATCTTCTGCTCAATGACCTCAAAATGCCGGGAGAGTGGGCTCCGAAAAATATTAAATTGAGGAAAAAAAATTTCAACGGAAATTTTTCTCTCCAACAAGGTCTCTAAAACAATTTCAGAAACCTAAAAATATTTATTTCAATTGAATGTCAAACCTTTGGAATAGGTACCTCTATTTATAGTAGGCTACTGTAACGAAAATAAGCTGGAAATTCGATGCAGGATTCGCAGTTTACAAGCAAAACACATCGTGTTGTATAAAAACCTGCTCAAAACGTCGCGTTTCGAAATAGTACAAGTAGCATATTAGCTCTGTCACTGCGTGCCACGTGACATGCACTAATTGGTCCGCACCCCGATGTCATCCCCAGGGCGCACCGCGTGTCCCGTGCTAGTTGGTTCATTCACGTGTATGCGGATTGCGATCCGGGCTATTATTTTTCTGATTTTTTCTTTGCTTTGTTTGCCACATGTAAAAATTTATCTTATAAATTTTTATTTTGCAAAATTATTTTATTTTATATTTTTTTATTTTTATTTATCTCATAAATAATATTTGGCAAATTTAAATTTACTTATCTCATGAATTCTTTAACATTTTTTCGAGGACAATAAATACAGTGGCTTGCGCAGGGACATTTGGGACAGTTTAAATCTAGCTCCAAATGGGTTAAATTAATCATCTCATGGAATACGTTAATTACAATTTAATGAGACTTAATTCCACTAAATAAATCTCACTGTACTCCAAACTTAAACCATTTATTCGATATCTCCCTAATAGACTATATTAATGACAACAACCCCTCCACTGGATGTCCATGACAAAGGATAAATATAACCACTACCATTATCCTTCTCCTAGCTTCTCTATTAGTTACCGACTCGACCTTCACTAAATAATTCATTTATACTTGAACATATTCATTGTATAAATTTCAGATGTCAAATACTTGAAATACTTTGGCCAAAGTTTCCGAACTATTCAAATATTTGTGAATCAACTAAGGGGACATCTGTATCTCATAAGAGACTGTAGATTCCCTATTGAATACCTGATCCTTGTTACACTTCATGCCGCTACCCAATGCCCGTGGGAATTTAGTCATACGTTTAAACCTTACTTACCGTACACCAAAGTAGCTAACACTCCATGCATAAGTCCAGAATACCCTCAGGATTTAGAATCGTCGTTCAAACACTACAATGTGAATCACTCATCTCCAATAGTGCTCTATAAATAAGTAACCCACATGGTCCAACTCAATGTGTCAATCTTATTAAACACACCAACCCAACACTTTTGGATCTCCATCCACATGACCAAGACAAGTTATCTAAAGTGTCACATTATAGCCTTAGCATACAAGTGGTCCAAACTTGTATTTGACTACGAGCCTTTCAAACAACAATCCATACCATTTGTTCCAAGTTTATCTGTGGCTTAGTCTCACAAACCACTTAGAATAAACATGTAAATTGTAGTCTGAGGACTAAACCCATCTCATGGATGTCTCCCAAAAGAAAATCACATGCAGTATAAATACTCGCTTACACAAATTTAACTAGGAAATTACTGAAACTTCAATTTTATTTATTAATTAAAATAGTATATCCAGAATAAATCTAAATTTCAGGACACTGTTCCTAACAAATGTATCCAAAGCGTTTGCTTTGAGCACTCTAATTTCTATAAAGTAACAGCAACGGAGGCGTAACCTGGCAAGCCAAGTCCAAGAGCGCATCGCCAACAAAAGGAGTAGGACGAACATTGCACACCAAAGACGGACCGATCGGCTCACCCCATGGTCCAACTATGAGCTTTTTAAGTACAACAACTTAATTATACGTTATTGGAGCTGGAATTACCGTGGATACTAGCACCAGACTTGCCCTCCAATGGATCCTCGTTAAGGGATTTAGATTGTACTCGTTCCCATTACTAATCTCGTCAGAGCCTGGTATTGTTATTTATTGTCACTGCATCTCTGTGTCACGATTGGGTAATTTGCATGCCTGCTGCCTTCCTTAGATATGTTAGTCGTTTCTCAGGTTCCCTCTCCGGAATCAAACCCTAATTCTTCGTCACCCATCACCACCATTGTAGGCCCCTATTCTACCATCGAAAGTTGATTGGGCAAAAATTTAAATGATGCATGGCCAGCACTAAGGCCATGCGATCCATCAAGTTATCATGAATCATTAGAGTAATGGATAAGGCCTGCTTCGGTAAAGACGCTCGGAGAGGACAAGTATGCTCAGAAGTGATCCGCCTTGCCGCTCCACAATGATGCCCAGCCCGCCACATCGCATCGAGTTATTTGCAGAAGCTTACTAATAAGGCTAGTCATCGTTGCAGGCTAAGGCTGCAACTCATCATGCCACGTGTTCCCATTCCAATCTCGATTCCAACAAGGATATCCCAACACACCGGGGAGGACAGCGCCGCCTTGTAACTAGGTAGGCCGTTGGGCCACACGCATGAAGCTCACTTCCAAGGCCTCATAGGCTTACACCCGTAGCTGCACCCCCGTGCCTTGGCCATTCCGCTCTGTGCTCGCAGCCTATAGGTTGGCCTGCCGATCCATAAAGGGACCTGGTTCGTAACGCTATGTCACATCATCCACGCGGCCGCACTCTCGAAGCGCACGGATGAGGGTGGAGACCTCACCATAGGCAGAGCCCACAACTGTCCTACCTTGCATTCCCGCTCCAATCACGAAGCCCACTAGGTCATTCCGACACCCCAAAGCAGATGAGGTTGCTTTGTAATTCGGCAGCCCAGCAAAGCCACAAACACTCAGGGCACCGACAAGGCCCACCTGCCCCCACACTTGCACATCGTGTACAAAGCCCATCCCACCCTGCCCGCCACAAAAATGCCATTGCCCAACCCAGTTTTCACCTTACCCGTCATAACGCGATGCTTTCAGAGTGCACTAGCACAGCAAGAGCATGCACCTAGCAAGACCTAGTAGATATGTCCCCATGCCGTGCACTGGCAGTACGAGCATGACACCCTCAGGGCAACATCGATCCTGGCATTTGAACCAGGGCATAATGTATTCGTGGTGGTCTAGGAGAGGGCTTTGCTGCGTGCTATCGAGCTTTGACACATCCAAGACAAGCTAAGGCGTAAGGCCAAGGTAGCCAAGGGCGTGGACAGGCTTCCCAAGCAAATAGCCAAGCACCTCTCCTATATATATGCAAAACTGGACTCCATAGCCCAGACAGGAGGAAACTGTTAAGGTTTCGAAGATTTCTCTTGAGGCTTAACCTTGGTTGGGATAGAGAGAGTATGAGATGAGAAAGAAAATAGAGATTTAGATGAGAAAGAAGGAAAAAAAGATGAGAGAATAGAGAAAGTAACCAAATGAGATCAATTCATTATCAAAATTAAGGATTACAAGCTAATACCCCTTATTTATACTACTTACATACTATGAGCCTAATACATTGAATCTAACCTCACAAGGACTAAACCACTTAGGAATTATCTAGAATTATCTAGAACTAAGCTTAACTAACAATTAAACCACATTTTGGCACCTAGACAATTCTAACAGCCCAACCGAGCTAACATGCCCAGCTTACTGTAGGATTATTAATGCAGATAGAACTAATAGATTATTTCAGCAACCTAACAGCAACAACAGCACAGCACACGCAGCAGCCAGTAGCACCAGAACACCAGTAGCATCAGCAGCTAACAACACACCAGCAGCAGCAGCCATCATTTCGGCAGCAGGACAATACGCAACTACCACGATTTCCATGCCTCGGTTTCTCGAATCATAACATTCCCTTCCCCTTAAGAACGTTCTTGTCCTCAAGAATAGAAGAGAGTTGTAACAATGAAGACACTTATTACATATGAAAATACCTCTGAAGTGATGAAGTCTGCTGAAATCTGCAGCTGAGACGACCAATAAGCACTTCAAGTTATCGTGATGCCATGACTGTGTTTTGAGTACATAATGTTCTTCAGGAGGTCTGCTATGATCAAACCAAACATCACCAACACATCCCGAACCCCTCCTGTTGTAGTTAACACAGCTCAAAACCCATACTCGCTGCTGAAATTCCCCAAATGCAGAGACAATTCTGTTTTTATGCATGTAGTAAGCTATACTACTGATGTTGTGTATCTTTGTCTCCATTAATCTGCATATGAAGTCCTTGAGCATCTCGGGAGGCCTTCCAAACTCAAACCAAGGGAAACAAACATTAAATTCTGCTTGTAAACATTCCCAAATGCAGTTCGAACAGCTCCAATATAGAATTATTTCATTCTGAACTTGTCGATCGACATGCCGAAAGTGCTTATCAGCTATTGGAACTTGATTCCTTGCTGGTTTAACGTGTTCTGTCGCAAAGATGTTCAACTTATTCAGCTCACACAACCACATACTAACCCAACTCATGACATGCTCAATAAATCCTTGATTGCTTCCCAATTGCACCCACGCTGTTGCAGAGTCCAGTGATGCAGCAGTGCTAACTTGTTGCGATTCATGATAGCTTATAGCAGCTCGGTTTAGGTCCATGCGGAAGCTACTTGAAGTGAACAAGTTATTACACCCTCCAAAAGACAAAATAGCATCAAACAAACTCAATCTGAACAGCACATTCATAACTGTCAGTGAAGAATCTCCCCAAGAATGTTCTATAACCTTCAAAACGTCCTTTAATGGAATCTTGAGAATAAACTTGTAAGAATTCCAAATTCCAGCCACGTCTTCCCATTCTCTTACATAGAACACACAAATTAGGAGTTCATGAACCATTGTTGAATGCCAAGTATACACTGACATAGCTTGAACATCCAAAACTTGCCCATCAATTCTGTTATGGCAGCAGCTCACTACTTTTGACCTGCACACCTGATTTCTTTGGACCCCAAGTTTATTCAGCCACCAATTAAGCCTCAAATAATCGAGATTTGCTGTATTACCAACCAACACAAGCATAAGCAATAAATATATCAAGTGGAGACACCACTCAAGCTCTTGAACAACTGAAAACTTCCTCAAACGTGGAGTTATTCTGTCCAAAGCTAAGGTGCTGATATTCATTCTGATTTTAGCTAGAGTTTTCCTCAGTCTTGCGTTAATCGTTTCCACCAAAACATGAAGGACATATTGGAGCTTGTGCATATGATTTTTCCATTCAAAGTCGCCACAACTGATTTCCCTAAACCTAAGCAGGTGCTGCACCAAATCAACAGCTTCTAGTTGCATTCTGTCCCGATTTTCAAATGCTAACACCTTTGTTATTTTTCCACCTGTGCGTGTGCTGACATCGCCATCTTCCACATCAAACCACAGCACCGAATTTGTAGCTCCTCCAAATACTTGTAATTCATCCTTTCCCAGACTAAGGAAGCTTCCAACACCCAACACATCCGCCAAAACATCTGCTGGACAGCTTCCGGACTGATATGAAATCGGTTTCAGCATGTTACAGCAGTTATACACATCTAACAACTCAATTGCTTGTTTAGATACACGACTTCTCCTTCGTTGGACTTTGAAACGCACTCTCGCAGCTTGATTAGTTCTTTTTAACAGAGAATCAACCCTTTTCGGCTTCGTATAAACTTGAAAATCTTCTCCCGGATCAGGATGCAAGTCATCATATGAGTGTACATGTGGATACTCCATTTCTCTACTCCAAGAACCTTGCGAAGCATCAATTACGTCACTACCAACACCAAACAATTTCTGATTTTCCAAGTGCCTTTGCTGGAATCTCGAGACCCAGCGTTCCTCTGATTGTGCGATCAATTCCTTCACCTTATCAAGCGTGACCAACTCCTTTGCACCAACCACAGCATCATAGGACACTTCTGGTTGAACAGCTGTAGCTACATTGCCTCCACCAGCTCCCAATCGAGTCTTAACTCCTTGCATGCCATCTGCAGCTTGTGTACCAGCATATACCTCGGTAAGGTCAGCATCTCGAGTTAGTTTTTGCTGATCATCAAGCAAGCCATGCTGAAGCACAACCACACGCTTCAATTTTGGCTTGGACAACTTCTTTTTACCCACAACATCTCCCAATGCTTCACTTAGACGATTTCTCTTCGACTTACTCTTTGCTTTCTTAATCATTCCTCGGACATGTGAATCATATTCCCAATCCGGATGCACGTCATATTGTATCTCTACATCGTCAAGAGACTCGAACTCTCGCATAGAGTCTTCATAAGAATCATCTCGTTCAAACTCAGGTTCTTCTAACTTGTGTTCATCAATTTCGGCATTGTCGTGGTCGAATTCATCTTTAACAACAACGGATTCCACTTCCTCTTTTTGCTTGACATTAAAATTTTGTTGTATAACGCTATCCACTAACTTCAGAAACTCATTTGTATCAAGAACACCAGCACAATCAGACTGATGAGTTGAACAATGCTGATTCACATTTTGTTGACGCATTCGGTTGAATGCCAGCTCCACTTCCAGCAACAACCTCTCACGTTCCTCTCTGAATATTAGCTTTATTTTCTCCAAATAATCACTCGTCACTGATTGACAAGGGCTATCATCAACAACACCAGCCATATTTGTAATGGACAACAAAGTTCGATCTGGATAGCTCGGCTCGCGGAAATGCAGGTTCGAAAATCGTAGAAATGTAAAACTTGTTTCGCAATTCTTCAACAATCGATTGCTTAATGAAGTTGTACTCCTTTGGTCACACAAACAATCCCCTGCTATTGGTTCCATAATCGTCACTGATCACGAATCTTAATATGCAGAGTTGCAAATAAAACCCTAACTGCGACGATCTCTGACAGAGAAGCTATCGTGAATAATTCAGACTAAGAATCTGAAACTGGTTCGATTTCTTGCCTTACACAACAATCTTCAAGAACAATAGCGGAATTCAACACCTTCGGTGCTAAGTTCGTTGTCAGAACTTCGCCTTCTTTGTCAGAATTTCACCTAAGCGAATCTCGACTCAATTTCACGCAGATTCTGACGAATTCTCACCACTTATATGCTTATCAACACAATTTCATCACAATCCAACAACAAAATGCAGATTTGAATCGAATATGAACTTGTAGTTCAGAAAACAGTTACCTCCACCACAATTTTTAAATTGTAGAACCTGTAATCACCTCAATTCAGCTTGTTCCGGATCTCTTGATGATGATCAAGTGTAATGTGGATCAATTAGCTCAATTTTAACTTCTTTTTCAATCGATTAGCCGGATGATCGATCAAGTACAGATAGCTCAGCACACAAGTTCAG
Source organism: Simmondsia chinensis (assembly GCA_018398585.1). Lineage (NCBI taxonomy): Eukaryota > Viridiplantae > Streptophyta > Magnoliopsida > Caryophyllales > Simmondsiaceae > Simmondsia > Simmondsia chinensis. The sequence goes on from JAGTTD010000004.1 coordinate 15,611,294, forward strand.
CAATGATATTTTGCTTCTACATTGACATTTCACAGCTAATGCTGGATTGATTCTACTGAAGTCACTATTAATCAGCTTAAATGTTGATTGTACTCCACCAATACTGATCAATTGCACCTACTCCAATGTAATTCAATTACTTTAACTCCCAACCGAAGCGATCTTCCCAGGCTTGCAGAAAATTGATGCAGAAACTACCAAAAACCACTTCAAAAATACAGATTTGAATTCTGATCACCAAATCTGTATTAAATAAGTATCAAATCTTTTTTTGTTGATTAATTGCAACACAATTAATCAGGTTTTTTATAATTTTTTCGGATAAGAGCTTGATTCGGAAGCCAAATCAAGGCTCTGATACCAATTGTTAAGGTTTCAAAGATTTCTCTTGAGCCTTAACCTTGGCTGGGATAGAGAGAGTATGAGATGAGAAAGAAAATAGAGATTTAGATGAGAAAGAAGGGAAACGAGATGAGAGAATAGAGAAAATAACCAAATGAGATCAATTCATTATCACAGTTAAGGATTACAAGCTAATACCCCTTATTTATACTACTTACATAATATGAGCCAAATACATTGAATCTAACCTCACAAGGACTAAACCACTTAGGAATTATCTAGAATTATCTAGAACTAAGCTTAACTAACAATTAAACCACATTTTGGCGCCTAGACAATTCCAACAGCCCAACCGAGCTAACATGCCCAGCTTACTGTAGGATTATTAATGCAGATAGAACTAACAGATTATTTCAGCAACCTAACAGCAACAACAGCACAGCACACGCAGCAGCCAGTAGCACCAGAACGCCAGTAGCATCAGCAGCTAATAACACACCAGCAGCAGCAGCCAAAATTTCAGCAACAGGACAATATGCAACTACCACGATTTCCATGCCTCGGTTTCTCGAATCATAACAGAAACATGCAAGGTGCTGCTACAATCATACGGGATTTTTTTGAAATCTTAAGAGGTTTTATGGCAAGTTTTTGTTACCTTTACAAAGAGAAAAATATGATCTATGCTGAAAAAAATTTCAGAATTGTTCGAGCACAGGCTATTTTTTATGAATTTACGAAGAAATTAATTCGTAGAAATTAAAAAAAAATAAAGAAAATCAGGGAAAAAAAGGATAAAAATGTTAGAAAAGTAGGAAAAGTATTGGGAAGTAATGAAAAAATATATTTGGCCAAAATTGAGAGCTTCCACCCTTGGACTGAGTAGAGGTGGCCTTCGGAAGACATCGTCTGGGGACTTCCACAAACATGCAGGTGCCTTTTCTTTTTGGAGCTTGATGGCAAGCTTGGGCACGTACAAGGATGCTGTTGTGATTCAAGATCAAGCTTGAGTCATAACCTAGGGTTAAGAGAGTATGAGATGAGAAGAGAAGTGAAAGCGATGAGAATTAGAAAGAAATTAAGGTTGAGGGAGGAAACAGATCAATTTTCTATTCAATGAAATGTCAATTACAAGAGATCACACTCTTTATACACATTTGGAAACAGCTGGTGCAAGGAGAGCAAAATATCTAGCTATTCAATGCATCTAGACTTTAGCTCAAACTGAACTTATTAAATAACAACCAAAATGGTGCCAAACCAACAATTAACTAACAATTGAACCTCTAACGGCTAACTAACACCAAAACGCAAAGTTCTAATGATTTTAATGCTCAAATGCAGCTCCACCACAGCAATGCTCCCCTCTTGAAAACATTCTTATCTCAAGAATGAAAGGAAGGAAACTAACTTTGGATGAACTTCTCTCTTCCCAAGTAGAATATTCTTCAGCCAAATTTTTCCACTGCACCAAAACTTCTTCAATCGGCCCACCTGAATGCTGAATCACCCAGGAGTCCAGTATTGCAGCAGGCACTTGCAAAAGAGCTCCACTAGAACCTGCTTCTAGAGGATTAGAAGAACAAGACTTTCCCTTTTTTTACATATTTCTTCAAAAGAGAAACATGAAACATGAGATGAACATAGGAATTAGGAGGTAACTCCAACTTAAAAGCAACCTTTTCCAACTTCTCAAGCACTTTGTAAGGACCAAAATATCGTGCACTGAGTTTTACACTCTTGCATACTAACACTGTGGATTGCCTGTAAGGTTGTAGCTTCAAATAAACCAAATCTCCCACTTCAAAAGATTTGTCTGAACGCTTCCTGTCAGCATAATACTTCAGTATTGTCTAAGCCATATGCAGATTATCCTTAAGAAGCTGTATCAGTTGCTTCCTCTGAAGCAGTAAACCAGATACTTTAGGCACTAAAGTAGTGATCTTTTATAGTATCAAAGGAGAAGGAGGATCGTATCCATAAAGTGCCTTGAAGGTTGTGGTGCCTAAGGATGAATGGGCATGTGTGTTGTACCAGAATTCTGCCAAAGACAGCCACCTACACCATTCCTTAGAATGAAAGAATGTCAAGCTCCTTCGATGTTGCTCAATACACTGGCTTTCCCTTTCTGTCTATCCATCTATCTGGGGATGATAAGATGAACTCAGAGCCAAGGAAGTGCCCAAGAGAAGTAACAATTCACACCAAAAGTGGTTGGTGAACAACCTATCACGATCAAAAATAATGGAAAGAGGTAAACCATGAAGCTTGTAAACGCTGTCTAAGAAAGCCTTGGCAAGTTTTTCAGCTAAGACTGGACGGTTCAAAGCAACAAAGTGGCTGAATTTGGTGAATCAACCACCCAGATGACTTCCTTACCCTTAGACTTAAGTAAGCCTTCAATAAAGTCCATGCTTATATGTTGTCATGTGCAAACAGGAATTGGAAGGGGCTGGAGCAATCCTTGATACTGCTTGCCATCTAACTTTGTTTGTTGACATACTTCACATGATTGAACAAATTGCACTACATCTCTTTTCATACCAACCCAGCTGAAGTAAATCTTGAGTCTTTGATAAGTCCCTTTAATGCCATAATGCCCTCCCCAAGCAGAGTCATGAGAAGCCTTAATGATATGTCTCCTCAAATCTGTTACTTATCCTATATACAACTTCCCCTTTACTCCGATGATACCCTTGACTACTGTAATATCAGCATCTGTTGCAAAAGAGGCCTTATTGATACTAAAGGTTGCCACACATTCTTGAGCAAAGTTGTCTTCTTCATATGATTTATATACATCTCCCATCCAAGCTGGTAGTACAACTGACACAGCACCACAAAACCTAGGTTCAGTCTCTTCCAGCCTAGAGATAGCGCATCTGCTGCAAGATTCTCCTTTCCCTTCAAATATTCAATCGAATAGTCCAGTCCAAGAATCTTCGTCAAGCCTTTATGTTGAACTCTCATTGTAATCTTTTGCTCCAACAAGTATTTGAGACCCTAGTGATTCGTTTTAATGATAAAATGGTGCCCTTTCAAATAATTTCTCCATTTCTTAACTGCCAAGAGAATAGCCAGATACTCTTTCTCGTATATGGATAACTCCAAATGCTTTGGATTGAGGGCTTGACTGAGATAGGCCACCGGCCTTCCCTTTTAAGCTAAGATAGCTCCAATTCCTTGACCATAAGCATCAATTTCCAGAACAAATTCCTCACCAAAGTGTGGCATAACCAGCACTGGTGCTGAGCACGTTGCTGCCTTCAAAGCTTCAAAGGAACCTCTAGCTACATCTGACCACAGAAAAGCGTCCTTCTTCAAAAGGTTAGTCAATGGTTTAGCAATTATACCATAACCAGCTACAAATTTCCTGTAATATCTAGTCAAGCCTAAGAAGCCCCTCGATTGTTTCAAGGTAATAGGTGTTGGCATGTCCTTCATGGCTTGAACTTTTGAAGGATCTGTGGATACCCCCTCATAGGAGATGATATGCCCTAGGTACTCCACTTGAACTTGAGAAAAAGAGCACTTAGAGAGCTTAGCATAAAGTTTATGACTGTGCATAATACTGAACAGTTGTCTCAAATGAACCATATGGTCCTCAAAAGTTGCACTGTAAATCAGAATGTCATTAAAGAAAACCAGTACAAACTTCCTTAAGAGTGCCTTGAACACATCATTCATCAAAGCCTAGAATGCAGCTGGAGCATTTGTCAATCCAAATGGCATCACCACAAATTCGTAGTGTCCATGACGAGTTTTAAAGGCAGCCTTGTATATGTCCTACCCCAAGACTTTGATTTGATAATGCCCTTGTTGCAAGTCTAAATTAGAGAAGTAATGTGAACCGTGAAGCTCATCCAGAAGGTCATCAATGATTGGGATGGGAAACTTATCTTTGATTGTAAGTGAATTGAGCTGTCGGTAGTCAATACACATTCTAGCAGTTCCATCCTTCTTCTTGGCTAATATAACTAGTGAGGCAAAAGGGTTGTGACTATGTCAGATAAAACTGGTCTTCAGCAGCTCCTCAACTTGCCTTTCTATCTCAATCTTTTGCTAATAAGGATGCTTATATTCACAGGATCAGAATTGGACTTCAAGGGTATTGCATGATCAAGAGTCCTCTTGGGAGATAAGGATACTGGTTCCTCAAACAATTCCTTGTATTCATCAATCAATTTGCCAATTGCAGGATGAGGACGCACCCAAGCCTAAGAATATGTTATAGAGAACAGTTGCCCTATCCACTGATAGGCCCCCTTATTGATCAATCCCTCCATCCTTTTTCCTTTCATCATTTGCAACTGAGCTTACTCCACAATTCCTTGCAGCCTAATAGTACTCCCTTGCATCTCAAAAGAGACTAATAGCTGAGAGAAATCAAATATAAGTGGGCTGAATGTCTTCATCCAATCAACCCCGATAACCATGGCACAGCCTCCCAATTGCAGAATCCCGAAGTCATACACAAACTAGTGATTTTGCATTTGCCAACTAAATCCTTGGCATTTGGTTTGAGTGAGTATCGAGTTCCCATCAACCACAGTCATAGCTAGAGGACTTGTTTTAATCACTTCATGTCCCACTTTTTTCACAACATTGGGATCAATAAAGCTGTGAGTTCTCCCACTGTCTATCAAAATCAAAATAGGCTTGCATCCTGCCTCTCCTTTGATCCTTATAGTATTATGAGATCCATTCCCAGTTAAAGCCTTAATCGAGATCTCCATTTCATCATCCATAAGCTCTTCCTACAATTCCTCTTCTTGTTCATTTAGTCTAGCTTCAATCTCCAACTCTTCAGTATCCTCCTCTGTCTCTGCTCTAGTTGCTGACATAAGGAGCTTAGGATTACATTTATGTCTAAAGAAGTATCACTGATTACATTTAAAACATAATCTTTGGCCTTTCCTTTCCTCCAAACTCATAGTCTTGGACTTTGCAGGTACATTATGTTACTTATAAGGAGCTTGGCTACTTCTGCTTCTTTAACCATTAGAGGCTGCAAAAACAATGGATTCAAACAACTTGGCTTTTGCATAGGCCTTAGACAATGTTTCAGGACTTAAGGCTTTGACAAGGTTCTTAATTTTTGGCTTCAGGCCACTGATAAAACTCGAAACATGGTAGGCTACACTCACTTCAGGGTTGACAGACATCATCCTTGCTCTCAAGTTCTTAAACCTTCTCATATACTCTCTTACTGTTGTAGTTTGCACCACTTATTGAAGTTATCCACAATGTCACTTGGATGTTCATCACCGTATCTCTCACACAGTTCTTCCATAAATTCAGGCCAAGACAATGAAGGATTGCTGCGAATGAGGCTATAGAACCACACCTCCTAATCTCCATGGAGATAAATGTTTATAATGCTAGCCCGGTATTTTAAAAAATTAGCCTGATATTTTATATGCTTAGCTCGATACCTACTCACCCAGACACTTGCAAGCACACAGACTAGGCATACCCAAGCGTTGACCACCATTTGACCAGTTGACAGCCGTCGACCATCGTTGACCGCCCTTTCACCGGTTGACTAGCGTTAACCGCCCTTTGACCTGTTGGCCAGCGATGACCACCTGTTGTCCATCATTGACCATCATTTGACCTGCTGACCAGTGTTGATGGCCCCTAGCCAACTTTATAAAGGGGGGCTCTCCCTTACTTTGAAGGGACCTTTTCCCACACACTTCCTGGGGGGGGGGGGGGGGGGGGGGGGGGGGGGTGTGGTGTACTCTCTCTCTACCGCCCTCTCTCCTTCCCAAGCCAAGGCAAGGCTTGTCTAAGGTCGTCCTCCCCACGCCTCAACCTCCCATCGTCCTTTTCGATCATCTCTCTAGAGCAATAACTACTCTAACCTTCTACTCTTCTCATGCTATGTCTTTTATATCATTGATATGTATCTATTACCTGCTTTTATTATTATTTCATTGGATAAATACTGACTTGAGCTTTGGAGGGGTCCCCCGCGGGTTATCCACGGGCCCTTTTAACCGTTTGTTTGAATCTTGCTGGAAATATCGAGCCGAGTGTATAGCCAGAGCTTGAGTCTAGCTCGTCCTTACAAACCCCACCTCATACTGGGCTCCAACACAGCGAATAAGCTCACTGGCCAAATTCGTGGAAAATAATAAACAACCTCTAATTCTACCTTCTCTGCCTCATCTATATGATAGAAATGGAAGTATCTCTCACATCTTTTTATCCAAGACGGAGGCTGCTTGCCATCAAACGGTTTAATTTCAACTCGAGACTGTCCAAATCCATTGCTTCTACCACTAATTGTTCCATTTTCACTGCCTCCTAATGCCTAACGTTGCCTAATATCTAGAGGACGAATATATTAACCAGCAACTGCTCCTAAAGCCTGAGGTTGTATAACGTCTAGAGGACGATCGTGTTGACTAGCAGCTGACAATACTCCTACTCCCAGAGGCAAATTCTTTCTAGTAATCTACTTTTGTAATCTATGGATCTTCAGTTTAATCTACTGAGAATGTTGATCTAACCTTTCAGCAAGCTTTTGATCCTGTGATTGCTGCATTTTAATCAACATCTCCACCATTTTAAGTCTTCACTGCTCAAATTGATTAACCTCTACATTAGCTTCAGCATTTGCGCCAGCAATAACAGCATACGTAGCATTAGTAGCAGCAGTTGCTCTAGTTGTAACTCCACCAGCCATTGATACACTCTTCTTACATCTTGCCAGCTCCAATCAATCAATTTAGCAATCAATCGGCTGCTAAGACAAGCTCTTATACCAATTGTTATGATTTAAGATCAAGCTTGAATCATAACCTAGGGCTAAGAGAGTATGAGATGAGAAGAGAAGTGAAAGAGATGAGAATTAGAGAGAAATTAGGGTTGAGAGAGGAAAGATATCAATTTTCTATTCAATGAAATGTCAATTACAAGATAGCACACTCTTTATACACATTTTGAAACAACCGGAGCAAGGAGAGCAAAATATCTAGCTATTCAATGCATCTAGACTCCAACTCAAACCGAACTTATTAACTAACAACCAAAATGGCGCCAAACTACAATTAACTAAGAATTGAACCTATAACGGCTAACTAACATCAAAACGTAGAGTTCTGATGATTTTAATGTTCAAACATAGCTCGATCATAACAGATGTAAAGAGGACAGTAGTTGTGCCCTATAATGGACTTATGGTACCTTCCAAGAGTCGCCACCCCCCTCCCGACGTCCGACAAACGCGTTATTGTCAAAGTAAAGAGTTGTAGTTGTGCAAAGCCTCGTGTTTCTTGCTCATTAGGGGACATCAATGACACATAGGGGGGCTCCTTTGCCTATTGCATGATAGGAACACACAACTTTAGAAAGAAAATGCCTCTATAGGGGACTTGCAAGAAGTTTAGGAACCCGTGACTTGGGCGTCTCAACACAGTGGGGCTCATTTGCCTCTTGAATGCACAACATAAGAGAATGAAAACCTCCACAGTGAATATGCAGCTAGTTAAGGAAATTGGGACCACGAAATCCCAACACAGCACACTAAAGGGAACGAGACATGCTCATGCCAGACTCGAGCACAAGTACGAGCTTGCACAAGGCCCTGGCGCTAGGATGAGCGCACACAGTTTAACATTTTTCGGAGTTCACTCTTCGAGAATTTTAAGGTCATTGCGTAGAAGGCTGCTGGGTCCCGGTGTTCTCTCCACTTTCTCGGTTCTCTCGAAGTTATTTTTTATTAACTAGTTTTCTTTATTTAGAGCAATTCCAGGTATCTTTCTTTTCTTTCTCTTGAGTTTTTTGTTTTTCTATTTAATTACAGTATTTTTCTTATGCTTACTTTAAGTTCAGGTTATTATTATAAATATATTAGAGTAGAAACGTGTATATTTAAATTAGAAATTTTAAGTCAACCTTAAGTTTAAAATTAAGAATTTAAAACCTTTTCACTACGTTAATTTTATTAAATTAGGAAAATTTTTTGAAATTCATCCCAACACATAGGTGAAATGGGGCTGATGATGGTATGGCATGATGATGATGATCATTATGATGAAAAGATATGATCCAACCTATCAATTTAGCTATTTTGGGATCTCTATCATCTTAAGCTAAGTATTTTATGTTTATTCTACTTGTTACTAAGTAAGCCTATTCATATTATTAGTGCACAATGAGTCTAATTAGTCAGGTCTTCATTCTGCCAGCCTATTACACCCTTGACAGGGCCATAGGCCTATATTACAGTAGCCCCTTTTGTCATATTTCTTTTAGGGACTTTAGGCAAGTATCTTGAGATACTTATCTAATCTTATTAATTTGTTAACTCCTAATATTTATTTATTACCCACCTTTATACCTTATGAGCTTGATACTGACTTGAGCATCAGAGGGGTCCCTTGTTTGGTTTTGCAGGAAATATCAAGTTAAGTATGTAGCTAGAGCTTAAGTTCAGCTCATCCTAACAAACCCCATCTCATGCAAAATTCTAATACGGTGAATAAGCACACTGACCCCAGACATCATAAACATTTTGGCGCTGTCTGTGGGAAAAAGGGGAGAAAGGAAGGAAAAGGAAGACGAAGAGGGGCTTCTTCTCCTGGCACGCCTCCCTCTTCATCCACAACCACCTCTCTAGAGTAATAATCATTCAAGCCTCCTACTCCTTTTATGTTAAGTATTTTATAACTATTATGTCTATTTATTACCTACTTTCATTATTATTTCATGAGATTTGCATTGACTTGAGCATCGAAGGGGTCCCTCATGGCTTACCCCATGGGCCCCTCTAGCTATTTGTTTGAATCTTGCAAAATATCAAGCCAGGTGCGTAGCTAGAGTTTGAGTTCAGCTCATCCTAATGAACCCAACCTCATATAGGACTTCGAAATGGTGTATAAGTACATTGACCAAATTCATCGTAAACTGTATCCACTACAAAGAAAGTTGTTAGCTAGCTTAAGCTGGCAATAGTTAACTTAGTTGGGATGACCCTTTCAGATTTAGTAGTAGCTCTAGAAAAGCCACAGATTGCAACATCTAAAGTAATCAAATCATCTCGAGATATACCAATGACCCATAACATATACGAAGGTAAGAATTTATGATGGCTGCACCATTATCCACCTAGACCCTGTTCACCAAAATGCCATCGAATTTGGCCTTGATGTATAGGGGCTTAAAGTATTTGATAGTATTAGGCCCATCAATCATCATCTTCATTACGTCAGGTGTATCATCAAGCGATTTGGATGTTAGGAAGTAATTAAAAGACAAAGGATCATGGTTGCCTTTGGTAGCCGCTATCACATCTCCCTCGAGGTCCTCTTATGTATTAGTTGCCATGAACTCCAAAGGGAGGAGCATAGCAATTATAACATCAGCCTTCTCAAGGAGCATCCCAAATTGTATTTAGACCCCTTAATCAGTTTCCTTGTCAAGGCTGCCTTTGATCGGCGCATCTTGATCTTGCTTTCGAACACTGTGGTCAGTTAGCATATCCTGGTCTAGAGGTTGGTATTTTGGATCAACCCTTAGAGTTTTATACTCCTCCACAGGTTGGGGGAAGTCATTCTTAATGTCAAACCATGTCGAGTCAACATAGCTGAGAGGTTCCACTATATTGATGCCGAGAGGGTAATACTCCTCTTCTCCATCAGATAATCTCCGAGCTAGTGAATTCTTGGCAAAGCTGGTCCCACCAAGATTCCTGTCTTTCATAAGATGAAAAACTAGTCCATCTCTCACACTTTTTGCTTGCTTTCTCTTTACCAGTGGTGGCAAAAGGTCTGGGCTCAGTTGTTGGATCATCAAAATCCATAGGTTTAGCTTGCTCACCCTTGCGGGCCCTGGTTTTTGTTGGGAAAAAAGTAACTTTTGTTGGAAAAATAAATTCTAATGCCGATCGTTGGGTTCATAGTTCTGAACTATAGTGACAACGAAAAGCACCCATTAGAGCACTTAGAGGAGGAGATTCTTCTCTTTACCTAAGCCCCCGGTCGAAGAGTCATACTTCGTGACACCTCACGTGGGAGAGCTCCCAAGAATAGGGTTATCTCTATAAATCCCTATGCTCTAATACCGGCTGTTGAGATGAATTTCAAAAATTCTCCCTAATTTTATAAAGTTTACGCAGCGGAAGGGTTTTATAATTCATAATTCTAAACCTAGAGTTGATTTAAAATTCCTAATTTCAAATCTACAGATTTAAATTCATAGTTTAAATCTACAGATCTAAATTCTTAATTTACATCTACAGGCCTTTTACTCTAATACAATCATAACAACACATAAACAAGCATAATAACGAATAATATAAATAAATAGAAAAGAGAAAACTAAAAGCGAAGCAAACAAGAACATACCTAGATTTGCTCCAAAATAAGAAAACCAAGAAAATCGAGACCCCGTGCTCTTCTATGAAATGACCGCAAACTGCCCGGACGGTGGGCTCCAAAAAATATTAAACAGAGGAAAGAAAAATTTTCGTTGAAACCCAATTTTTAGAAACCCAAAATAATTAGTTTGATTGAATACCAAACCTTTGGAATAGGTACCTCTATTTATAGTAGGCTACCAGAGTGAAAAAAAAATTATTCTCAATGTGGGATTCGTTGGTTTAAAACGAAACGCAATATTTTGGATTGAAAACAACTAAAAACGCTGCATTTCGTCGCAATCCAAAACACATACAGTAGCCTCACACCGCATGCCACGTGGCGGGCCATGATTGGCTCATGCACGTTGCCGTGGATCACCCCAAAGACACATGCTGGTTCGTCCATTTGCGTACGCACGGATCGTGCTCCCTTGGGCGATTTTCTTTATTTTTGGGTTTTTTTTTTTTTTTTTTTTTTGCTCTGTTTGCCACATTTAAAAATTGATCTTATGAATTTTAATTTTACAAAATTTTTTTATTTTATAATTTTTAATTTTTATTTGTCTCATGAATGATGTTTAGCAATTTTAAATTTACTCATCTCATGAATACTTTAATATTTTTCCGATGGCTATAAATACAGAGGCTTGTGTAGGGGCCTCAGGGACAATTTAAATCTAGCTCCAAATGGGTTAAATTAATTATCTCATGAAATAATTTAATTACCATTTAATGAGACTTAATTCCACTAAATAAAGCTCACTGCACTCCAGACTTTAACCATTTATTCAATGTCTCCCTAATAGATTGTATTGATAACAATAACCCCTCTACTGGATGTCCATGACAAGGGATAAATATAACCACTACCATTATTCTTCTCCCAGCTTCTCCATTAGTTACCGACTCGTCCTTCACTGAATAATTCATTTGTATTTGAACATATTCATAGTATAAATTTCAAATGTCAAATACTTGGAATACTTTGGCCAAATTTTCGAACTATTCAAATATTTGCGAATCAACTAAGGGGACATCTGTATCTCATATACCTGATCCTTGTCACACTTCATGCCGCTACCCAGTGTACGTGAGAATTCAGTCATGCATTTAGACCTTACTTATCGTACACCAAAGTAACTAACACTCCATGCACAAGTCCAGAATACACTCGGGATTTAGAGTCATTGTTCAAACAGTACAACGTGAATCACTCATGTCCAATAATACTCTAGAAATAAGTAACCCATATGGTCCAACTTAGCGTGTCAATCTTATTAAACACACCAACCCAACACCTTTGAATCTCCATCCACATGACCAAGACAAGTCATCTAAGGTGTCATGTTATAGTCTTAGCATACAAATGGTCCAAACTTGTCTTCGACTACGAGGATTTCAAACAACAATCCATACCATTTGTTTCAAGTCTCTCTGTGGCTTAGTCTCATAAACCACTTAGAACAAACATGTAAATCATAGTCTAAGGACTACACCCATCTCACGGATGTCTCCTAAAAGAAAAATCGCATGCAGTATAAATGCTCGCTTACACAAATTGAACTAAGAAACGACTGGGACTTCAATTTTATTTATTAATTAAAATAATATATCCAGAATACATCTGAATTTCAGGACACTGTTCCTAACAATCTCCCACTTGTCCTAAATCCAATTTATGACAAAGTCACCCCTTTTAAGTTTGAACCAAAGATCTACTGAGCCTAACCCTTAGTGAGCATAATTACTTTATTGTGAAGTCAGCAATACAATACTGCTTGACATTCCTCTTAATAATGGCTCCTATTCCAAGGGTAAAGACATGCTTAGACGTCGAATGTCTATCATTTTAATCTGGCTAGAAGTCTTAAATCAGTATAGCCAATTGGAACCAGCTCGTCACTTCGAAAGAACAGCATATAATCTCTAGTTCTTCGCAAGAGCTAGAGAAAACGATTCACTGCACCCTAGTCCATCGGACCTGGGTTAGCCTGACATCTGCATGCTATACCACAGTATAGCAGACATCAAGTCTCGTTTGCAACATGGCATATGTCACGAACCTAAGTCCGTGACTTGGATAAATTCAGAAAGAGAGAACAAGAAAGCGAAAGAGAGAAGTAGAGAATTAAGAAGGGAGTTCGAGAAAGAGGAGGAGTTAGAAATTAGAGGAAGAAGAAGAAGAGAAATTTTAGAACTAGAGAATTAGAGAAGATAAGTTAGAAGGAAGAAGAGAAATTAGAAGTAGAATAGAGAGAAGAGAGGGAAAAAGTTAAATTTTGTATTTGATTTCTTGTTGATCAAAATACAACACTTGCAAGTGTTTAAATAGGCATTTTGGAGGGAATGCCACCTAGGCCCTAGATCCTACTACTAGGCTATATTTAATTAATGCTAAATACATCATTACAAATTTAAACTAAACTCTTTACCTCCTAATTTCACCCAACCGGCTCCCTCCTAAATTCAAATTCAAAATTCAAAAATTTATACTAATTAGTTTTATAATTTTTTTACATTACATAACCGATACAAAAAAAATAATAGAAATGAAAAATAGCCGTTCGGTTTGTAGGCTCGTGACAGTCACGGCTACAGTCGTGACAAACCCTTCCCCTTGAAATCATCCTTGCCCTCAAGGATGTGAAGTGGCTTGAGCGCTTCGTGCCGATCCTTGTTCTTGGAAATCTTTCCCATACCTTCGTCTTGACCTTGATCTTTCGTAAGTCACTTCGTGTGATCTTAGGCTTGAGGTGGTGAGCTTGGTATGGTCTGGCTTTTGCTTGCTGCAGCTGCTTTGTTTGTTGCGCTATTCCCTTCTTCACCTTGGCCCGAGTGGGTAGCTCGCAGTGCGGGTCCTCATTCTACTGTTGTGCGTCCGTGGCTGCTGTTTCCTTCGCTGCGCATAGCGACGACTCACTTGACTCCTCAAGGGTTGGCTGCAGCGCTTGTCCCTGGGTCTTAAAACCTGAATCATGGGGTTGTTTAGTCCTTGCTTCTTGGTTGTCCAGACCTGGATACCCAAATGCGCTGCTTCTAGACAAGGTTCGGTCCTTGACTCAGGCGGTTCTTCAAGGATGGGTTCAACCGGTGGCTGCGGTTCAAGAGTCACAGTAGCACCTAGGGATTTTTGAGGTGCCACTATTACCATCGGTTCCTCCGACCCTGATTGATACGGATTCTCAACGATATGTGACTCCACAAGGGGCTTCTCATCCTGTTCCTTATCTTGGGCTGACCCGCCTGATTTCTCCACCGATTCACAAGGCTCTTGAGGTGGTGGAAGTTCAAACCTCTTTTTCTCCCCCCAGACTTAATCCCCATGGTTCCTCAACGTGGATAAACCAGCCTGATTTTTTTACCGTCTCCATCACAATGGTTGGTTTTACCTATTTTTCATCGGCCTTGACCTCGGCTTGTTCATGGGCAATGTCCATATAGCAAACAACCGAAGTACATAGGTTCTCCATGCAAGGACAATGCCGAAAAACACTAGCCCTTGATGAAAATTGGACTTGAGCCTTAACCTTTAACCCCGATGAGGATGTTATTTTGATTTCCTCAAGAGTACCCCATGGAGAGAAGACCTTGTGCAATACCTTCTCATTGATTGGGTAAAGAACACAAGAAATCTTCACCAAAAGTGTAGCCGTGTTGGAAGCTTGAAGAGATTGAACATACATTTCTGTCTTTTTTTTTTTTTTTTTTTTTTACTTTGGTTCGGTAAAAGAGAGCAGGGAAATTTTTTTTTTTTTTTTTTTTTTTGAATTCAGCAAGAATGTAGGGAGAAACTCTTTTTTTTTTTTTTTTTTTTTTTGAATTTCAGTAACCACGTACCAAGATTTTTTTTTTTTTTTTTTTTGAAAATGAGATGAATGAAAATGCAAGAGATAGGATATGCCCTCTTCAATCGGAAGATGGTTTTAATACCACTTTGTCATGAACCTAAGTCCGTGACTTGGATAAACTTGGAAAGAGAGAACGAGAGAGAGAAAGAGAGAAGTAGAGAATTAAGAAGGGAATTAGAGGAAGAGGAGGAGTTAGAAATTAGAGGGGGAAGAAGAAGAGAAATTTTAGAAGTAGAGAATTAGAGAATATAAGTTAGAAGGAAGAAGAGAAATTAGAAGTAGAATAGAGAGAAGAGAGGGAAAAAGTTAAATTTTGTATTTGATTTCTTGTTGATCAAAATACAACACTTGCAAGTGTTTAAATAGGCATTTTGGAGGGAATGCCACCTAGGCCCTAGATCCTATTACTAGCCCATATTTAATTAATGCTAAATACATCATTACAAATTTAAACTAAACCCTTTACCTCCTAATTTCACCCAACCGGCTCCCTCCTAAATTCAAATTCAAAATTTAAAAATTTATACTAATTAGTTTTATAATTTTTTTACATTACATAACAGATACAAAAAAAAAATAATAGAAATGAAAAATAGCCGTTCGGTTTGTAGGCTCGTGACAGTCACGGCTAGGGTCGTGACAGCATACCTGAGGCCTCCCACTGCCAAAGGATATTGAATATTCCTCAATTGATCCTCCTCTTAAGGTGTCCTAGAACACTACTCAAAAGAAAGAGGGACTCCATGCTATACCTTGACAACGTCTTGTCAATATAAGCGGTTGGAGAAAGACCCCAACATCCTACTCTTACGACCTCGCAAAAGCTTAATCCTAAGAGTAGAGCTGGCTTTTCCTATGCCCTTTATATGGAGCTATCATGACAACCAAGTCTTTACATCTAATGACAGCCCCACATCATTCCTAATGAGTAGTATATGTTGACATACAATACCAAAAAAGTCACTACTTTCTCTTAATGTCGTTTGTACACGCATGGTTCGTTTAACCAATTGTTCAAAACTATAAGACTTAATTGCTTCATTATGACTAAAAAAATCAGATTCAATGCCACGGTCAACCACTAAGGCTCCCACTATGAACTTGTCAGGTGTCCTGACAATCCTCCTACCATATCTAAGCTCTCGTGTATTTGGAACATTCTTGTTCCTATCAGTAGGTGCATCTAATGCATCCACTATATCTTGAGTTATGTCTAGCTGTTCAGAATTAGTGTCATTTTCTTTTAATTCTTATAATATTATTTTGTTTTTGCTTTTGTAGTTTACTTGCAAAATCCTTCTCTAAGTATTTTGCATTGTTCATATACAAAATAACTTTTGATAAGAAAACAACATGAGTAAATCATAAACACATATTTCGTAGTAAATAAACAATTTATTTCTCGTAATCACAATCAAAATCAACTAAATAACAATTATCCTTTAATAGAAATAGAGAAATCAAATTCCTGTACATTGAAGGTTTAAATAATCAATTCTTTAAAACAAAACTCTATCACTAAAGTCTAAGCTAACATCTCCTATGCTTAAGACCACTATTATTGTACTATCCTTGACCATCAAGTACAACACCCATTGTGTAACCTTTAGCCTATCTTGAGCTCCTATAACATATTACAGATATGGTTAGTTAAACCTGAGTCCACCCACCAGGAACCTAGTGGACTCTTAACTGCGCATGACTCAACTAAGTGAGATATCAACATATCTCCACCACATAGCTTAGCAGTCTTTGCAGGAAGAGCAGCTATGTACTTAGTGTAGTTTCTTCTCCAGTGGCCTAATTTTCTTGCAAAAGAAACACTTTTCTTTTGCTGACTTTCTTATGGACTTGGTTGCTACAATAGCAACTTTGCCCTTTCCTTTCTTTCAAATAGGTCCCTTGTGAGTAATGAGTAAGTCTAACTTATTTTTCAAGGCAAAGTGATTTGGTTAGTGAGTTCATTATGTATTCGAAATCAAGTGAAGTTTGTCAGCCGTATCCATATCAAAAATACTATAAATGCAAACATTTGTGCAATTGTCTAACAAGAGTCATGTATAATGCAGTGATATATATTCTTTCAATTTAGTATACACAATAAGTCAGATATCCATCAAACTGTACTATCATGCATACAATAATGTCCCAAACACACCACTCCTTATTCCCTGGCAGCGAGGTAGCACAAAGCTAGTTCGAGTGAGAACTATTCTCAATTAACCTGTTTTCTTGCAAATCTTACTAAACATGACTAACTCACCACTTTACCTTAACCTCTAACATGACACAACAGAGCTCCTCGGGGAGGCTAATGCATTACGCTAGTCAAGTGTAAACCATTACTTAAACCTCCATACAAATACACGTAATACTCCACCGCAACATGGTCACATCGTTTCTTTGCACGTTGGTTCATCCTAATAGAAGTCTAACCATGTAATCTGCAGACCGACATCCTCTGTAGGGAGGTCTATCGATCTATTATACTGCTAGACTAATAATGGAGACCGGGAGATTACAACAATTGAAACTTCACTCCTACTTGATTTCTATAACTAGTGGTTTTTAATTAACTTGGATTTACAATCTACATTATCTCATAATCTCCTTTAGAATCTCATTCTAAAATTAACCAAAATTAATTAATTAATTTATTCAAAAATATTATCATTTTACCACATCGATTATCTCATAATCTTGTTTTAGAATCTCATTCTAAACCCAATCAATAAAATTAATTAATTAATTTTAATTAAAACAATAACAACATCTAATTTAGATTATCACATAATCTACTTTTCAAAATCTAATTCCAAAATTAAATTAAAAATAATTTTATTTAAAATTAGTAGCGATTTTGTACTTAGACTATCTCATAGTCTATTTTTAGAATCTCATTCTAAAAATTAAACAAGCTTTAGACTATCTCATAGTCTATTTTAGGATCTTATTCTAAAAATTAAACAAGCTTAGACTATCTTATAGTCTATTTTAGAATCTTATTTAAAAAATAATTTCAAATAACTTTTATTTTAATACACTGATTCACAACTTAGATTATCTCATAATCTAATTTAAGAAAATTAATTAATAAAATAATTAATTTAATTATTATGTAAACCAGTATTGACATCTACACATCCAAAATCAGCTGCGGTAGTATCCAAGACGTCCTCAATCACCGATTCATTTGGTTGATCATTCTCACATTCTTGTTCTTGCATTTCTTCTTGCTGAACTCCAGATACCTGCTGTTCTGCACGCATCTCCTAAAGTAGCTAGTACATTTGTGGCATATAGTGATCGAAAATATCTTGAAATGTTGGAAATGTAATGCCATCTATCCTGTCCTACTTGCTTGTATTCAACAGGCAGCTTATTTGAAGAGATGGCCTACTGTTTATCACAAGCACACTGAATATGTAGTAACTACAACACATTCGATCCAATATTCAACTCAATCAACTCGATATCAGCTACTGCTTGTTAAACTGTGTTATGATCGTTGATGCTTGTTTTAAGTTGCTGCTAGCAATTGGTTCAATTCCTCTCTGATTCTTCACGATCCATCAAGATTGATGCCAATTGTCTTGATTGAATCAAGTGCCTGTGACAAATAGAATTTAACAAGTAACAGGCTCACAATTATAGCATCCACAAAGAAAGTCTTGCACTCAGCAGTGATAGATCCTACACTAGGGTCAATGACGGTTGATAGTTCAGAATCAGCTGATCTGATGACTTGCTACTGAAATTCGCTTGAAGCTGCTAGAGCGTTATGGATCAACACCAAGGTATTAGCCTTAAAGGCTCTGATACCAAATGTTATGATTCAAGGTAAATCTTGAATCATAACCCTAGAAGAAGAGAGTATGGAATGAAAAAGAAATGAATGAGATGAGAAATCAATATTCAAGAATGCCTTAATGCAGGCTAGAATCATCTACTTATAGCAACTAGATACATTGCAAGAAGACCAATTAGGCCAACTAACTAAACAGCCGCCAAAAAAGACCCACAACTTGACAACTCCAACTAACACTAACCAATTTTCCCGCCATACAACACTTTTAAAAGCAAATACTAAAAACAAGCATCAACTATCATAACATTCTTAAGCTAATCCTTCTTATGGATCCTTATTCAGCTGAGTGCAAAATTAAACCTTGGATAATCGATTCGTAGCTTGCTATTACTTAAGTTCCTTCTTTTGTGTTGTTGTCAGCTATGCCAGTAACTACTTGAGCTAGAGCTGCTTCTTATGCAGCTACCGTGGCTGCTGGTGCGGCAGCTAATGAGGAAGAAGAGGTTGGAAGTGTGCCAGTTACTGACACAGCTCAATTGATCGCGAACACGTCCAAGCAAATGAATAGCTTGTTTGTTGCTGTAACAGAATCGCCAAGATTCTCAAGCCTTGAGTGGACAAGTCAGTGAGGTGCAACAATTGTTGGCTAGACAAGGTGCTACTATTAAGCAAACTCAGAATTTGTGTTTACAAGTTTTGAATAGAGTCAGCAAGAGGAAAGGCCAGCACCTGCTTCCGTCTTGCTTCCTGTTAGTCAGCTCAATTCCATTCCTAATCCACAATCCTCAGCAAACAGTGATGATTCCGTTGGCACTAATCGTGGTTCCACCTATAGACAGCCAAGAATTGACATGGAACCATTTGATGGACCTCATCCATAATCATGGATAAGGAGATGTGAGAGATATTTCCAATTTTATCGAATTGCTGAGGTAGAGAAGGTAGACAT
Source organism: Simmondsia chinensis (assembly GCA_018398585.1). Taxonomy (NCBI): domain Eukaryota; kingdom Viridiplantae; phylum Streptophyta; class Magnoliopsida; order Caryophyllales; family Simmondsiaceae; genus Simmondsia; species Simmondsia chinensis. The sequence continues at coordinate 15,630,610 of JAGTTD010000004.1, forward strand.
AGCGGTTGTATTTCTTAAGGGGAACTAGGAGGCATGATATTTTGGTTTGATGAGGACCAGGTCCTCAATCCCCTGGAGGGAGTTTGTCAAGGAATTTTGTGATCGATTTGGAGATGAAGGCATAGGTGACATTGTAGATCAATTCAATAAGGTCACTCCGACAACTACGGTAAAAGAATACATGGCAAGATTTGAGAACCTTTGAGCAAGATTGTTAATTGCTTACCCAGACACAGCCGAATCTTATTACGTATCTAGCTTTATTAGTGGCTTAAAGCTGAGAATAAAGAATCAGGTGAAGGCATTGGAACCAACTACACAGGCCTACTCCAAGGCTCGGCTGTTTGAAAATACTTTTGGAGGTTCCACTGATCAGGCTCCACAAAGAGTTGTTGCAACTTAAGGCAAGAACACCAGCTCAGTGAGAGGAAGCCACAACGTTTATGTTACAGATGCAATCAGCCATATTTCTTTGGACATAAGTGCAATCCAAAGTATCTCATGGTTGCAACAGGAGTGGAAGGTGAGGACAATCCAGAAGAGAGGGATGTTTTTGATGAAACAGAGAATGAGACTCTTGAAGAAATGAGTGAGCCTGTGGAGGATGAATTGGAAATTTCAATGCAGGCTTTAAATGATGGTGGACATCACAACACCATTAGAATTCAAGGAGAAGTAGGAAAGAAATCCATCTTGATTTTGGTAGATAGTGGCAGTACTCACAGTTTTGTGGATCCAAAGATAGTTAGAGCAGTGGGACATGAGATGATTAAGACTCATCCTTTGACAGTAATCATGGTAGATAGGAACTCAATCCTAACTTAGACCAAGTGCAAAAAATTTTCTCGGCTAATGCAGAAGAATAGTTTCACTTATGATTTCTTTTTGTTGAGGTTAGGTGGTTGCGATACGGTCTTAGGGGTGGATAGAACGAAGACCCCGAGTCCTATTGGGTTCGAATTTTCTGAGCTCATAGTGTCTTTTGAAAGAAATGGACAACGGATTATGCTTCAAGGCATAAGACAGCAGGGCCAATTGCAACTAATATTGGGCAAAAAGTAGAAAGGAGTAATTAAGAATAAGGCGTATCAATGGATTGGGCACCTGTGCTCAATCAAGGCTGTTACTGATGAAGAGCCTGAAAAGTTTCATCCAAAATTATCAAAGTTGTTGCAGAAGTATCAAGACGTGTTTGATCTCCCTACAGCTTTGCCTCCCAAACGAGTGCTGGACCATGCTATACCACTGAAGCAGGATGCTCAGCCTAAAGTTTTCAGACCTTATAGGTATGCTCATGCTCAAAAAAACGAGATAGAGAGGCAGGTTGAACATTTGTTGAAGACTCAATTCATTCGCCAAAGCCATAGTCCATTTGCTTCACCAGTGATCATGGTGAAGAAGAAGGATGGAAGTTCTCGGATGTGCATAGATTATAGACATCTCAATTCCCTCACAATTAAGGATAAATTTTCAATTCCATTCATAGATGATCTTCTTGATGAGCTTCATGGGTCTGGTTGTTTCTCCAAACTGGATTTGAGGCAAGGTACCATCAAGTTAGAGTCAAGGAGGAAGACATCTACAAAACTACATTTCGCACTCACCATGGACATTTTGAGTTTGTGGTGATGCCATTTGGACTTTCTAACACCCTAGCAACATTTTAAGCTTTGATGAATGATGTTTTCAAGTCTTATTTGAGGAAATTCATACTAGTTTTCTTCAATGACATATTAGTTTACAGCACATCTTCGGAGAAACATTGGGAGCATCTGCGGTTGGTGTTTGAACTGATGAGGCTTCACATGTTACATGCCAACAATCTAAATGCACTTTTGCTACTTCTAAAGTGGATTATCTGGGTCATATTATATCCGAGGATGGGGTTGCCACCGATCCTAACAAGTTACAAGCAATGTAAGACTGGCCTGTCCCAGTTACCAGCAAGTAGTTAAGGGGGTTCCTTGGGTTAAGTGGTTACTACCGTAAATTCATTACAGGCTATAGTTTAATGGCTAAACCTCTCACTGATCTTCTTAAGAAGGATGCCTTTGGGTGGAATGATGTAGCTCAAGAAGCTTTCCTTCGACTCAAGGCTGCTCTAAGTTCTGCTCCAGTTTTAGCAATGCCGGACTTTACTCTTCCTTTTGAGATAGAGACTAATGCAAGTGGATTTGGGGTGGGAGAAATTCTATCCCAATCTAGAAGGCCCATTGCATATTTAAGTCAGGCTTTGAATGCAAGGAACATGGGTTTATCAGTCTATGAAAAGGAGTACATTGCCATTCTACTTGTTGTCCAGAAGTGGAGACACTACATGGAGCGCCATCACTTTGTAATTAAGAATGATCACCAAAGTCTTAAGTACCTATTAGAGCACAAGATAACAACAAGAGTGTAGAAGAAGGGCCTCCTTAAGATGTTAGGCCTCGATTATTCCATTGTGTTCAGAAGTGGAAGGGAAAATGTAGTTGTTGATGCTCTCTCTCGGAGCATGGAAGGTGCTAGCTCATCTAGTTGCAGTGCAATTACTGTCACCTTGCTTAGTTGGTTGGAGGAGTTTGTGCAAACATATGAAGATTTGGCTCAAAAGTATACTACAGCAGTGAGTGTTAAGCCTAAGTCCTGTTCTACTACTGAAGTAACTGTGAGCAATGGGCTTATAAGAATTAAAGGGAAGGTGTACGTGGGAAAAAGGACAGAATTGAGGAAGTAAATCACTGTAGCCTTTCACTCCTCTGCTTGGGGTGGTCATTCAGGGATAGAGGCTACATGTCATAGATTGAAGCAGTATTTTTATTGGCCGGGTATGAAGAATGAAGTAATTCATTGTGTGCAAAACTGTGAAGTATGTCAAGAAGTTAAGAGCGAGCACATTCCATATCAGGGACTTCTTCATCCATTAGACATTCCTGAGAGGCCGTGGCAACATATTAGTATGGACTTCATACAAGGCCTTCCAAAATCTGAAGGGAAGGAGGTGAGTTGGGTTGTCGTGGACAAGTTCACCAAGTTTGGGCAATTCGTTGGACTATCACATCCTATTACTTCTGCTAAGTTGGCTAGATTGTTTTCGGATCAGACATATAGATTCCATGGTCTACCTCAGTCAATTGTATCTGATAGGGACAAGCTTTTCATAAGCCATTTTTAGACTGAATTGTTTAGGTTGTTGGGAACAACTCTCTCCATGAGTTCATCTTACCATCCTCAAACGAATGGCCAAACAGAACACGTGAACCAATGCAAAGCATAGTTCTTAAGGAGCATGACTTTCACCAATCCGAAGCACTGGTTTGGCTGGTTATCCCTAGCAGAGTTTTGGTACAACCCTTATGCCCATACCGCTCTCAAGACTACTCCATTCAAAGTAATGTATGGATATGATCCACCTTCTCCAATTGGGTTGCAAAGAGTTGTGTCTTTTGTACGTGGTGTTACTGATTTGCTTGAGCAGCGAAGACAATCGATGTTGTAGCTCAAGGATCAGCTGCACACTGCACAATCACCCCTGAAATTCTTTGTTGATTGACGCAAAGCTGGCAAGTCTTTTAATGTTGGTGATTATGTTTACTTGCGTTTGCAGCCCTACAAGCAAAATTCAGTTGTTGTGAGTTGTAATATCAAGCTTTCAGCACGTTACTTTTGCCCTTACAAAGTCTTGCAGCGCATTGGGGCAGTTGCTTATAAGCTGGAGATGCCACCTGGCTGCTTGACTCACCCGGTTTTTCATGTCTCATTGTTGAAGAAGCAAGTCAAGGAAGGTTGTTCCAGTACACCAAACCCTCCAGCTGTAGCAAGCAATGGCATGATTCTACAGGCACCATTAGCTATACTTGGTACCAGGCAGCGCTGTTCCGGTTCAACAGAAGCATTGATTCAATGGGCCAACTTGGAGCAGCAGCGGTCTCCTTGGGAGGATCTGAAATTCATTCGAAGCCAATTCCCAGCCTGGAGATGTTATGATTGTTGATGCTTGTTTTTAGTATTTGCTTTTGAAAGTGTTATGGTTGGAAAATTGGTTACTATTAGTTGGAGTAGTCAAGCCGTGGGTCTCTTTTGGCGGCTGTTTAGTTAGTTGGCCTAATTGGTCTTCTTGCAATGTATCTAGTTGCTATAAGTAGATGATTCTTGCTTGTATTGAGGCATTCTTGAATATTGATTGATACTTTTCTCTCTCTCATCCCCTAATTCTTTCTATTTTTCTCATCTCCTTCATCAATACTCTCTTCTCCTAGGGTTATGATTCAAGATTTACCTTGAATCATAACAAATTGCAACCTACTCATGCAACTTGTACAACTCGCACTTGATTTCTGCTCAACAATCGCAGCAGAGTACAAACCCTAATTGACAAAATTTACGAATCAAGAGAACTCGAACCAAACCCTAACCGCAGTGTTCACTTGAGTAATTCAAACTATGAACCTGAATTAGTCTTGAACTTAACTGCAAATTTGACTTCAACACACCACGGTCCTTAGAACATGTCAGATTTCTACAATTTCTATTCTTAGTTCGCTATTAACTCCACTTTTGAGCAAGTTTCTACTCGATTTCAGATGTTTCGTATAGAATTGGCTAAATTCCTATACTCTTCTGTGCTTAACAGCACAATTTCCTCCAAGAATCAGCAATAGTTGTTCAATTCAGCCCTTTGCACGATTAGTTACTAATTTAGCTTAGTTTCTGTATAAACTGAATTAACAAAGGATAATGCAGTGATCTTGAAGTTGATCTTGCTCAACTATAATCCACACTAGCATCAACTCAAGATGTTTTGATCACTTACAATTCTGAGCTTAAATGTACTCGAAGCAGGACCTGATTATGATCAATGAATTGCAGCTTGCTCACGGGTCTAATCACATACACAACAACAAAGTCTGATCTCAATCAAGCTCTGAAAATCTGATGCTAAGTATCAAATTCAACCTCTTTTTGTTTGTTTCTCTTTTGTTGATTGATTGTAACCAGCACCAAAGCTTGACATAATACAAACTCAATTTAGTTGAAATAGATTCAACTAAATCAAATGCAAAGCATCTAAAGTCCTTGTGCAGGAACAACAAATCAGTTCTGAATTTTCTGAATTAAGAGCTTGATTTGGAATCAAATCAAGGCTCTGATACCAATTGTCATAGTTTGAGATCAAACTCGAGTCATGACCTAGGGATAGTAGAATATGATATGAGAAAGAAGTGAATAGAGATGAGAAATAGAGAGAGAATTTGATGAGAAGAGAGAAATATCTTGAAGATATTTTGTATTATGATCAAGTTAGCCTATTACAAGAGACTCACCTAATATTTATACTAATCTCAAGCTAAGGAAGGCTAAGCTAGATACATTGTATTTGAACTACACTTAGCAACCGACATTCCCTCCATAGCTGCCAAGATTGACTACTTAAACTACCATTTGACTCCTCCTTGACAATCTTGACTTATATATGAATTAAAAAGACTTATTATGCCAAACCAAAGACTTACACTACTAATTACAGTATTGAGGTAAGAATACCAAAACATCCTATATCCAAAAATATATTCGGGCCATGATATGATGATAGGCATGGTGGGGGCATTCTGTTGGTGTTAATAAGACCATCATGAATTGCATTCACGGGTGTGGGAAGCAAGGGGTTCATATTATTAGAGTTCTTTCCCGCCAATTTTGCCATATAAGTTAAATTTTTTTCTTGTAATTTTGCTAACACTATCACGTCCTGAAGGGTGGTAGGCTTAAACAACTTAAGCCATTCCGCTATCTCATCTCTCAAACCCCCCATGAAAATATTAATTTATGTGATTCACGCAGCCCTATCGACTAATTAACAATTCAAACGCGCTCAAAAATTCACTTAATTCCCCAGCTTGCTTCAATTTACTCAAGCCAGCTAAGGGATCCTCTATAATATCTGAAAATCTGGTAGGAAATTGGTAATTACCTAGCTCATGATCCCTTAATGACATCGAAGATTCCGATCAGTGGTCACCACTGCAGAGTGATTCTATTAGGGCCAGAAACGTCGATGGACCACTTGCACTTCCTGCAATTGAACTGATCTGCAATGATAGGCCTCTTACCATATGTTGCATCACTTTTGTGTTCGCATCTATAGCCGTGAACCTCCAATCAAGTGTGGCATGTAGTGACTCCTCCACATCCCTGATTGTAGCTTGAGATCGAGTATTATCGCTGTTGCTTCCTAAAGCCAACGATTATTAACGAATGACTATTTTAAGGTATTTCATCGAACAGCTTGGGTGCAAAATGAACAATTAACACTTGAGATGAGGATTGCAAGCTCTGATACCAAATGATGCAATCCAACAATAACAAAGCTCCAATCAACTCAATTCAATCAATACTCACAATTGCTCAAGTTTAATGAAAATTGTAATGCTATTTAGTATTGTAAGAAGCAAGGACAAGTATAGAGTATATAAGTATATAGAGTATAAGTATGAGAAAGGGATTTGGGAGAAGAAGAAGAAGAAGAAGAAGAAAGAGGAGGAGACTTAGGAGAAGAGAGAAATATAGGGTAGAGAGATAGAATACTTAATAACAATTAACATAACCTCACCAACTAAGGCCTAGACCTTATTTATACTAGTAGCTAATGTTGGAATCGGTGTCCTAAAAAAACTAATTAGTTAGTTTTAAATGTCAACTAAATAAAATTATTTTATTTATTTATTGTCTGATTATGTCTTACTAGTCAAATATACATGTGATGTTTTTCTAAAATGTTCTATGGGATGCAAGTAGTCCAAGATGACATGTCAAGATTGGTTTAAGTGGTCAATAAGATTGGGCCATGAATAAACTTAAATCAAAATAGTGATATGTTGTCAAAGTATGTTCATAGTCAGTCATAACTTTGGACAACTTATCTAGTAAGACTATAATATGATACTTTAGATGACTTGTCTTGATCATATAGATAGGGATCCAAAAGTGTTGTTATATCGGTGTTGTCTATAAGATTGGTAAACTGAGTAGGACCACCTAAATTATTTGTTTCTTAACTGCTATTAGAAATAATTAATTATATAAGAAGATAACTCTAAATCAGAAAACAGTATGAACTTGTGCTTGGATTGTTCATTGCTTTGATGTGCTAAAAGAATTAAGTCACAATTTGTGGCTTAAATCTTATGTGCGTTGGGTAATGGGCATGAAATGTAGCGGGAACATGTATTTTCCTTGGAATCTACAGTCTTTTAAGAGATAAAGATGTCCCCTTAGTTGATTCGCAAACATATGAATAGATTCGAAAATCTTTGGTCAAAGTATTCCATATGTTTGACATTTGGAATTAGCACATAAATTATTTTCTATATTAATGGATTATTCGAGAAAGGCAAGTCAGGAATTATAGTGAAATATATGAGAAAAATAACGATAGTAATTAAAATTTTTTTTTCTCATAGATATATAATAGAAGGGTTAATTGTCACAATAAAACTTATTTGAGAATTATTGTATAATTATATTCAATTCTATATTGAATAATATTTATTTAGTGAAATTAAATATTATTAAATAGTAATCAATGTTATCAAAGCATTGATAATTAGATTTGACCCATTGAGCTATAATTAAGTTGTCCTTGAGGACCCTCTATAAGCTTCCAGAAGTACAACAACAACAACATATCCAGCATCTCAAGGGCTCCCGGATAAGCAGGGTTTTGGAGGGGTGTGATGTAAGCAGCCTTACCCCTTCAGGGTACAAGCCTCTAGAAGTACACCGGTTAAAAATATTTAAAATGAATTTATGAGATGTATTATTTATTTGTGTAATGAATAAGTTTTGCTAAACAAAAATCATTAGATGAATAAATTTATTTTACCAGATAATATTTATGAGATGAATTTATACATGTGGAAATTTAAACAAAAAAACTGTGTGCGTTTTTTTGATGTTTTTACTTATGAAGCGACCTCGGTTTTTCTTTGTTGGTTTCAATCCCACATCGAGAACTAAAAAGTGATTCCATCTATTAGCCTATTGTAAATATGGGTCTTGCGAGTTGAGTTTAGCAATCCAATATTTTCTAAAAATTTTGATTTTTGAAAATATAAAAGGAGAAATTTCTCTTTGAAATTCTTCATAGTAAATATTTTCGGAGTCCACTCTCCGGGTGTTAAGGAGCCATTGCGGAGAAGATCTCGGGGTTTCGATGATTCTTCCTGGGCGACAATTGCAATCTACAATTCAGGTAATCTTTATTACTTTTCTTTTAAGCCTTCCTTTAATTTTCGTATTTCTATTTATGCTTTTAATTTATTATTTATTATGTTTAGATATTTTATGTTGTTATGCATATATTAGATTAGAGATCCTTTTGATTTAACATTAAAAAAATTTGAAATGATTTCCGTTGCGCCTGATATAGCCAATTTAGGAAATTTTAGTTTTAGAAATTAAATTTTCCCAACAGCGAATTGGTCCACTAATAACACTTAACACTTAAACACATTCTAATCCCCATTGATGACTCATGCCTCATGCCTCATGTGACCTCTCACATGCCCGATCCTCTACTTGCGTGTCTTGAGATGAAGTGTTGGTAGCTGATGTGTTGACAACTCTATTCGTATAGTACTCGGGAAGACAATGATATTTAGCACCAAATCCAAGGATAAGGTATCATCAATCCGAGTTTGAATGAGAGCCTTCAAGAAATGATCAAGAAGCATTTAATCATGCACATTCATCCATTCAATGTTCTATTGAAAGATCTATTGGATTTTTAGGATTCATTTGGAACCCTGCAAATGTTACCTACCAAAAAAAAATAAAAAATTGATGTATGTTTCCCATGTTTGAAATGCAAAAAAATTTTGAAGGAAAAAATTTGAATGGAAAGTTAAAAATATTTATAATAGGATTTGAGGAAAACCATTTCCCCCTTGAAATTGGAAGGAAAATTGGAAAAAAAAAAATGAATCTCGGCCTAAACAATGCCAGCCTGTTATACATTAGACTTGATCTCAACTTCATATTTCATCAAGAGGGTTCGCTTTGCTTGTCATGTAAGTTCATTGAGCACATTTAAGTATATCAGTATATATACAAAGCATAAGCCGAATACAATATTTTCAGTGTACGATACGTCATAAATATATTACAAACCTTAGAGTAACTGAACTAAATTTTCTCAAAAATGTTTAAATCTTAAGGTATCTAAATGTATATATTGAAATCTTAAGTACCTATGTGATAAAATGTTAAACACAGAGTACATAAATAATAAATTTCCAATGGAACATTATCAATATAACTAACCAGAACATGATCCAAACAATACAAGAAAAATATAACCTATTAGGCTGGGCAATAATTATTTTTACCCATTTCATTTATTCGATCTAAACAAAAGAAAAAAATTTGATCTTGAAAACTTACTTTTTTTCCTTATCTTTCCATGTCTTCCGAACAAGAGGGAAAAAAAGTCATTTTTCCCATTTTCTTTCCCTTCTACTTTCTTTTCTGGTAATTTTCTTTTCTTTAAATTTTTCTCATTTCAAACGGAGCCTTAAAGAAAGGTGAAAGATATTATATGTAATGCCATGTTATCCAATCAAAATCCAAGCAAAGATTGTAGTCGCAACACGTGCTCGCATGACTATATCCGTACGTATCCATGCCCCATGTTAACCCGACCTTTGTTGCAATTGATAAAAATCCTAATTGTATCTTTTTGTACATTTTTGAATGTGTCATAAATTTCTACTGATATTAGAAATAAAGGAGAGAGCAATACATTGATAGACGTTATTCGTACACCTATTGCAATAAATTTACGGAGTGCTATATGACCTTGAAAATAAAATTATTTTATTAACTTTCTACTTTTTTACTTATGTCTATTTATGTCATTTTACAATAAACTAATTTGACCATCTAATTTTACCAAATATTACATAAAAATTATTACTTATTAGCTAACAATTAACAACTAATAATTAGTTAGCACCTAATAGCTAAATATTAACAACTAATATCTACAGCCAAAAATAGACTTTTAACAATTTACCCTAAATAATTTAACAGTGTCTTTGATGAAATGGGTTTTTTTTTTTTTTTTTTTTTTTATATTACTTGTTTTACGCACGGTCAATCAGCCTCTATGTGAGGCCCGTGGTGAATCATCGGTCAATAGCTAGAGATTACTTTTTTTTAAATTAGCTTTCGTGGTGAAACCCGTTTCTTTCCGTCAATAAACCTTTCCCCACCTTATCTTCATTTAGTCCTCTCTGTTCTTACCTCTCCCTTCCTCCAAAACCCTAATCTCTTTCCCCAGTTCCCTTCTCTCTCGCTTCCAAAATGGCATCATCTGCATCTCAAATCCACATTTTGGGTGCAACCCACTTCACTTGTTTCACATCAAACCCCAATGCAAGACCAAACACACTCTTTTTCGGCCAAAAAATAAAAACCAAAACAGTCTCCTTAAACCTGAAGAAGAACGAACGGAGCCGCCGTGGTCCGTTGAGGGTGGTGGCGGAGAAGGTGGTCGGGATCGACCTGGGCACCACCAATTCGGCAGTGGCGGCCATGGAAGGGGGGAAGCCAACCATTGTGACAAACGCGGAGGGGCAGCGGACAACGCCATCCGTGGTAGCGTATACGAAGAATGGGGATAGATTGGTGGGTCAGATCGCAAAGCGCCAGGCGGTAGTGAACCCAGAAAATACTTTCTTCTCTGTGAAGAGGTTCATAGGGAGGAAGATGTCGGAGGTGGATGAGGAGTCTAAGCAGGTGAGCTATAGAGTTTTGAGGGATGAGAACGGGAATGTCAAGCTTGAGTGCCCTGCTATAGGCAAGCAGTTTGCTGCTGAAGAGATCTCTGCCCAGGTTAGTTGAACCATCGACTGTTCTCGCTAAGGATGGAACTTGTAAATATAGTAGTGAAGTCCCAAAAGAGTTTAATAAATAAGTCTAGTTGGTTGCTTCATTTAAAGCTAATTTGTTTTAGGATGGATGCTCATACGGGGCTTATGTGTATCTCACTTATCAGCTCCTTGGGCAACTCCAATGACGCATGATTCACTGTTTGGTTGTTCGGCCATTTGTCGTGTTGTTAATATGGGCATTTTGAGTTTCGTGCTTGCTGTTTCTGTGTTATGTGAGTTGTGCCTTTGTTTAGGAGATGCTGACTCAATTACAAATTTTTTTGGAAACATTTATCCAATAGGCTGGGGGTATTCTGAATCAGACATTTTAAAGTTTCTGCTGCGATTTTTAAACCAGGTTTGTTGCAGTGATTTATTAGTTTCGCTGGTCTGTCAATTTTATGTTGTTCAATAATTTGTAATGGTATAGTAGTTCTAAGTTGTTCTTTGTTTTGCTATTACATATAGGGATGCTGCCAAGTTTTCAGTTTGTTGGTTACATATTATTGCTACACTCATATGTTAAAGTTGTGCTTGTTCTAAGCCATATTAGTGGCTAGGGGTATGCTTAAGTGCTATTGTGTTAATTTAATCAGATGTAGTAATTTGTTTGCAGTTTTTGAATGCCAATGTGGTTCTGAGTTGTGTTCTAGAGTCACTGCTGGTTTTTCTTGAATTGGGACCATTGAAGTGGTTTATGGGCTCGTTTGAAATGGTTGCTTTTATATTCACATGATTCCGTAACTGTCTCTCTGTACATGTATTCCTGTATTTTGTTTACTTATGCTGCCTTAGTTCGAAGTCTCTTTTGCTCATTCACTGTGTAGAGTGTCAATGTCTTCATTACCGAAAAATGAGCAGTTTCTGCCCTTAGTTCAAATGACTAATCCAACAGCTGATTTGGTGAAACAATTGACATGATAGTCTATTAGAGAGATTTTCTCTATGATGTAATATGTTGTGTGGTTCTTAAATGCTCGAGTAGTTGGTGAAAGACTTTCTTTGAAGGGTGAAAGCAAACATCTTGTCTGCATTGTTTCTAGTTTTTCCTTCTATGCATTTGGTTTTTTAGAAGTCATATATATTGCACTCTAGCCTGAATGAGTTCTGTTCTTTTTGGAACCGCAAGGCCTCAGCTTTAGTTGTGCTTTACTGCTAGACAAAACCCTCATTGCGACAACCTATAAGATCTCATGTCCTTGTGCTTTATATTTGTTAGCGTTTCACTACTAAACCATGACCTAGTTGGGACTACGTACTTGCATCTTAGGCCAAGGAACCTAGTTTCTGGAAGATAATGTTTGAAGCTGCCAAAAGTTGGAATTGATTTTTCTTTATCTTACTGTGGTAGGTGCTGAGAAAGCTTGTGGATGATGCATCAAAATTTTTGAATGATAAAGTAACTAAAGCTGTAGTTACAGTGCCTGCTTATTTCAACGATTCTCAAAGGACAGCAACCAAGGATGCTGGCCGCATCGCTGGATTGGAAATTCTCAGGATCATTAATGAGCCAACTGCTGCCTCATTGGCATATGGATTTGAGAAGAAAAACAATGAAACCATTTTAGTGTTTGACCTAGGAGGTGGAACATTTGATGTTTCAGGTAATTTCTACTAGTTCTTGATAAACTGGCTGTAGTTTTTCAGGGTTGAGGTAGTTGATTTACCATATTGTTCTTTGATTTGCTAGACTTTGATCACATCTTGGATTAATGTTTAATAGGCAGATGATAGAGGCACATACATGCGTCATGCAATCGATAACAACCACCACCCAATGCAATTGATAGCAACTAATATATTAAATTTTAGCTAATGATCATTCTCTAACCCAAGTTTTAATGCTTATATTTTTTTCTAAGCCGACAAAGTCTCATACAACACAATAACGCGAACATGAAGAGATAAACTCGAGCCTGATATGCCAAGAATCTTTTATGACACGAACTTGACACAATTTATAATTTTTAAGCAAATTTAAGAAACTGATATGTTTGCGATGTTTTAAACAAATGTGAATTCAGTATGATTATCTTATTGATACGACACGATATGACACACTTGCCTCCTACTTTTCTGTATTCAGTTGGTGCCAGAAAGTTTCATTGGCAGCAGATGGGTTCAAAGCTGGGAGTATGCACTCTTTCTCCATCTCCATGGGGTCGCTATTCGCAAATACAATTAGCACGCCTAATATGTAATTTACATATTATGGGGAAAAATTTAGCATGAAACATAGTGTAATGCATCAACGGCGTAGCATTCATGGAGTATATTACAATAGTTGAGGAACATTGTGTCGTTCTTCAAGGAGAAGTAATGAAGGCTTGAAGATTTAAACCTCGAGGAAGTTTTGGCGCAGTTGCGAGCAAGACAGTCAGGGTCTTAAGAGTGAGAGTGAGGAAACCAATGACCGTGTAAACTGGATTGTGTTTAATGTGAAAAAGATTGGATGGCATAAGATGCAATTGTTAGTTGGGCACTATTTAGGGGGAGTTTATGAGTCGGGCCTGAGCTCATCAGGTTTGAAACTTGGTTCATCAACCTTTAACTTGGCTCAGGCTCACTAGCTAGAAACTTCAAGCTCGAGCTTAGCTCATCATAGATTCCTGTTTGGCTCATCTCGACTTGATTGAGCTCAGATCCAACTCAAGGAGCTCTGAGTTGAGCTCCCCTTATTAAGGCTCATTTTGCTATTTTTTATGCTCAAGATTGGCTCACGTAGGCTAGACCTTGGCTCTTTTGGGATAGGCTCATTTAGGTTGTTTAGGCTTGCAAGCCTATGACACTTGAGCTTCACTAGGCTTGAGGTTTAGCTCATTACACTTACGAGCTGGCTCGGCTTGCTTTGAGCTCAAAACGGGCCAGGTTTTTCAAGCTCTATGATGAGCTGGCTCACAAGGGCTCGGCTCGGCTGATTTACATCCCTAGTCACTAGAGGTGGCCAGTGAGGCCCGCCCTTTACGCGAGCGGGCTTCGAACCCCCCAAAAGAGGGGAGGCACGAGTTCCCGGCCCGGCCTGGTGGGAGGTAGAAACCCCCCAAAATTAAGCTTTTCACTACGAGGGTGGGAGGATTTGAACCCCAGACCTCCCGCGTGTTAAGCAAAGCCTCCACCATATGAGCTACAAAATTTTTGTGATATATTAGGGTAAAGAAAATATTAATTATATATATTTCAAAAAAAAGGGGGTTCCGGGCCATAAATAGTTTATAAAAAATATTTTAAGATATATATGTTTATAAAAGATATTTAAAATATTAAATTAAACATAGAGGCAATTGAATTAGGTATGAGTATGCTTTATATAGTTTTTTTTATCCAATAAAAAAAAAAAAAAAAATGGAGCTCACATGGTAATTGGTAAGGCTTACATGTTAGAGGTATGGGATTCGAATCCCATTAGTGTCATTTTTGTGTCCAATTTTCGTGATATATTAAAAAAAAAAAAAAGACCGGGGGGGGGGGGGGGGGGGGGGGGGGGAGCCGGGCCTGGGCCTGGCTGGCCGGTTTACTGTGAGGCCCGGGCCCAGTCAGAAACCGGGCCGGCCCAGCCCGGGCCGCGGCCACCTCCACTAGTCACACTATCTCCACCCAAATTGATTAGAGGAAAACTTAGTTTGTTAAGTTCTTTAGCATTGATAAAGGATGAAAGACAGGGAAAAACAGGTGTATGCCCATATATGCTAAAGGTAGGTGTATTTCTCAGGGAATCCCTATTCTATTGGGACGTTCTATATGAGGAACGAGTTTACCCCGCTCATTTCTTTCCCCGCCTTTCAACGTCTAGTTTCAGTTACAACATGTATCAATTGATTATCTACAACACTGTGAGATAAATCTAAAGACATGATGTAAGGATTTGTCGTTCTTAGATTCAGTAGAAGAATTTGCAAGATATGTATGTTTATGCCTGACAAGGTGAGGCAACTAATCGTTTCTCTTACAAATGTTGCAGTCCTTGAGGTTGGTGATGGAGTATTTGAGGTTCTTTCCACCTCCGGGGACACCCATTTAGGTGGTGATGATTTTGACAAGGTGTGGAATGGATGTTCTTGTTTTTGTAGTTCTTTGTTGACTTGTTCTGATCTAGTTACCTACCAACTATTTGCTGAAATAATTTATTGTTTAATCTTGTGTATTGAAAAGAGAATCGTTGATTGGTTGGCTGCAAACTTCAAGAGAGATGAAGGCATTGACCTTCTAAAGGACAAGCAAGCCCTTCAGCGTCTAACTGAGACTGCCGAAAAAGCAAAGATGGAGCTGTCTTCTTTGACTCAGACTAATATGAGGTATATTTATCATGGATACAATTCATAGCTTCAACCCATAAACCCAAATAAGGGCGGTTACCTACTTAACGATCATGATGTAACGAATTTGAGCAAGCTGTGACATAATTAGTTGTTAAATGGTATTTTGTAATGGCTTGCATAATCTGTGTAATTGTATATTATTTATTAAAACATGCATGTACTTGGTTTATGTGTTAAAAGCTAGGAAGCACAAATACGGATACAGATACAAGATATGACACGATACTGACCCGGACACGTAATTTTTCAAAAAACTAGGATACGACACCTTGGGGACATGTTACTTAAAAATTATGTATTTTCTTAGATATGTATCCATGTAATTAATGAAAAAGCATGAGTTATAAACTTTTTGGGAAAAAAAAAATTATAATAGCTTAATTAAAAAGCTTAGCTTGACTAAAATAGGGCAAATTCAAGCATTTACAGTTAACAAAAAAAAAAAAAAAAAAAAAAAAAACAGAGGTTCAAGCCACGTCGCCACCGTTGCCGTCTCTCTCTCTTAACAGAGGCTTCTTTCTCCTTTGTCATCACACTCTCTCTCTTTCAAAGTGTACAAGATATTATTATTAATTTTTTTAATACCAAAATAACAATAAAACATTTGAAAATATAGTTTATTTTTATTTTTTTAAATAATCATATTAAAATTTATATAATATAATTTAACTACTTAATATGCATACTGTCATATTATGTAATAATGTTATATTTTTAAAGTCAAACCATCAAAAACGTGTCGGAACGTATCGCGTGTTGGAAATTCAAAATTCAAAAAACGAATTGGATACTTCTTTTCACGTATTGGACATGTATCGGAAGCATGTTGGAAACGCATCGAAAATGTGTCGGTGATTCAAAATTTAAAAAAAGAAGTATCGGGCACTCTTTTCATGTATCGGACACGTATCGGGATGAATCGGAAGCGTGTCGGTGTCGGATACGTGTCGGACACCGATACTCTGGACAAAAAATAATATCGGTGCTTCCTAGGTTAAAAGTATTAAAATAGGAGGACAATCCTGATTGTGTAACTCTTCATTCGTATTTTGCATATATGAGGCTGAAAAGCTTTTTACGTCCCCTAAATAGATTGATAGGGTCATTATGATCTCTTGCTAACTGTTTACACCCCAAATTCAAGGGAGTTGGGACGACACCGTTTTGGGATCGAATGACGTGTCTGCCACATGGGGCCATCTCCGATGGGTGTTTGGCCTTTAAATATAAAAATAACAGTGTCTCGATCGCAGTTGCTTGATGAGTTAAATCCCTTATGGGATAACAGCCTTTCAAGACTGTTGATGGGGTAAAGAAGGCTCGAGCTCGATGGACTACTCAAAAGGCTGCAAGAAAGGTGGTTCTGAAGCTTGAGGCAGTTACTTGGAGCGTATATTAAGAAGTGTGAGCCTTAAGTATATCCAGACGAATGTAGGGCATCTAGGAGAGTCTTCGACGAAATACCTGGACGTGGGGCTTCTAGAAAGAGGCTCGAGCACACGTTTTTAGGGCACAATCAACGCCCATTCAGCGCATGAAAGAAGATTTGAGGCAAATGTGTAGCAGATATGCCAGAATTGTAGGATGCAACAATTATTTCCCTTTTCTACAAATAAGAGGCATTATTGTCATTGTAAAGTGTGCAACACCATCATACAGAACTTCTTCAAGTTTTTCTTTACAGCACACTCGTGCTTTTATCCTAGGAGTAGCGTAACTTTAGCCTAGTCTAGCGTAGCATAGCTTGTACTTCCTTTCCTTCAAGACAGTACAAATTTCAGGTTTCAGGTATGAACTCTTTGTTTTAATTTGTTCCCAAAAATCAACAAGTTGAGATTTGAGGCGTTGGTTTGAAGCTTTTACAGCCAAGTCCTAAGCTTGATTTGCGTTGGTCTTTACATTGGTGTCGTTGCTTGACAAGTTGAGATTTGAGTCAACATTTATATAGCCTTGTGGCCACAAATTACTTTACAAAGTGAGTTGTGGCCACATAAATTAATCTTTTGTAGGTTTGGAATCCAGAAATCATAACTATGGACCAAGCTGAAGTGTTCAATGGGTCTGAGGTTAAGGAGTTCATAAAGAGTTTCAATATTGAGATTTTGAACTCCTTATTATGCCTGAATCAACTAATAAGATTCTAAAGGTCAATATTAAAAAAATATTGAAGGCAATCCCGAAAGGTGGCATGAGTTGCTACTTGATGCTCTATGGGCTTATAGAACATCCAAACGAGATGCTACTAGGACAAATCCCTTCAATTTACCGTATGGACATAACGTTGTACTTCTAATAGAAGTAACGGTTCAATCTATTAGGCTGGCTCATCAAGGTAAGTTCTCTGAACTTGAATATATGCAAGCTATGATGAATGAATTGACTAACTTAGATCAAGATAGGCTTGGTACTCTTCACAAGTAGGAAAAGCAAAAGAAGAGGGGGCCAAAGCCTAATAACAAGAAAGTCAAACCAAGGTCCTTTGACTTAGGGGACTTGGTGTGGAAAGTGCTTCTACCCATTGGTTAGAAAGACCGTGTTTTTGGTAAATCGTATCCAAATTTGGAGGGTCAATTCAGAGTGATAGAAGTATTTGGGGGTAATGCATACTTGCTTCAAGATCTAGATGGAAGGACCCATCCTAGGGCCATTAATGGGAGGTTCTTAAAGAAATCTGCTCCATTGATTTGGGATTTTAACAAAAAAGTTCTTAAGTTTAGATTTCTTAAATTATGGGCTCAATCTTAACATTAGTGTCTTGAGGATGAAACCAATGATCCTTGAGTTGTTAAAAGAATAAATTGAAAGAAGAACTTTAAATTTGAGAGACATATTGAGACAAATATGTAATTCCATTAACATAAAAGAAGTACATGGCGATTATAAGAACAATACAAGCCTCTACTTGCATGGCCTATTGCTTTTATACATCTTTAAAAGCGCCAAGTACTAATTTTAACAAGGGACTCCTCTATGGATGACAACTGGTTGGTTGTCTGAATCGGCCGTTGATCTATAGAAAAATCCTCCTCTTGAAGTGCTCATTGTTCTCTTTGTGCCTTTGACACCTACTTTCTCAAGTTCCTAAACTCTTAATCTTGAAGGGAATGCGCTACTTAAGAGATGAAACCTGATCCTTGAGTTGGCTCAGTTGCTGCTCCAAATGCTGGATCTAGTCCTCCACAATCTTGATGTCTTGAGCTTGTTGGCTTGGGGTCTCCCTAGCTAACTGAAGTTCTTCAAATAGGAGTTGTAAGCCCCCAAGGCCCGCTGAGCATCCAAGATCCCTGATGGCAGCCTGACATTGTCGCTTCTGCTGAAGGATGATGGGACTTCTTGAGAGATCTCGATGAGAACTCCTTCCAATACTTTGAGCTCTCTGGTGATGGAGGGTGCCGCGTTGGGGTCTTCCCTTAAGGCTCTTACAAAGTGAGACTGCTTCTTGATTGTTGGCACTTGTGGCCAGAGACTGAATGGGGAGATGAGCCAATATTCCCAATCTTTGGAACCTGGGAGATGCATCCTGATCTAGCCGCTGGAATGCCAACCTCCCATTGATCCCTAATCTCTCCAGGGGGAAGATATCCTTGTTGAGAAAGGAGATGGGGTAACTTGTCCTAGGAACAAGGAGCATGAGGAATAGGTTATGGCTTTGAAATGAAAGGCTAAAGTATGAAGAATCAACGCTCACCTTTAGAACTTTAGCTGTAGTTGAAGGAGAGGTTGCTACTAGTTCCTCTGCCATGGGGGCACTTGCTTCAGGGGAAGCTTTTGAAGAATAGCATTTGAGCGTTAAGACCAATCCATGGTTCATATAAAAGGACTCATGAGCCAAAGTGCAGAGGTTATACCTTTATGAATCTCTTCAATTATCATTGAAGGCTTTCGTGAGAGCAAGAAAGGAGCCTGAGTTAGTTCCTGCCTCAAGGGGACTGGAGGGCTTCTGGTTGATCATCTATAAGGGTCCCCAAAATGGAGGCAATGGAGTCCTCTAGTTCATCATCGGTTGAGCCTAGTGGCTCTATTCCTTCAGGGGACTCTGGAGCTTGACTCTTTGAAGGGGAGTTTGAAATCTCCACTATAAATGGGGTTGTAGTTTCCTAACATCATGAGAATGAGTTAGGACAGCTTCAAGAAGAAGGAATAAGGGAGGAAGCCAATATAACAAAGCCAGTACCTCTTATTGAGAAAGTCTGGATCTTCTTTTTCTTACTAACTGAGAAATCGGCACTTCTTCATCTTCTTCTTCTTCCTCTAATGCTTGAGTGACCTTCGCTGGAGGGGCAGATGGAATCCTTCTTTCGCTTCTTAGTTCAGAACCGCCAACCTCAAGGACTAGTGTGGCAGCTTCTGGGGGAGATTCTTCTAAGGGCATCCTAGTAAAACCTTGGGTAGTCTTGGGAGTCTCTGTAGTGCTTGCCTAAGCAGCTAGGGCTGTAAAAGGACAACCTAAGTATGTTAGTTCATTTAAGCTATGAGAGCATCTTAAGCGTCTGAGATGGTTACTTACTTGGAAAAGCTTTCTTCACTGGAGTTTGCCTCACTCTGGCTGGTTGCGCGGCTCTCGAGCTAGTTCCTGCAAGCTTAAGGGAAGGCGTAAAATACTACTTGGCGCCTTAAGCCTCCAAAGAGGACCAATAGCTTGAAACCAAGCTGAAAAATGAGGTGTAGCTCACGGGGCATGCCTGCAAGGACATGATACCAGTAGGCTGATCTAATAATTAGGTTAGTCTGCTAAAGCTCCCTAGACTAAGAGAGCTGCATGGGGATCCCCTTTGCCCACTAAAGGTTGTTGGTCCATACGTTAGGAAAAGGAATGTCTTGGACCATCCCAAATTGCCTGGCAAACAACCCATGCTTAGAGCACTCAGCACCAGGATGAGTCTAGTGATAGAAAGGAAAGTCTTGGGGGCATAAGATTGCTTGCTAGGTCTGAGCATTGATGTCTGTCAAGACATCAAGATGAAGGTTTAGTCTCTTGAACTAGAGAGGGCCTAAATTTATCTCCTTGAATGGAGTCCATTGGTCCCCTAACATGCCTTGAGGAGTTAAAAGTCTCTCGAGACACTGATTGAATGACCACCCAGGAGGCAAACGAACCTCCATGCGTGCAGATTGCTCTCCATAACAGTTGACGGTGTCAACTATGTGGATAAAAGGGCCTATATGACAAAGTTGGGGAAAATAGGTTTGGGCCCATAATTGGACCAGCTCAAGGGGTCCTCGTAGTTAGGCAACATAGTTTCTTGCTATGATTTCCCTAAGGCAGCCATAGACTTGCGCCAAGAGCAATGGTCCCAAAGCTAAAGGATCGGAACTAAAGCCCAAGTTAACCGCCACCGGCCTAAGAGATTTAAGAGCGGTGTTGAAAGAGATGGCAAAAAAGAACTTTTTCAACCAGAACAAGTTAAAGAGACTTCTTTTTCTTTGATCTTTGCTTGTTGTCATGAGCTTTAGTAATGAAGAAGTTCACACATGTCTCATAGCCAATGGGCAAAGAAGTCACAGGGAAAGAAGAGGCAAAGGCCTCAACCTCTTTTGAGACAAAACAGTCCAAGGACGACTTAGCCCCTCCTAGGGAAAGACCTATTAAGGCCGCAATGTCCTTCAAGGTAATACCAAGAAAGCCTTCAGGGAGGACAAAAGTGTTATAACAAATGTTCCAATAGCAGGTCAAGGCTGTTATAATGCGAAAGTCATACCTAAGTGAGATCTTGGAGAGTCTGATAGCCTCATAGATGCGAAGGTTCCTCCATTTCTCTTCATATCGAAGCGTTAGGCAATCCATCCATCCTGCATACTACTTCATCAAGAATGTCCATCACTTAAAGGGGGCAGATTCCTTGCAAATGCGCCTTCCCCTTCATGAGTGACCTGCGGAAGTAGAGCGAAGTAAAGGGGAATCCTCAGTATCTGCGAAAATTCCTTCGAGGCTAGGTACGTCCTTAGAAGGGTTAAAGATTGGGCCTAGGGCACATGGTTCATAGGAAGAAGAGGGATCCTCCTCAAAAATCCAAGAAGGGTCCTCCTTGATGGAGGTAATGTCAATAGGGACTTGAAGCCTATCCAGGACCATCGCTTTGTCCGATGGGACTAAATGCGTCAAGAACTCTACAGGGCTATCAGCCTTGGGGACAGGGATGAAAATACAACGAGTGATTTGAGCCATTTCTATGGTTTGAAAAATCTAAAGCTCTAAAAGAGAAGTGTAATCAACAAGAAGAACGAGAGTTTGAAAGATGAGAGTAAGTGTCAGAGCGCATGAGTGCAGCAAAGAGAGAGCACAAAGCAAACGATGAAAATTTTCGAAGCCCTAACTGTCCTATTTATAGACACACAGGAACGAAGGGAACTTGAACATTAGACAGTGCCTTCTCGAGCTCTCTATAGCCATTGAAGGTCAAATCAAATAGATTTCTTACTTGTTGGAAATATGAAATTACCAACTGTTAAAAGGGGGCATTTGTTTACATCCCAAACTCGAGGGAGTTGAAACGACACCGTTTTGGGATCAAAGGACACGTGGGGCCATCCTTGTGGGATGTTTGGCCTTTAAATATAAAGATAATTGTGTCTCGAGCCCAGTTGCCTGATTAGTTAATTCCCTTATGTGATAATAGCCTCTCAAGACGATTGATGGGGTAAAGAAGGCTCGAGCTCAAGGGACTTCCCAGAAGGCTGCAAGAAAGGGGGTTCTGAAGCTCGAGGTAGTTACTTGGAGTGCATATCAAGAAGCGTGGGCCTTTAAGTATATCCAAACGAACGTAGGGCATCTAGAAGAGTTTCTGATGAAATACACAGACGTGGGGCTTCCTGAAAGAGGCTTGGGCATGCTTTTTCAGGGCACGATCAACGCCCATTTGGCACATGAAAGAAGAGTTGAGGCAGACGTGAAGCAGATATGCCAGAATTGTAGGATGCAACAGTTATTTCCTTTTTCTATAAATAAGAGGCACTATTATCATTGTAAATTGTCCAGCACCACCATATAAAACTTCTTCAAGTTTTTCTTTACAACACACTTGTGCTTTTATCCTAGGAGTAGCGTATCTTAGCCTAGCATAGCATAACGTATCATAGCTTATTCCTTAAAGGCAATACAAATTTCGGGTTTTAGGCATGAACTCTCTGTTTTAATCTGTTCCCAAAAATCACAAGTTGAAATTTGAGGCGTTGGTTTAAGGCTTTGACGGCCAAGTCCTGAGCATGATTTTCGTTGTTCTTAACACTGGTGTCGCTGCTTAATAAGTCAGGTGAATTTAGGCTTGAGTCATTATTTAAGGGCTTTGAGGGCCAAGGCTTGACCTTGATTGCTTTGGTCCTAATCTAGTGACCCAAATGCGGTTCTTTCCTCCTAAATTTTGTCAAACAACTCCTTCGAGTTATTGCAAGTTTTGACAGGCTTAAAAACCTGATTGACTCGGGCTTGTAAGTGGACTTATGAGCTCTTAAGTTTATCTCTACCCCAGTTTCTGGCTTTTAAGTGTATGAGGTGAGGTGTTTGTGGGCTCAGCTCTGTCACTCCAACTGCCACTTGAGCCAGCTCCATATCCATTTACATTTCTGTCGAAATATTAAACCCAAAAAATCCTCAGAAGATATAATTAAAGTCTCCTTAATTGGAGCATGGGTAAAATCCACATTAGTATTGCAAACCGAAGTCAGATTCACTAAAAGCACCAACCCTTTTCAGAGGTGGTTGATTGAGGTCACGTGCAGTTCAGAATTTAGGCTTGCTCCCAAGTTGTTGCGAGTCCCATTTATACATGTTTGTTTGATTTTGTATTTATGGCGATTATACACACACTAAACAGACAAAAGGAGCAAACACCAACATGGCCAACACCTTGCTTTTGTGACACCATGACCATCTCGCAACTACAAATTGCGAATTTAATTTCATTCTTCAACCCATCCTGAGATGTATGTATGTTTTACTAACACTTTTTCTCTCTTTATTTTCTAGCTTGCCATTTATTACAGCCACTGCTGATGGACCCAAGCACATCGAGACCACACTGACTAGGGCCAAGTTTGAGGAATTATGCTCAGACCTCCTTGACAGGTAGATTAAATTTTGTTCATATCTGGATGTTAGACCTAGCTTCTGAACAAACAAATTATGATGAATAGTGATTTGTACTCCTAAATTTTTCTTATTTATAGTGCTGAGTGATGCATTCACTCAAAATCATAGTATGGTTATGTGATGTCAATATAAGTTTCTCATTTTTTTCTGAACACATTTGCTTCTCATTCATTCCCTCTAGATTTTCGCATTTTACTGTCTTACACTTCTAGTAATATTAATTTACATATCATTCCTCAATTCTGCATACCATCTCTTGTTCATCTTCTTTAACTTTTGGAGGTTTAATGAGTACTCACAAGGTATGACGTATGTACTGAAGGCAAGCTATTTCTCAGCTGGATATCTTCTTATACCTATTTCTTGCAGACTGAGAATGCCAGTTGAGAATGCACTGAGGGATGCAAAACTGTCATATAGTGATTTAGATGAAGTAATTCTTGTGGGCGGCTCAACACGTATTCCGGCTGTTCAGGAGTTGGTTAAGAAGATGACTGGAAAGGATCCTAATGTAACGGTTAACCCAGATGAAGTGGTTGCTCTTGGTGCTGCTGTTCAGGTATTCGTATTGTCTCGTTTTGGTTTACCGAAAGAAACAGTTGAGTCATTTGAGGGTGTTTGGTTCAAGAAAATGCTCTTAGGTTTCTGGATACACTATAGAAAATGAGAAACTCGAAAACGATAAATTTTAGGCCTGTTTGGTGGCGTCAACCGTTTGCAGTTTTTGTTTTTTAGAAAACACAAGCTTGAAAATTTTTCTTAGAAACCTGAGAAATTTTGACATATTGTTATTGACCCTTCTTGAATATGATGTCGTGTTTTGTTTTACTGTAGGCTGGTGTTCTAGCTGGGGACGTGAGTGACATAGTGCTCCTGGATGTGACACCATTGTCATTGGGTCTCGAGACCTTGGGTGGAGTAATGACGAAGATCATCCCAAGAAACACGACATTGCCTACATCCAAGTCGGAAGTCTTCTCAACAGCTGCTGATGGTCAGACTAGTGTTGAGATTAATGTCCTTCAGGGAGAGAGAGAATTTGTTCGGGACAACAAATCTCTTGGAAGCTTCCGGCTCGATGGCATCCCTCCAGCACCTCGTGGGGTTCCACAGATTGAAGTCAAATTTGATATTGACGCCAATGGGATTCTCTCTGTCACTGCTGTTGACAAAGGGACAGGGAAGAAGCAAGACATCACCATCACCGGAGCTAGTACATTGCCCAGCAATGAGGTATGTTCTGCAAGATATATGCTAACCTGGCAATATGGTGAAAATCCTGAGACTAAGGTCACGTTGGATTGGTTGGAAGTAGTTCCGAGAATATTTCTTAGGAAGTGGACCCCAAAGGGGTTGGCTGAGCGGTAAGGGCATTTGGACTTAATGGTCTATGAAACCTGGGTCTTGAGGTTGAATCTTGCCTTCAAGTGCAAACTATTCCTTGCCAATCACCATTGGGCTGTGCGCCCCAAGTTATATTATAGCACATAGGAGAAACTTCTGTAGGGGCGGTGCGTGCAACCTGAGGTTAGTCAAAAAGTGCATAAGCTAGCATGAGTACCCTAATACCTTGAAAAAAAATTCATTGAAGTGGATTTTTTGGTTGGTTTGATGGGTAGGAAGGGGATGGTCATTGTAAGTCAAATTTCTCTTGGAATTACTAATTTAACATATTAATTGCCTTGGTTTGGGTAGTTAGGTTTCATATGCTAGGAAGTTGTATTTCTCTTGTTGCAAACTAACCTACAAATTTGATTGTTGAGAACTTCTTATGGGAGCTTCCTATGTGAATCAAATCTGGCCTGTGTTAAATATGCTGTAACATCTGACATTTAGGTGAAAATGGCGCAACTGTGCTCGTTATTGTGGGTATTGCTTTTACACGTCACTTGTGTGAGCAATGATCCACTAGCATTAATTAGTGGATGAATATCTTACATATGATCAACAATGTGCAGGTTGAGAGAATGGTGCAAGAGGCAGAGAAATTTGCAAAAGAGGACAAAGAGAAGAGAGATGCAGTTGACTCCAAGAATCAGGCCGAGTCTGTCGTCTACCAGACTGAAAAGCAACTAAAGGAACTTGGAGACAAAGTCCCGGGACCCATCAAAGAGAAGGTTGATTCAAAACTAAGCGAGCTTAGAGACGCGATCTCAGGGGGCCAAACCCAAGCCATAAAGGACGCCATGGCTGCGCTTAACCAAGAAGTGATGCAGCTGGGTCAGTCCCTCTACAACCAGCCTGGTGCACAAGGCGCACCTGGTGCAGGCCCTAGCCCTGGACCTGAGGCTGGGACCTCAGGGTCATCTGTTAAGGGTGATGGAGATGTCATTGATGCGGACTTCACTGATAGCAAGTGAGATTTGAGTTTCTGGTGAGCAGTTCTGCTCTTAGTTCACGGTATTTGTTCATCTCGAAATCGATTCATTTTGATATGATTAGATGGTATATCAGGGAATAGATATGGGAGTTCGTTTGGTTTGGTTACGCAGTTTGCAGTGAAAAATTGTTGGGAGTTAAAGTCACAAATGTAAGTCATTAACAGCTTCGGTTATCCATGTACTGGAATTAAAAAATGAATGACTTGTATGGTTTCGGTACTCCTTTTGGACCTAACTCTATCTAAAAAACGTACTTGCTATTAGAGGATAACCCTTACCATATAAGTCCAGAATGCCAGTATTTCCAAAGTAGGATTTTTCCGGTAGTGATGGCGGCTTGTTGATCCAATATCCTCGTTCCTAAGAAATACTGACAAAATTGTCGGCTATTGATTGCTTGGCGATCGGAATAGTGTGAAAAATACTAGTACGGTTGAGGCCCCATAATAATAGACTTTGGGTTTAAATTTCCTTTTCCCTAAGCCTGTTTCGTTATGAGCTGGTTCGTATATTTTTTCAAGATCCGTATTTTGGACAAATTTAGAGTGCATCATATTTTTGGTGTGTAAGGGTTAGTGGTCAACTTAAATCTTTGTATGGAGGTAAAGGATTACATTACAGTGAAAGGACTTGAGCCCTTTGTTGCTACTATCAAAGGGTTTGAAGTAGTTGATGAGCAAAGAATGTGATAACAGCAAAGAAACAGCACCTGAGTAAGGCACAGAAAGAAACGAAGAACACCACGGGGCGAAACACATCTCGGTGCGGAGATATAAACTGCCCATGTTCAACAAACCACAATTGCCTGCAGGTACAGACAATGAAACAGCCACCTGAAATCAAAGTATCTCGGACATAGGGGCCATCACACCCCGATTTACGATGGGGTGAAATGATTCCCCAACTCAGCATGGGGAAGGGTCCCACAATTGTAAATCTATAAATACAGGTCCAAACCTTGAGGAAAGGCAAGTCATTGCAGATATCCACTCTTGTATTGAACTAAAAAAGCAATAAAAGATGTTTGAGATTAACTTTCCATTAAAAGAATCTGTACCTAAAACGGTTGGCGCCGTCTGTGGGAAATGGAAAACTTTCCCCCTGACAAATCACTAGAATCCCATTATTCATTAAAGAAGTTAGGAGACCAATACATCACTCAAAGTCAACTCCATGAACTCTATATGTTGATAATTCAACTCGCTGACCATAATCCACCGAAAAAATCTCCATCCCATTCCCTGAAGCTGAACCCGGAAATGGTCGTCAAATCTTTCGCTTCCACCGAGCATGGTGGCAGAAGGAGCAAACGAGAAGTCGAAAAAGACGAGGCACATCTACGCCATTGGGAGCAAAAAGACACGGCAGGTAGGACCTAGCTTCCGTTCGAATCGGACATAAACACCAGGCTCGAAGGAATGTCCAAGGCGTTAGGAAGGATACCCATTACCCACTCTCCCTTCATGCCCCAAATATTGTCCACCCCCATGGGGAAAGTGAAGGTGCCAAACTTGGAACTGTTCGATAGGACCCAAGACCCAGATGACCACATCTCAGGATTCGCGACACGGATGGACATTCAAGATGCCCCGGAAGCACGGATGTAATAATCATCCAATTACAATTTAATGAAATACATTTTCTCTTTTCCTTAGTTCTCTATTTCTCGTCTCAACTTTTCTCTCTCTCTCTTGCTCATCTTAATTTTCTAAATTCTTGACCTTCGGTTCTTCACGAAGCTCAGTCACGAATCTTAGGATTGTGACAAAGAGCCCAGTCTCCGAATTCAAGACTACCATCAAGAACGCAATGAGGACGCATTAAGACAATCATTGGGCCAGAAGAAGAGACACGTGAAAATGCATTAATTAGAATGATCGCCCAAAAACAGAGAATGGCGAAATACTTTAACTCCAAAGTAAAAAAGAGAAGCTTCAAGGTGGGAGAACTGGTGCTAAGATGAGCAGAGGCCTCGGGGCACCACCATGGCAAGCTATCAGTTAATTGGGAGGGACCCTATAGGGTCTCGCGAGTCACCCGAGATGGAACTTGCCGTTTGCAGCAGCTGAACGGAACCCCGGTACCAAGAACATGGAATATACTAAACTTGAGAAAATACTATGTATAAGATCATGATAAGAATATGAATGCATCCACTCTTTTTGAAATTGTCACTCGGAAAAGTAAATGCCTTCAGAGCTGTAAGCCCATCTCAGGCAGGCGAAATACGTCAAAGCCATAAGCCCTTCTCAGGCAGGCGAAATACTTCAGAGCAGTAACCCCTTCTCAGGTAGGTGACAAAACGTGTTTGAGCCATAAGCCCCAAATACGTCCAAAACCGTAAGCCCTTCTTAGGCAAGTAACAAAATATGTCGAAAGCCATAAAGACCTTTTCAGAAAGGCGAGATATGTCTAAAACATAAAGCACTTTTCAGAAAGGCGATATACGTGTAAAACATAAAGCCCTTTTCAGAAAGGCGAGATACGTGTAAAACATAAAGCCCTTTTCAGAAAGGCGAGATACGTTCAAACCATAGGTGAGCCGAGGCAAACGAAATACATCCAAATTCGTAAAATTACTAGCTAAGACATTATTTCCAAACAAATCAAGCCAAGATAAATAAAAGAAGGGGAAAAAAGTCACACAATCCATTCTACGCCAAGTATTCCTTTCGAAATCTAAAAAGCACATTAGGAAAATGATGGAAGAGATACCTAATAGTTAACACAAAAATAAAAAAATATCACTATTTAAACCTCCAAAAAACAAAAGGAAGAAATAAAAAAACAAACGAAACGATCCCAACTAACGCGGGGCAACCTACATGGAATCCATGGAGCTCGCTACACTTGATATTCGCACTGTCACTTCCTGGAAGACGGAGCGACAGACTTCCTAGAGGAAAGGAACCCCCAGATTTGGATCCAAGTACTTCGCCTTCTTCACTGTATAACTCACTCTAGTATTGAAACCCTTCCAGTATTGGGTAACTCCATGGTCTTAGAATTCTGGGCTCCCCTTAAAATCAAAAATAGCATGAGAAATCTGGTCAAGAACCTCCGAGATATGGGTATTCAGCTCCAAAAATAGTGGAATAAGGCTCCGATATGGTAAAACTCGATTGAGACAATTGAGACTCAAGCTCCCAGTTCAACCGGCGCAATTCCTTCACCTCCTGGGCGCATTGTCTCCAACAGGAGAGGGTGAAAGCTGATTGCGCAAAGAACTATGACAAAAAGAGAGAGAGAGAGAGAGAGAGAAGTTAGAAAAAAAAGCTTTCTTTTAAATAAAGATCCATAAGATGCAATATTTACCTATGACAAAAAAATTAGATGCGTTCTCTGGAGACATCTCATTCAAACGAGTAGAATCCTCCGGAAGAATATGACACGAACACTCCCAACAGGCATCAGCGTTATCTTAAAATGCGGAGGTAAAAGAGAATATCGGAGAATTGGCTTTCTCTAGGCCCGAGACATAAGAACCGAAACCTTCTGAGGCAGAGGAAGTATCCGCCATAGTTACATCCTTCCTCTCCTTGGCTGCCTGAGAAGGAGACCCACCCTGATCTGGGAGAACATCAAAGCCCTCTTTAGGAGCAGGCATAGATGGAGGACGCTCATCCTCGGGAGCATACATGGGAACACCCTTGAAAAAGGATGATGAAGACTCCATCAAATTTGAACCCGAGGAACCCAGAGTCTCCGGGATGCCAGTAGTCGCACTTGTCGCTTCCCGATCAATGGGATCCACCGCGGTAGAAGGAACTCCCACCGGGAGAGCAAACTCGGGAGAAGCCTTGTCACCATCTGTAGCATCGGGGCGAGTAGAGTCATCACCAGCATCGTTGGGGGAGGTCCCTGTAAGGCAAATATGAAGCTGTTTAGTAGCTCTATTGGTGGTAGAACTAGCTGGGGGTTTAGCGGTAGGAATCACCCCCCCCCCCCCTGGATTCTCGAGCTAAGTCCTTCTGTGCGCTGGTAGGAGACAAGGTTATAATTTGAACATGCTGAGAACCATGCTCTTTGGAAGACTCCACCGGGAAAGACATGTTGACAATATTAACACCTGCCAATTCATCAGCTGGAAAAAGAGAGACAAAAAGCTCAACAAGATCTTCCGATAAAAAATAAAATATACGCAAACGCACATAACAGCCAATGAAATACAAAAGCCGACAACAATTACCTGAGAAAGGCTTTTGAGAAAGCCCAGCCTTAACGAGCACTATTTTTTGTTCAAACAACTCCTTAGAAGCAAAAAATCTCTCACCCGCAAATTTTTTTTATCAAAATAGCGGATAACTCGTTTCTTCTGAGAAGTTAGAAGACTCCTCTTTAATGAACAATGATGTTGCATCATATCCCATGACGTCAAAAATGGAGGAGAAGACAGAGGTTTTACCCAGACGAACTTGTTTTCTCAATTTTTTTACACTAGAGGGATTATATTTTATAAAAACAAAACCTTTTCGAGAGTCAGCGATGTTGCATCATACCCCATGACGTCAAAAATGGAGGAGAAGACAGAGGTTTTACCCAGACGAACTTGTTTTCTCAGTTTTTTTACATTAGAGGGATTATATTTTATAAAAACCAAACCTTCTCGACTCTTGATAGCAACCATGTGCTTAAAAATACCTAATCTTAAACAAGGATATCAAAAAATTCTAAAAGAAGGAGTAAAACTATTCGCATAACAAGTAAGCAAAAAACCATATACATTCCTAATTTGTTAGGAGAACCTGACTATGACAAACATTACAAGTTGGAGTAGTTCCTCCACAAAAGAATCTACAAGGATGGAAAAACTCCCCTCCTTAAGAGGGAACAAAGGACAATCATCCGGTTTGGGTCCCCACACCTCATAATCAACCGAAAAAAAAGTACTTGGGATGGATCATAGAAACACTGTTTTCGCCCAAATTACTTGACATGAAAGTCGCAAAGGGGCAAATTCGGGAAATCTCAGGGAACCTAACTACCAAGGGAGAGCTTTCATTCGGAGGACACCGATTTAAAGGATCCGCGGCACTACCCTCCACCTCGAGAGACGATCCATCCTTACTCTGAACATCGGAAGAAGAGGCCTCAACATGGCTCTGCTTATATACCATTGAGAAGAGAGGAAGAAAACTATGCCAAAAAACAAGGGAAAAAAAAGAAGAAAAGATAGTAAAAATTAAAGAACTTACTTGTATTCAAAATCCTGCTATTCGCAACAATAACAGATGATGCTGCCACCAGAGGGGAGAGCCCAGCTTCCACAATCCCCTCATCCCCTACGATTAACACAGTGTCGTCTACCCACAAGAAGATTTCGTCGAGCATCCCCTCACTCAAATCATCCCCCCCCCCCCCCCCCCCCCCCGAACATCTAGGAGGGAAAAGAGACAGGCAGGGCAGAAATGAAAAGATCTGCACAAAACAAAGAAAGAGAAGAAAACTAAATCAAAATCGGCCCTAAAACCCACCATTAACGAGGAAAAGCTTTTGTGAAGGATCGGGGACTCACCTGTGAAGCACGAAGATGTAAAAGTCCCTTCCAAACCGTATCGAGAAAGCCTGATTCGTGAAAAGGAAAACCTAGGGTTCTCTCAAATGAAATGGTAGAAAAAAAAGCAGGAAGAAAAAGAAAGAAGGAAAAGAAAGAGGAAAGAAGGAAAAGAAAGAGGAAAAACTAAAGAGGAAAAGATGAGGATCTACTTACAAAGCAAGGAGATACAGAATCACCTTCAAACTGGTGCTAGGAAAGCCTAATGGGGAGAGAAGCTCAAAGCCCTTCGTTAAAGAAGAAGAAAGGAGAGAAAGCATTTTACTTACAAAAAAGCCATAATATATAAATATATAAATATATATATATATGTTCATTTACCAGGTGCTAAGGCATCGGATCCCATTAGAACTCCGAAGTTAGGAGTGTTTGGGCGAGAGTAGTACCAGGATGGATGACCTCCTTTGGGGGTTCTTCGAAACAGCCTATTGGTAGGGTTATACTCTGAAGGGGTAAGGCTGCATACATCCACCCCTCCCAGACCTCACTTATGCGGGAGCCCTTGAGGCACTGGGTCTATTATTGTTGTTGTTGTTGCTGTTGCATATACAATATAAAAAAAGGGGTAGGGAAAGAAAATAAAAGGGGGCCTTAACTCGGTCTAGGAAACAAATCACCTTTCCCTTTTCATTAAAGCATAAGCAATTCATACATCTCGAACGCATAAACATATCCCTAAAGGGTGCATCCATTCATACACTAGAATGCCAAACAACGACGACAACCAAGTACAAAATAAGCAAGGACAACCAAAAGACTAACACATGGACCTAAAAAGGCAATGTGGGACCCGGTAATTCGGGATAAAGCTTCCCCACATAGGGATACAACGACAGAAGTCATGTGTAGGGATAGTGACCCAAGCGCTCCAAGAACCCGTGATCGACTCCATCCAAACTACAATGATATATTCTTCCCTCGCAAGCGATGATAAAGTACCTGCCCGAAATCAGAAAACCTGTAATGTACAATGTACTTCGCATACGGGGAGTCGGGAACCAAACATGGACATTCTTATAGAGGAACCAAGAAGAGAAGTCATCATCACGATCACGCAACAGCCACAACCCGAAAAGCGACCCATGCAACAAGACTTAGCACAAGGAAGTCCCCCTAGCGGTAGGTCCATCCCACCGAAACAGACCCGCGTCATCACAGTGGGTTATTCCCTAATGAGTCCAAGATAAGAAGAACAAGAACTCCACTGAATTTCGGTGAGTGTTCCAACAGATCGCATAAATACGGGAAAAGGGGGAATGATCCGAGATATAAGACCAAGTAGATGACATCATCTATGCATACAGGGACTTGAAACAACAAATTCTGCCCATTGGTGTAAAACTCGCCCTTATAGACCCAGACGTCCTCTCGGGCAAACACTTTGTGAGTGTTGGGCCACTCGCCCCCTTCTGTCACCGGAACCGGGTCGTAAACTAATAAGTGGACAAAGAAACCAAAGGACGCTATGGAATCCCGGCACTTGAGGATAGCAGTCATGGGGCACTCCGTGAATGAGGATAACACCCCCTCGGTCAAAGAATCCAGAGGCAGGTAGAAGCAAGTAGCCGGATTAAAGATCGATAAGCGAGAGGGTAGAGTTGGCCGTGGATGTGCCGGGCCGGGCTTGGCCGCAGATGGGCCTTTTGACTGGGCCCGGGCTGGCCCGGCTCTCTTCCTAGGCCCTTTTTTTAATATCATGAAAATTTGACACAAAAATGACACTAGTGAGATTCAAACCCCACATCTCCATTACCATGTGAGCTACATTTTCTTTGTGATTTTATTGGGTAAAAAAACAATGTAATATATTTTACGAAAAATTTGACAAAAATTTGACACTAAATGACACTAAAGGGATTCGAATCCCATACCTTTAACATATAAAGCACACCATTATCATGCGAGCTACAATTTCTTTGTAATTTTATTGGGCGAAAAAATAATTTAACATATATAGAAAAGATATTGTGGGCTTTTAGCCCCCAAACGGGCCGGGCCGTGCCGGTCCATGTCCCGGGCCAGGGCTCGGGCCACCCCTCTTTTGGGAGGGCCAGGCTTGGGAGTTGGCCTGACCCGGCCCAAATAGGGTGGGCTGGGGCGGTTTTCAGGCCAGCCTGGCCCACTGGCCATCTCTACGAGAGGGGCCTACCAGGTTGAACTCCCTGCACAAAACCAGCCCCTCAGGACAGCCTAGGTTCCTCTTGTGAGCTGAAAGGAAGTCCAAGGAAGAACGGGGAAGAACTGTCTGGGCAGAAGGGGCACCAGGACAGACCGAGATGTCATCCGAATCAAAGTAGCAGTGAGACTAGACTAGAAGGCCATCTATGTACTGACCCAAGGAGCGAAATGCATGAGTGTCTATAAAATGACAGCTACTTATGAGGTGAAAGTGAGAACGGGATAAGGTACGAAATCTTAAAATGGACTTCACGGGGATATAGGAGAAAATCTCGAAAGTTGTTGTTTACAATGCTGGCCCGGTGTTCATAATGTTAGCCCGATGTTTTAAAATATCGGCTAGTTATCTTAAATGCTTATAATACTAGCTTGATATCCACACATCCAAATATCTGCAACACGAAATAAATGCCCCAAAGGCTTCCAAGGAACGAGCAAGTGACCAGTGGACGCCCAAGGGTGGTCACCCTAAACAAAGGGGTCGACCAAGGTGGGCAACCAGTAGTGGTCGCCCAAGGGTTGGTCACCCTTGGGTGGTCGCCCATGTGCCAGGCGACAACCTAGTGGCCCATATGCCGGGCACCTAGGCGCCAATAGGTCGGGCGAGCAGTCGCCCAGGCTCCGGGGTTGCTAGCGACCACCTGGTCGTCGGCGCCCACCTGGTGCCCTCATAGGGGACCAGCTTGGCCGCCCTCACGGGTGCCTAGCCTAGCCGCGCGGCCTATAAATACTTGGGGTGGGGGCACAATTCCCTCACCCCCGTTTCCTCTTTGAACTCTCTCTCTGACACTTTCTCTCTTTCCCGAGGCCAGCCTCGTCTAAGGTAGGCCACTCCACGCCTCAACCTCCTATCGTCCTTCACGTTCATCTCTCTAGAGCAATAAGCACTCAACCTTCTACTTTTCTCAGGATAAGTCTTTTATATCTTTTATATGTATTTATTACCTGCTTCTAATATTATTTTATAAGATAAATACTAACTTGAGCGTCGAAGGGGTGCCCCGTGGGTTACCCCGCGCGTCCCTCTAACCGTCTGCTTGAATCCTGCTGGGAATGTCAAGTCGGGCGTATAGCTAAAGCTTGAGTCCCGCTCACCTTTATGAACCCCATCTCATAGAGGAATCCTATTCGATGAATAAGCTTACTGACCAAATTCGTCGTAAACATAATAGGCGCCGTCTGTGGGAAGGATGATCAGCTCACGCCTGGCTCGATGTTCCTTGTAAGGCTCAAACATCTTAAGGGTCATGCAAGGTAATCTTCGGCATTTTTTGGTTTGTTGGCCCCATTTAAGTAGGTCCACCTAAATGAAAATTTATAAAGAAAGCTCGATTGAACAAGTTTAAGTGTGGCTGTACTCTTTACGCCCCTTTTTTGTTTTTTCTTTGGGAAAAAATTCTAAAAGCAATCTCAGTTTAATCCAGCTCCAAATGGATTAATTTTCCTTGCAATCTTAATCACATTTAGCTATACCAGATCAATTTCATTATATTTCTTATTCATTTTAGTTCTACATGCGTTATTTTTGTTATAATAATTGATTTAACTCTTCTGGATTAGACCACTTTTTGCTACAAAGTTTAGCTCAACCTTTGTTTTTTAGTTACAATCTCAATTCAATCATGCCCTGATTGGATCATTGTTGTTATGATCTCAGCTCAATTCAACCTATATTGAACCCATCTTTGTTATAATTTCTATGAAACTGAATCCTAATTGGGTCAGTTTTTGTTACCATCTTAGACCACTCTGACCCCAATAGTCACGCCAATTATTTTCATTAGCCAGTCAATAGAAAAGCGTGTTTATGCTAGCCAGCCACTATATCGAGCAATCAATTTCACTATAAAACATCTTTCATGCCAGGAGCCATGAAATCAAATTCACTATAACACATCTTTCATGTCAGGAGCCATGAAATCAATTTCGCAATAGCACATCTTTCATGTCAGGAGCCATGAAATCAATTTCACTATAAGGCATCTTTTATGTCACGAGCCACAAAATCAATTTCACTATAATACATCCTTCATATCAGAAGCCATATTTCGTTATAACTGTACTCGCAAATTGACAAATTAACAGTCAAGCGCAACAATTATAAAATAGGAGTATTAAAAGAACAAAGTCATCCGTCGTACCTTTATAAATCCTAGAATACAAAGCATACACGTTCCAATGCCAAAACACTAGTGCAAATCAAAAGATACATATAGACGCCAAGCTCAGAAGTGTCAAAAGTGTCAGCAGCAAGATGACAAAGTTACATGATTCACTCTAAAGACTTTGCTGGGACGTACAAGAAACATCATAACCCTCTCGGGAATTGTAAAATAGGCTTATTATCTCTTTCCATCATTGACTAGTCCAACTACTCCATAAATTTCTCATCCATGTATTTTAGTCACCCGCAAAGCAACTCCAAAGCATACAATTCATCAAATGGAAATACAAGGCATCAACAAGTGGCATTTTATTAGAGAAACGAAATCTCACCATACTAAAGCCACTTGGTACATTCCGCGATATTAGCATCTCTCAAAATCAAACGTTGTCGGAAGCTAAGTGCCTTTAGGAGACATTGAATCTACAATACCTTTAAAATAAGAACAATTTCACAAATGGTAAGGGCTGAGAAAGTTTGTCTTTATCCATGATATCCTTTCTATGGGGATGGTCAATTTTTTTAAGATCGAGGCTTCACCTCAATCACTCCCTTAATGGTGGCATAAATTTTTTTAAGACTGGTGGACTTCACCTCAGTCATTTCCTTAACAGTAGTGTACATCATTTTTAAGACCGGGGGACTTTGCCTCAGTCATTTCCATAGTGGTGGTGCAAATCGTTTTTAAGACTGAGGGACTTCACCTCAGTCATTCCCTTAACGGTGGTGTAAATCTTTTTAAGACTGGGGGACTTCGTCCCAATTCATAATGTAGACTTTCTTATCCTAGTAGCGTAAACCATTTTTAGGACTAAGGACTTTGCCTCAGTCGTTTCCTTATTCTGGTGGCAAATTACTTTAGGACTGGGACTTCGCCTCAGTCATTTCTTTATTTTGGTGGCAAATTATTTTAGGACAGGGGCAGTTCATCCCAATTCATAATGTAGACTTACAGTGTAAATCATTTTTAAGACTGGGGGACTTCATCTCGATTCACAAACTTTGACTTCTTTGTCTTGATGAAACAAATCGTTTTTCACAACTATGGGACTTCACCCCTGGATCACAGGCTAGATGTCATTTCCATCACAAAGGGTGAACCATTCCAAAATCGAGAGAATTCACAATCAACAATGAGTGAGAGTACATTTCTTTTGCATGATGCAAATCATGTTAGAGCTACTACAAGTCGGGAACCACTCATCCATGAGATACAATCCCTTTCAAAGCTAAGTGAGCTTCACCTCAATCATGTCGCTTAGCATGACATAGTGACATACTTAAGAGACTTCGTTAATCACTGCAAGTTAAAGATCAAGTTGTAATTAAGTAACTTAACCTCTTATCTTGGCCAAATAAAACATTACTAAACTGAAAAGTCTGACATGGTCTACACATATTATTATACCCAAACAACTTGTACTTTAGCCAACTTCTTGATAAGTCATATAGCAACACTGCCAGTCAACAACTTGGTAAGAGCAGTATAAGATATCGCCTTCATCTGCGTAGCATCACCTTCATGATCGCATACATTATGTAGTAACATGTAATCCGTACTTCCAAACCACAAAAACAACTTCTTGACAATCATAACAACTCAATAGTAAGAATCCCTTCAGAGGATAACCATCTAAATAAGTAACAATAAGGGAAAAAAAAAAGTCCAATACACACTATAGTCTATTTCAAGGTTGTATTGAGCTTTCTTACAAATAATCTAGAACTCCTCTGATAGCTTGCTCAATCTAGCAATGATTGCTATCGATAGGGGAACACCCCATAAGGGATCACTGAGTCCTTAGAGATAACTCGCAATCCTAAGGCTAGGATAACAAGATTGACATGTACAAAAGAATGTGTATGCCATACCAATGGCATCCTTAAAGGTCTTTTAGTGTTAACATCCTATAAACTCATCTTATAGAGTTTTTATACCAACACAAACGACATACCACAAGCTATCAAAAAACTCATCATTGGTAAATCACACATTATGCATAAATGTCTGTCGTATTAACAGTTGTAAAGGTTCATGTGATTTACTCAACATGAGCTGTGCCAAGCTCATCAGCTCATAAATAAACGTATAAGACAAACAAACGTTAGCCTTTGATGTCCAATAAGAATAATATACCATAAATTTGTCATTTAAAAGGTAATAGTCTTAGAAATGTGTTATTTCTTGCAACATTGTCTTTGTTTTGATATTTATTCCCGGCATATTCATTATTTGACAAGTGTGTTATACTAACACGCTTGGTTTAATCTACTGCCTTGAAGGTGCCTGACTTCATCTAGGTACTCTACACACCTGACGATTATCCGCGTACGTATCAACCACCATGATCCACCTTGGTGCAACCACCCCTAAAGCGTGCAATGCATATCACCATGGTCCGCCCTGGTGCAACCACCTGTAACGGGTGCAATGCTTATCAACCTGGTCTGTCCTAGTGCAACCACCCGCAATGGGTGCAATACTCATCACCATGCTCTGCCCTGGTGCAACCAGCCGCAACCGGTGCAATACTCATCACCATGGTCTGTCTTGGTGCAATCACAATACGGGACACCATGACTCGCTTGAGGGTTATTAATCATCATTATTTACTCGACATATACAGTATTGAAATTACAAGTTTAAAAGACTCGGTAAACAAACACGAAACACTAAACGCCCTAACCACATCCAGATGTGTCATACTTAAATGGACGTATTAAGTTAATAGCTAGGAAACTTCAACCAGATATGCCCTGCTTGTCACAATAACATGATCAAAATTCATCATGCTTACCACTTTATAGATGTTACAAACTAAATACCCGTGGCTAGTCATGATAGCCATATCCCCATATGCTTATTACATAAAACTCATAACATTGCAAGTGCTTATGAAAATAAAGGAACAAAATGGTGCAAATACTCTGTGATTCAAAAGTTCCTAGAAACTTAGACACTTTTTACACAAATGAAGATTGCCCATTTGGACAAACAAAAAGATAAAATGTTCCTTTAAAATCCCGAAAAGACCAAATGCCCTAATAGGGCAAATAGTGTGTTAAACACTTTGTTAAGATCTACAATTGGGATAAAAGCCCTGCTAAGGCTCATGATTGGCCCTGTGCCTAGTTACGGGCCAAAAGGACATAAATATTCAGTTAAAAGCCAAAACTTGGACACACAGTTTACTTAGGACCTATGCTTAGATCCTACACTCTGTTAATGCGCATGGATAAGAATTACAAAAATCAAAACATAATGCTAAAATGCCTCCCTCACTTAGCTGAACCACGGTTAAGCACTGACGTATAATCCACTCCATGGCCAAACTGGAATGACCGAAGTTTGACCATGGAGTTGGGTGACTATATCTTTATAATGCTAGTCCGGTATTTTAAAATATCAGCTAGATATCTTAAATACTTATAATACTAGCTGATATCCATACATCCAAATACCCGCAACACGAAACAAGCGACCCAAAGGTGCCCAAAAGTGTGGGTCCCCAACTGGTCGCCCAAGGAACGAGCGAGCGACCAGTGGTGGCCCAAGGCCTAAACAAAGGCTTCGACTGAGGTGGGCGACCACCGGTTGGTTGCCCATGGGTGGTTGCCCATATGCCGCGTGACCAAGTCGCCCATGCTATGGGTGACCAGTTGCCTAAGCTCCGAGGTTGCCGGCGACCACCTGAGCGCCTATCGTGAATCAAGATTAATCTTGATTCATAACCTAGGTCTGAGAGTTTAGATGAGAGAAAGAAGTGAAAGAGATGAGAATTAGAGAGAAGATTAGAGATGGGAGAGAGTTCCAAGATATTTTCATTCATGAAATCATTATTACATGAGATTGAGCTATTTGTACTAACTTAAGATACAATGCATCAAAACTAAGAACCAAATGGCCCTAACTAACATAGCCGCCAAAACTGACCAGCAACCAACTTATCAAAGTCCAAACAACACCAATACAACCAATTTTCCTGCCAAAGGACAATTCAAAAGAAATTGAACTAAAACAAGCTAAAACATTATTCTAAACCAATGACAATCATAACAATGCCTCCCTCATGAGAACATTCTTGCCTCAAGAATGGAATGACTGAAATTTGGACCTCAAGAAATGCCAATCTTCCCAAGTCTCATTCTCCGGGCTCAAATTACTCAAATGGTCTAAGACTTCCTTGATCTGCCTCCCTTGTTGCAGCACTGAATCCAGGATAGCTTGTGGCTGTTGCACCAGGATTCCTTGCAATTGTAGCCTAAGGGTGATCTGCAGAAGCACTTGTACTAGCTGCCACATATTTCTTAAGCAACGAAACATGGAACACAGGATGAACTAAAGATTCAGGAGGCAACTCTAGCTTGTAAGCAACCCTTCCAACTTGCTCCAACACCTTGTAAGGACCAAAGAACCGAGCACATAACTTGATATTCTTGCACACTGCAATGAATGATTGCCTGTAAGGCTGCATTTTCAAGAGAACATAGTCACCAATTTTAAAAGTTTTGTCAATCCTTTTCCTATCAGCAAAATACTTCATCCTCGATTGAACAACTTGCAAGTTGTCCCTGAGTTGCATCTCCAACTGTTTCCTTTGATTCAGCAGCTCATTAACTTCCACCACATGAGAAATTGCTGAGTGATTGTATCCATACAAAGCTTTAAAGGGCGTAGCTCTTAAAGTTGAATGGAAATGAGTGTTATACCAAAACTCTGCAAGGGACAACCATCTATTCCAATTCCTTGGATAAGTGAATGTTATACTCCTCAGATATTGTTCAAGGTACTAATTTACTTTCCCTGTTTGACCATCAGATTATGGATGGTATGATAAGCTGAGAGCCAATGTAGTTCCAAGCAAAATAAACAATTCATGCCAGAAATTACTGATGAATAGCTTGTCTCTATCAGAAACAATGGATTGGGGCAATCCATAGAGCTTATAAATCTGATCCAAAAAGAGTCTTGCTAGTCTATCAGCAGTAATTGGATGGTTAAGTTCCATAAAATGACTATACTTTATGAAACGATCAACCACCACCCAAATGACTTCCTTCCCCTCGAATTTGGGTAAACCTTCAATGAAGTCCGTACTTATGTGCTGCCAAGCTCTCTTTGGAATCGGTAGAGGTTGAAGCAAACGTTAGTATGGCACGTGCTCACCTTTGGTTCTCTGACAAACTTCATATTGCTGTAGGATCTCCTGAACCTGCGTCTTCATACCCTTGCAGTGGAAGTATTGCTGCAATCTTTAATAAGTGCCTTCGATTCCAAAATGTCCACCCTAAGCTGAACTATGGAAAGCCAAAACAATCTGCTTCCTTAAATTTGAACCCTCCCCAACATGCACCTTTCCCTTGAGCCTTATTATGCCACTGGTAACAACAATTTCAAAATCAGTTTCCTTAATTCCTTGAACACAATGAGCTGAAATACAATCTCGAGCAAATGTGTCCCCTTCATATGACTTGATCACTTCTTTCATCCAAGTTGGAACCACTTCTGAAACAGCAGCACAACTTGCAACTTCAGATTCCTCCATCCTTCTTAAAAGAGCATCTGCTACTTGATTATCGTTTCCCTTTCTATACTAAATAGTATAATGAAAGCCTAACATCTTCATAAGGCCCTTTCTCTACACACTTGTAGTGATCTTCTGCTCGAGCAAATATTTGAGGGTTTGGTGATCTGTGTTGATTATGAACTGATACCCCTCCAAATAGTGCCTCCATTTCTGTACTGCCATCAGAATTGCAACATACTCTTTCTCATATATACACAATGCTTGATTCCTTTAACTCAAAGCCTGACTTAGATAGGCCAATGGTCTTCCATTCCGAGATAGGACTGCACCAATTCCCTTACCACAAGCATCGGTTTCCAATACCAACACAAGGAAAAGTCAGGCATTACCAGCAGTGAAGCAGAAGTCATAGCCTCTTTCAATCGTTCAAAAGCTTCTTCAGCCTCTACATTCCAATGGAAGGTATACTTCCTAAGCAGGTCAGTTAGAGGCTTTGCAATAACACCATGCCCAGCAGTGAACTTCTGGTAATAACCTGTCAATCTAAGAAATCTCCACAACTGCTTTAGAGTTTTTGGAACAGGCAATTCCTTCATCACTTGCACCTTGCTTGGATTAGTAGCCATTCCATTCTCTGATATTAAATGGCCAAGATACTTCACTTGGCTTTGGGAAAATGAACATTTAGAGAGCTTAGCATAGAGCTTATGCTCCCTTATGATCTGAAATACCAGCTCTAGGTGATCCAAATGAGTCTCCAAGGAGGGACTATAAACCAGTATATCGTCAAAGAACACAAGAACAAACTTCCTCAAAAAGTTATTGAACACCAAGTTCATCAAAGCTTGGCAAGAAGTTGGGGCATTGGAGAGTCCAAAAGGCATCACCACGAACTCATAATGTCCATGATGTGTCCTAAAAGAAGTCTTGTGAATAGCATGTTCCTGAACTCAAATCTGATAAAAGCCTTGCCAAAGGTCCAGCTTTGAAAAATACTTAGATCCATATAGCTCCTCTAACAAATCATCAATGATCGGAATAGGAAAATTATCCTTAACTGTAAGGGAGTTCAATTGGCGATAATCTATACACATTTGAGAGGTTCCATCCTTCTTTTTAACTAGAACAACTGGAGAAGCAAATGAACTATGGTTGTGCCTGATGAACTTAGTTTGCAACAACTCATCGACTTGCCTTTTAATCTCACTCTTTTGAGAGTGAGGGTATTTATAAGGCCTAAGGCTCACCGGATCTGGCCCTTCCTTCAATGGAATGGCATGATCTAAAGCTCTCCTGGGTGGCATTGTGCTTGGCTGTTCAAATACATCTTGGTACTTCAGTAATAACGAGTCAATAACTAGATTAGAATCCACCTGCATAGCATTTGAAGTAGCATTGATGGAATGCAATTGCCTAATCCAATGATAACTCCCTTTCCTGAGCACTCCTTGTAATTGCTTTCCACTCATCAGCTGTAGATGCCCTTGCTCTTTAATTCCTTATAGCTGAAGCTGTTGGCCATTCCTCTCAAATGATACTATTAGGTGAGTAAAATCAAAGAGTAAATGACTGATGGTTTTCATCCAATCAACCCCTAAGACCATATCACAACCACCTAGCCTTAGCACCCTGAAATCATACTCAAAATTATGCCCCTACATCAGCCACTTGAAGTTCTTACATTTGGTCTGAGTTAAGATGGAATTACCATCTGCTACTGTTACTGCCAAAGGAGTAGTTTCAATTAGCTCCTGTCCAACCATCCTTACAATCTTGGGATCTACAAAGCTATGCGTGCTCCCATTGTATATCAAAATCAATAGGGTCCCTTGTCCTGCTTCTCCCTTGATTCGAATGGTGTTATGTGAGCCACTACAAGTCAATGCCTTGGCAAATATCTCAATCTCATCTTCATCAGGCTCCTTCACTTCCTCTTCTATACGCTCTCCCACATCAAGTTCATTTTCAACCGCTTCACCTTCAACTACAACTGTTCCAGAGGTTGACATGAGATATTTGGGATCACATTTGTGCCCAAAGAAATAACGTTGATTACACTTGAAACACAGTTTCTGAGACCTCTTTTCCTCCAAGCTCAAGGGCCTGTTGGAGGACTGGAAGGATTTTGAAGTAGAAGCTCCAACTGGTGCCATTCTTCCTCTTTGAACTTCAAGAGTAGCCAAAACCGTGCTCTCTACTTTCCTTGCTTTAGAGTAAGCTTGAGACAAGGTTGTAGGATCAAAAGCCTTAACCATATTCTTGATTTTTGGCTTGAGTCCACTCACAAAACTTGAAACATAATAAGCCTCCGGAGCTTCAGGATACACTGTCAACATTCTAGCTCTTAGACTCTCAAATCTGGACATATATTCCTTCACAGATGTTGTTTGAATCACCTTATTGAAATTATCCACAACATCACTTATATCTTCATCCATGTACCTCTCACAAAGTTTTGCCACAAACTCTAGCCATGTAATTGCAGGATTGCTATGCATTAAGCTATAATATCATAATTCCAATTCACCACGCAGATAAACATATGCTAGTTCTACCTTTTCTGTTTCAGCAATGCTATAGAAACGAAAGTACCTTTCACATTTCTTCACCCAAGACTGAGGCTCTAATTCCACCCTTGGCTGTCTAAATCCATTGCTTCTTGCAGTTGTTGCACTATCTCCACTGTCAACAGGACCTGGTGGAGGAGTAGGATTAGGTGGTCTATCTTGTTGGCTTGCTGGAAGAAGGATATCCTCTCCAACAATCAGAATCCGTCTTTGCATCTACTGCTGTAATCCTACCAACTGCTTTGTGTTAAGGTTTCAAAGATTTCTCTTGAGCCTTAACCTTGGTTGGGATAGAGAGAGTATGAGATGAGAAAAGAATATAGAGTTTAGATAAGAAAGAAGGGAAAGGAAATGAGAAGTAGAAAGAAATATCAAAAGATATCAATTCATTCATCAAAGTTGTTGATTACAAGCTAACACCTCCTATTTATACTACTTACATGATATGAGCTAATACATTGAATCAAGACACCACTTCTAACCGACTTAAGCTAAGAACAATCTAGAAGCATCTAGAATATACTAACTAATAGCAGTATGCAGCATATCTGATCAATATTAACAGCAAGCAGCAGCATAACAGAAGCTAAACAGCAGCCCAAACATCAACAGCCCATGCCTCAGATTCCCGGTTCATAACAATCCCTTCCCCTTGAGAACATTCTTGTCCTCAAGAATAGGAGAGAGTTGTAATAATGAAGAACTATAGTTACATAGGAAAAGGTAGCTGAAGTGATGATGTTTTACTGAAATTTGCAGCAGAAATGAGCCAACATTGCACTGACTCTGTCATGCAGCAGGTACCTAAGAATAACATCTTGTTTCATCGCAAGGATTCTATTGAATGCACCATATATTTTAGGAGGTCTACACTAATCAAACCAAACATCAACAACATATGCACAACTTCTCTTGTCGCAGTTAACACATCTCAAAAGCCTGACTTGCTGTTGAGAATCACATAATGCATCAATGTTTCTGTATTTCGACTTATAGAAGGCTGCAAAACTGATTTTGTATACCTTTAATCCAACAAAACTGCATGCGAAGTCCTTGAGCATCTTG
Source organism: Simmondsia chinensis (assembly GCA_018398585.1). Classification (NCBI taxonomy): domain Eukaryota; kingdom Viridiplantae; phylum Streptophyta; class Magnoliopsida; order Caryophyllales; family Simmondsiaceae; genus Simmondsia; species Simmondsia chinensis. The sequence continues at coordinate 15,675,359 of JAGTTD010000004.1, forward strand.
GGAGGCCCAACTCAAACCAAAAGAACCCAACATCAAATTCTGCTTGTGGGCATTTCCCATTGCAGCACACACAACCACTTATCTGATCATGGAAGCAACACACATACTAAACTCTTTCATCTTGGATCTTATCCAAAATTTGTATTGCTCACACAACTACATACTAAACTAACTCATGACATGCTTCACAAATTTTTGATTACTTTCCAATTGCACCAAAGTTGCTGCAGAACTCAGAAACTCAGCAATGCCATCCCGATGCAAATCACATTGACAGATTTCAACTTGTTTCTTGTTTGTGAACTTGCAAGATCTGAAGTTTTTAGCAACTTCTTCCCAAACTCTTGCATAGAACACACAAATTAGGAGTTCATAAACTATTCTTGAATGCCAAGTGCACACTGTCATAACTTGAACACCCACAACATGCCCATCAACTCTGTTAAGGCTGCAGCTCACCAATTCCAATCTGCGCACCCGACTTCTTTGAACCCCAAGCTCATCCAGCCATCAAATATGCATCAAATAATCAAGCTTTGCTTCCTTGTCTACCAATTCAAGCATGAGTAACAAGTATAGCAATTGGAGACACCAAAAGAACTCAGGAACAGCTATAAACGTCTTCAACTTCTGAGATGTTCTAGTCCCAACTTTGCTGCTGATATGTAGTCCAATTTCAGCTAGAATTATACTTGGTGTTGCATTGATCTTTTCCATCCACATATTGAGAAGATATTGAAGCTTATACATATGATTTTTCCACTCCGAAACCCCACTGCAAATCACCCAAAACTCACCCGTATTTTGCACTAGAACAACAGCTTCCAGTTGCATTTAGTCCCGATTTTCAAATGCTATCACCATTGGCTTAACTTGGCCTTGAGCATTAGTTTTGAGGTCATACCAAAGGCCCAACACCTCCTCAAACCATCCACGGCTCTTCAAACCACTAGCAACAACTACCAATCTTCCAAGTAAGTGCTTTTGTATGAACCAAAACCACACCAATTCCGGGACAATGGAAACTTCACTGTCAGATGAATTATGTAGCTTGTAAAATGTATACTTACTGCCTTCAACACTTGCTTTGATGTTATCTTCGTAATGACCCACAGCCACTACCATTTTTACACCAATGCTTGCACTGACACTGAGCTCTTCACCATCCAACAACATCATCGAATACCTAACTTCTTCAATTACTTGTAATCCATTCTTTTCCAGATCAAAGGAACTTTCAACACCAAACACATCAGTTAAAGCACCTGATGTACTGATTTTGGTCTGATTTGAAATCGGTTCCAGCATAAATTCAACTCCTCTAAGCTTCATATAGTCTTGGGAATCCTCTCCCGGATCCGGCGGCCACTTATCACAAGGACTCGCGCTTGGATAAGTCACAACTCCACTCACATAAAGGAATAGATCATTTCGAACTTGCCGATCGGCATGCCGGCAGTGTAATTCAACTGTTATAAGTTCATAAACATTCTCCCAACACAAGGGACCTTGCAAGGCATCCAATATAATGTTGTTCTGGATCTGAGTTAGCACGACAGTATGCCCAAAGGTGAACTTAAGCATACTTTGATCTGCATTTGAAGGCACTGGAGTAACAACAATGGATTTCCCAGCAAAATGACATTGCTCAGCTGTGAAGGTGCTTTGAGTTTGCACGTAAGATTGCCTTGGAGTAATACTTAACAGGTTTGGAGATGTTTTAATTGATACCTCAGCAGTGGCATCAAGTTTGTTAGTTGGTATCACAGATTCTGTTGCAACCAATCCATGTGTACCAACATACATATCTGGATCTTGTATTCCAGCATATACATCAGCAAGAGCATGATCTTGAGTTAGTTCTTATTGATCAACAAACCTCATAGTCTGCAACACAACTTTATGCTTCAATTTCTTCTTGGTAATCTTCTTTTTTTCCCAAAAGTCTTTCAATGCGTCGTTAAGATGATTCCTCTTCACTTTACTCTTTGCACTCTTTAACAGCCCTTTGACATGAAAATCGTATTCCCATTCCAGATGCATGTCATATTGTGCCTCAACATCCGCAAGATACTCTGACTCAAGCAAAGAGTCTTCATAAGGATCATCTTGCTCAAACTCAGGTACTTCTAACTTGTGTTCATCAATTTCGGCATTGTCGTGGTCGAATTCATCTTCAACAACAACTGCTTCTATTACAGCTTCTTCCTGGGGCTCAATCGATGATTCTCCTTGCTTGTTAATCGGATCCTGCAAATTCACAAGCTTTGCTTCATTTTGCTGTCGACGATCTTCTTTATTCGAATTCTTCCCCAACAATAGTGTCAAGATTCGATCCATTTTGTTATTTAAGTCCTGAAGACGATCAATAGTGGTATAGTGAGGTCCGGTTGTAGCATTTGCACCAGCTTCCGATTGAGATCTCACTCCATCAGCCATTTTGCAATAGACAACAAAACTTCGATCTGGAATCAGCTCCGTTCGCAGAATACAAGTTCAAAAATCGCAGAAGTGTGAAACTTGTTTCACAACTCTTCAACAACCAATTGCTTAGTGAAGTTCTACTCCTTTGTTCGTACAACCAATCAACTGCTATCGGTTCGACAATCGTCAATGATTATAAACCCTAACTTCGAACAAACCCTAACCTCGAACGATTTCTGACAGCATGTTTAGTAGAGTAATTCGACTTACACTTCTAAATTAAGCTCGACTCTAACTCCAAATCAAGTCCTCAACACAATAGTTAAAGCGATATTAACAAACGTAATTGGATTTCAACACTTCCGCTTCTCCTTCCACTGTTAGATTTTCGCCTTTGCTGTCAGATTTTTCGCCTAAGCAAATCTCGACTCAATAACATATAATTCTCAAAAATCACCACAAATTCTGATGAACCCTCACCACTTCTATGCTTGGCAACACAATTTCAACATAATCCAACAACAACCACGAACTCTCATCGAATTGCAACTTCAAGATCAGAAAACCATTACCTCAATCTCAACTTCTGAACTGTAAAATCTGCGATCACCTCAATTCCGATGATTTCTGCTCTTTTGATGATGATCAAGTATAATGTGGATCAAATAGCTCAAATTTAACTCTTCCTCAACCGATCAGATGAATGATCGATCAAGAATAGCTAAGTTCAGCAAATGATATTTTGCTTCTGCATTAACATTCAACAACTAATGCTTGATCGAATCTACTGAATTTCAATCTGAATCAGCTTGATGTTGAAAGAAATCAACAAATTCTGATCAAATAAACTTTCTTTACTGTAATCCGATCACTTTGATCCCAACCGAAAGCAATCTTCCCAGGCCTTGCAATAAGCTGATGCAGTAACCACCAAAACCACTTCAACAATTCGGATTTGAATTCTGATCACAAAAATCTGAATTAAATCAATATCAAACCTTTTTTGTTGATTAATTGCAACACAATTAATAAGATTTTATAATTTTTTTCGAATATGAGCTTGATTCGGAAGCCAAATCAAGGCTCTGATACCAATTATTAAGGTTTCAAAGATTTCTCTTGAGCCTTAACCTTGGTTGGGATAGAGAGAGTATGAGATGAGAAAAGAATATAGAGTTTAGATGAGAAAGAAGGGAAAGGAGATAAGAAGTAGAGAGAAATATCAAAAGATATCAATTCATTCATCAAAGTTGTTGATTACAAGCTAACACCTCCTATTTATACTACTTACATGATATGAGCTAAAACATTGAATCAAGACACCACTTCTAACCGACTTAAGCTAAGAACAATCTAGAAGCATCTAGAATACACTAACTAATAGTAGTACGCAGCAGATCTGATCAATATTAACAGCAAGCAGCAGCATAATAAAAGCTAAACAACAGCCCATGCCTCGGATTCCCGGCTCATAACACTTTGATTGCGTCTCAAATCTCCGTGGTTGTGCTTCAAACTTCTGATCCATGTCTTGCTTCATTGATAGAATCAAATTCATTTTCTGCTCAATCCAGTCTGGATGATTACTCCCAGCATCAGCTCCAGCTACAGCAGCAGCATAAGTAGCATTATTAGTAGTAGCATTGATAGCATTATTAGCTGTATTAGATCGCGTAGTCATTCCTCCTGCCATTTGTACTGATTTCTTACATCTGGCTAGGATTAAGACAATTGCAGCAGAAATCAAATAGATAAGGCTTGGCTAATGTGAACAAAATCAAATTAAAGTAAGCAATCTGATCGTATGCAAATTTCAAACTTTGATACCAATTGTTATGAATCAAGATCAATCTTGATTCATAACCTAGGTTTGAGAGTTTAGATGAGAGAAAGAAGTGAAAGAGATGAGAATTAGAAAGAAGTTTAGAGATGAGAGAAAGAATTCCAAGATATTTTCATTCATGAAATCATTATTACATGAGATTGAGCTATTTATACTAATTCAAGATACAATGCATCAAAACTAAGAACTAAACGGCCCTAACTAACATAGCCGCCAAAACTGACCAGCAACCGACTTATGAAAGTCAAACAACACCAATACAACAAATTTTCCCGCCAAAGGAATTCAAAAGCAATTGAACTAAAACAAGCTAAAACATTATTCTAAATCAATGACAATCATAATAGCGCCCCCACGGGCACCCAGCTCAGCCGCGTGACTTATAAATACTTGGGGTGGGGGCACAATTCCCTCACCCCCGTTTCCTCTTTGAACTCTCTCTCTCTTTCCCACTCTTTCTCTCCTACACTCTCTCTCTTTCTCCAGGCCAGCCTCGTCTAAGGTAATCCACTCCATGCCTCACCCTCCTATCGTCCTTCACGTTTATCTCTCTAGAGCAATAACTACTCAACCATCTAATCTTCTCAAGCCAAGTCTTTTATATCTTTTATATGTTTTTATTACCTGCATTTAATATTATTTTATGAGATAAATACTGACTTGAGCGTCGAAGGGATCCCCCTGTGGGTTACCCCGCAGGTCCCTCTAACCGTCTGTTTGAATCTTGCAGGGAATATCAAGCTGGGCATGTAGCTAGAGCTTGAGTCCAACTCGTCCTTATGACATATCGGACTCCTATTCTATGAACTCTGATTTAGCCATTGTTTGAAGGAGTCTAAGGCCCTCAAAGGTAGGATTCAAGAGAGAAGCCTCCCCCATCAATATTTATAGCAAAACACAGGATGATCCATAAACGAAAAGCATTTACGGAATGGCAGGGGACTAACTGATAACTGTAATGCCCCCAACTTTAATACCGAATAGGCTTAAGTTAAACGGGCGCTACATGGCCATACTACAATGAAATCCCCCATCATAGTACGAAGCCCAAATCACTCCATCACAATTACCTCAAAATTTCATAACTTTTCCAAAATTTATGACATCAAGTCCAAATACATCTTACCAATGACTTACTTCTAATAGTGCGGAAGTTTAAAATTACAATACCTCAATTAGTCCATCCTATTCTACTATGAACTTAGTTAAATATCTAAACCTTCGAAATCAACAAAATGCCCAGAATAATACGCCGCTTTGCCTTCCTTGTTGCTCTAATTTTGCCATGAGCTACTAATCTGGGAAAAAAAGAACTAAACGAATTGGGTGAGCAAACAACGCACTCAGTAAGTATAGCACATTCCCTACCCGGATCAGGCATATTATTAACACGGATAACATTTCAATTAAAACCAGTAAAATCCATAATCTTCGAAAATCATTTTGTTTCATAACTCATTTCCTTTCATAAAAGCTTTTTGGTAAACTTACAGACGCATCTATGGCCGGTATTATTCCCGTGACAGGGTCATAATAGACGTTCGTATTTCGTATTCGAACCTGTTTATTCGTACCGGTTCAAGTCGACAGATCCGCTAGGATCAAAACGTAGTATCTGTTAGTTCAGAAGAACTAACAGACATCGGAAACTACGTGCCGGTATTATTCCCACGACAGGGTCATAATCGACTTTCGTATTTCGTATTCCATAGTCAACAGACCTCGGAAGGTCAACGTAGTTATCTGTAAGCTCTATAAAACCTTTTCATATTCAAATCACAAGTTCACAATAATTTCCTTCGAAATTTATATATTCATAAAAACTCCTTCAAATTTCCATATTCGTACAAATTCCTTGGAACTTCATATATTCATACAAATTCTTTCGAAATTTCACATGTTAAATCAACGTATAAACCAATAATTCAACCCATAAGAGTCTAAATCACAAAATTACATAAATACATATGCCCAATCCTATTTTATCAAAACAATAAATCATTCAAAATATAAATATAACAAATCAAGTCATTTAAAGCAATTCTTTGTAGTTAACAAACAAGCAAGGAAAGTATTATACTTACAAATCAAGTAGGGAAAATGGCATACTTATAGATGTTAGCTTTTAACCCAAAAACCCAGTTCCTATAGTTGCTTAGCTTTGAAATTGACGAGATAGCGTTACCGGCAGGGTGGCCGGTATTGTTCCGGCGAGGTGGCGGCACCGGCGAGTCGGTCGGAGCTGTGCCGGAGAGGTGGCAGCACCGGAGGGTCTGTCGGAGTCGTGCTGGCGAGGTAGCGGCACTGGTGAGGCGAGGAGAGAGAATCGTGGGTGGTCGAGAGACAACCGAGAGGAGAGAGAGAGTTGGGTGGTGGTGTGAGGCTTGAGGGTTGACGTCTAAGGGTATTTATAGACCCCGGAGGTCAGGCAGTACCGTGAGGAGGGAGGCTGTACCGTCAGGAGGGAGGTGGTACCGTGACGGTCGGCCGTGCCGCGGAGGTCGGGTTCGTACCGTCTGGGTCAAGCGGTAGGCGGTAGTAGTGAGGGAAAAAAAGGACGCGAGGGAGAGAGGAAGGGGATGGTACGGATGGGGGGGGGGGGTTTCATGGTACTACCCCTCTTTTTTTTTTTTTTCTTTTCTTTTCCTTTTTCCTTTTCTTTTCTATTTCTTAGTTATTTTGCTCATTTATTTGTTTATTTACTTTAATTTTGAAACCTAATTGAAATAATAGCAAGTTTTAACCTAATTTAAATATCCTAATTTTTACATATTATACTACCGAGCCTAATTTTATTTAAATATCCTGAGTTTCACGTATTTTAATACCAAATCCTATTTAATTAGTCCGGGTATTACAATAACAGCCAAGAAACAGCACCCGAGTAGGAGCACAGAAAAAAAACAAAGAACCCTAGGGGCGAAACAAATCTCGGTGCCAAGATATGAACCGTCCATGCTCAACAAACGACAATTGCTTGCAAGCACAGACAATGAATAGCCACCCGAAATCAAGTATCTCAGGCATAGGGACCATCATGCCCCGATTTACGATAAGGTGAAATGATTCCCCAACTCGGCATAGGGAAGGGCCCCACAATTATAAATTTATAAATACAAGTCAAAACCTTGAGGAAAGGCAAGTCATTACAAATATCCACTCTTGTATTGAACTAGAAAAGCAATAAAAGAGGTTCAAGACTAGCCTCCCATCAAAAGAACCTGTACCCAAAACAGAATGCAAATATGATTGCATGAACTTACATGTTTGCATGACCTCACTCTTGTACCAGAATATGAATATAACATGAAAATAGCGGGATCATGTAGGGTTTTTGGAGTAAGGTTGATTTTGGCTTGACGTGTTTAAGGTATCTAAGTAATTGAGTTGGGTCATACTAATTAGTTTCCAATACGAGTTTATGTAGTTATATTTAGTTACATGAGTTACTCGGATTTTGTAGTGCTATTATTTTACGTGCTAGTGTGGCCTGCGTTGGCATTAGATAGTTTAAAGTTAATATGATAAATTTAATTTTGCACCATTACAAATAGGGTTGTTTATTTTTTTAGTACTTTGACATCTGTGAAAATAATAAGAACCTTTTCGATTCATCTTTTAGTACCTTAAATTTTATATTTACTAATAATTGGGTACCTTCTCTGATGAAACCCAAATGTCGGAGAATGGGAGGACAATTGCTCATGAAGTCGTATTGAAGCTGATTTGGAGAAAACATCAAGTTAGTTTACTGGGGTTTGGGAAAGATGATGATAGGAGGTTTTTTTAAATGGATAAAATATATTTCCGTTTTGTTGGAAATTGCTTTCCATTGGTGCATTTGGTTCTCTTCAGGAACACAAGAATAATTTTCAAATAGCACAAGTATCAAGCTTGAAAACAATGACGTCTTTGTCATCTTCTTGTCTTTTTAGGTTTTCACCATTGGTTTTTTTTTTTTTCGCGGAGCGGTTACCTAATTATTACTATATAAACCTAAGATACTAAAAAAAATAAATTGAAAAGATCATGAGCCTTTTTATTATTTGCACAAACGTTACGGCTCTAAAAAGTGTTAAGCCTTGCAAATATGTCATTCTTTACTGTTGTTAACTGTTAGAGGTAGCCTGGTTACCACGTATGTAACAAGAAAATTGCCAAACAATTAAACGGGTAAACCTAGAGTTGAGGTTTTTCAAATGTTTATTAATACGAACATGTATAGTTCTGTTGGTTCTTAGGCACGTGCGGTCAAATACTTGGAGAAAAATAAATTGACTTCTAAAAAATGAATATGAATTAGTGTGTATAATGTTTTAGTTTTGAAAATTTTGGGATAAAAAAGCGAATGTTTATTCGTGCATGTAAAATCCTTAAAAAGTAATTTTATCATGCTAATATAAAATGAAGCTATGAACAAGAATTTCATTTATTCATAACAAAATTAAAATCATAACAGAGTTATATAAAAAAGTAAAATTTTCAAACAAAACTTAAACTTCTCAATATTCGATATAAAAAAAAAAAAGTAGACATACAGAAAAAAGAATTTAAACTAGAGGAGATATGATAAAGATTTTAAGTCAAGGACATGAAAATTTAAATTGGTACGTGAAAATGAATTTGAAGAGTGAAAATGACAGGAGTTGTTTGGTACGAGGGAATGAATTTGGGGAGTGGGAGTGAGGGAGTGGGAATGACTTGCCAATGAACTAATCTTCCCAAAAGCTTAAGCTGATAGGTAATGGCCCAAGATTGGTTTTATACTCTGATATTACGCAAATGTCTATTAGGTTTGAAGCATGAAAATATTGCACAGGCCTACCTTATAACTCATGCTCAATTATATTAATATTGAAAGTGGGGGCTTTGAGATTCGAACTCGTGACCTCTTGGTCAACCTAACTCTGATACCATGTCAAGGAAACAACTTTCCCAAAAGCTTAAGTTGATGAGTAATAGCCCAATATTGATTTTATACTCTGACATATGTGTGGAATAGAGATGAGAATTTTATTCCCATGTTTGATATGCCTAATAGGAGTAAGTATAAACAAAATAGTTTACCAAAATACTTTCAATAAATTTTAATACAATACTAATAATAGCTATTATAAAATAACAATAACTATAATAAAAAAAAAATAATAATAATAAAAAAAAAATAATAATAATAATAATGATGATGATGATGATGATGATGATGATGATGATAATAATAGTAGTAGTAGTAGTAGTAGTAGTAGTAGTAGTAATAATAATAATAATAATAATAATAAGTAGCTACAATCAGGTCAAAACAGCTACAAGTCAGAAGCTATCCATCCATAAGATACAATCCCCTTTCAAAGCTAGTGAGTTTCTCCCTTAATCATGTCATGTAACACAACATTGTGACATATTTAGGAGACTTCGTTACTCGATACCAGTCGGAGATTGAACTATGGATAGGAACTTAGCCGTTTATCATGACTTGATAAAACATTTCGAACTAGCAAGTCCAACATGGACCACACGCGTTATCCACCTAAATGATTTATTGACTGAATTAACAAAACTAACTAAAAACTAAAGTTGTCAATTCAATTGAGGTTAGTTCAGGGAATAAATTCATGGTAGCTTTACCTGTATCCCGTCATTATATTCTACCATGAAAATAATCTAGGAGGCATAGGCTACATGCACTAAGCCTGGATTAATATTTAAATTATGGCTTAGGGTAATGAACTAGTCTAAAGACATAACTTATCATACCACCATACGTGTAGCATAGGTTTTCTAATTAGCACTACTTCATTCCTTTCGTGTTCCAATTCAATATTAAACCTGAATTAATACTTAAACTAAGCGCTTAGTATAATGAACTAATCTAAGGGCATAACCCATCTTATCATTCTAGGTATAGTATGAATTATCTCAATAGCACTAACAAATTCCTTTGTCACTCTTAATTACGTATTAATTTGTATAAATAATTATGTTCAGGGTTGGGTACAACTTCAACCCCAGACCAAGCATAAAAACCAGTTATGTTATGGTCTAGGCTACAAGCTCGTAGACTAATGTTAATAATTTGGAGATCTTGACATGGCTACAACCACACGCAAAGGAACACCAAACAACAATTATAGATTCCCCATAGGGGTGCATATATAACATAACATAAATCTATTATCAAAAGTGTAATATAAATTCAGGATATGGATGGCAACCCATTCTTCATTCCTAAACTAAAAGAATCTACTCCTCAATAGACGTTTTTCACATCATTCAAATACAGAAAGATAGAACAATGAATAAAAACTAGGAATTGAAGACTCCCTCAATTGTTGTTGATGTTGATCCTTGCTTTGATTCCTCCAGCACTCCGATCACCTGCACTTTAGCATTTGAGAATCCCTCGGATTTGTAGCTTCTTCAGGAAGGAGAGGAGGAGAGAGACAACGTAAAAGATGGGGAAAATAGAAGTTCCCTCATCCTTAATAAACCTGTCCTTCTGTAGCAAGCCGATTGATCAACCCTATTTCTTGATCAATCAGCAGTCCCATTGGAAGGCGTGGGCTGTTGACCGATTGGTGCTTTGCACTGATCAGTCGTTTAATATCCGAAACTCTATGAGAGCCATTGGAGTCATCAAATTGCAACTCGATTGGTCCTTCTCTTCCATATGTAGTTGAATTTCTCAGAGTAGTCTTCAGTTATGTTTTTATATTATTTTAATATATTTTTAAACATTTTACATCAAAATTTTTATCGTTTTTGCTCGATTTTGCTCTTTTTCTGTCATATTGCCATTTTTTCTTGCAAAAAACACCCATTTTAAGCTAAATCTCGCTAGGTTTTATCATTAACATCAACAAGTAAAAGCAAGATACACCAAACCAAAGTAAAAAATAGGCATAACATAACAATTATCATAGCTAATGCAAGAACCCAGCAAGTCCATGCATAATTATTCAACTTGTGAAAATAGGAGGCAAAATGCACAAATCAAGTGCAAGGATTAATTAAAAAATGCATCAACATGTCAAAGTTGATGTAAACTCTGAATTTAGTTGGGTCTAAGCTCAAAAATCTGAAGGAAATCAGCCAAAGAACAACAAGAACAGAGAAGTACAACTTGCTCAACCAAGCCATTTCAACTTGCAATTTTGGGTGGCAAAATGGACAAATAAGGCGAAAGCACTTCTTGAAAACTTCATTAACATGTCCTAGTTGATGTTAAAGCTGATTTTATGGGGTGAAAAGCAAGAAAAAAATTGGAAAAAATCGAGTTGAATGGCCATTGCAGAATCTGGGCGGCGGTAGCAGGGTGAGGTGCAATCAGATTCAAGCTTCATTTTTACAGAAAAAACTCAATGAGTTTTACCCAAATTCATTTTATAAACATAATTTTACATGTATAATGTCATCATTTATAAGATTTGGACGGTTGAATTCAGAAAAAAATGGAAAAAATGGGTGAAGAACACCACTTGCAGCTACAAGAAATCAGAAATCTGTGCACAACTTGTTTACTTTCTTCACTTGTGGCGGCTATATTATGCGATATTTTAGCTCAAATTCATTTTTAAACCTTATATTACATGCAAATGATGATTTTGAGCATAATTTGGGCGGTGGACTGCAAACAAAATTGAAGAAAAAGGAGCAAGAGCAGCAGTTCAGCATCATCCTGCAGCAGCCACAAATACGGAGCATTTTTGTTGAGATTGTTTGCAATTTTTTACCCCAAATCAACTAGCATAAATAGAGGATGGTGTGGGGGTGTTTAGATATCAGATAAAAAACCAAAAATCACAAGATTTGGTTGAGAATAGAGGGAAAAATCGAGTGAAAGAGAGAGAGGAAGAAAGTTTGGTTTGTAATTTTGTATTTTTAGTTCTTTCTATCCTTTTTCTTTCATAAGTTCATGCATTTTGTGCTTATAATTTTAATATTAAGTTTATCATGAACTAATTTTGTTATTCTAAGGCTATGATGTAGCCTAAATTGTAATATACACTTATTTCTAATTCAAAGTATTCAATATTTATGTTATTGTGTTGTTGAAGTTTTTATCATTGTTCTTCATGAGTTTTAAATGCTTGATCACCATTTAAAGCCTGTAATGATTCATAATGAGTCTGAGAGGAGATTTATGATGATTGCTGGGGTGATAAGCACCACAAATTGGGCGAATGCTCGAGAGAAATTAACGCGATTTGTGTGGTTTTCAAAGAAAAATCATAGAGCTTTTTAAAGCTCTTTCCTTATTTAAATTCATGCACGAGAGTGATGGGTTAATATGTTAAAGGGTATGCTAAATGTTGCTCGGGAGTGAATATTTTGTAAATTAGGATTTTCAACCATCAACACAGAATAACAACTTGAATATCGAGAATAGAAAATGTATATTGATGCAACTAAGGTGAAATCAGATGCCTTAGACTTTATATATTGAATAAAACCAAGAAAAATTGACTCTCTCTCTAATCTCGTTTTAACCTTTATTTCTTTTTTTTTATTTTACTTTATTTCATATCAAAATTCTTAATTTTTCGGTCTTTCAAATAGTATTGAAGCTACTAATTTTGGGATTCACTCAATACAATCCTTGCGGGAACGATATTCACTTCTATATTACTTGGTACGACTAGTGCGCTTGCTAACGCATACGCAGAGTCTGCATCAAGTTTTTGGTGCCGTTGCCGGGGATTGTCTCTAATTGAGTGATATCGATACCAACTAGTTTTGGTGCTAATTTGAAATTGTTAATAATTTGTAAATTTTGTTAAATTTAAAATATAAATCTCTTTTCCTTCATTTATTTATTTGTAAAGATAATTCTTAAAAATAAATAAATTCGTATGTACCCCCAAAAAAATTGTTAGTTTTGTGTTATTTTGTTATTTTTCTTATATTTTGTCTTTATTTTCATTTTTATTTTGCTTATAAGTTCACTTTGTTAGGGTTTTAAAAAGTTAAGATATATTTAAATTTTTCGAAAACATTAGGGTTACTACCCTCCTCTTTTTCTTTGAAATTTATGTTTTCTTAACTTTTATCATAGATTGTTGTATTTTTAGGTTTTCTAATTAATTTTAACTTTATTTTAATCTTTTTTTAGTCATCTAGATAGGTTTTTCAAAGTTAGGTTTGTCATCCTAAAGTTTTTCAAAACCTTTAGTATTACTAATACTCATTTCTTAAAACTCAGTTTTCAAAGGTTGTTGTTGCCTCAATCTTTGTCACAAATTTTATTATTTTTTTCCCTCTAACACTTAAGTTTATTTATTTTTTTTTAATTGTTTATTCATAAAAAAAAGAGTGATGGTTTGCTGCTACTCTATAAGATCTCAATACCAAGCTTTATCTAAATCATTATCTGCTCAACTTTCACTAATTGAAGGCAGGCTTGCTGCTAGTACTCCTAAGTGTGAATTTTGTGTAGGTAACCATGCTAGTATGGAATGTCAATTGGGTAATATCTTTTCTTCATCAGGTTTTGAGCGAGGCTTCATGATCAAAGTGAACCAAGAAGAAAACTGAGCGTTGATGAAATTAGTACAATATCTGCCCAAATTTCACAAATTCATGTATTAGTAAATGAAAAAAATGCTATTGGTGCTCGTAGATGTAAATTTTGTGGCAGTAACTATGCTAGTAAGGAAGATCTATTAGGTAATAGCTTTTCCTCATGAGGTTTTGAATAAAATAATTACATGTCAAATTTTAGCCAACGCCAGTACAATCCCTACTCTAGCCCTTATAGTCAAGAATGGATGGACCTTTCCTGGAATTATCACAAAGCATCTTGGTCACCCACTTATACATCCCAAGAAAAGAGCTATAACTTAGAAGAATCATATAGGGAATTCATGAAAACTGTGAGTGACTTAAAAAAACAAAGAGCCTCCATCCAAAATCCTAAACCTCAAGTAGGGATCACAATAGAGGAGCATTCTGAGAGATCTGAAGAATTCATGCCTATTGATACCATCACTGAACTAGGGGACCAAAGTAATGCCATAACATTGAGAGATGAAGATATACTAGAAAAACCACCTCAATGCGACATAATCTCCTTAGTCAACTCTGAACCACCAACAACCAAACCTGTCTCTACTGACCCACCACCACCAGCCATTGAAATAGAATGTCAAGCTTATCTAACATGGCCAGAAATTTTCGGAACCATGGATGCCTCAGAGAAAAATAGCAGAAGAAATCGGAAAAGGAAATTCAAGCTGTTGCAAATCAGGCTTAAAGATCTCAAGGTTAGATAAGGCAGAGGTGGTCGTGTAAAGAAGGGAACAAGGAAGATCCATGGAAGAAAATGGTCGTTGTGGATGGATGGTGGAAACTCTATTCTCCTTCAGGACACTGGATAGATCCACCCAGAAAGTTGAGCTAACGACTATAAACTAAGCGCTTCTTAGGAGGCAACCCAAGTGTTCATATCCTTATTTATCTAATTTTATTTTTCTTTCATTATTTTTATTTTTCTCATGTTTATTTTTGATTAAACAGGTATTTTGCAACAAGTTTGGGGATAGCACAATGTCAACATGCACTATCAAAAGACCAATCCTCAAACCGGGGAAGTATCTTTCACCCAATTTATCTTTTTAGTTCTTTTTAAAAATACAGTTTTTGGGTGGGAAAAGTAATGTTAATAGTAATAATAATAATAATAAATTAAAAATTTTTTTAAAAAAAAAAGTTTATTTGAAAAGCTTTCCTGTTTTATATTTTAGAGTCGGCTTTAGTGCCTCCCGGGGTTCGGAGCCTTTGTATGGGGATGTAAATAGTATTGGCCAACAAAAAAATTGTTTGTTTTCTACAGCTGTTATCATTAATCTTTCAAAAAATTTTCATATAAAAAAAGAAAGAAAGAAAGAGAGAACTTATCATCATGCTTTTTAAGCAATCTTTCTACTCTTTTTACCTCGTTTATTTTAATTAGATTTGAATAACCTGATAATCAATTATTTTTGTGTTCTAATTACAAAACATGATCTAATCTAAGGCACTATCTTGATAAAACCATGGTATTTGACTTCACTAGTTAGCATGGCTATTTTACTTTTCTTTCCGATTAAAAGATGTTCAAATTTGAATATATTGCATAAGAGTATCATTTACATTATAGATTTTGAAGAGTTATGTCTAAATCTAAATACAAGAAAAATAATAAAGGGAGAGAATTATTAAGCACCGCTATCCAATTAAAAAACGTCTATCATTTGGACATGTGCTATGGTGTGATGGTTTCGTGCTTTGGTACCTCGAGCAAATAGATTCGTAGGGGTGTTTCAACACCTGGTACCCTGGGCCAACTAGAACGGGAGTTGCCACATTGAAAGCTTGCTACAAGGGGTACGTAGAAAGCTAACATGGAACCAAGCACCAAGAAAAAAAATTAAAATAAAAAGAGAAAAGCATTTCTAGCACCGTTATCCCACATAAATAAGATATGTGCTACCCGTTAAGAGGGTGTCTCAGTGGTGGCTTCTCTTATTTATAGGTCATCGCCTAGGATTTGAAGCTTGATTCTCACTGAAGATATACTCGGGAGGTCATGATACAGGAATCTCAGTGGTGGCTTCTCTTATTTATGGATCATCGCCCAAGAGTTAAAGCTTGATTCTCGCTGCAGATATGCTTATATTGACTTAAGTGAATAAATTCCTCCAAAGAAAAAAAAAAAAAATGGCACAAAAATAATTTTTGGGCATATTTGATAAGTCTTGTTACGAGTGGTATAATTTTTGTCCTCTATTCGGTTTGAATATCTTAAGATTCGAAAGAACGGATAAACTTAATTTGCTTAGCTAACTTTTGAAGTCGATTACCTAGGTAATTGACAGATTTTTCCTTGGAAAAGATGGTTTTGCCTTTAGAACCCTGAACTTTGAGCCTCAGTTAGTCTTCTCTAATTTGGAGTATACCTGCTTTGACTTGTGGTAAAATTTTTAAAAAGCTTGAGATCCTGTGCTTTAATGTTTAGCCTTGCTCGAGGATGAGCAAGATCTAAGTTTGGGGGTATTTTGGTAAGTCTAAATTAGTATATAATTTTTTATATTATTTTAATATATCTTTAAACATTTTACATCAAATTTTTATCGTTTTTACTTGATTTTGCTCTTTTTCGCTCATATTGCCATTTTTTTGCAAAGACACCCATTTTAAGCTAAATCTTGCTCATTAACATCAACAAGTAAAAGCAAGATACACCAAACCAAAGTAAAAAATAGGCATAACATAACAATTATCATAGCTAATGTAAGAACCCAACAAGTTCATGCACAATTCAATTCAACTTGTGAAAATAGGAGGCAAAATGCACAAATCAAGTGCAAGGATTAATTAAAAAATGTGTTAATATGTCAAAGTTGATGTAAACTCTGAATTTAGGTGGGTCTAAGCTCAAAAATCTGAAGGAAATCAGCCAAAGAACAGCAAGAACAGAGAAGTGCAACTTGCTCAACCAAGCCATTTCAACTTGCAATTTTGGGTGGCAAAATGGACAAATAAGATGAAATAAATTCTTGAAAACTTCATTAAAATGTCCTAGTTGATGTTAAAGCTGATTTTGGGTGGTGCAAAGCAATAAAAAAAATGAAAAAAATCGAGTTGAATGGCCATTGCAGAATCTGGGCGGCAGTAGTAGGGTGTGGTGCAATCAGATTCAAGCTTCATTTTTGCAGCAAAAACTCAAAGAATTTTACCCAAATTCATTTTATAAACATAATTTTACATGTATTAAGTCATATTATGTAAGATTTGGGCGGTGGAATTCAGAAAAAAATGAAAAAAATTGGTGAAGAACACCACTTGCAACGGTAGGAAATCAAAAATCTGTGCACAACTTGCTTAGTTTCTTCACTTGTGGCGGCTACATTATGCTATATTTTAGCACAAATTCATAGTATAAACCTTATATTACATGCAATATATTATTTTGAGCTGAATTTGGGAGGTGGAATGTAAACAAAATTGAAGAAAAAGGAGCAAGAGCGGCAGTTCAGCATCATCCTGCAGCAGCCACCAAGAACGACCTACAAGGAGCATTTTTGTTGAGATTTTTTGATATTTTTTATCCCAAATCAACTTGTATAAATAGGGTATGGTGTGGAGGTGTTTAGATATCAGATGAAAAGCCAATAATTACAAGATTTGATTGAGAATAGAGGGAAAAATCGAGTGAAAGAGAGAAAAGAAAATTTGGTTTGCAATTTTGTATTTTTAGTTCTTTCTATCCTTTTTCTTTCATAAGTTCATGAATTTTGTGCTTATATTGTTTAATATTAAGTTTATCATGAACTAATTTTGTTATTCTAAGGCTATGATGCAGCCTAAGTTGTAATATATGCTTATTTTTAGTTCAAAGTATTCAATGTTTATGTTATTGTGTTGTTGAAGTGTTTGTCATCGCTCTTCGTGAGTTTTAAATGCTTGATCACCATTTAAAGCCTGTAATAATTCGTAATGAGTCCGAGAGGTGATTTATGATGATTGCTGAGGTGATAAGCATAACAAATTGGGCGAATCATAGAGCTTAACGCGATTTGTGTGGTTTTCAAAGGAAAATCATAGAGCTTTTTAAAACTGTTTTCTTATTTAAATTCATGCACGAGAGTGATGGGTTAATATGTTAAAGAGTATGCTAAATGTTGCTCGAGAGAGAATATTTAGTAAATTAGGATTTTCAACCATCAACACAGAATAGCAACTTGAATATCGAGAATAGAAAAGGCGTATTAATGCAACTATGGTGAAATCGGATGCCTTAGACTTTATAAACTGAATAAAACCAAGAAAAATCGACTCTCTCTCTAATCTCGTTTTAACTTTTATTTCTTTTTATTTTTATTTTACTTTATTTCATACCAAAATCCTAAATTTTTCGGTCATTCAAATAGTATTGAAGCTACTAATTTGGCGATTCACTCAATACAATCCTCGTGGGAACGATACTCTACTCACTTCTCTATTACTTGGTACGACTAGTGCACTTTCTAACGCATACGCAAGGTCTGCATCACTATCACTTTTCAACTTTGTTTTCTGATGTAGACTTTGCATATACGTTAGCAAGTGCATTAGTTGTACCAAGTAATATAAAAGTGAGTAGAGTATCGTTCCCACGAGGATTGTATTGAGTGAATACAAAAATTACTAGCTTCAATACTATTTGAAAGACCGAAAAATTTAGGTATTTGATATGAAATAAAGTAAAATAAAAATAAAAAGAAATAAAAGTTAAAACGAGATTAGAACGTGCCAATTTTTTGTTGGTTTTTATTAGTTTATAAAGCCTAAGGCATCCGATTTCACCTTAGTTGCATCAATATGCCTTTTCGATTCTTAATATTCAAGTTGTTACTGTATATTGAAGGTTGAAAATCCTAATTTGCTAAATATTCTCTCTCAAGCAACATTTAGCGTACTCTTTAACATATTAACCCATCACTCTCGTGCATGAATTTAAATAAGAAAAGAGTTTTAAAAAGCTCTATGATTTTCTTTTGAAAATCACATAAATTGCGTTAATCTCTCTCGAGCATTCGCCCAATTTGTGGTGCTTATCACCTCAGCAATCATCATAAATCTCTTCTCGGACTCATTATGAATCATTACAGGCTTTAAATGGTGATCAAGCATTTAAACTCATGAAGAATAATGATAAACATTTCAACAACACAATAACATGAACATTGAATACGTTGAAATAGAAATAAGCGTATATTACAACTTAGGCTACATCGTAGCCTTAAATTAACAAAATTAGTTCATGATAAACTTAATATTAAACATTATGAACACAAAATTCATGAACTTATGAAAGAAAAATGATAGAAAGAACTAAAAATAGAAAATTACAAACCAAACTTTCTTCCTTTCTCTCTTTCACCCGATTTTTCCCTTTATTCTCAACCAAATATTGTGATTTTTGGTTTTGAAATCTGATATCAGGACACCCCCACACCATCCTATATTTATACTAGTTGATTTGGGATAAACAATTGCAAAAAATCTCAACAAAAATGCTCCTTATAGGTCGTTCTTGGTGGCTGCTGCAGGATGATGCTGAACTGTTGCTCTTGCTCCTTTTTCTTCAATTTTTGTTTACATTCCACCGCCCAAATTTTGCTCAAAATCATCATTTTCATGTAATATAAGGGGTATAAAATGAATTTGAGCTAAAATATTGCATAATGTAGCCGACACAAGTGAAGAAAATAAGCAAGTTGTGCACATATTTCTGATTTTCTGCAGCCGCAAGTGGTGTTCTTCACCCGTTTTCTCCATTTTTTCTGTACTGCACCGCCCAAATATTAAAAAATATGACTTAATACATGTAAAATTTGGGTAAAAATAATTGAGTGTTTGCTGCAAAAATGAAGCTTGAATCTGATTGCACCACACCCTGCACCTGCCGCCCAGATTTCTACAATGGCCATTCAACTCGATTTTTTCATTTTGTTTCTTGTTGTTCACCCCCCAAAATCAGCTTTAAAATAAACTAGGACATGTTATGAAGTGTTCAAAAATTTCTTTCATCTTATTTGTCCATTTTGTGGCCCAAAATTGCAAGTTGAAATGGCTTGGTTGAGCAAGTTGCACTTCTCCGTTCTTGCGGTTCTTTGGCTGATTTTCTTCAGATTTTTGAGCTTTGCATTACTATTTTAAATGTTTACATCAACTTGGACATGTTAATGTATTTTTTAATTAATCCTTGCACTTGATTTGTGCATTTTGTTACCCATTTTTGCAAGTTGAATTGAATTGTGCATGAATTTGTTTGGTTCTTGCATTAGCTATGTTAATTATTATGTTTTGCCCATTTTTTAATTTTGTTTAGTGTATCTTGCTTTTACTTGTTTATATTAATGATAAAACCTAGCAATATTTAGCATAAAACGAGTGTTTTTTGCAAGAAAATGGCAATATGAGCAAAAAAGAGCAAAATCGAGCAAAAGCGATAAAATTTGATGTAAAATGTTTAAAAATATATTAAAATAATATAAAAAATTATACACTAATTTAGACTTATCAAAATACCCTCAAACTTAAATCTTGCTCGTCCTCGAGCAAGGGTGAACATTAAGGCGTAGGATCTCATGCTTTTTAAGAATTTTACCACAAGTCAAAGCAGGTATACTCTAAATTAGAGAAGAATAACTGAGGCTCAAAGTTCAGGGTTTTAAAGGCAAAACCATCTTTCCCAAGGAAAAATCTATCAATTACCTGGGTAATCGAATTCAAAAGTTAGCTAAGCAAACTGAGTTTATCCGTTTTTTCTAATCTAAAGATATTCAAATCAAATAGAGGGAAAAAATTATACCACTTATAACAAGACTTATCAAGATCTTGTTGACTTTACATTTGAAAAGATTCACCTGCTTGTTCTGGACAAGTAACAGCATGTTGCTGAGTTGAATTCATGTCATTGAATCTTCGGATTCTTTCAACTAGCCCAGCTTGCTGTTGTAACCAACCAGATAAGCCTACTAACAAATGCTGCAGTAGTAAAGCACACTCTTTTTTAACAAAGGACTTCACCACCATGTTGTTCCTCCAAAACAAAACACCTTGGTACTTAAATTCGGATTGACCAATAGGCACTCCAACCTAGTTGTACATTACCAATTGTCCGGTTATTTGCTTTTCAATCCCAAGTTTGAGCTATTGTTTCAACTGAAATTCTAAAATTACAGAAACGTGGCTTTTGTTCTGCTGAATACTGGGATGCACTTTAACAGCTTGGACCACATATTCCTCTAACGATTCCATCTATTTCCTCTCCTTAGGGCCATTAATTCCTTCTCCCGGATCAGGAGGAGGCCTGTCACAAGTGCTTGCACATAGATGAGTCATAACTCCACTCAAAAAAAAAGGAAACATATCAAACTGATCTTGCCAATCATCTAACTGACAGTGCACTTTAGTTGGCTTGAGTTCATAATTTCTTTCTCCTGGTTCAGGAGGAGGCCTTTCACAAGAATTTGTGCTTGGACAAGCCTGCTTTCCACCCAAAGAACCTTGCAAAGCGTCTAGGGTAGGGTAATACTTCTTGGATACTTCTGGTTCTAAAGTGGCATAGCTGTGGTTCCAGGAGAGGTTAATAGCATAATTTGTTCTGCAATTGATGATACCACAGCAACAACATGTGGTTTCCCAACTGAACTCGATTGTTCTGTAGTGAAGATTCCGTGACTCCTTGGTGACATTCCCATAAACTCAACTCTTGAATCAATTTTGAAAGAGTGTGGGTTTTTCCTTGCTTTCTTCATCATCCTTTTGATCCAAGAACAAACCTCAAGTCTATCTAATGACAACATAACCATCTTAAGCTTCATTTTTGTTTTCGCTAACATCAAGCTTATCAAGAATCATACTATTTGATTTTAGGTGTAGGAAATCTGGAGGTTTTCCCTTGTAAACCAATGTTGGCTTTTTCCTGGCTCTTAACCTCTTGCTCGAGTAACATTTCTTGAGATTTAAATGGGTAAACAAGCTGATCTCCTTACCGTGTTGTAGAGTATACCTTACTCTCAACTTCCTAATGCTTAAAATTTCAATGTATACTTGTAATTTCTTGGTTGCAATTCCCAACGGCACAAAGTCTTGCTCAACTACTTGCACTGGCTCCATTTCACCCTGAATTGAATCCAAGCCTGCTGCAACAAACTTAGAAACTTGTATCAGTGAGCCATTCTCTAACTTTTCTAACTTGAGATCTTCTGCTTCGACATTATCATGCTCAAATCTATCACCATCAACACAAGATCCCATTTCCATCTCATTTGTTTGCAAGGTATGCAGCAGAACAGAATCTTTGTCCTCCATAGGTATAATAACCTCTCCATCTTGCTCATTCTCTTGATTAAACTTCTCCTCATGAGCTGCATCACTATCCCTTAGCTCCACCGGACCAATTGAAGAAGGAACTACCTTTAATTCTCCAACTTCCTTACAAGGGATGAGGGATTGAATATCCTATCCACAATAATAGTCATAGATGTTTCTTCCTTGCCTTTTATCGATGGAAAAAATAGCTTGTTCTCTTGTAGAGAAGGACACTCGGGCTTTAACCTCTAGGATGGATGTCGAAATGACTTTAATTCTTTCAATACATCCGTAAGGATGAAAAACTTGGTGAAGAACATCTTCGGTGATCGGATAAAAAACATGGCGAATCATAACCAAGAGTGTAGATTTGTTGAAGTCCTTCCTTTGGATGAGGCCAACCTCATTACATTCCTGAGCATCATCTGTAGCCTTGGATGGTTACAATCCAGTGAACTTATCCTTAAAATTCTGAGACCGCTGACTCATTCGATCAAGATTCTTTTATTCCTGCTCTAACAGTGATTGCCGTAGTCAACAGAGCATTTCATCCATTCGAATCCTCCATGGATCAACTATAATGGCCTCAGCTCCTGCTGTAGCAGTGGCTGCAGCAACATTTCCTGCTCTAACTACAAAGCTCATGCTGTAATTCATGATTGGATTCTTGAACGAACACTCTAATGCAAACCGTAGAGTTAAATCAACTCAGTTAAAATTGAGATTCTTGATTCATGACTTCATCACCATGCAGTCAAGAATCAATACCATTGTTGACTGAGATGAGAATCACACATTCACAGCCAAGAAATCTTCGCAAACACAGAATCAACCCTTCAACAGCAAACCCTAATTCTATGCAACCAACGAATCAATATCGTGGCTCAACCGAAGATGATAACCGAACGTCAAACCCTAGCTTGACTGAAGCTGAGGAGAAATCCAAAGTTTGAGTGTACTTTAATTTTGAAACGAACACTAATTGCACAGCTTGCTTGTATGTAATTCCAGATAAATCGTGTATAACTTCAAACGAACCAATATACTGAAGTTGATTACAAAAATGATTCAAGTTATCAGCAACAATTTGTTCAATTCAACTCAATTCTATGCACTTTAGTTACTGATTTAAGCTTAGTTTCTTTATCTAAATTAACAAGGGATAATACAGCAATCTGAAGTTGATCTTACTCAACTTCAATCAACACTAGCATCAACTCAAGTTGTTTTGATCACTTACAATCTAAGCTTGAATGTACTCTAAAAGCAGAACCTGATTATGATCAAATGTACTGCAGCTAGCTCTCGATTCGGAACACTTACATGACCAAAATAGAATTTGATCTCAATATGAAGATAATTCTGCATGTTCACTCTGAATCTTGAGCCAAACGTAAGCCTTTGCACAAGGATATAAAGCTCCGAAGATCTGCTCCAGATGCTAACTTCCATTGGCTTGATCCAATACAAGCTTAACTATCAACAATGAGATCTTGAATTCAAGATCGTAGGTCAGAAATCAAATTCAACCTCTTTTTATTTGTTTCAATGTAGTTTTTAGATATGTTCTTGATCAAGTACTCAAGAATTTAATATCAATCAATCAAGAATTCAAAATTGAACTCCTAATCAATTTGCAATGCGATCAAGTATATTTGACATCAAATTACGCTTGATTTGGAAGCCAAACAAGGCTCTGATACCAATTGTTGTGACCTAGAATAATCTCAAATCATAACCTTGAATAGTTGAGAGTTTAGAGGAGAAAAGAAGTGAAAGGATAGAGGGAGAGATAGATGAGAGAGAGAAAAGATCTCAAAGAGATATTTTGATTCGTCAAAGTTGTCCTCTTACAATCAAGAGCTCAACTACTTATAACAACCTAAGCAAATGGTGGTATGGACAACCTACAACCGACTTAACTAACAAGCTACCGACATTGACCGACCTTGACCACCAGCCGTAGATTGATGAGCTACTAACCAACATATGCTAAGACTTAAGTTAATATATGACTTATTACTAACTATTGCAACCTTGACTTATGCATACTTACTTACACATGCCCCATCTATTAGAATCATAACACATTCCTCAAAATGACCCAATATGTCCAGTCCCCATTCCGTTGCTCAAAATGACAAATTTCTTCTAAATCCCCATTCTTGAAAGTGACCGTCCATGTCCCCGTTCCAAAGCTCAAAGTGTCAAATTATTTGAAATTCCGAAGCTAATGCCCAAAATGACCAAATTTGTCCTAATACACATTCTGATTCTCAAAATTACTGAATTCGCCCAAATTCCTATTTAAGCTGCTTCTTGCCTACTTATCTTTTGATTTGTTCTTGATGTGGCTTGCTTTGAGTTTGTTGTTTTGCTCACCGTGTGTTTTACCCTACTCATGTTTTGATGCTCTCCTACTGTCCGGTCACATGCTCTATGCTGTGGACCAGATTCTCAGGCTGGGGGTCCCCGGAAACAGCCTCTCTCCAGGGTAGCCCCCTGAAGGGGGAAGGCTACGTACATCTACCCCCACAGACTCTGCTTTTGAGGGAGCCCTTGGAGGCACTGGGTTTGTTGTTGTTGTTATTGTTGCCCAAATTCCTATTTAGTTGCTGAAAAAGACCAAATTCGTCAAAATATCCTTTGCCCGAAAAGACTATTGCCTAAATTTCTGCTGCTCAAAAAGGCTAAATTCGTCCAAATCCTCATTTCGGTTCTCACAAGGACTAAATTCGTCCAAATCACAATCAGTTTCTCATGATGCACAACTTGGTCCAAACCCCCATTCTGTTGCTCAACATGACCAAATTTGTCCAAATCTCCAATCAAATCTTTGAAATAACCGAATTCATTAATATCTACATATACCTTGAAATTAGGTAATAAAACATAGAGGAATATTATTCATCTTGATAAATAAGCACGAGGGGGCACTGAATTACGTAAAGTTGAACAAGGTGGTGCCAAAGTAGGTAAATCAGCACTAGGTGAGGTCTTATGCACCAAGCACAAGGTGGTAATCGAAGCATGAGGTGGCAACACCTAAGTGGGAGGGATCAACCACTAGTAAAAAGTAGCAGCCACCAAGCATGAGGTGGCACAAAATACACCAGCCTAATCTTTCTCCCGTCCCATTAAATTTATTCCTTAGCTTTGAACAACCTTGAAGTATATATAGGAGTGCAAGTTTGAGTAGTTCAAACTAACTCCAAACAAAAATTCATTAAAAAAAAACGAACAAGAACAAAAACATAAGTATTTTAGTTTGTACGTCCCCCAACAAAGAGTACTTGCAAGAAGGTAAGTAAATTATCATCAATCTTATGTAATTAAGCTTTATTTTTCCATCTAGTGTGTTTCGCTCATAATTCTGCGTAAGTAGTTAATTTCTTTGATAATATGACTAAATTTTCAATATTCTTGAAAATATTTGATGAAGTATGAATTAAGTTCTTATACAAATATCATTAGAGTGCAAAAGCGTTATTCTTATATTTTGTGGCAGATTCGAATGTAAAATTGCTTGGGCAAGAGATTGAACCAATATCAAATAAAAATGAGTTCTTAAGCTTTATTTGCTGGTTTGGCAAAAATTGTGTGAGTTTTTCAAAGTATATTACTTGGAATTTGAAACAATGTTGGAAAATGATGAGTTCTATATCTGTTTAGTTGGAAACATAGGGAAAATAATAATGATGTGGTAAAAGCTGCTTTGGAATGGTAGACCATGTTGCATATATTGGTGGAGAGGTTAACTATCCGGCTTAACCGTTAGGTAAGGTGTTGATGTGCACTGATGCAGACAACAAGTACACTAGTCATACCAAGTAATATAGAAGTGAGTAGAGTATCATTCCATGAGGATTGTTATTGAATGAGTATCAATATTAGTAGCTTTGAGGCTATTTGAACAACCGAAAGATTGAGATATTGATATGAAATATAATAAACTAAAAAGAAATAAAATACGTTAACTGATTTTATAAATTTTTTTACGATTTAATAATATCCAAGGCATCCGATTTCACCTAGTTGCATCAATACGCCTTTCTATGCTTGTTATTCAAGTTGTTACTACGTGTTGATGGTTGAAAACCCTAATTCACTAAATATTCTCTCTCGAGCAACATTTGGCATGCTCTTTTACATATTAACCCATCACTCTTGTGCATGAATTTAAATAGGAAAAGATTTTTTTTAAAACTCTATGATTTTCTCTTAAAAACCACACAAATCGCGTTAATCTCACTCGAGCATTCACTCAATTTGTGGTGCTTATCGCCTTAGCACTCATCATAAATCTCCTCTTGGACCCATTATGAATTATTGTAGGCCTTAAATAGTGATCAAGAATTTAAAACTAATGAAGAACAATTATAAACACTTCAACATCGCAATGACAAAACAATGAATACGTTGAATTAGAAATAAGCGTATATTGTAACTTAGGCTACATCGTAGCCTTGGAATAACAAAATTAGTTCATGGTAAACTTAATATAAAGCATAACTAACACAAAATTCAAGAACTTAGGAAAGAAAAAGGATAGAAAGTACTTAAAAAAACAAAATTACAAACCAAACTTTCTTCCCTCCTTCACCTGTTTTTCTTCTACTTCTTCTACACTTTATATGAGCTTTTGTTTAAATGAAGGATCATCAAACACATCCCAAACACCACCAATTTATAGTGTTTGAGGGGTGAATAAAGAATGTAAAAATTAACTTTAAACTTCATCCTCATTTGCCAATCTTGCCGCCCCTTCTTCAACATGCATAACTTGCTTTATTTTATGTATTTTCTTCGCTTTTCACCGCCCAAACCTGCTATTTCAGATCAAAAGGATGGTGTTCATGTATAATACAATGAATTTGAGTTAAAAAGATGAAAAAAAACAGCCGCCCAAAGCAACTTGTGAAAAAAACTTGTTATTTTATATAAAAAACTGCATTTTAGGCCTAAAAAATGACGTGCTTTGCTAATTTTTTTTGTATTTGTTTGATGTATCTTGCTTTTACTTATTAATGTTAATGATAAGATCTAGCAAGATTTAGCATAAAATAAGTGTTTTTGCAAGAAAGTAGCAATATAGTTCAAAACGAGCAAAACCGGGCAAAATTGATAGAAGTTTGATGCAAAAAATGGTTAAAATTATATTAAAATGATGTAAATAATTATATACTAAATTAGACTTCTCAAAACACCCCCAAACTTAAATCTTGCTCGTCCTCGAGTTAGGCTAAACATTAAGATGCAGGATCGCATGCTTTTTAAGAATTTTACCACAAGTCAAAGCAGGTATACTCCAAATTAGAGAAGAATAACTAAGGCTCAAAGTTAAGGGTTCTAAAGGCAAAACCATCTTTCTCAAGGAAAAATCTGTCAATTACCTAGATAATCTAATTTAAAAGTTAGCTAAACAAATTAAGTTTATCCGTTCTTTCTAATCTTAAGGCATTCAAACAGAATAGAGGACAAAAATTATACACCTCATAATAAGACTTATCAAGTATGCCCAAAACTAATTATTTTTGCACCATTTTTTTTTTCTTTGGAGGAATTTATTTAATCAAGTCAATATAGGCATATCTGCAGCGAGAATCAAGCTCCGACTCCTGGGAGATGACACATAAGTAAGAGAAGCCAACACTGAGATGCCAGTATTATGACCTCCTGAGTATATCTTCAGTGAGAATCAAGCTCCGATTCCTGGGCGATGACCCATAAGTAAGAGAAGCCACCATTGAGACGTCCTCTTAAGGGTAGCACATATCTTATTTATGTGGGATAGTGGTGCAAGAGATATTTTCTTCCTCTTTTTTTTTTTTGTTTTTTTTTTTCGGTGTTTGGTTCCTTGTTAGCCTTCTAAGTACCCCTTGTAGCGAGCTTTTAATGCGGAAACTCCCGTTCTAGTTGGCCCAGGGTACCAGGTGTTGAAACACCCCTACGGATCTACTTGCTCTAGGTACCAAGGCACGAAACCATCACACCATAGCACATATCCAGACGTTTTTACAGGATAGCGGTGCTTAGTAATTCTCTCCTTTTATTGTTTTTCTTTTATTTAGACTTAGGCATAACTTTTCAAAATCTATTATGTAAATGATACTCTTTATGCAATCTATTCGAATTTGAGCATCTTTTAATCAGAAAGAAAAGTAAAACAGCCACGCTAACTAGTGAAGTCAAATACCATGGTTTTATGAAGATAGTGCCTTAGATTAGATCATGTTTTGCAACTAGAACACAAAAGCAATTATTATTCGGTTATTCAAATCAGATTAAAGTAAATGAGTTAAAAAGAGTAGAAAATTGCCTAAAAAGTATGATGATAAGTTCTTTCTTTTCTTTCTTTCTTTTTTTTTTATATGAAAATTTTTTGAAAGATTAATGATAAAAACTATAGGAAACAGACAATATTTTTGTTCGCCGACACTATTTACATCTCTATACAAAGGCTCCGAACTCTAGGAGGCACCAAAGTTGACTCTCATAAAACATAAAACTTTTCAAATAAACTTTGTCAAAAAAATTTATTTATTTATTATTATTATTATTTACATTACTTTTCCCACCCCCAACTTTATTTTTAAAAAGAACTAAAAAGATAAATTGGGCCAGAAATACTTCCCATGTTTGAGGATTGCTTTTTGATAGTGCATGTGGAGATCGTGTTACCCCCAAACTTTTTTTCAAAATACCTGTTCAAAAAAATATACATAAACATGAGTCAAATAAAAATAATGAAAGGAAGGAAAAAAAAATAGATAAGTAAGGATAGAAACACTTGTGTTGCCTCCCAAAAAACGCTTTAGTTATAGTCGTTCGCTTGACTTTCTGAGTGGTTTATTCGACATTGTTGAGATGAATGGAAGTTTTCTGAGGCTCGAGCTCTCCATCAATATAAGGTTTCAGTCTTTGCCCATTGACCTTAAAAGTATCATTTTTCTCATCCTGAATCTCAACCGCGCCATATGGAAAAACACTGGTTATAATAAAGGGTCCTGACCATCGAGAGCGCAGCTTTCCTGGGAAAAGTCGTAAGTGGGAGTTAAACAGTAGAACTTTTTCTCCCACTATGAACTCTTTATTTAGAATGTGCTTGTCGTGCCATCTTGTGGTTCGGTCTTTGTAAATTCGAGCATTTTCATAACCCTCATTTCTGAATTCACCCATCTCGTTGATTTGTAGCAACCTCTTTTCGCCTGCAGTTGCTCAATTGAATTTTAAGGTTTTCATGGCCCAGTATGCTTTGTGTTCCAATTCTACTAGTAAATGACATGCCTTGCCGTAAACCAGTCGATATGGAGACATTCCAATAGGTGTTTTGAATGCTGTTCTATGTGCCAAAGTGCGTCATCTAACTTTGTTGACCAATCCTTTCTGGAGGCACTAACTGGTTTTTCAAGAAAAACTTTCAATTCTCGGCTTGAAATTTCCACTTGTCCACTTGTTTGAGGATGGTATGGAGCACCCACATAGTGCGTAATGCCATACTTCCTCAATAAAGCTTTAAGTTGACGGTCACGAAAATGTTTTCCGCCATCACTTATAATTGCTCTAGGAGTTCCAAACTGAGAAAAGAAGTTTTTTCTAACATAGTTTACTACAACTTTAGCATCATTGGTCAGAAAAGTAGCTGCTTTGACCTATTTTGACACATAATCTATAGTAACCAAAATAAATCTGTTAGAAAATGATGAGGGGAAAGGACCCATGAAATCAATCTCCCAAACGTCAAATAATTCAACAACCAAAATGTCATTTAGGGGCATTTCATGTTTCTTGGAGATGTTACCTGTCCTTTGACATCTATCACATTTACTAACAAATTTAAAAGGATCTTTAAAGAATGTAGGCCAATAAAATTCAAATTGTAAAACCTTAGTGGCAGTTTTTGTCCCACCATAATGGCCACCAATTTCAAGAGAGTGACAGTGCCGCAGAATGTTCTCCATTTCCTCCTCAAGTACACATCTTTTGATAATCTGGTCTGCACAATGCTTATACAAGAATGGTTCTTCCCCAGAAATAATGCTTTAAGTCAGCGAAGAACTTCTTCTTTTGTTGATAAGTCATGTCCTTGAGCAGCTCCTATGTAACCAACTAGTTAACAATGTCAGCGTACCATGGACAACGAGGACTCTCGCTTACCACCATAAGATCTTCATCTTGGAATTTTTCGTTTATCGAGGGACCTTCATCCTCTCGTTCGAGACGTGACAGATGATCTGCCACAATATTTTCTGTTCCCTTTTTATCTTGAATTTCTAAATCAAATTCCTAAAGCAAGAGAATCCATCTAATTAGTCTTGGTTTTGCATCCTATTTTGCGAAAAGGTATTTCAGAGCAGAATGGTCAGTGTAAACAATTACCTTTGAATTGAGAAGGTAGGAACGAAATTTATGAAATGCAAATACTACAGCTAATAACTCTTTCTCAGTAGTAGCATAGTTAACCTGTGCATCTGTTAAAGTTTTACTAGCATAGTAAATTACATAAAAATTCTTGTTCCTTCTTTATCCTAGCACAGCCCCTACAGCATAATTCCTAGCGTCGCACATAAGTTCGAATTGTAAAGTCTAGTCAGGTGCTACAATTATTGGTGCTGACACTAGTTTCTTCTTCAAGGTTTCAAAGGCACGCATGCAGTCACTATCAAAGTTAAAAGGGTCATCTTTCATCAATAAATTGCAAAGAGGCTTAGCGATCTTTGAGAAGTCCTTAATGAACCTTCTGTAGAAACCTACATGTCCTAAGAAACTCCGAATGCCCTTGACATTGGTAGGGGGTGGTAATCATTCTATCACTTCTGTTTTTGCTCCATCAACCTCAATTCCTCTTTTTGAAATCATATGCCCTAACACTATTCCTTCCTGTACCCTAAAATGACATTTCTCCCAATTCAAGACAAGATTAGTGTCAGTGCACCTTTGCAAAACCATAGAGAGGTTAGCCAAACAATTATCAAACGAGGTTCCAAAGACTAAAAAATAATCCATAAACACCTCTATGAAATTTTCCACCATATCACTAAAGATTGCCATCATACATCTTTGAAAAGTCGCAGGGGCATTGCATAACCCAAAAGGCATTCTCCTATAGGCAAAGGTACCATAAGGAGAAGTGAAAGTGGTCTTTTCCTGATCTTCCGGGGCTATGGCAATTTGATTGTACCCTGAATATCCATCTAGAAAACAGTAATACGAATGACCCGCTAGTTTTTCTAACATTTGATCAATGAATGGTAAGGGGAAGTGACCTTTCGGGTGGCGTCATTAAGTTTCCAATAATCTATGCAAACCCTCCACCCGGTGATAGTCCTAGTAGGGATGAGCTCATTGTTCTCATATTCTACTGCAGTTATCCCCGCCTTTTCAGAACTACTTGCACTGGGCTAACCCATGGGCTATCAGATATGGGATAGATGATCCAGGCATCTAATAATTTGACAACTTCTTTTCTTACTACCTCTTTCATGGTAGGGTTCAACCGCCGCTGAGGTTGCACAGAAGGTTTGAAGCTATCCTCCATTAGGATTTTGTGCATGCATATGGAAGGGCTAATTCCCTTGATATCCGAAAGGATCCATCCGATTGCTATTCTATGCTCTCTAAGAACCCTAAGCAACCTTTCTTGTTCGATATTACTCAATAAGGCATTAATAATAACAGGATAAGTGTTAGAATTACCAAGATAGGCATATTTGAGATGTGATGGCAATGGTTTAAGCTCTAAGTTCGGTGGTTCTTCTTCTTCCGTTCTCTGCTGAATTTCAATTGCTCGATTGTCTTGCACTCGTATTTTGCGGTGCTAATCAAAAGGTTCGTAGCTTTCCAGGTGTTGGGCACATTCCCTTATTAACTCATTTTTCGTGTCTATGGTCCAAGATTTTGTTAGACATGCTTCAAGAGGCAACTTTGGGAATGTGTCCCTGACTGTCTCAGTGACCAACTCATCTACAATATCAACCTCAAAACAAGAATCCATGTTAGATGGAAATTGAATGGCCTTAAAGATGTTGAAGTTTACCTGTTCTCTTGTACCCTTAGGATTAGCTTTCCTTATTGTACGTCTATTAGGGTCCAACCTGTAGCAAGGAAGGGTCAGCCTAAAATGAGAGGTATCTCACAATCCTTTTCCATGTCAAGTATTATGAAGTCAGCCGGGAAGATGAATTTACCAACCTTCACAAGGACATCTTCAATTACACCTCTAGGATACTTGATTGATCTGTCCGCAAGTTGGAGAGATACAGTGGTAGGCTTCACTTCTCATAACCCAAGCTTCCTAAAAACAGAGACAGGCATTAAATTTATACTTGCACCTAAATCACACAAAACCTTATCAAAACTAATGGAGCTAATTGTGCAAGGTATCGTGAAACTTCCTGGATCTTTTAACTTGGGAGTCAACTTCTTTTGCAGTACGGCACTGCATTCTTCAGTAAGTGCTACAGTTTCGAACTCTCCCAACTTCATTTTGTTCGATAGGATTTCTTTCATAAATTTGGCATATTTAGGCATCTGTTCTAACATGTCATCAAAAGGGACATTAATGTGTAACTTTTTGAAAATTTTTAAAAATTTAGCAACTTGTTCGTCCGCTTTTGTCTTTCTCAAGCGTTGAGGGAATGGGACCTTTGGTTTGTAGGGTTGAGGTTCAACCCTTTTTGGATCATTTTCTTCTTGGACATTTGTCCCTTCCTCATTTTCTATTTCCTGATTTGTATCAGTGGACAGGTCAATTATGGGTTGTTCAATTGGCATGGTTTTGTCTACCTGAGTTGGTTCTTTCTAAATTTTTCCACTTCCCAATTCTATTGCTTTACTTGCTCTCATGGGTTAATGACAGTGTTACTAGGTGAAGAACCTTGAGATCTTTCAGAAAGGCGATTTGAAATTTTCCCAATTTGGGTCTCAAGGTTTCTAATGGTCACTTACTGATTGCGAATCAAGGTTTCTTGATTTCGAAGAGTTGCTTCATTGTTTTGCATGAAAGTTCTAGCATCTTGCATAAACTGACTAACAATTCCTCGAGATCAGTCTTTCTTTTAGGGGGATGAAAAGGTTGTTTTTGTATCCCTTGATTATTCCACAAAAAATTTGGATGGTTTCTCCACCCGGGATTATATGTGTTGGAATAGGGATTATGTTTTTGAAAATTTGAAATAAAATTAGCTTGTTCATGGGTTGATCGGGCGAAAGGATTTTCAGTTTGGCATTCTATGCTAGGATGATTCCCTGCACAAAATTCACACATTAGCACAGGAGAATTTATGGCATTCACGTTCATGTTCATTTGTTTTTGAGCATTGAAACCTGGGCAGTTAACTTTGTTATTGCATCCATCTCATATATTACTGCAGGTTTCGTTTGTTCAGTTGCCCTTGCATAGTTATTGCTAGACATTACTTCTAGCAGTACATACACTTCATCTGGGGTTTCGTGATTTAAGGATCCTCCCACAGCCGCGTCTAGTATTGTTTGAGTATCAGGTGCCAACCCATTTTAAAAAGTTTGGACTTGTATCCAAACTGGCAAACCATGATGTGGGCACCTTCTCAAAAGTTCTTTGTAATGTTCCCATGCCTCATACCAAGATTCTGTATCATATTGAACAAACGAGGTAATCTCATTCCTCATCTTTGCTGATTTCGTTGGTGGAAAATATTTAGCAAGAAATTATTGAGCCAAATCATCCCAAGTGGTGATAGTTCCTGGTGGTAGTGACATTAACAACACTTTGGCTTTGTCTTTTAGTGTGAAAGGAAACAGCCTTAAGTGAATGGCATCATCACTGACGCCATTATGCTTAAATGTATCGCATATCTCCAAGAAGTTAGCGATATGCAGGTTTGGATCCTCACTTGGTAGACCACCAAATTGGACAATTTGTTGAATCATTTGTATAATAGCGAGTTTAATTTCGAAATTATTTGCTTGTATTGGTGGACGTCGAATGCTGGAATTGCACCGCCCAACAGTAGGTGCAGCGTAATCTTTTAAGGTTCTTTCATCCTCATTTTCAGCATTATTAGCCATACTTTTAGTCCTTTTTGTTTTCCTGATTAGTCGAAGAGTTCTTCGATTTCAGGGTCAAAAGGAGTTATTTCTTTTTCAATTAAATTTTGCATACAAAGTAAAAATAAGCAACTAGAAAGTTAAAGGCAAGGATAACAATAAAAAAAAAAAAAAAGAAAGTCACAAAAGTATAACACAAAAATTTTAAAAAAACACAAATTTAAAAGGAAAAGAGTAGGGTAGTAACCCTAATGTTTTTGAAAACCTAAAATTATCAAATTTAAGTTTTAAAAACCTAGCAAAGTGAACTTAATAGCAAAATAAATATAAAAATAAAGACAAAAAATAAGAAAAATAACAAAATAACACAAAACAAAAAAGAATTTATCTTAAAGAATCAAATGAAAAAATAAAATTTACAAATTATTAACAATTTCAAATTAGCGCCAAAACTAGCTGGTATCGATATCACCCAAATAGAGACAATCCCCAGCAACGGCACCAAAAACTTGATGTTGACTTTGCATATGCGTTAGCAAGTGCACTATTCATACCAAGTAATATAGAAGTGACTAGAGTATCGTCCCACGAGGATTGTTATTGAATGAGTACCGAGATTAGTAGCTTTGACGCTATTTGAACAACCGAAAGATTGACATATTGATACGAAATATAATAAATTAAAAAGAAATTAAATATGTTAACTGGTTTTATAAAGTTTTTAAGGTTTAATAACATCCAAGGTATCCGATTTCACCTAGTTGCATCAATACGCCTTTCTATTCTCGTTATTCAGGTTGTTATTACGTGTTGATGGTTGAAAACCCTAATTTACTAACTATTCTCTCTCGAGCAACATTTAGCATTCTCTTTTACATATTAACCTATCACTCTCGTTCATGAATTTAAATAAGAATAGAGTTTTTTAAAGCTCTATGATTTTCTCTTAAAAACCACACAAATCGCGTTAATCTCACTCGAGCATTCACTCAATTTGTAGTGCTTATCGCCTTAGCACTCATCATAAATCTCCTCTCGGACCCATTATGAATCATTATAGGCCTTAAATAGTGATCAAGCATTTAAAACTAATGAAGAACAATTATAAACACTTCAACATCTCAATGACAAAATAATAAACACGTTGAATTAGAAATAAGCGTATATTGCAACTTAGGCTACATCGTAGCCTTGGAATAACAAAATTAGTTCATGATAAACTTAATATAAAGCATAACTAACACAAAATTCAAGAACTTAGGAAAGAAAAAGGATAGAAAGAACTTAAAAATAAAAAATTTCAAACCAAACTTCCTTCCCTCCTTCTTCTTCTTCCTTCACCATTTTTTCTTTTACTTCTTCTACACATTATATGAGTTTTTGTTTGAATGAAGGATGATCAAACACATCCCAAACACCCCCTATTTATAGTGTTTGAGGGGTGAATAAAGAATGTAAAAATTAACTTCAAACTTCATCCTCATTTGCCAATCTTGCCACCCCTTCTTCAACTTGCATAACTTGCTTTATTTTATGTATTTTCTTTGCTTTTCACTTCCCAAACCTGTTATTTCAGATCAAGAGGATGGTTTTCATGCATAATACAATGAATTTGAGTTAAAGAAATGAAAAAAAAAAACAGCAGCCCCAAGCAACTTGTGAAAAAAACTTGTTATTTTATGTAAAAATCAGCATTTTAGGCGTAAAAAATGAGGTGCTTTGCCAATTTTTTGTATTTTTTTGATGTATCTTTGTTAATGTTAATGATAAGACCTAGCAAGATTTAGCATAAAATAAGTGTTTTTGCAAGGAAGTAGCAATATAGTTCAAAACCAGCAAAATTGGGTAAAATTGATAGAAGTTTGATGCAAAAAATGGTTAAAATTATATTAAAATGATGTAAATAATTATATACTAAATTGGACTTATTATGCATAGTAGTGTTAAATGTTTAGGAACAAGAATTTGGCCAAGTGTGTGGTGTGAAAGTCTACCGACTCGAAGGAAATGGCTACCCTTCCACTGAATCATTTGACTATGAGATTTTCTTGTAAAGAAAATGAGATTTTACTTATGAGATTTTATTGAGCTTCTAGCTCATTCATTTTGTGGTTCTTTTAAAATGCTGCAGATACTACTTGAAGACGGGTCACAGGACGCTAGATAGACTTATACTACTTGAAGATGGGTCACGGGATGCTAGATAGACTTACACAACTCTAGGTATTTCGTACTAAAGGAGACTTATTTTGCACTTTTGTATAGAAACATATGTAGTTTATTTTAGATTGTAGTAGCTTGTAATAAGACTCACTATATATATAAAATTAATGATGTTTGAAACAAGACTAAGTATTTCGTTACTTCTGCTATGTTTAAAAGCCTTGTAGGTTCCAAGCGTGCCTACGACATGTAGCACCCAATTTTTAGAGGATTTGAGGTGTTAAAATATATCCTTATTCTATTCCTCAAAATCACCAAATTCCTCCAAATCTCCATTCCAATGATCAAAATAACAAAATTTTCCCAAATCCCCACCCCATTGCTAAAAATGACCGTATTCGTCCAAATCCCCTTTCGGTTTCTCAAAATGACCAAATTCGCCCAAATTCCTATTTCGTTGCTTAATAAGACCAAATTCGTCCAAATTCCCTTTCCGGTTTTCTAAAGAACAAAATTCGCGTAAATCTACATTATCCAATGCTTAAAATGACAAAAACCGTCCAAAAATCTCCATTCGTTACTTGAAATGACAAACTTAGTCGAAATTCCCATTCTGTCCCCTAAAATGACATAATTCGCTCAAAATGTCCCAAGTCGTCCAAGTTGCCCTTCCATCGCTGAAACTTGACCAGATTCGTCCATCCCTATTCCGTTGCTAAAAATGACGAAATTTATCCAAATCGCCATTCTGTTTCCAGAAAATTCCAAATTCGTCCAAATCGACGTTTTGTCGCTCAAATGACAAAATTCGATCAAATTCCCATTGCGATGCTTAAAATCAAATGTTTGTCCAAATTCACATTCCGTTGCTCGATAAGGTCAAATTCGTCCAAATCCCCATTCACATCTCAAAATGGCCAAATTCATCCTAATTCCCATATCGTTGCTCCAAATAACCAAATGCATCCTAATCCCCAATTTGAGTAAAAAAAATCACCAAATCCGTCCCAGTCCCCATTCCATTGCTCAAAATGACCAACTTTGCAAAAATTCCTGTTCCCTACTCAAAATGACAAAATTCATCTAAATCTCCATTGCTGTGAGGAAAATGACAAAAAAATTTCAAATCCCTAATCAGATGCTGAAAAGGATGCCAAATTTCCAAATTCCCATTACGATGCTCAAATGACCAAACTCATCCAAATAACCATTCCCTTGCTCAAAGTTGACTAGATTCGTCCCACTTCCGATTGCATTGCTCAAAATGACCAAATTTATCGAATCCACATACAATACCTAGAAAATTAGGTAACAAAACATAGAAGTTTAATACTTGTCTTGATAATTAATCACGAGGTGGCATTTAATGCACGAGATGGAGTTTTTGAGCACACGGTGGCACTGAATTAAATAAGGTAGCATGAGGTGGCATTTTAAGCCGAGGTAGCAGCCGAAGTAGGTGAATCAGCATGATGGAGCTCTGAAAGCACGAAGGTGGCATTTGATTCATTTAAATTAAGCACAGGGTAGCACCCATAGCGTGAACTTGCAACACCTAAGTAGAAGGTGTCAACCATCGCGAAAAGGTAGCAACCACTGAGCCTGAGGCGGCAAGAAAACCCACCAACTTTAGTCTTCTTCTTTCCTAGATTTATTTCATAACATTATAGAGTCCTTAAATATGAATAAAAGAGCAAGTATTTGTTGTTTGAACCATTCTCTACTCCAAACATAAAAAAAATTCACAAGAAAACAAAACAAACAAGTACTTTTGTGTGTGAAAATATCCCAACAAAGCGTTATAGCAGCAAGGTTATTAAATTATCATCAATATCTTGTAAATAAACTTTGTTGTGGCATGTTTTTTTTTTTTATTCATAATTATTCTTTAAGTTCATATACAGAAGTTCTTAGAGTGTAAATTCGTATTTTGACAACTTGCATGAGATTTGAAAGTAAAACGTTGTTGAATGAAAATGGGTTTTTAAGCTGTTTTTTTAGAAGGCAAATTATCTATTTGATATGACCTAACACTATATTCGGGCAAATTTTTCATTAAGTTTAGAAGACAAAATGTTTTATGTTGAAAGATGGTGGTTTGGCTGAGTTAAAAGAAGTTTTTGGAAAGGCTGACTACTTAACTTAACCATTAGTTGAAGTGTTGCCGTGCACATTTTGGTGTTAAACATTCTTGAGCCATGATTTTGCCATGTATGTGGCATGAAAGTCAACCGACTCAATGGAAATGGCAACCTTTCCTCTAACTCATTTGACTGAGAGTTCATCTCATACAGAAAGATTAGAATGAGCTTCTACTTGTAATACCATGATTAGCATAGTTTTATTCTTGGTGAGGGTTTCTTTATAGAGTTTTCATTTCATTCATTTCAGTTTTTGTTGAAATGTTCCCGATATTACTTGATTATGACTCATAGAACAATAACAGGGTTAGATAAATTTAGGCATTTTGTACAGAAAACGTTCTAGTGAAAGTCATCCAAATCACCATTCCCCTGCCAAAAATATTCCAAATTCGTCCAAATCCCTGTTGCAGTTCTCAAAATGACAAAATTCATCCAAATCCCCATTCTGATGTTTAAAATCACGATATTCGTCTAAGTCCCCATTCTGAGATTCAACTCGTCAAAGTTTTCGTTCCATTGCTCAAAAAGACTGGCCATCTAAATCCCTGCTCCATTGCCTAAAAAGACCAAATTTGTCCAAACCCTAATTCTGTTGCTCCAAATGAAAAAGATTGAGGAAATCCCCTATTTTTGTGCTCAAAATGACCAAATTTCTCCAAGTCCCCGCCAGTTGCTCAATAAGACTAGGTTCATCAATATCCCCATTCAAATGTAAAAAATGACCAGATCTATACAAATCCCTATTTTGTTGCTCATAAAGACAAAATTTGCCAAAATTCCCATATTATTGCACAAAAAGCCCAAACTCATGCGAATCCCAATTCCATTGCACAAAATGACCAAATTCATCCAATTCTCCATTCTAATGCTGAAAGTAACCAGATTCATCCAAACCCCATTATGTTCTTCGCTCAAAACTACCAAATTCGTTGTAATCCCCATTCTGTGGCTCAAATGACAAAAATCACCCAAATCTCCACTCCCTTGCCCAAAATGGCCATATTCGTCCAAACCCCATTATGTTTCTCAAAATGAAAAAAAATTGGCCGAAATTCCCCACTCCATTGCTCAAGATGACCAAATCTGTCCAAATCCCCATTTCGCTGTTCAAAATGAACAAATTCATCGTAATCCCCATTTTGTTGCTCAAAATGACAAAATTTATCCCAATCCGTATTATGTTGTTCAAAGTGGACAAAACTGGACGAGAATTCCAATCAAAGTTACAAAATTGGCCCAAGTCTCCATTCCGATTCTTAAAATGACCAAATTCATCCAAATCAAAATTCTATTGCTGAAAATTGACCAATTTGTCCAAATCCCGATTTCGTTGCAAAAAATGGAAAAAAATCTTTCGAATTGCGATGCCAAAAATCGCCAAATTCTTCCAAATCTCCGTTCCGTTACTCAAAATGACTATATTCATCAAAATCTTCATTCGGATGCTTTTCGCCATATTCGTCCAAATCCCCATGCCATTGCTAAAAAAGACGACAACAACAACAACAACATGCCCAGTGCCACAAGGGCTCCCATGTGAGCGGGGTCTGAGAGGGGTATGATGTACGTGGCCTTACCCCATAGGGGGATACCCTAATGAGAGGCTATTTCCGAGGACCCCCATCCAGGAAAGCATGATTGCTAAAAAAGACTGAGTGGTCTAAACCCCTATTGCGTTGCTTAAAAAGACCAAATTCATGAAAAGCCCCATTCCATTGCACCAAATGGCAAAATTCGAGTAAATCCCTATTATGATGCTCAAAATGACAAAATCTGTCCAAATGCCCCATCCATTACTCAAAATGACTAGGTCCGTCAATATACCCGTTCCGATGTAAAAAATGAGCAGATTAGTACGAATTCCCATTTCGCTTCTCATAAAGACCAAATTTGTCCAAAACCCCATTCCAATGCTCGAAATGACAAAATGCCCCAAAATCCCCATACCCCAATTTCATCCAAATCCCCATACCTTTCTTCAAAGTGACCAAATTCATCCAAATCAGCATTCAGATGCTGAAAATGATCAGACATGTCCAAATTCCCATTCTGTAGCTCAAAATGACCATATTCTTCCAAATCCCCGTTCTTTGCTCAAAATGACCAAATTCGTTGAAATCCCCTCTTTGTTGCTCAAAATGTCCAAATTCGCCCAATTCCTCACTCCGTCACTCAAAATGACCAAATTAATCAAAATCCCCATTCCATTACTCAAAATAATCAAATGCATCCCAATCCCCAAGGCACTGTTCAAAATCACCAAACCGTCCCAATCCCCATTCTGTTGCTCAAGTGATCGAATTCTCCCAAGTCCTCGTTCCGCTGCTCACAATGAAAAAAATTCCTAAACCCCACTTCGGTGCTCAAAAAGAGCAAATTTATCCATATCCCCATCCCGTTGCTCAAAAAGAGTAGTCATTGAAGTCGCCGTCTCGTTGCTTCAAAAGACCAAATTTGTCCAAACCCCGATTCCATTGCTCCAAATGACAAAATTTGAGTAAATCCCTATTCTGATGCAAAAATGACAAAATCCGTCCAAATCCCCATCTGTTGCTCCAAAAGACTAGGTTCGTCGATATCCCTGTTCCCATGTCAAAAATAACCAGATCTGTAAAAATCTAAATTTCATTAAGATTCGTCCAATTTGACATTCCATTGTACCAAATGAAAAAATTTGTCCAAATCGCCGTTCCATTGGTAAAAAAGACCATATTCGTCTAAATTCCCATTCTGATACTTGAAATGACAAAATTTGCTCAAATCCTCATTCTATTGCTTGAAATTACCAAATTCGTTGAAATCCCCACTTCGTTGTTGTAAATGACCAAATTCGTCCCAATCTCCACTCCAATGCTTAAAATGACCAAATTCATCCCAATCCGGCCCATTGCTAAAATTGAGCTAATTCATCCAAATCCCTGTACCATTTTTGAAAATTTCCAAATTCGACCAAATCCCCATTCTGATGATTAAAATGACTAAAATCGTCCAAATACCCAGTCGGTTCCTAAAAATGACAAAATTCGTCCAAATAACCAATCCGTTGGTAAAAAAAGACCAAATTCATCATAATCCCTATTCCCTGCTCAATCGGACAAATTCATTCAAATCACCTTTCCAATGCTTGAAATGACAAAATTCGTCCATATCCCAGTTCTGTTGGTCCAAATAACCAACTTCATCCAAATCCTCGTTCCAATGCTCTAAAGATGTAATTCGCTCAAATCCCCATTGATTTGTTTGAAATGACCAAATGTCTGAATCCCCATTCCAAGTTTTTAAATGACCAAAATCGCCCAAATCCCAATTCATTGCACAAAATAACCAAATTCGTCCAAACCCCCATTCCAGTGCTCCAAATGACCAAATTTCTCTAAACCCCATTCCATTCCTAATAAATGCCAAATTCGTTAATATCCCCATTCCTCTGTTGAAAATGACCAAATTCATCCAAATGGCCCTTCTTTTGCTCAAAATGACCAAATTTGTCCAAATCCACATTCTGTTGTTCAAAATGACAAAATTTGTCCATGTCCCCATTCCATTGGTCCGAATGACAAAATTTGTCCAAGCCCCCTTTCGGTTCTCATATTGACCAAAATCGTCCAGTTCCAAATTTCGTTGCTCACGCTAACGAAATTCGCCCATATCCCTAATCAGTTGCTTAAAATGAAGGAATTCGTCCAAACCCCCATTGCTCAAAATGTCCAAATTCTCCAAATCCATAATCCGTTGCTCAAAATGACCAAATTCGTTCAAACCCCCTGTTCCGTTGCTTAAAATGACCAAATTCGTCTAAACCCCCTGTACTGTTGCTCAAAATGACCAAATTCGTCCAAATCCCAGTTTCATTGTTCAAAGTGAGCAAATTCATAAAAATCCCCCTTCTGTTGCTCCGAATGATCATATCCAACCAAATCTCCATTGCATTGCTCATTTTGACCAAATTCGTCCAGATCACCATTCCATTACTCAAAATGATGACATTTATGCAAATCCCCATTTTGTGCCGCAAAATGAACAAACCCCATTACATTGCTCAAAATGGACCTAATTCATCCAAGTCCTCATTCTAATGCTCAAAATGGCCGGATTCGTCTAAAACCCTACACTATTGCACAAAATGACCACATTCAGGCAAAGCCCCATTCTCTTGCTAGTAATAAAATTCCTCCAAATCCCCTTTTCCTTGCTTAAAATGGAAAAATGTAAATACCAAGAAATTAGATAACAAAACTGTTAAGGTTTCAAAGATTTCTCTTGAGCCTTAACCTTGGTTGGGATAGAAAGAGTATGAGATGAAAAGAGAATATAGAATTTAGATGAGATAAGAAGGAAAAGGAGATGAGAAGTGGAGAGAAATATCAAAAGATATCAATTCATTCATCAAAGTTATGAGATTACAAGCTAGAACCTCCTATTTATACTGCTTACATGATATGAGCTAATACATTGACACTAGCCACAAGGACTAACCAACTCGTAAGTCAGCTGCCACCTTTGACTAACTAACTAACGGCCTTGACCACCACAACCTAACAACTCAAGTCTTCACTTATTTCATGAGTCAATCCAAGCTATACTACTACTTACAATAACAACTAACTAATACTCAAGCAACTAGCAGCCCCCAACAGCAGGATACTAGCAGCGACTACGGCAGCCCCCCCAAGACCTCATCGAGCTCGGATCATAACATTCCCTTTCCCTTGAAAACATTCTTGTCCTGAAGAATAGAAGAGAGTTGAGACCTTCAAGAATACTTATTATTAAGGAAAGGAGAGCTGAAATTGAAGAACTCATCCTAACTCATCCTGAAAACTGCAGTTAAGAACCTCTGGATGCTGAAATTATTTCATCCAATGCAG
Source organism: Simmondsia chinensis (assembly GCA_018398585.1). Classification (NCBI taxonomy): domain Eukaryota; kingdom Viridiplantae; phylum Streptophyta; class Magnoliopsida; order Caryophyllales; family Simmondsiaceae; genus Simmondsia; species Simmondsia chinensis. The sequence continues at coordinate 15,718,666 of JAGTTD010000004.1, forward strand.
ATCAGGAACCACTCAATGCAGCTACGAATTCAGCATCTATGAACACACTCAATGCCAATCTGAAACTGAGTTATATTGCGTTGGAATTTACTGAAATGTGTTGCAACTGAAACAAACCAACTGATGAAGTGACTCTGAAATGCAGCAGGTACATGAGGATGGCATTTTGTCTTGATACAATACATGCGTTTGAATGCATAACACTCTTCAGGAGGTCTGCTACAATCAAACCAAACATCACCACCCCTCGTGAAGCAGTTAGCACAGCCCAAACTTCTATCTTGCTACTGAGAATCACGAAATGCAGCAACAATCCTATCATTCTGCTGGTAAAATGATGCATAACCGAGTTTGAATGTCATTAAACCCACAAGAATGCATATGAAGTCCTGTAACTTCTCGGGAGGCCTTCCATTGCAGCTCCAACAGCCCAATTTCTTGATTATGGAAACAAAACACATTGAAATCCAATATGAATGCAGCTGCAACTCTTCCATCTTGGATCTTATCGAAAATTTGTATTGTTTAAACATCCATATACTCAACCATCTCAAACCATGCTCAACAAACTCTTGGTTACCTTTCAAATCCACATGATTAGCTGCAGAACTCAAGAATTCAGCAGTGTACACCCACGACACCACATAGCTGCAGAAGTCACAAATTTCAACTCGATTCTCATCCATATGGAAGCTTCTTGAAGTGAACAAGTTATGACATCTTCCCATAATCATAATAACACCAATCACATTCCCTTTGAGCATCTCATTTACTGCTGTTAATGAGAGAATTGGAATTCTCTCAGAATTTTCAACATTTTCAGCAGCTGCCTTGCATACATGCTGTCCCAACTTGATCAATCTAACTCTTGGGACTTTGGCTTGAAGTTCCGGGCTTATGCCCCACCAATTTAAGTACCCATGGCCCTTACTTCAATTCCAAAGACACAATGTCATAATGTGAACATCCCAAACCATTCCATTTGCAAAGCTCATACAGCCACTCATAACTTCAAATCTGTACAACTGATTTCTTTGGACCCAAAGCTTTACCAACCACCAATCTTGCCTCAAATGACCAAGCTTTGCTTTATTATCAACCAGCACAAGCATAAGTAACAAATATAACAAGTGGACACACCAACCAAGCCCTTGAACAGCTGAGGACTTCTTCGAACACACAGTTGTTCTGTCAAAAGCTACCTTGCTGATTTTGCTGATTTTTTCTCTGATTTTAACCGAAATTCTCCTCAAACTTGCATTGATCCTTTCCATCCAAACATTAAGTAAATATTGAAGCTTGTGCACACTATTTTTCCATTCAGAACTGCCACAACAGACCACCCCACACACGATCAGATTTTGCACCAGATCAGCACCTTTCAGTTGCTGTTGGTTCCAATTTTCAAGTGCTAACATCATCGACTTGACTTGGGTTTTCCTTCTATCCTTAGTTGCACACGAGAAGCTCACAACACCATCAACTCCTCTCTGAACTGCTTCTACTTCTGCAGCAAAACAACTTGAGAGATCTTGATTCAATGGCTTAAGTTTAGCTACTGCATTTGTTCCGCTCTCATTACAGTCCAGCACTGCCATTTCAGCCATATTGCAGAAATCAGATCCCACCAAGGCCTCAGGGGGTCTTCCACTATCGAAAATAACCCAAAGACCTCCAATGCTAAGGGATCTTAGCTGAACAGCCCTCATTTTCAGATCAGAACCCAATTCGTGAACTTCTAACATGTTAAGAATTCTCCCAGAAATCAGCCTTGGCCTAAATTGGACTCGGGAAATGATTTTAGCAACTTGCTCGGACCTTTCCTCCAACTCGGCCTCATATTTCAGCTTGTTACAATCATGATCTACTTTCCCCAGATCAAAGGGACTACCAATATCAATTTCATCAGTTAACGCACCTGCTGTACTGCTTTTGGTCTGATCAGAAATCGGTTTCTGCATATTACTGCATTTATACACATCAAACCGCTTAATTGCTTGAATAGGAATCAAGCTTTGTTTGTTGTGAACCTTGAACCACACTCTTGCAGCTCGAGTGCGTCTTTTCAGCAAAAATTCGACTCCTCTCAGCTTCAAATAGTCTTGAGAGTATTTGTTACGTTTCCTTTAATGTTTAGACTCAAGTTTGAAAAGGACTTCAAGTGGGAGGAGCCACAGCAAGCAGCATTCAAGGCCATCAAGGAGTACTTAATAAGACTGCCATTACTTATTCCGCCAAAGTAAGGTAAGCCTTTGAAGATCTCTGTCTCTGCCTCTAAGGAATCTAGTGGTTGTTTGCTTGTACAAGACAATAAGCAAGGCTTTGAACTAGTTGTGTTCTACCTTAGCTGTTTCCTAAATGAATGTGAATTAAAGCATTCCCCAATTGAAAAATTATGTCTGTCATTGTTCTATGCATCAATAAAATTAAGACATTATTTCTCAGCTTTTACTATATACGTGGTTGCCTAAATAGATGTCCTCAAGTACATGCTAGATAGACCATTTCTAATAGGGAGACTGAACAAGTGGAGCTTAGCTTTACTGCAGTTTGAGTTGGTTTATGTCACAAAAGTCAGTAATAGGACAAGCTTTAGCAAACTTTTTAGCTGACCACCCAAACATCCATGTTAGCTTAAACAATAAGCTGGAACAGCTTCTAGTGGTAGAATTGGTTCCTTGGGTTTTTTTTTTTTTTTTTGATGGCTCAAGAACCAATTTAAGTGCCAGGGTTGGAATCGTGATAGAATCCCTTGATGGGAGCATCACTAAATTTGCTGTCCCTTGGTGGGTAAATGTTCCAACAACATGGCAGAGTATGAGGCATTGATAATTAGCCTTCAAACTCTCCTAGAAATGCAAGTCCTCAATGCTGTCATCAAGGGGATTCGCAGTTGGTCATTTGCCAAGTAAAAGGAGAATCTCAATGTTTGAGTGATACCTCGAATTGATACCTATCAAAAGTGCAAAAGCTACTGCGTAAATTCGATGGTATACAGTTTGAACACACTCCCAGGGAATAAAATAAGGCAGCCAATGACTTGGCTCAGTTGGGATCAAATTGCCTAAAACTTGGTGTGAAGAAACCATGGTCATCAAGACTAAGGTTCTGGATCATGACATCAAGTTTACTGAGTCCTCTACCCTCAGAAGTGGAGACATGCCAAGTAGGCACTTGGAATACTATGAGGCTAATCAAACTATCCTAAGTCAATGAGAGGATTGGAGGAATCCTTTGGTGGATTACTTCAAGAACCCTCAAGTTTACATTAAGGACAGAAAGATGAAAATGAAAGCTCACAGATTACATCTGGATCCCGAGTCTAGTGAGTAATACAAGAGGGATGTTAGTGGAGTGCTTCTCAAGTGCCTTGACTTAGATGAAGCAATGCTAGTAATGGTAGGGGCCCACAAGGATATCTATGGATCCCATAGCTGGCAACAAAACATATTGGCTCATTAGGTGTTATGGCTACTACTGGCCATCCATGATGGATGATTGCATAAAATATGCCAAAGAAAGAAAAACATGCCAAAAACATGGACATGTGCCAAGAGCCTCTACTACTAAGATGCATGCTATTGTCAAACCACAGCCATTTAGGGGTTGGGCAATGGATATCATAGGGAAAATTAACCCTCGTTCCAATAAACAGCACTCTTATATTCTGGTGGCTACTGACTACTTCACAAAGTGGTTGGAAGCTAAACCACATAGGAATATCAATTAGCAAGACGTATTTGAGTTCATCAAAGAACACATCCTATGTAGGTTTGGCATCCTAGAAACCATTACAGTGGACCAGGCTAGGGTGTTTAATGAGGCTGAGATTAAAGAGTTTACCAAGAGTTCCAATACAGAAATCTTGAACTCAACACCTTATTATGCTCAGATTAATGGTCAGGCAGAGTCAACCAACAAGATTCTGAAAGCCAACATTGAAAAGATGATAGAGGATAATCCTAATAAGTGGCATGAGTTGCTACTAGATGCCCTTTGGGCTTACAAAACTTCTAAATGAGATGTAACTAGGACAACTCCTTTTCATTTGACGTTTGGCCATGATGCAGTGCTCCTAATGGAGATAACAATTCAGTCTATTAAGCTAGCTCATCAAGGAAAGTTTTCTAAAATTGAATATGAGACCAAGGCTTGATGCCCTTCATAAGTTAGAAACCGAAAAGAAAACTGTTGCCAAAGCCTACAACAAAAAGGTCAACCCAGGTCTTTTAACTTAGGGGATCTCATCTGGAAAGTGGTTTTACCCATTAGCCAAAAGGATTGAGTCTTTGGGAAATGGTCCCCAAGCTGGGAAGGTCCTTTCAGAGTGATAGAGGTATTCGGAGGAAACGTCTATCTACTCTAAGACCTAGATGGAAGGACTCACCCAAGGGCTATCAATGGTAGGTTCTTAAAGAAATATGTGCCATCAATCTGGGATTCTAACAAAGAAGTCCTTAAGTATATATTCCCAGAGCTATCAGCTCAGTTTCTATATCAGTGCTTAAAGGATCAACCCCATGATCCTTAAAAGAAGATAAAATGAAAAGAACAGCCAATCTGAGAGACATATTAACAAAATTTGTATTTCATTAACTGTGAAAAGAGTACACGACTTACACATAAAAGAAAAAAAATTACAAGTGAGTAACTTGTTCAGCCAAAGTCTCTTTACCTAAAATATCAAAAGAGTTGAGGCCTAAATCTCACTAAGGATTCCTCAATGGAAAATAGTTGGTTGGTTGTGTCATTCAGTTCAAGATTAAGTGAAAGGGCTTCTTCTTGAAGGGCTTGGTTGTTCCTCTGAGCCTCCATGGTGGCCTCTTCGAGTCCTCTAACCACTGAACCTTGGGAGGTATGTTGTTGTCTCAATGAGAGCATCTCTTCTTTAAGGTGGCTTAGCCTCTCCTCCAAAAGATGGATCTCTTCCTTCAGACTTCTGATCCCTTGAGCTTGGTGGTCCTAGATCACTCTTGTTGCTTTGAGCTCTTTAATTAGCAGTTGCAGGCCACCTAGGCTAATTGAACGCCTAAGGTTTCTAATGGCATCTTGGCAATGTCATCTTCTCTGAAGAAGGGCTGGGAAATTATGGTTCACCTTCAGGAATACCTCTTCAATGACCTTGAGTGCCTTGGCAATAGAGGGAGCCACTTTCGAGTCTTCTTTCAGGGATCTTACTAGGGAAATGGCCTCTTAAAAAGTGGTCCTCTCAGCCAAGGATACAACAAGGAGATGCGTGAGTTTTCTCAGTCGTTAGAGTTTGGAAGATGGTCTTCTTTCAGGGATCTTACTAGGGAAATGGCCTCTTAAAAAGTGGTCCTCTCAGCCAAGAATACAACTAGGAGATGCGTGAGTTTTCTCAGTCGTTAGAGTTTGGAAGATTCTTGGTCCAGTTGCCGAAAAGCCAATCTACAACTGGCTCCAACCCTCTCTAAAAGAGAAGACATTTCATCCTGAAGGAAGGAATGGTTCTAGGTGGAGGGACCTACAAAAGGATAACAACAAAAGAGTTAGGAAAAATTTTGACTTTGGAGAACAACCAACCAAGGTTAAAAGAAAAACCCGTTACCTCAATTGCCTTGGTCGGAGGCAGAGTAGGAGCCTCTATTGGCATTGCTGCCAGGGGAGCCTCTGATTGTGCATCTGTTCTTAAAGTTTCAACATGTGTCTCAACTATTGGGACTAGTGCTAGCTCTTCAGTCACTGATATACCTTCCTCAAGAGAGACTTCTGAAAAACAAGGCTTGTGTGTTAGAGTCAAATATGGTTTGAAACATCAAAAATTTGGAAATCGGATAGGCCTTGACCTTTAGTTGTCTCTCCCATATCGATTGGGCCTCCTAAGAGTAGAAAAGAGCTTATATAAGGCCCTGGCTCAGGTAGTTGGGAAGGAAGCATCTTCAAGAGGGTGACTTACAATTGGCTCTATGGTTGAGACAACCATATCACCTTATTCTTTAGTACTCAAGCATAATGACTTACTGTGCTGATGGGGCTCTAGTGTAGTTTATCGAGAAGGAGAATCTAGTATCTCCATGATGTATGGAGTTAACTCTTCTAGTGGCTGTAAAAGGTCATGTTAGAAGCTGCCTTGACAGAGACAGACGAGAGCACCAATGGAGAAAGGCCAATACCTCTGGAACAAGGAGTCTGGCTCTTCTTTTTCTCACTGATTGTGAAATGGATATCTCTTCTTCTTCTTCTTCTCCTTCTTCTACGGTAGTAGGGAGAGCAAAAAAAGCAACATCCTTTCTTCTCTATCTTGAGCCGCTAACCTCAAGGGCTAATGAAGAGGTACCTCGAGGGGACTCCTTTAGTAGAATTTGAGTAAAGCTCCTAGTCCTAGCACTCTTGGGGGTTTCCCAGGACATAGTTGTAAAAGAAAGGAACAAAGATCCTTTTTTGATCCATACCACCAAAAGACCGAAGTGTGCTCCAGAAGTGGTTACTCACCTAAGCATGCCTTCTGCAGGGTTGACCTGATGCTGATTGGTTGGCTTCTTTTTGAGCTAGGACCTGCAGGCTTAGACAATGGCATAAAATATTACTTAGCGTCTCTGGCCTCTAAGGAGGACCAATAGGCTTAGTACCAAGCTGAGAAACGTGGCAAGGAACATGGAATGTACCCACAAGCCACAGCGTACCCATAAAGGGACCTGACTTCCTAGTTTAGAGCATGAAGCTCTAGAAGCTGGGCAGGTTGAAGAGAAGCTCTCTTGGCCCACCAAAGGTTCTTGGTCCCTAAACTTGGGAAAGTTATGACTTGGACCATACCAAATTACCTGGCAAACAACCCAGGTCTACATGTCTCTACACCAGGGTGAGTCTAGTGATAAAAATACAAATCTTAGGGGCATAAGTTTGCTTGATAGATTTGGGAGTTGATGACCACTAAGAAATCATTGTGAAGCTCCAATTTCCTGAACCATTCAGGGCTGAAATTCCTACTCTTAAAGGGAATCCATTGAGTCCCTTGTCAGTCTCAAGGGGACATTAGTTGCTTTAGGCATTGGTCAAATGACTAGTCTAAAGGTAGTTGGAGCTCACATCGAGCAAACTACTGGCCAAAAGAAGAAACCCCCTCACCTGTGGGAGCGTAAGGGCCTCTAGGGCACAACTCAGGGAAATAGTCATGGGCCTAAAGTTAGGCCAGCTAGAAAGGACCACCTATGTGAACAGCATAATTTCTAGCTATGATGCCTCTAAGACAACCATATACTTGGGCCAAAAGGAATGGTCGCAAGCATAAAGGACCATTACTAAAAGCTAGGTTGATGGCCATGGTCCTAAGGAACTTAAGGACTGAGTTGGAAGAATTTGCAAAGAAAAACTTGTTCAAGCGGAATAAGTGAAACAACACCTCCTTCTCTTTGGAGCCTTGCCAAAAGTCATGGTCCTCTATTACAAACTTTTCAACAAAAGACTCATAGCCTCTAGGCAAGTCTATGACAGAGAAGGAAGAGGAAAAAGATTTAGTTTCTAAAGAAACAAAAGAATTGAGGAGCAATTCTTCTCCCCCAGAGAAAAGACCTACTAGGGCTGCTATGTCCTCTAGAGTAATTCCCAGAAAATCATTAGGGAGGACAAAAGTGTTATGACAGGTATTCCAACAGCAAGTCAGTGCTGTTATAATCCGAAAATCATACCAAAGGGCGATGGTAGAAAGCCGAATGGCCTCAAAGATGCACAGTCGCTTCCATTTTTTGCCATAGGTCACCATCAGTCCATCTACCCATTCAAGGTATCGCTTGGTCAAAAATGTCCATCCTTTAAAGGGTGCCGCTTCCTTGCAAATGCACCTTCCTCCCCAAGAATGACCTAAAGAGACTGTAGGAAGAAGAGGAGACTCATCAGTATCCGGAAACAATCCCTCAAGACTGTGAACGTCGTGGGATGGATTAAAGATTGGCCCTATAGCACAAAATGGCAGGTTTGATGAAGAATCATCCTCTGGCAACCAAGAAAGATCCTCTTTGATAACATTAAAATCAATAGGGCTCTAAAGAACATCAGAGACTATCAAAGGGTTTGATTTGAGAAAACGTGTGAGTTGCTCAATGGGATTGTCTTCCTAAGGAGGGGGTAGAAATAGCGAATGAAATTTGTACCATTGTGTAATCAGAAGGAAGTGAAGGAAGAAAAATAGATTGAGTCAAGAAATCAGTGATTCAAGAACAAACGCAAGAATTTGCAGAAGCGCTTGATGGACAGCAAAGAAGAGAGAACAGACCAAGAAAGTGGAAATTCAAGCCCTAACTGCCTTATTTAAAGACACGCGGGAAGGAAAAGCAAGTGACATACAGTGTTCTCTCGAGCTCCCTGCAGCCATTGAGGGTCAAATCAGGCAAATTTTTACCCATTGTAAATTTAAATTTACCAATGGCCAAAAGGGGAGCATTTTTTTACACCCTAAGTTCGAGGAAGTTGGGATGACGCCGTTACATGGTCAACACATGAGGGCCTTCTCGAGGGAAGTCAGGCCTTTAAGTACTAAGGTAACAGTGTCTCGAGCCCAGCATCCTGAGAAGGGAATTACTCTTGACGAGGGGTTCAGCCACTCGAGGCTCGAGATGGTTGAGAGGTGAAGTGAACTTGAACTCGAGGGGCTATCAAGGAGGCTATAAGACAGGTGGTTCCTAGACTCGAGGCAATTAGTTGGAGCTCAATTTTAGTTACTTATGCATTAAGCTTAATTAAAGAGGATGTGGGATTTCTGGAAGGGACTTCCACTAAGAATTTGTACATGGGCACCAAGGATTTCCCTCCAATACTGGATTCAGGGCACGTTCAATGAAGATTTGGGCGCACAGAAGAAAGCTTAGTGGTTGAATGTGGGTGGAATTGCTGGGAAAGAAGGAGCAGATGTTATTTTTTTGTTTTCTATAAATAAAGGACTCTGCGTCAAACCAAAGTAGTACATACACTCCTTCTAAAACTTTTTCAAGTTTTCTTTTAAAACACACTTGTGCTTTTTCATTAGGAGTAGTGTAACTTAGTTAGGCGTAGCGTAACGTAGATCCTATTGTACTTACCTTCATAGCAATACAGTTCTTAGGCTTCAGGTATGACTTTCTAGTTTTAATCTGTTCTCACAAATCAACAAGTTGAGATTTGAGGCTTTAGTTCGAGGCTTTGGCAGCCAAGGCTTATCCCATGATTGCATTGGTCTTAATACTACTGTCACTGCTTGATAAGGTAGGTGAACTTAGGTTTGTGCCATTGATAAGGGTTTTGACGGCCAAGGCTTTTCCCTTGATTGCGTTGGTCCTAACCTAGTGACCTGAATACGATTTGCTCCATCTTAATCTTGTCAGACCCAAACTCATTTGAGTTGTTATAAGTTAAGGCTTCTAGGCTTCAAAACCTGCTTGACTCGAGCTTGTAAGTGGGCTACTGAGCTCTTGGGTTTATCTCCTCCCCAATTCTTGACTTTTAAGTATACGAGGAAAGGTGTCTGTACTCCGTCACTATAACTGCAACTTGAGTTAGGTCTATACCCTTTTAATTTTCTATCTTAAAATACGCAAAAAAAAATCCACAAAAGCATTTAACAAAGTCTTCTTAATTGAAGCTTAAGCAAAACTCACGGTATAACTGAAGTCAGATACACTAACATATCACAACCTTTTCTCCGAAAAAGATGAGTGATTGAGGTCAAAAATGTCCGGTTCGTAATTAGGCTCACTCCCGAGTCACTATGAGTCCCTTTTGCATTTTGTTTTGTTTTCATATCTAGGGCGACTACACACACAAACTTGAAACAAAATAGAGCAAACAATATGCTTTCTTCTTACATTTTATTTACTATTTTTGTTTTTTATTTCATTTAAATTCCTAAATATGCATGTTCATCTTATAAATATTGTTTGGAAAAATAAATTTATACATCTTATGAATTCAACTTAAATATTTTCAATCAATGTATACCTAAAGGCTTGCGAGGGAACCTCAAAAACAATTTAATTCTTGTTCCAAAAGAGTCAAATCTGATTATTATCACATGATAACATTTGGTTAGTTTTTAATAATATTTAATTCTGCTAAACAAATATTATTGCACACTAGAACTAAATACATTTATTCAGTAATTCATAAATTACTATTATATTAATGATCAACCATTTATTTTATATATATATATATGAGAAAGAGTAACTTTAGATACTATCATTATTTTTCTCATAGCTTTTCCTCAAGGTCCTGATTTGCCCTTTTCAAGTAATTCTGTGATACAAAACCTAATTTCATGTCAATTTTAGTGATACTTACTTGGAATACTTTAGCTAATTATTCCAAATTTGTTTGCACCACATGTGAATCAACTTACAAGAATGTCCTTATCTCAAGAAGAAACTATAGATTCCATTTTAAATATTTGTTCCCGCCACACTTTGTGTGTCACCCAATTGTCCACTATTAGAGACTTCACTTCTGAGTATATTAAAGTGACAAACACTACATGTACGAATTTAAGATATCCTCAGGATTTAGAGTCATCATTTTAACAGTATAAGGTTATCTACTTATTTTGATGTTAGTCAAGAAACAAATAAGGTGGTCATGTTCAGTATTCTAATCGTATTAATGAACACCAATATTATCTTTTGAGATATATATCCACATGACTAAGACAAGTCATCTCAACCATCATATTATGGTCTTAGTAGACAAGCAATTCAAACTTGTCACCGATTGTGAAATTATTTTGACAACATGTCACAACTTTTTGATTAAAGTTTACCCATGGCACAATTTGATTGACCACTCATTTCCCTTGTACTTCATGCATCTTATGGAACGTTTTTAGAAAATGATCACACACATATAAAACTTGTAAAACCGAATAAAACATGGGATAAATAAAATAATTTTATTTATCAATATTTAAAAACCAAATAATTTGATTTTCAAGATACTAGTCCTAACAATGAAAATGATGTTCAATGTAATGCCAGTGCCTAACAAACACATCAAATTGTTGTACATTAAGACCACATTTGGTGAAATTATATTGAACATGGTCTTGTGGATAAGGGAATGGTTATTAACATTTTACCTTACTACATATTAGGGGTCAATGTAAGTCTCGGAGTGACTTGAGAACCTTGGACGTGCCTATTTATTATTTTTCAAGAGCCACTACCAAGTCTGGGGGCTGATCTTGGTGGATTTAACCATTGACAACTGGAATACGCTAATGGCATTTTCCATTGTGGATACAACCTTGAGTTATAACACTTTACTTGAGAGAGATTGGCTACACCCTAAAGACTGTATCCATCTTCTCTACACTGGTTATTAATTTTCTGAAACTGTGACAAATACGAGGTTGTTAGGCAAATGACAAGCCATTACTAGCTTATTCCAACTTGGTGGATGCGAAATTTTATGAGGACGAAGTTGGACCCCGTGATGGGTAACCATAATAGGCCACTCCAAGCTAGTAGTGGACAATATCCAACAAGATGGCAACATAGCCATTTCAGGGGTACCACAGACAGAGGTTGAAGCAGACCAAGTTGAGGTCTAGTCTTTAGGCTCTAACTTTTGGAGTTAATAAGAGCGCTCTTGAACCGGGGGGGGACGGGGGGGGAGCAATGGAGGAAGGCTAGCTCCTCAATGTTTCCTCGATTTCTCAATTTTTTATTTTTTGAAAAACTTTGATATTATTTCCTCAATGTTTCCTCGATTTCTCAATATTTCATTTTTTGAAAAAGTTTGATATTATTTCTTTCATATCAAATTTTAGAGACATTTACTTGAAATACTTTGGCCAATGATTTCGAATTTTCAAATAGTTGCAAATCTACTTAAGGAGATATTTCTATCTCAAGAATAGACTATACATTCTCTATGGAAATTTTTTTTTTTTTTTTGGTGCCACACTTTATGCTACAACCTAATGTGCAAAAGATGTCGGCCATACTGGAAGATCTCACTTCTTAGTACATAATAACCATATACATTACATGCATGTGCTCAATATATTTCCAAGATTTAAAGTTATAGTTCAATACCATAATACGATTTATTTATCTTTGATATTAGTTGAGAAATAAACAACTCAGGCGATCCAGTTTAGTGTTTCAATCTCATTAACAAACTCCAATATGATATTTTTGGATCTCTATCCACTTAATCAAGGCAAGTCAACAATTATAGCATATTATAGTTTTATCCTAAAAATAGTCCAATCTTCTCTTACAACATAACACTCATTGTGATCTAAGTCTATTTGTGGCTCAATATCTTTGTCCACTTAAATCAAAAGTCAATATGCATCCTAGACAACATCCATCTGATGACACATATTAAAAATAATCACTCGCATATATGACGCAAAAAATACAATAAGATAACAAATAAATAAAACTAATTTAACTATTAATAATTAAAAAATAAATAATTGAGTTCTGAGGACACTATTTTCAACAGTTCCAACTCCTTTAACACTATTATTCGCATAAGAACCTTTCTTATATATGAACAACAATTATTAGACAACTACGAAAATTGTTAATATTTCAAAATTTTCCTTGTGGCTTCATAAGCCATTTTATATTCCATTTTCCTCTTTATGAATTTAAGCATAATTTAGGCTAGTAAGACTGCTTCAAATTCATCGGCATGTAATGTTAGGATAATCATTCCTTTTATTTCTAGTAGAATTCAAATTCTAACTTAAATACTAACTCCATCATATTACAACGATCTCTCTGTATGTAGAAGTCCTATAGGTTCTAGTCAAAAGCACCCAATCAAACTAACTTTGAACCAATTGCTCAATGGCATTATAAGTCATGTGGCCTCTAGTAAGACATTCTGACAATGGGACTACATGAAGGAATTAGCACTATTGAAGCATATAATTGGAGCCTAGAATTTGAGCCCATAATTCCAATTCTGTGGTTTGATTCACCTGCTGGATTTGAAATTATAATTCCACTGCCTAATTCTATGGAATTGAATTTTAACTAAAAATCATACTTTCCAATTCCCTTGGGTGGGGTCAAGAATTGGAATTCCATATTAATTTGATTGACTTAAAATCCAAAATAACTCCACTTGATTAACCAGATCCAAGGTGACTCAAAATTTTATTAAACAACCTAAAATTTGATCCGAGCCTCAAAATTGTGAGTAATTATAATTGAATGAATGATGAGTACATAGGAGGCCTCCATATATAGGCAAAACACAAGGACCCAAAGACTATAATACCCCTAGTGGTTACATAAGTCAAAGGGCAAAATTGTAATATAAAGAACCCTAGGAATATTCTAGAATATAGTCTAATAGGCCCCCTCAATCTGAGCGGGGTGGAAGCACGCGAAGATTAGCCTTGTGTTGAAAAAAACGATCAGCTGCAAGACCCTTGGTGAGAATATCGACCACCTGCTTGGTGGTCGAAGTGTAGTGAACTTGAAGATCACCCTTGAGGACTTTCTCCAGAACATAGTGAAAATCAACATCCATGTGCTTGCTACGATCATTAGACACCTGGTTAGTGGCAAGGTACGAGGCTGAGACGTTATCACAGTAGACAATGATAGGTCCTGGGTGGCGAATGTCAAGATCACGCATGATGTACTGAAGCCAGTCACTTTCAGCAACAGCTTGAGCCACAGTCCGATACTCAGATTCGGTCGTACTTTTGGAAATGGTTATATGCTTTTTGGCCCTCCATGAAATGAGGTTTGGTCCAAGGTAGACGACATAACCAGTAGTAGAGCGGCGAGTGTCAGGACAGCCACCCAGTCGGCATCTGCGAAAGCTGTGATAGTGAGGGTGCTAGCAGGTTGCAAGAGGAGACCATGATCAGGAGTGGATTTGAGATATCGAAGAATGCACTTTACAGCCTGCCAGTGAGGGTTGCGGGGAGCATGCATAAACTGGGAAACCAGGTTGACAGCATAGCATATGTCAGGGTAGGTCATGGTGAGGTACTGCAGGGCACCCACTGCACTCCTATACTCAGTAGGGTCCTCAAGGTGGTCCCCATCACTCAAGGAGAGATGTGCTCGGGTGGGTAGGGGGTTTAGACTAGTTTGCCATCACAAAGGCTATGTTTGGTGAGAAGATCAACAATGCACTTGTGTTGTGAGAGAAAGAGTCCACTAGGGTTGCAAGAGGCCTGAATACTGAGATAGAAATGTAACGGGCCAAGGTCTTTCATCGCAAATTGGGTGGAGAGGGACTGGATGAGTGACGTGAGGTGCGAGTGGTCAGACCCAGTGAGAATGATGTCATCAACATAGATGAGAAGGCAGGTTAGGTGAGAACGTGTTTTATGGATGAATAGGGAGGGATCAGCCCGACAAAAGACGAAACCAAGACTAAGAAGGAATGCATTGAACCGTTGGAACCATGCTCGAGGAGCTTATTTCAACCCATATAATGCTTTCCGAAGGCGACATACGTGATTAGGAAGCTTTGGATGTATGAAGCCTTGTGGTTGTTTCATATAAACTTCTTCCTTAAGATAACCATATAGGAAAGCATTTTTAACGTCCAACTGCTGTATGGGCCAGTTGTACATTACAGCAAGTGTAAGTATAAAGCGTATGGTGTTAGGTTTAGCAACTGGGCTAAAAGTCTCCTCATAATCAAGGCCTTCATGTTGATGAAAACTTTGAGTAACAAGGCGAGCTTTGAACCGTTCAACAGAACCATCTGCTTTGTACTTCACCTTATATTTCCAAGTACTGCCTACAAGGTTTTTCGAGTGATCATGTGGGACAAGGTCCCAAGTGTTATTAAGAACAAGGGCATTAAATTCATCCACCATGGCTTGTTGCCATTGGGGGTTTTTAACTGCTTGCGAGTAACATGTTGGCTCTTGAATTACCGTAATAGATGACAAGGAAAGCAGGTATCGAGTTTTATGGATCCCATCCTTAAGTCTAATACGCATGGGATGCACATTTTGAACAGGGGGGTGGTGAGGACGGCGGGTCAGACACGAGACTAGGGTCGTACTCAAAACTATGGGCGGGTGGCGAAGTAGTATCTTCACTAGGGGGTTGGTCCGGGGGCACGGGAGAGGGAGAGGGGTTGGTTCAGCGGAGGCAGCACGGGGAGTGGCTGCGCACAAGGCCAGGCCAGATGCCCAACACCAACGGGGGCAGGAGACGCCTCAGGTACCAGCAGGGGCGGTCCACTGGCAGGGGGGCGGCAGTTGTTCGGGCAGGAGCCGGGAGCGCTGAGACAGCACCCGAGGAGGGAGAAGTGCAAATGACCAACAGTGCACTATGGGAGGCATCAGCTATGGGCACATCAGGGCTGACAAGCTCAAGGTAAGGGAATCCAGTTTCATCAAAGACGACATGCCTACTAACATACATTCGTTTATTTAAGACATCAAAACACCGGTAACCTTTATATCGAGCCACATACCGGAGAAAAATGCAGGGAGTGGACCGAGGGGCTAATTTATGAGGGACACGGGATGTGATGTTGGGGTAGCATACACACCCAAAAACTCTAAAATGATTATAATCAGGGTTCGTACGAAAAAGCTTTTGAAAGGGAGAGAAATTAGAAAGATTTGGTGTAGGGAGACGGTTTATTGTAAAACATGCCGTGCTAAAAGCGTCGTCCCAAAATTCATAAGGAAGCTTTGAATGAATTAAAAGAGTCTGTGCCATTTCAGATAGATGTCGATGCTTGTGTTCTGCCACCCCCATTTTGTTCGGGGGTATCAGGACAAGATAGTCGAAAGTGAATTCCAGCATCCCAGCATAGCGCATTCATGCGTCGATGATCGAATTCACCCCCACCATCACTCTGGAAAACTTTAATTTTCCGATTAAATTAATTTTCGACTAAATTTTTGAAATCGGTGAAGATGTCATAAACTTCAAATTTGCGTTGCATCAGATAAAGCCATGCAAATTGGGAAAAATCATCAACAAATAAAAAATAGTATTTGTATGCGGAGTTAGAAGAGACAGGCGATTGCCAAACATTAGAATGTATAAGTTACAGAGGCATAGTAGTATTTTGTAGCACACTTTCAAAAGACAGTTTTCTAAATTTACCCAAACAACAGGAAGAACATTTATCTAGAAACTTAACAGAAGGACAAAAGTGTTGTTTACATAAAGTATCAAGAACAAAGTTGCCTAGACGCCCTAATCGCTGATGCCATAATGCGCCGTGTGTGACCCGTGCAAGAAGCCCAACATCATGTGGTGAGAAGTTATATAGTGTTCCATTACTGGGCACTTGTAGACGTCGTGTCCCCGTAGCTCGGTCCCTTGCACAAAAAGAGTTTGAATCAAATTCAACTCGACATTTATTTTCACGACATAATTGTTTAATTGACAAGAGGTTATGAGTTAAATTGGGGACTAGCATGACATTGTTTAAATGAAGGGGTGTTTTAGGTATTTTTGTAGAGCCCACATGTGTTACAGGCAGTAATGCCCCATTCCCAACAAGAACACATTTATGACCAGAGTAAGGAAGGAGATTATATAGGATACCTGGGTTACGCGTCATATGGTTAGAAGCACCCGAGTCAGGGTACCAGTTGTAATCGTGTGGTTCCCCTATTGTCATGGCAGCAAAGGATTGGTTGGGATCCGGGAACGACGTGTTGTCAAAGTGATGAGGGCAAGCAACAGCAGTATGACCAATTTGTGAGCAGATCTGACAAAATTGGGGAGCGGGACCAAGCACACCTGCCTTAGAGTGAAAAAGGGGACCAACCGGAGGTCGAACAGAGGAAGGAGCACTAGAGGGAGGCACCCCGGGGTTGGTGTGGGACCCGTACGGTGGGTCGGTGGGAGGTGGCTTGCCACCACGGCCACCACGGTCCCCTTTCCCCTTCCGACCACGACCATGGTCGCCGCCACCGTGGCTATGGTTAGGTTGGGGGGTTGCCCAGAGGCAACCATGGCATGGGCTGGGTCCGGGTTGGAACGTCCATTGTTACAGTTTGAGGTAGCTTCCTCATTAAGTAGGGCAGATTTTAACTCATCATAAGAATAAAGTTTTGAAGTTTGTCGTGAAAAAGTTGCAAAAGCTGCATATTCAGGGGGTAACCCATGAA
The DNA here is from genome assembly GCA_018398585.1 of Simmondsia chinensis. Taxonomy (NCBI): domain Eukaryota; kingdom Viridiplantae; phylum Streptophyta; class Magnoliopsida; order Caryophyllales; family Simmondsiaceae; genus Simmondsia; species Simmondsia chinensis. The sequence goes on from JAGTTD010000004.1 coordinate 15,735,722, forward strand.
TAGCAAAGTGTTCGAATTTTCTAGTAGATACTGGTGAGTCAATGGCAGCTAAATCATCTATAATTGATTTGAGTTCAGAAAAGTAGGCATCCATGGTTTTGCCATCTTTACGGTGATATACGAGTTGAGTTCGGAGGTCATACTCCTTAGCCATGGATTGATCCCGAAAACTCTTAGCCAAGGCATCCCACATGGCTTTTGAAGCTGGATAATGGAAAATATCATTAATAAGGGAGCGGGAGAGTGTGGCGGCTATGCAAGATCGGAGACTCTGATCTGTGCGCAGCCATGTAATATAATCCGGGTTGTGGTAGGTTGATCATGTGGGGTGAGTTATTTGGGCAGGAGGACAGGGGTAAGAGCCATCAATAAACCCTAATAGTTGATGGGCAAGTAATAACATGTTGAATTGTTCCCTCCAGGAGGGATAATCAGAGGTTGATTCAAGTTTTATTGTGACTATACTAGTTATATTAGAGAGACGAAGAACAATCGAGGAAGAGGGATGATTATAAACATTAGGGTTTAAATAATTAGGGTTTGAGAAAATGTGGGGGAAAGAGGCAGGGGGCACCGCACCAGGCTCCCCACCAACATAAGGGAGAGTCAGGGAGAAGATCGGGGCGGCGCGATAGTCGGCCAGCCGGTGCCCACCCGACAGGGTGAGTCCAGCGATGCTGGTGCCGGCCGAAGGGACAGCGAGCGAAGGGAAGAGGGGCGATGAAAGTGGGATGCCCAAGTTAAGTGCCGGGTTCGACATTGACCTCCCAAATGTTGGTAGAGTACCAGAGATGGTGACACCGGCTTCCATTGACCAAGGGAAAGGAACACCGGAGGTGATGGGTCTGACAATGGAGGTGTCGGTCACCACCATCAGTGGGCTGCTAGCCTCGGTGGCAGGCAAAGGTCCGGCATGAACAGGGCCAGGCTGTGCCACCGAGCGGGCTACAGTAGAGAGATTGGCCAAAAGTTTCCTTGACAACATATACAAGCAACATGGATTGCCTCAGTCCATTGTATTTGATCGGGACAAGATCTTTACGAGCAACCTTTGGAGGGAATTGTTCAAGTTGATGGGTACCACATTGGCTCTTAGTTCATCTTATCATCCCCAAACAGATGGACAAATCGAACGAGTCAATCAATGTATTGAGCAATACCTCAGGAGCATGGTTTTCTCACAGCCCAAAGAGTGGAACCGATGGCTTTTTTTGGCCGAATATTGGTTCAATACTCATGTTCATGCATCCCTTGGCACTTCTCCCTTCAAATCTCTCTATGGCTATGATCCTCCATCACCATTTATGCTGCAGAAAGTTGCTTCTTCAGTACCTGAAGCATCTGAATTCTTACAGCAGAGGAAGCACATGATGCAAGTTCTCAAGGACAATCTTCTTTAAGCACAAGTAAGAATGAAGTTTTATGCTGACAAAAAGAGGGTAGACAAAAATTATGAAATTGGAGACATGGTCTACCTCAAATTACAACCTTATAGACAGTCCTCTTTGGCTGTCAGGAGAAATGTCAAGCTAAGTGCTCGTTTCTTTGGCCCATATAAGATATTGGAAAAGATTCTCAAAGTGGCATACAAACTTGACTTACCTCCTAATTCATACATTCACCCAGTGTTCCATGTGTCATTACTTAAAAAGCAGGTGAAAAAAGGAGCCAAAAGCTCATGGGAAGCACCTGAAGTTGGAGCAAATGGATCGTTGCTGCTGCAGCCAGTTGCTGTCAAAGCCAATAGAAAGATGAAAGTTGCAGATAAAGTTGTTCAAGAAGTATTGGTACAATGGCACAACTTGGACAAGAATTTTGCTACATGGAAGAAACTTGCATTTTTGAAGAGTCAATTTCCAAGCTTTTCTCCTTGAGGACAAGGAGCTTTTCAAGAGGAGGGGAATGTTGTGATTCCTTTAATTTTGATTGTAATTAAGTCATGCAATGTTTGTAGAGCTTAAGTGATGCGTTTGAGTTGAGTTCAATTGTTAGTTTGGCAGGTCATTTAGGCGCCAAAGTTGGTTAGAGGTTAAGCTTAGTCAATTGTGGCAGCTAGTTCTGTTTTGGGCACCAGTTTTAGTTTGAGTCGGTTATTTGTAGGATCTTAGTTCAATGTATCAAGGGCTAGTATAAATACGCTCCAATCTTGTAATCTTGGCATTCAATCAATAAAAATCAGATTTCCTTTTGGATAATCTTTCTCTAATTCTCATCTCCTTCTCTATTTCTCATCTCCTTCACTTCTCCTCATCTTATCTCTCTCTTTCACAAGGCTAACTCTCAATTTCGGGATTGGAAGTGAACACTTGTCTTTAAGGACCAATGAAGAGACCCTTTTCTTATTATCCATCTGCCTTGGCTATGGTCCCTAAGAGTTTGCATGAATGATCATTCATAGAGCATCTTTTCTATCACTAACAGTGATAGATCTCTCAAGCTCCATGCATTGACTTCGTAAATAATAGAGTATATCCAATCTTAGTTTTGCAAGCCTCTAAAAGTACAAAATCTAGAGCTTAATTAGATTAAATTATTCAAAAGCCACAATGGTGGACTTAGGTCTAAGGAGCCTGCTTATCCCCATCATAAGAACTACCTATTGACGATATGGTTTGGACAATCCATATAGGTGTTTTCAGGTGGGTCTTTTCAGTGAACATATCATCCATGTACACCCACACACGTTCTTTTGTGTCTCCGTGACAGAAATCATGAGATCAACTGCCCTCTGTCAAAAGGAGCTGGTCAGGCTATGTGTTAGTCTATCAGGTTCCGCAGATACCCATGCTCAAAGATCCCATAAGAATGAACATTTAAAGAGCGACCCTAGCAAGGAGTTGGCTCTCACTATTCTGAATAACCTCACAATGTCAATCTCATTTCTTGTATCCTACGAGTTTGCCTGTTAAAAAAAATATAAAAAAAATGACAAAAAAACATAATGCTAATAAGAAAAATAACCCTGTGCCTCAAAGAGGCTCCCCCAAGGTAGACTCTGGGTGGGTAAGCTATACACAGCCTAACCCAAGGTGCTACCCCGTAGAGAGCATGTTTACAAATGATCCCCAATAAAGAGCATAATGCCATTATAACAAATCACCCATTAAATAATCTAAAATTACATGTTAATAGGGAAAAAATCCAATTATTAATCCCAGTAGGCTGGATTAGAAGGACATTCATTTCCTTCAATACCTGACTTACACTTTAGCTATAAAAGTATGATTGTTACACCTAACTTATACTTATGGTTATCAAACTCCTTTGAGCCCATGACCTTAGTAAATTGATCTCCAGCATTTTCTTTTCCATCCATCTTTTTTTTCGCAACATCTCCTTTGTTAATGATCTCTCAAATGAGGTGATGGGGATGCAGAACATGTTTAAACTTTTGAGAGACCTCGGTCCCTCAGATTGAGCTGCGGCACTAATGTTATAAAAAAAAAAAAAAGAGGCACTACTCCAATAATATAAGTGACCACTCCTAACTCATTAACGAACTTCTTCATCCAAATTGTTTCCTTAGCAGCCTCTAACTCTAATGCATTCAACCTCCATCACTGAATTAGTTTGGAACCCTCCCAACTAATAGCTTCGCCCGTTAAGATGAAAACATGGCCCGAGTTAATTTGCTATCATCTTTTGTAGATGAAAAACTAGCATTTATGAGTCCTTTAAGATTTAACTTAGAATCTTTAAATACTAGAAATTGGTCTTTAATATTTCTCAAATAAAAGTATGGACTTGAATACTTTCTAGGAGCATCAGGTTTCATAGATGTTATGGTGTATATGATGCCTCCCACTTCAGACCCTGCTTGGATTCTCCTAATAAGAACATCAATGCATAAAATAAATAAGTAGGGCTCCAACTTGTCTCCTTGTCGTAGACCTCTAGAAGGTCTGAACCATCCTGTCAATTTATCATCAATAATTAGTGAATATGGTACTATAGTAATGCACTGCGTATTCCAATTGATCCACTTCTCACAAGAACCCAATTTAATTAATAAACCTTGCAAAAAATTCCAATTTATTCTACCATAAACTTTTTGTATATCTAGCTTAAGAGCTAACCTATAGAATTTGCATTTACAAAAAAAAGTGACCATTACCAACAATAACATTTCAGGTTCTGTTAGTAATGATTGTACAGTACCATCAACAAAATATTAATGTCGGTAATAACTTAAAAGAAGTAAAAAGCAAAATTAATATAGATCTAATCCTTACAACAATAGATTTCTATTGGTATTGATGTAGTCAATACCAATGGAAAGGATTTCTGTTGGCATTGACTAGTTCAATGCGAATAAAAGTAAATATTGTTGGTATTGACTAGCTTGATGACAACAGAAATAAATTTTATTGATATTGACTACATCAATGCAAAAAGAAATAAATTTTGTTGATATAGACTGAATCAATACCAAAAGAAATAAATTTTGTTAATATGGATTAAATCAATACAACAGATGTATTTATCAATAGACAAATTTTGTTGGTAAAATTAAAAATTATGCTTAGATTTATTTTTATTCAAGCAATTTAAATATTAATATCGTAAAGTTTGATGTATTAATTTTATAGTCTCTTTTGTGAAATAACTTTTTAGTCAAAAAAGTTTGACTTAATCAATAAAATAGTTTAAATGATGATGTGTAGGAGTGCAAAATAGGCCCCTCTTTTATTTGTGCTTATCGTCATTTGGACTATTTTATAAAATATATATGTAACTTATTGTACTATTTTACAAAGTTTGTGAACTAAAAACTTAGTACACTAAAACTTACGATACTAATATGTTATAAGTTATCATGTATTTTAAATACTACTATTTTTAAATAATAAAAATAAAAATAATGATAATATTTTTAATAAAAAATTTTGGCCAAATTAGTTTCCCTCTTTGTTTTTCACTTTCCCTCCCAATTTTTATTTTCTCTCCACACTTTAATTTTATTACTTATTTTACTTTTGTATATGTACTAATTACTAATTATTTCATTTAAGAAAAAAAAAAAACCAAAAACCCACACCCCACCCCCACTAAAACGTCTTCTCTCTCCTCACCCCTCTCTCACCCTCACCCTCCCCTTACCCTCAATTACACCCCCCCCCCCCCCCCCCCCCCCGCCCAAAAAAAAACACCAGCAATACCACAGCGACCACATCCAACGACTACAACCGGCGACCACCAACACCAGATATCTCCTCCATTGCTCAAAACTTCAAACAAAAACCCTAAGTCCGCCCCAAAGCCAAAGCATGAGTTTTCTCTGCTACCACCACCGGCGACCACGACCACCGCCGGCAACCCTAAGTCCTCCACGGTTCAGACTTGCTTTTTGCTTCCTTTTGCTCTACTCCTTAGTTTGAACTTGCACTTTGTCATCTTTTTTGTTCAGTTAATGTTATTTTTGTTGATATATTGATTGTTGTTGCTGTTTTTTTACTTTTAATTGTGTGTATGATGGGGTAATCAAGTTATTTTGTATTGATTGTACTATTTGATTTGTGGGAATTTGTGTGCTTTAGAGATTTAGAGTTATAAATATTGTTTGATTCAAGTTCAAGGTGAGCCCTATGTTAATGTTCATGTCCATAAATGATTTAGACCAAACGTAGAAGTTATACTAAAAAGATTGTATATAATACGAGAACAAACCTACTAAATTAAACACTACAAAGAAGTTATACGATGTAGAAGTTAGAAAATTTTATAGAACTAGAACTACTGTACATGACTTATTTTGTTTCAAGGAATATGTGATAACATCTCCAAAAATTGCATTAAAACATCACATAAGCCAATTGTATGAATAAATCAATGAACAAATGAACAAAAAAAATTACTTCAAAACTACAAAACCTACCTGATGTATTAGAATAGTTAGCAAACATATATGATCAATAAACATGGAAAAATATTTCTAGCCTTAGAATTGAAAGAATTTAATCAATTGATCTATTTTTATCAATTGTATTATTCCCTCATCTAGTCACTATTCTAGTATTCAAGCTTAGAACATTGCGGTTATATGGTATGAGTTAATTTGGATAGATATTTTACTATCTTTTGTAATTAATTTGTGAATATTGGTAAGTGTAGGATTTACCATATGGATGTGTTTAAAAATAAGGATTGGGTGAAGTTCCCAAGGGCTTCAAGCGAATTTAAGATTGGAATGCGAGCATTTGTCTCGTATGCTCTTAATGTTGTTGGTGAAAATGGGTTGATACTGTGTCCACGTAAGTTATGCGCTAATCGATATAGCAAAGACAAACTCACCGTGGAACGCAATCTTCAACTTAAAGACATGGATTCTGATTGTGCTCGCAGCATATGGCAAAGTCATGGGGAATCAGAAGTTTATGAGGGTAATGATACTTCTAGCGAGACGGAGATGAATGTTTGTGACAATGATTATGGTGTTTATGAGATGATCGGAGATGCATATGGGGTACATAATCTTATTAATATGGAAGAATCATCACAACCACCAATGGAAGGACCTAATGTAGAAACTAAAAGTTTTTACGAATTGCTTGAAGATGCAGAGCAACCCTTATATCCTAATTGTGAGGAATTTAGCAAGCTCTCATTTCTAGTTCAGCTATATCATCTTAAATGCAAAGCATAGGGTGACCGATGCTGGATTTACTGAATTTTTGACTTTGTTTAAAAAGGCTTTGCCAAAAGGGGAAACATTGCCGAGCACCTCTTACAAAGCAAAGGGCGTTATTAGAAAGTTGGGTCTAACATACAATAAAATAGACGCGTGTCCCAATGATTGTGTGTTGTTTTGGAAGGATTTATTGGACTATGATGTAAGTGATATTTGTGGTGCTTCAATATGGAAGACCACAAACGATAAGAATGTAGTGTCATTAGCTAGCGGCAAAAAAGTCCCTAATAAGGTGCTTCATCACTTCCCCTTGATACTTAGACTTAAGAGGATGTTTATATCAACTAAAAGAGCTAGTTATATGAGATGGCATGCAGAGGTGCGAAAGAAAGACGGTAAGCTAAGACATCCCGCAGACACCGAAGCATGGAAGAGTTTGGATAAGCAGTACCCAGAATTCTCTTTAGATCATCGAAATGTTAGGCTTGGCCTTGCTACCGATGGGTTTAACACTTTTGGAATTATGGGTACTCAATACAGCATATGGCCCGTTGTGTTAATGAATTACAATTTGCCACCATGGATATGTATGAAGAAATCTCATTTCATGCTAACTTTGCTTATACCAAGTCCGAATGCACCTAGCAATGACATCGATGTCTACGTACAACCTTTAGTTGAGGAGTTGAGTGAGCTGCGGGAGATGGGTGCGAATACTTACGATGCTTCAACAGGTGAGACCTTTTATTTACACGTAGCATTATTATGGACAATCAATGATTTCCCTGCCTCTGAAAAGAATGTCATGTTGGCCTTTGATGTTCTTTTATAATAAGCGCATGGATATATCTTGTTCAACTATGAAGACATTCAAGACTGCATTAAGTATATTATTTAACAAAGACTTTTATTTCATTTGTCTCTTCATTGATGATGTAAAGTTTATATTTCAAATGTAAGCTCACAACTTTTCTATTTAAAATGAGCATCGTGATCTTATTACTACTCAAAACTACCACATGACAGAAAAAGAAATTGAGGGGATCCACAAAGTAGAGTTTCTTACTTGGTTTCCATATAATGTAAGTTTAAGTTGTATATCATATAGGCATCATGATGTAGTTCTTGATAAATAATTTTAACATATTTATTTTTTTAACACTTGCTTACTTTCGTAGGTTGAGCGATACTTACCTGCTAACCCTAACAAAGTAGAGGACCTACAATGGTTGAGTAAATGGCCTAGCAATTGGATAAGGAAGATGACAAGGATCACATGCAATGGTTTTTAGGCTCTGTGTAAAAAGTATTAACAAGAAAGCAACAACTCGGAATTCAGGTGTTCTTGTCCATGCAACTACACCTATAGGGAATATCAACTTTTATGTGTGCTAACATAAATTCTTGAGTTGGACTATCATCATGAGAGGAAGATTGTCTTGTTTTAATGTGATTGGGTAGATCCCAATAGGGGTATTAAGAAAGATCGACTTGGTTCTAGTTTAGTACACCTTAAAACACTGATGAAAATAGACGAGCCTTTTGTTATGGGAAGTCCAACAAGTTTTATATATATATCTGATAGTAGAGAAAATGATTGGCATGTTGTGACTTGTACAAAACCAAGGGATTTGTTTGAAACAGAGGAAGATAACATACTAGAACTTGATGGGCTTCCATCCAATGAGATACGAGAAGATGTTAACATGGATGAGATAAGCATTGTTAGAGAAGACATGGAAGGAGTTATGGTTGACAAACCCTTGAATGAACTAATTAGTGTGCAAGTTGATGATGAAAATTTCTATTATAGTGATAGTAGTGAAGAAGATAACACTTTATATGATTAGGATTATGATTAGAGTTGATAATCATGTTTTTTTACAATTGGAACATTGAAACATTGTTTTTTGAGTTATAGTATTTTGCGAGTTATGGTATTGTGGTTGATTATAGCGTTATGCTTGTTTTAACATAACATGCCATGGTCTTAAGAGTATTATCGTATTGCATTTGTTTGCTAATCTTAAATGTTGAAGGTTTCATGGCATCTATTGGAATGAAGAGAAGGCTAGTGAAGTCATCGGATTTGCAGGTTTTCCACACTTCTTATTGCTATATTGTTATTTGTTAATATATCTAGATTCTGATACCCAATTGATTGTATTTTTGCTATGTTGTCATCCCTATTTTCTATGTAGAATTTGGCATCTCGTAGAAATGATCATCGAATAGCACAAGCGCAACATATTCTTCAGCAATTACGTTGCAGGCCTAGGTTGGCTCATCATACTCTACCTCAAAAGCGGAGTGATAATGAGACATTCTTTCAAAAAGCATGACGTGCTTTATTTCCTATTGGTCATACGCATGATAATCAGCCACAAGTTGAAGCAAAAATAGAGCATGTTGCAGAAAATATGATTCCTGATGAAGAAGAAAATCTGATTCATGAGTATATTTTTTCAAATTACATTATGTTTTATCTTATAATTGTGTACCAGTTAAGGGTATTATTTCCTCTTTCTTGCTTATTTTACTATTTCCTTTTGAAAAGATACTAGAGATAATCGTAATTGTCCATTGTGGGAGAGAAGACTTGATACAGCTAGAAGTAATGAAAAACAAGGTTGTGAATTAATCATGTTAGTCTCATAATTGTGGGCATTGTATCAAATACACACTTATGTTAGATGTTTTGATGTCATGTAAATTTGTTTAGGGTCTGGAACTTGTAATACATCTAGCAAATCATCTCAATCTCAAGGGCAAGCACAACCAACTGATAGCACTCAATCAAGTTGTGTTATAATATTTTTAGGATTTGATTGCAGCGTTGTATTTAATATATATTGATAATATAGCTAGAACTTTAATTTGGTAAAGTTAGTATTCAATTACATTCTTTTGCCTTAGTAATGACACCCTTAATATATACTAATGGAATTTGTTTGCTGTTGTAGGATTGGAGCCTTAAAAGAAAAAGAGAGGGCCAAATAAATTAAAGAGAGTGAAGGATAAAGTTTTTGTTGACGTCAATGCTGAACATAAGCCCGACAATGACAATCAAATGCAATTGTCAAGTTTGATCGGGATTCATGCTAGAAATCCTCAAAAGTTGCCAATTGATTATAAGCATTGGATAGAAATGCAAGAGTGGAGAATTGACCACATGTGACAAATCATAAATGTAAATTATTTCTTATTATGTAAGTAATAGAAATAGATTATTAGTTACATTACTTGAGTTTTAAGTGGCTGTTGTACTTATAGTTTAGGAAGAGTACTACTTCCCCGAAGGAAGGGAGCCGTACGTGTGGGTCCGCTCAAAAATGAATTCTCGCTAGAGCGAAAATAAAAGCGAGTGGAGAAACGCCTTATTGAAGGTTTCTCAAAAGAGAAAGCTTTGGGTAATAAACTAGACGTTGTACCTGACTTACAATGGAGAAAGTTTGTAGAGTTTTGCTTTTCTAAGAAAGGGCAGGTATATTAATGTGATTGTAATGGCTATAATGGATCTAATTTTCTTATATTGATTTTCCACTTTTTTATTAATTATTTTTATAGTGTCATAACTTTTGATATAGGAACGCCACGAAAGAGCCGTAGCCTATCAAAAAGAATCAAAATTGAAGCATTATGCAGGTAGTAAGAGTTTTGCCAGAGTATGGAAAGATAAGGTAATTCAAGCTCCTTTTAGTTTCATATTTCGATACCTTTATACACTAAATTTTTATGTTAAGTAACACATACATTCTTGTTTGAATAGAGGAAACAAGATGGTAAAGAACCCGATGAGATTGATATCTATACAGAAACCCATGTTCCAAAGCATCACATCACGCTCGATGATGATACCTCTACTGCCTTGGTTTGATGATTGCTATATTTATTAGATCATTCTAAATTGTTTAGTGTTTATGCATCCCAATACCTATTCTAATAAATCAAATACTACCTTTTACAGATGGAGATTGATAGGTGACTATCAGAACTTCCGGATGATGCAGATGAAGAATTCATCAAACAGGCATGGAGGAAGATATTTTTTTAAGTTGTGGGGTAAAACAATAATGGATTCGCAAAAACCTACGGATTAGGTGTTAAGGTTCCTCATTCTAGGGCTAAGCATGCTGCTCTAGCTGAGGAGTAGGTTAAGAGCAGAAAGTTGGAGGAGCTAAAAATTGTAAATGAGAAGTTGGCTAATTCAGATGAGAGCTTAAAGAAATCATGGGAAAAGATAAACTTTCTGGAGTCCACTCTTCTGAAATTTATAGGAAAGGTAATTGTTCAAATATAGTAGTACAGCAACATTTTATTAGCTTGAAGTTAGGCTAATGTAGTTCTTGGTAGCCTGTTAATTAGCGTTGTTTCTTATTGAGCCTAATTGACTATTGATCATTTACTTGTGACATATTATATCTATTTTGGCTTTGCAAAAGCAAATATGAATTATGAAGATAAATATTTCACAATACGGTGATGCAAATGCTAGGACTTGATTGCTAACTCGTATGTATAACTGAATTATGTGCTAAAAGATTGGGATTGAGTTTAAGTTGTAAATCTGACATCTTTGTTAATCTTTGTCATAGAAAAAAGGCATGTCAATTGATGATGAGTTTAATTAAGAGCAAGAAGATCAATAATACACAGATGAAGATGACATGCAGGAGGATGTCTTTTTTTGCATATATCATGAATTTGTCTTTTTGCTACATAAACTTTTAGGATTTATTTTGGATAGTTTTCTTTTTTGGGGATTAAATTAGATATGATATTGAAGATGTATTTTGGATGCTATGGGGGATTTGTTTTGTTGGTGAATGAATATGTATTGATGAAGGGACTAGCTATATGAGATTGTTAGGAAATCCTTGCCAATGAAAAATTTTTATTGGTGTATAAAGAAAGTCTATGTTGGTATATGCTAATTGTTGGAATAATCTTTAGTAATAGAAAAAAAAAATTTTTGTTGGAATACCCTTTGCCAACATACAGTTTTTATTGGTATAATGTTAAGGTTTCAAGGTTGCTCTTGAATCTCAACCTTGGTTGGGATAGTGAGAGCATGAGATGAGAAGAACATTTAGAGTTTAGATGAGAAAAGAAGGGAAAGGAGATGAGAAGTAGAGTGAGATATCAAAAGATATCAATTTCATTCATCAAGTTGTTATTGAATACAAGCTAGAGCCATGTATTTATACTACTTCCTCCAAGGATGGCTTAAGACTAAAAATATCTAGAGATACAATGCATGTGGACCAAGCTAACCGACTTAACTGCCATCTGACTAATTAGTCACCAACCTTGACCGGCCATTGACCACCTAGGCTACATGCCACTACAGCTCACTTATTACATGACTTAACAAGAGACTTATGCAACTAATTACATAAAGACTCATTCTAGTTACAATCTCAACAAACTAATACATCCTTCCCTCACTAAACTAACATCATATAGCTGCAAATCATCCACCGTAGCAGGCCAACAGCAGCAACACTCGCAACAGCAGCTCCACAGCAGTAAGACAGCAACCAGGACTCCAACAGCCCATGCTTTGGATTCTCGGTTCATAATATTCCCTTCCCCTTGAAAACATTCTTGTCCTCAAGAATTGAAGAGAGTTGTAATAATGAAGATCATCTACTTCCTGATGTTCTGCAGCTGGTAAGACACCTTGAAGCAACTCAATCTAAAATTGCAGCAGTGCACAATGTATGGTGCTTGTTTCCACACAATGTTTGCGTTTGAACGTATAATTCTCTTCAGGAGGTCTGAACTGATCAAACCAAACATCAATAACACACCCACAACACCTCATGATGCAGTTAACACAGCTCAAAGTTCTATCTTGCTACTGAGAATCACAAAACGCATCAGTACTTCTGAATTTCTTCTTGTAGAATGCTGCACAACAGATTTTGTATGTCGTTAACCACACAAAAACGCATATGAAGTCATTTAACATCTCGGGAGGCCTTCCAAACTCAACCCAAGAGAACCTAACATCAAAATCTGCTTGTAGGCATTTTCCATTGCAGCTCAAACAGCCCCATTTCTTGATCATGGTAACAAAACACAATGTAATTCCATAAGAATGCAGCTGCAACTCTTTCATCTTGGATCTTATCCAAACTTTGTATTGCTTAAACATCCACATACTAAACCATCTCAGACCATGCTCAACGAACTCTTGATTACTTCCTAATTCCACATGTTGAGCTGCAGAACCCAGAAATTCAGCAGTGTATAACCCAAACATCCCATAGCAGCAATTATTACTAATTTCAGCTTGATTCCTGTTCAGATGGAAGCTCATTAATGCAAACAAGTTATTACACCTTCCAAAAGCCATAATAGCACCAACCAAACTCAATCTGAATAACTCATTTACTGCTGACAGTGAAGGAATTGTAATTCTCCAAAAAATTTCAGCAGCCACTAATTCTTCTATTGCTTGTATCTTGATTGTGAACTTATAAGATCTGAAGGTCTCAGCCTTTTCTTCCCAAACTCTTGCATAGATCACATAAATTAGGAGTTCATAAACCATTGTTGAATGCCAAAGATCCAACGTCTTAACTTGAACACCCCAAACCTTCCCAATTGCAATGCTCACGCTGCAGCTCACCATTTTCAATCTGTATAGCAGATTTCTTTGGACCCCAAGCTCATCCAGCCACCAAGCATACTTCACATGGTCAAGCTTTGCTTCCTCATCAACCATGCCACACATGAGTAACAAATACAACAAGTGGAGACACCAACAGAGCTCTTAAACAGCTGAAAACCTCTTCAAACACAGAGTTGTTCTGTCCCAAACTACCTTACTGATATTCACTCCCATTTCAGCTAGAGTTATCCTTGATGTTGCATTGATCTTTTCCATCTAAACATTGAGAAGATATTGAAGCTTGTGCATACGATTTTTCCATTCAGAACAGTCATAACAGGTCACCCCAAACACATGCAGAATTTGTATCTGATTAGCAAGCTTCAGTAGCTGATTGTTCCAATCTTTAAATGCTATCATCATCGTCTTAACTTGGCTTTGCTTACTATCTTTAATTGCAAACAAGAAGCTCACAACACCATCAAATCCTCCCTGAACTGCTTTTACTTCTGCAGCAAAATAACTTGAGAGATCTTGGTTGAATGGCTCAAGTTTAGCTATTGCATTTGTTCCAATCCACAGGTACTGCACTTCCACATTAAATTTAGGAGGCCTCACATTTGGTTGCACAATTGGAGCATGTTCTTTGTCCATAGCTTGTTTAACACCTAGCCTTAGTTTGGAACTCAATACACTTGCCAATTTGTTACCCAACACTGTCAAACCAGACCCAAAACAGAAGCCAAACTCCACAAAAACCTCAAGGGATCTTCCAACTTCAAACATATCAGTTATAGCACCTGTTGTACTGATTTTGGTCTGATTAGAAATCGGCTCCAGCACATTACTGAATTTATACACCTCCAACAACTCAATTGCTTGTATAGACACAATGCTTCTCCTTTGTTGAACCTTGAAACGCACTCTCGTAGCTTGATTACTTCTCTTCAGTAGAAAATTGACTCTTTTCAGCTTCATATAAACTTGAGAATCTTCTCCCGGATCAGGAGGCAACTCGTCATAAGAATGTGTATTTGAATACAACTTTTCTCCACTCAAAAGACGACCTTGTTCTGCACTAGGCAGTACCACAGTAGTAACAATGGATTTCTTAACAAAATGTGATAGATCAGCCGTGAAGATGCTTCAATTCTGCATACCAGCTTGCCATGGAGTAACACTTAATAGATTTGACGATGTATCCATTGGTATTACAGCAGTAGCATCGAATTTTTCAGCAGAATACTTCGGTTCTGCATAGCTCTCTGCTTGATTGCTTGCAAGGACTTCATAGTGATCCACTTGTAGCATCAAATCATCCTTGGAAGACCATGACTCAGTCATTGACTTGTCATGCTTCAATTTCAGCTTAGTAAACTTCTTTTTCCCCCAAAAATTTTTCAAGGCGTCGTTAAGATGGTTCCTCTTCACTTTACTCTTTGCATTCCTTATCATTCCCATGACATGAAAATTGTATTCCCATTCTGGAAGTATGTCATGCTGAAGCTCATCATCTTCAAAATGCTCTAACTCTAGCAAAGAGTCTTCATAGTGATCATCTTGCTCAAACTCAGGATCCTCTGACTTGTGTTCATCAACTTCGGCATTGTCGTGGTCGAATTCATCTTCAACAACAACCATTTCTACTAAAACTTCCTCTTTGTGCTCAACCTTGAACTCTTGCGGTAGAACCACTTCAGTATGTGGAATAATCTGGCTAGCAGGCTTAAGAATCGCATTCACCGATGATTCCCCCTGCCTATTAACCTAATCCTGCAGATTCACAGGCTTAGCCTCAATCTGCTGCAGACGTTCCTCTTTCTTTGAGTCACTTCCCAGCAACAGCTGCCTCATGCTAAAGAAAATCTGTTCAAACTTCTGATCAATCTTTTGATCAAGCTTTTGTACATTACTAAGACGATCACTGATGTCTCATAGATGAGCAGTAGTAATATACTGAGGTCCGGCTATAGCATTTGGACCAGCTTCCGAACGAGTTCTCACTCCATCAGCCATGTTTGCAATGAACAACAAAACTTCGATCTTGAACAGCTCAGTTCGCAGAATATGAGTTCGAAATTCGCAGAAGAGTGAGACTTGTTTCGCAACTCTTCCACAACTGATTGCTTAATGAAGTTCTACTCCTTCGTTCGCACAAAACAACCCTTGCTATCGGTTCCACAATCGTCACTAATTACAACCCCTAATATGCAGAATTCGCGAACGAAACCTAACTTCGAACAATTCCTGACAGTGATGCTTTCTTGAATAATTCAGACTAAGAATCTGAAATAGGTTCTATCTTTGTCTGTAACGATGATTTAAACACACAATTCACCACAATCTTCAAGAACAAAATCGAATTTCAACACTTCGGCCCTCAGTTCACTGTCAGATTTCCGCCTAAGCAATTCTCCACTCAATAACATATAATTCTTAAGAATCAAACGCAGATTCTGATGATTTCTCACCACTTCTATGCTTATCAACACAATTTCATCACAATTCAGCAACAAAAGCAGATTCGGATCGAGTATGTAACTTGTAGTTCAGAAAACGGTTACCTCAACCTCAATGTCTGAATTGTAGAATCTGAATAAACCTCAAATCAGCTTGTTTCTGATCTTTTGATGATGATCGAGTGTAATGTTGATCCAATAGCATCACTTAAACTTCTTCTCACAGATCAGATGAATATATGATCAAGATCAATTATGCTTAGCACACAACTTCAGCAACTAATACTTTGCTTTAGCACTCAACTTCAGAAGCTAATGCTTGATCAATCCTATTGAATTCAGTCTGAATCAGCTTTGATGTTGAATGTAATCAACAAATACTGATCAATTGAACTTTCTACAACGTAATTCGATCAATTTTAATCCCAACTGGAAGCAATTCCCAAGCAATGCGCAGGTTCTTAACAGTATACAAGCTCTTCAAGTTTAGAATTCAAAATTGAATTCTTGATCACATAAAACAGAACTAAATCAGTATCAAAACTATTTTTATTGATTAATTACAACACAATCAATCAGATTTTGTAATTTTTCTGATTTAGAGCTTGATTCGGAAGCCAAATCAAGGCTCTGATACCAATTGTTAAGGTTTTAAGGTGCTCTTGAACCTCAACCTTGGTTGGGATAGTGAGAGTATGAGATGAGAAGAGAATTTAGAGTTTAGATGAGAAAAGAAGGGAAAGGAAATGAGAAGTAGAGAGAGATATCAAAAGATATCAATTTCATTCATCAAGTTGTTATTGAATACAAGCTAAAGCCATCTATTTATACTACTTCCTCCTAAGATGGCTTAAGACTAAAAATATCTAGAGATACAATGCATGTGGACCAAGCTAACCGACTTAACTGCCATCTGACTAATCAGCCACCAACCTTGACCGGCCATTGACCACCTAGGCTACATGCCACTACAGCTCACTTACTAGATGACTTAACAAGAGACTTATGCAACTAATTGCATCAAGACTCATTCTAGTTACAATCTCAACAAACTAATACATCCTTCCCACACTAAACTATCATCGTATAGCTCCAAATCATCCACCGTAGAAGGCCAACAGCAGCAACACCCACAACAGCAGCTCCACAGCAGCAAGACAGCAGCCAGGACTCCAACAGCCCATGCTCTGGATTCTCGGTTCATAACATATAACTTTTACCAACAAAGAATTTGTTGTTGGTAAATCTTTTACCAATAAAAAGTCTTTGTGTTTGTACAACCCTTTACCAACAAGCAGTTTTTATTGTTATAACTTTTATCAATAAGGAATTTATTGTTGGTATACTCTTTACCAATAGAGAACTTGTTGTTGGTAGTAACTTTTGCCAACAGAAAAATTTGTTAGTATAACTTTTACCAACAAATGAACAATTGTGCTATTGACAAGCTATTACTAACAGTTTAAAATTTTAGTTGGTAAAACTTTTACCAACTAAGGCTATAATGTTACACTCGTGATTGAATCACAAGCATAAGCTAAGTAAATTGAATTTAGTTGAGAGTATGAGATGAGAAAGAAGTGAAATTAGATGAGAAATTAGAGAAGAGTTAGATAAGAGAGAGAATGTTCATCTCGAAGAGATATTTGTTGTGTATTTGATTGAATGATGCTTATTACATTTGATCAAACTATTTATAAACAAGCTAAGACATTGAACCTAGCACAAGCTAACCGACCTTATAGAACAAAATATCTAAATCAAATAAAATATCTAACTAACTAACATGGCCTTTTGGCACCAACATACGCTGCACTCCTAACACAATTGCAGCAACTTATTATGTAGTATAGCTAATACATCACTCTTAAGCTAAACAAACACCAACATAGCAGCAACCATGCAGCAACCGAAGCCCCCTAGATCCTCATCAAGCCCGGATCATAACATTCCCTTCCCCTTGAAAACATTCTTGTCCTCAAGAATGGAAGCGAGTTGAGACTTTGAAAATCACTTATTGCTATAAAAGAAAGCTTGAGTGGGCTAAACTGCCTTGCAAATACATTCACCAACAAGAACATGTATGTAACAAGATCCGAAATGCAGCTGAGAAACTCCATATTGATGCAGATTGAGAAGTAATTCCAGCCCAAGGCCCTGTTGTCATTGCTTGCCTCTGATTTGGAGAGTTCTACTCCAGTGGTGTACACAAATTAAACCAAACTAGCCTAACATCAACAGCCATAGCTTCCTGCAAAGTTGCATTCATGTAAATAAGTCTTTGAGTTCCTTCAGCTTGCTCATCTTGCTGTTGAAACCATCTCTTATCCAAGCCCCCAAACCACCAAAACTGATTCAACTATGCTATGTTTAAGTCCCAAACCATGTAAGCTCTCCAACACATGCTGCAGTAGCAAAACACCTTTCTTCTTGGCTAGTGACTTTAACACCATGTTGATCCTTCTAAACAAGACCCCTTGGTACTTAAATACAAATTGATCAATAAGCACTTGAACCCTTTTGCACACCCCCAACAGGTCAGTTGATTGCTCTTCAATTCCAAGTCGAAACTGAAATCTGAAATCTGAAATCAAGAACTTGGCCTTTCTTTTGCACATTAGCAGTTGGAGACACTTGCTTCTTCATCAAATCTATTTGTCTTAACTTCTTAAGAGCATAAGCTCCTTCTCCCGGATCAGGAGGAAGCTTGTCACAAGCAATTGCACTTGGATAAGTCACAACTCCACTCAAATAAGGAAACAAAACAACCCGATCTTGCAAGCGTCCAACTGACAGTGAGCTTTAGCTTACTTAAGTGTACACCTTTCTTCACCCTGCTTAGGAGGAGGCTTTATACTCATGTTTGCACTTAGATTAACCTTCTCTCCACACAAAAGCACACCTTGTTCTGCATCAAATGATACCACAACAGCAACATCTGATTTCCTAATGGAATTGGATTGTCCTGCAGTGAAGATGCTATGATTCTGGCTCGAAACTCTGGTGGTCAGTACCCCTCACGTTCTAATTTTGCATTCTGGCTTGCCATGGAGAAGTACTTAGTAGATTTGGTGATGTATTCATTGATGTCATATCAACACCTTGTGAATTTCCAACTGAGCTTATCGGTATTACAATGCTAACTTCTTGATTGCTTACCGATACTTCAACATGCTCAACTCTAGAATCACACCTACTCAAACACTCCCTTTTCTTCAAGTACTGCACCTCCACTTTAAACTCAGGAGGTCTCGCATTTGGTTGCACTAATGGAGCATGTTGTTGATTATTGCACAGTCTGAATTTGGAGCTCAATACACTTGCCTCATTATTGTCCAGCACTGTCATTCCAACACAAATGCAGAACCCAGATTCATTCATAACTTCAGGGGGTCTTCCCATATCAAACATAACCCAAGGACCTTTAATTCTTCCAGATGTTGGCTGGTCAAACTTAATTCTCAGATCAGTACCCAACTTGTAAGCTTCTAACATGTCAAAAACTCTTCCAGAAATCGAGTTAAGCCTCTACTGAATATCCTTGGTAGTGTGATTGACTTTTTTCTCCCACTGAGCCTCATGTTCCAGCTTGCTATAATCATGATCTACCTTCCCCGGTTCGGGGGGAAGCTAATCATAAGAGTTTGCAGCTTCAAGTACCTTCCTTCCAGCCCAAGATCCATGCCAAACATCCACTCTACATTTTTTTTCATACCTCAGATGTTGATTCTGCATCCCACATGCCATGGAGAAGTGCTTAACACATTTTGAGGTGTTATCATTGTTACTACAGCGGTAACATCAACTTTCCTAGTTGAAATCAGAGGTTCTGCTGTATTCAACCCTTGTACACTAGCATATACATCGGTAAAATCAGGAGCTTGAGTTAGTTCTTGTTGCCTAACTTCTTCTAGTGGACCATCCCGATGTCCCTTACTTGAATTGGACTCAATTACAGCAACTACCGGTTGTCCATTGTTCTGTTCTTGCAAACTCTCAAGCATCTTAGGCTGAAACACAAACTCATGCTTCAATTTCTGCATTGTAAACTTCTCTTTACCCCAAAAATCTTTCAATGCTTCATTTAGATGGCTTCTGTTCGCTTTACTCTTTGCTTTCTTTATCATTCCCTTGACATGTGAATCATATTCCCATTCCGGAAGCATATCTTGCAGTGGGTCATCATCCTCAAGATACTTTAACTCTGGCAAAGAGTCTTCATAATGATCAACTTGTTCAACCTCAGATTCCTCTAACTTGTGTTCATCAATTTCAGCATTACCGTGGTCTAATTCATCTTTAATGGCAACAGATTCCACTCCAACCTTCTCTTTTTGCTCAACATTGAGCTCTTGTTGTATAACTCTATCCATTAGCTTCGAGGATGCATTTGCATCAAGAACACCGGCACAATCTCAATTGATGTTTGCAAACTGATGAGTTGAATCTTGCTGATCCACAATTCGCTGTCGCACTTGGTCCATTGTTAGCTTCACTTCCCACAAAAACTCCTCGCTTTCTAGTCTGAATATTTGCTTCAATTTCTCCCAAGTATCCCTCATCACGAATTGACAAGAGCCATCATCAACCATACCAGCCATATTTGCAACGTTAAGCAGCGTTTCGATATGAACCAACTCAGTTCGCAGAGATATGAACCAACTCAGTTCGCAGAGGAACAAATTTCGATTCGAATCACTTCAACAGATGATTGCTTAAAGAAATTATACTCCCTCGCTTGCATAAACAATCACTTGCTAATGGCTCCTCTCATCACTGAGTACGAACCCTAATCTGCGGAATTTCGCACACAGAGAACTCGAACCAACCCCTAACTGAGATGCTTCTTGAGTAACCAGACCTACAATTCTGAATTAGGCTCAACTCTAGATCGCAATCAAGTCCTCAGCACACTACTCAAGGCAATCTTATAGAACGAAATCAGATTTCAACAATTTCGGTGCTCAGTTCAATGTCAGATCCTCTTTTGAGCAAATCTCAATTCAATATCATATAATTCTTAAGAATCACCTAAATTCTTACCACTTATATGCTAATTAACATGAATTTCATCACAATTCAGCAACAAAAGCAGATTCTAATCGAATATGTAACTTAAGTTCAGAAAACAGCTACCTTCACTTCTCAATTGAATGCCAGAATCAAAAACTACCTCAAATCAGCTTGTTATTCTGATCTTTTGGTTATGATCAAGTGTAATGTTGATCCAATAGCTCACTTTAGCTTCTTCTCGAATTGATCAGATGAATATTTAATCAAGATCAATTATGCTTCAGCACTCAACTTCAACAGCTATTACTTGATCCACTCTACTGAATTCAATCTGATTCTGTAGTAATGATGATTGAAATCCACAGATAATTGATCAACCAAGCTTATATCAATGATCCTCAAACAATTAATCTCAACCGAAAACATTCCCAAACAATGCACAGGATGTGAAGCAATTAACAATGCATACAAGCTCTTCAAGCTAGAATTCATATTTGAATTCTTGATCACACAAAACTAAACCAAATCAGCACAAAAACTTGTTTTTGTTGATTAATTGCAACTAGCACCAAAGCTTGACACAATACAAACTCAATTTAGTTGAACTTGATTCAACTAAATCAAATGCAAAGCATTTAAAGTCTCTTGCGCAGCACAACAACAAGATTTTGAATTTGTTTCTTGATTACGAGCTCGATTGGAAGCCAAACGAGGCTCTGATACCAATTGTTACGCTCGTGATTGAATCACAAGCATAAGCTAAGTAAATTGAAGTTAGTTGAGAGTATGAGATGAGAAAGAAGTGAAATTAGAGAAGAGTTATATGAGAGAGAGAATGTTCATCTCAAAGAGATATTTGTTGTGTATTTGATTGAATGATGCTTATTACATTTGATCAAACTATTTATAAGCAAGCTAAGACATTGAACCTAGCACAAGCTAACCGATCTTATAGAACAAAATATCTAAATCAACCAAAATAGCTAACTAACTAACATGACCTTTTGGCGCCAACATACACTGCACTCCTAACTCAATTGCAGCAACTTATTATGCAGTATAGCTAATACATCACTCTTAAGCTAAACAAACACCAACATAGCAGCAATCGAAGCCCCCTAGATCCTCATCAAGCGCGGATCATAACATATAACAGCAGCTTACCATAGATCGATTTATGTTGGTAAAGCCTTTCCCAACAAAAAAATTGCCATTGCCAACAACAATCTTGTTGTTGGCAATGGTCACTTTTTTTGTAAACACATTCATTATTCATGGGCAATCAAGATTCTAAAACTTTGGCAGGTATTTGTATCTTCTTGGTTGGTGCCTGCTCGGGATCTTCTTTCTAGTTTTATTTCAGTCTTTCTAAGTTTTGGTTTTTGTCCTGCATCTAAGCTTTCGTTTTTGGTGTCTTCAATGATGGGGCTTCCTTGGCTGTCTCGAGTTGCTTTTGGGTGTTTTGTCTTTAGCGCCCGGTGTTGTGAGTAAGATGTTGTTTTTCTTTTGGTGTTTTTTTCTTTTGCTTTGTTGTGGCTTTTTTTTGCTGTTGTAGGAATGGTTATGGGGGTTGAGCATGGCTATCTTTTTTTTTTTTGTAGGTTTCCTTTCCCCCCCCCCCCCCCCCCCTCCTTTTTCACACTTTGTGTGTGCTGTTCGGGTGTCATGATTGAGACGCCGACTTTTATATCCTGAGTTTATCCTCACTAACTATCGAAAAAAAAAACCTTCTTTGCCTTCTACTTGCCTTGTCTCATTTTATCTGTGCTGTGAGCTATCCTCCGAGTTGAAGCAGTGATATGTTCCTTATGTTGGCTTTATTTTTCATATTCAAGTTGCTGGTAGTGTGGTTGATACCCCTCATAGGGTCAATCTGAGCACCATTCCAAAAAATACTGCTAGCTCAGTACTAGTTTCAGCACAGTATCTCTAAGAAGAAATCCGACAAGGACACAATCGACAACCAATGCTTCAATGTAATTTATTTTACATGTAACATAATATGTAATTTACCTAAAAAAATTAAGGGAAACTATCGCTTAGGTACCCTAAAGTTTGAGCATTTATCACTTAGGTATTTGAATATTTTATCACCTGGCTACCCTATACTAGAATTTGATCAATTTTAATAAGAATTTGATCAATTTCATAAAAAAATGTTGATATAATACATGAATAAGATAATATACATAAGATAATGCCAATATTTTCATAAAAGATTTAATTAATTGTGATAAAATATTCACCAAATATTGATATAAACCACCTAAAAATTATTACAATTATGTATCTTTTTCACATTTTTTGAAAAGAATCATCAAATTCTAATAAAGATACTAATATATTGCGGAAGTCATGTTAAATTTTTAGTGTTTTTCAATGAAAATCTATACACCTTTTTTACAAAAGGTATCTGATTAATAAAATTTACAGTACCTTAGTGATAAAATATCTAAAATTCAAGATGCCTTATTATATATATTTAAATATTAGGTACCTAAGTGATCAATCCACAAATTTTAGAGTATCTAAGCGATTGTCTTCAAAAAAAAAAAATGTTAGAAAAAGGAGTAATTTAGCAAACTAGCACCATTTTACAAAAAAATTTAGCAAAATGGCACATTTGAAAAAATATTTAGCAAAATGGCACAGTTTACTGTTCACTTGTCTGCATGCAGTTTCAAACGGCTTACAATAACTTGAACGCCGTTGTTGCACAACATTAGAAAATGTGGTGCAACGGCGTTCATTGTTGCACAGTGATTCAATTTTTTTTAGTATTATATCTTTAAAATTTTAAAAAAATTAATAAAATAACTTTTTAATTTAAAATAATTTTTAATTTTATAATTTGAATCATTAAATACAATGCTTTTTATATTAAATATTATTTTATACAATAATTTAAATTATAATGAGTAATGATGTAAAATATGTCATTCATTTATATCTTCCTTATTAATAGTATTATAATATCATATTTCCTGTATGAGATGAACAGAGCTAGTTCCTATATGAGATGAACAGAGTAACAAGGAGATGGTGTTCCATAAAGATAAAAGTAAATTTTACTCCTTTCCTTGTAAAGAAGGCTTGATTTTGAAGAGCCGAAGTTTAACATTAGAAGTGGGGAAATAAGGGAGAGAAAGAGTGGAGAAAGAGAGAAAAGGGGTAAAAAGGTTTAGAACTGCCATTGAAAGGAGCTCTGAGAGAAAGAGAGAAGAGAAGAGAAGACAGAGAGAAAAAAGGAGGGAAAAAGTAGAGTATTGAAGTGGAGTGTCACTCAGTAGTCAAGACTAGTTGAGTTTTTTTTAATGGTTTTTTTTTTATAAATTTATATTAGTTTATAAACTATATAAAATAATTTTTTAGTTTTTGAGTTACATGTATCTGATAAAATAGTTTAAATAATAATATACAAATGCGTAAACTCATGATTTTTTGTTGAAAACATCACCATTTCTTCATTTAAATGTGTCCCTCATTTATATCTTTTTTATTAATAATAGTATAATATCATAGTTCTTGTATGAGATAGTTCAAATAATAATATACATATTACCATCTTCTCATTTAAGTATGTCTCTTATTTGTATCTTTCTTAATAAATAATAATATACAACAACAACAAACTCAGTGCCTAAAGGGCTCCTGCCTAAACGGGGTTTGGGGGGTGGATGTACGCAGCCTTATCCCTTTAAGGTATAACCCTGCCGAGAGGTTGTTTCTGAGGACCCCTAACCCTATAGGGTTGGTAACACGAGGACTTCCCAGGAGGTTACCCATCCTGGCACTATTCTCACCCAAGCAAGCTTAATTTCGGAGTTTTAATGGGATCCGGTGCATTAGCGCTAGGTAAATGAACCCTTCAAATAATAATATATATATACTTTTTAATTTAAAAAGGTATATGTATTTAGTTATTCAAATTATAAAATTAAAAATTAAAAAATTTAAATTAAAAAGTTATTTTAGTAAATTTTTTTTTTTTTATTTTAAGATGTAATCGTGCAAGCAGCTTGATGTGGCTTACAATAATAAATGAACAGCTTGATTTTTGCTCGCTGTGTATTTTGCCATATTCATGCTTTGTTGCTCTCCTGCTGCAAGGTCACATGCTCTATGCTACAGACCAGCTTTTCAAGTTGGGTGCCCTCTAAAACAGCCTCTCTTTAGGGTAGTCCCCTGAAGAGGGAAGGCTGCGTACATCTACCCCCCAGACCCTGCTTTTGCGGGAACCCTTGTAGGCACTGAGTTTGTTGTTGTTGTATATAATCGTGCAAATGGCGTTCAAGTTATTATAAGCCGTTTGAAATGGCGTACAATAATAAATAAACAGTAAACTATGCCATTTTATTAAATTTTTTTTTTTTAAATATGCTATTTTGTTAATTTTTTTATAAAATAGTGCTAGTTTGCTAAATTACTCTAAAAAAATTACCTAAAATAAAGTAATATTAAGGGGGGAAAAAAAAAAAAAAAAAAGAAAGCAAAACTCTCATCACCCCGCCACGACTTGCTTCATTGTGTTTCTCGCGTCGTCTCTCTCTCGTCTCCCGCGGCTACTCCTACCTCTGTCACCTACGACGCTCCTTCGCCGGCGCCGAATCCTTCACCGATGTCACTCACTGTCGTCGCCGACTCCGACGCCGAACTCCTCTCTGTCTTCATCTTCAATCTTCGATTATTTAGGGTTGGGTTTGGGATTTGGATCTTCTAAGTTCTTCCGGTAAAATATTATACTCTCTGATCCTTAAAAAATATTCAAATGTTGGTCCTTTCAGAGTTGTTACCTTTGTATATGCGTTGTTGTTTCTAGCATATGACACTGATTTCTGTCTTTCGTTTTATATATCCTTGATTTCTCTCTTTGTTTGAGTTTTGCTCTTGGAGCTTGATGTTTTGATGTTATTCTCCAGTTTTGGATGATAGCTAATTTGGAATTTCTGGTACTACATTCCCAATGAATTTGATGTTATGCTTCCTCGGAGATGACCTTAGATAGAGCCAAGTGGCGGTCAAAAATGCATGTGGTCGACATAGCTGTTAGGGGGTGAGTAGCACAACGATGCTAGTCCATAGCGCTCTTAGGCTTCCATGTTAACTATTGCTGATGCTTTATTGTTGCTTGCATCCATGCATGTTTGATACTACTTTATTTGACTTGACTATAACTATGATTGTGACTTTGATTTGATTGTGTCTTATTGCTTGATGCTTTTTTTAGGGTAAGAGGTCCTCGGAAACACCCTCCCTTTAGGGTAGCACCCTGTAGGGGTAGGGCTGCATATATTTCACTCCCAGACTCAGCCTTGGCAAGTGCCTTTGAGGCACTGAGCTGCTGCTGTTGTTATTGTTGCTGCTTTCTTGGATTTCCAGTTGCCTAGGAATGTTGCACATTCTTCACCTTTCATATGATCCTGAACCTTCAAACCCTTTTGATTACCTAGGAGGTGCTGCATCGACTATGG
This sequence comes from Simmondsia chinensis, assembly GCA_018398585.1. Lineage (NCBI taxonomy): Eukaryota > Viridiplantae > Streptophyta > Magnoliopsida > Caryophyllales > Simmondsiaceae > Simmondsia > Simmondsia chinensis. The sequence goes on from JAGTTD010000004.1 coordinate 15,761,912, forward strand.
CAGTGGAGGTTTATGACTAATAACTTCTATCTGAATAAACAATGAAAATGATTTAAAATTGAATTTAATTGCGAAACTACTTTTTATCTTTGTGTTTAAATTATGAAAAGATATGGAAAGGTCTTTTCTTTTAATAAAACACAACTCTATAACAACTAGAGCTTTTTCATGCCTCTAAAATATCAAAAAGTTGAACTGAACACACAGATTGTCCATATATATGATTCTTGAATGCGGGTAGCTTGTTCGTTGAGATTGGATAGGCCATTAATGTTTTAAGCTTTGATTGTTTTTTATGGGGATTGTTCTATTGTTCTCTGAAATCTCCAAGCATATTTGTTTAATTAGCATATATTAGATATATGGACGAATGGCAAAGCCTTGTTCAGTATTTTTAATTGTGGACTATGGTGAATGCTGGCACTATTAGTGTCAAAACTGTTCAAATTGTGGCATGCCTTTTGGCCGTGATATATATTTTTTTTGGAGTGGGTACCCCTCTTCCCTAGTTGGGGGTCCTTTAGAAACAGCCTCTCTACAAGGTAGCACCTTGTAGAAGTAAGGCAGTGTACATCTTACCCTCCCTAGACCCTGCCTTGGCGGGAGCCTCTTTGAGGCACTGGGTTGTTATTATTGTTGTTGTACCCCTCTTTCCTTGAATGAAGATTAAAGGGATGGAAGAATCATAACACTATTTCTTGAAGATTGGATTGTTCACTACCTTAATTAACCAAAAAAAAAAGTGTAAAAATTAACAAATTGTAGGTCACATACAAACAAAAAAAGATGGTAGTAACAAAATTGGTAGTTTTAATCTAATTGGAAAAAAAAAAAAAGAAAAATTTTAAGTATTCTAATTAATAAAATACATGTTGGTTGAGGGAACAACATTTGCAATAGTTTGGAGATGTTAGGAGGGGACCGACCAATGCCGTTGTCAAGAGATGCGAACAATTTCATACTATGCATGGGAGAAGAGGGAGAGGTAGGCAAAAGAAGAGTTAGATGGATATAATTCGACATGACCTCTCCCACTAAACCTAAATGAGGAGATGACCTTAGATAGAGCTGAGTGGAGGGTTAACATAAGTGTAGCGAATATAGCGGTTTAGAGTAAAGGGGCACAACTAAGGTAGTCCTACCGCCCTTACACTTATACGTATGTCAGTTTGCTTATACTTGCTACTTGCTTTTACTTTGTGCCGTTGATCGCTTGTTGCTTGATGCTCACGCAGTGTATTGTGCTTTCCGGTGTTATGTGCTTTGATGCTAGCTGCTTTGTTGCATCATTGCTTATTGTTGTTTTATGTCCTCTCCATGCTGTGTTTGTACCCCTTTCAAGTTGGGGGTCCTCATACACAGTCTCTCTTTAGGATAACACCCTGAAAGGGTAAGACTGTGTACACCATACCCCTCCCTGACCCTGTAGCGGCGGAAGCCTTTGAGGCACTGGGTTTATTGTTGCTGTTGTTATTGGTTTAGTTTTGTTAGAAGACAAATGAGTATTGTATATTATAATTTTTGTATGTACTAACTAATTTTTAGTAAAAATCTCAGATATACAACCTAGGTCAATAGCCAATCTTTTTAAAGTTTTTTGAACACTATCTTTTTAAAGTAAAAGTTAAAAAAATAAACATAAAGTATACTTGAATTCATTGGCTTAAGCTGGTGATTCAAGTCACTATGGTACAAAAAATATGAACATTCTTCTAAAATGCCTCTCTTGATCGTGATTTACACTTTACGTTACTTTTCATGGTACTTTGTACTCGGACTATAATTTGGGTTTGAATTTTTACGTATATCTTTTGCAGGCTTTGTGTCCCTATTGTAGTTCTTGGAGCTCCATTGATGCAAAAACATTGTGTTTATAGGAGCCAAAATTGGAGGTTTGTTCATCAATGGTGGCATTCTTTCCTTAAGCTAAATTCCAATAATTCTGCTGCTTCGCCACTTTCACTTGGGGACTCCATTAAAATTGCGGTTTCTAACAAATCCTATGTGAGAATCCCAGATATCCTCAGCTCCGCAAAGGATTCGAGCGCGAACCTCAGCCCTAGCCCAAACACTAACCCCTTCTCATTTCTCTCAACGTTCCAATTGAGCAGTAGAACTCAAGTAATTGATGAAATCCTACAATCTTTTATCTCTATTAGACCCTGGTTCCGACTGCAAGTTGCCTATGATTATCTTCTCACCTTCATTCTCCAGAGCTCCAGCCCTTTCCCCTTAACCCTTACTGTACTCCAACGTACCCTTCGCTCTGGGTGTACTCCTGTTCAACAGACCCACCTTCTCTTATCCTCTGCATGGATTGAGAACCGTTTTCAGTCTCAGTCTGTTGTTGATACTCTACTGGGGATGAAATCAATTGGGTACCACCCTGACTGTGGTACTTGCAATTACATCATCGCATCGCTCTGTGCAGTTGATCAGTTGGAGGAGGCTGTGGAAGTTTTAAGGGGAATGGTTGGGGCAGCAGTTGTTCCTAATGTAGACAGTTACGGGACAATAATAGCTGCAATGTGTACATTGAGGAAGACCAGTAGTGCACAGGCAATGATGAATGAGATGGTGGGGAAGTGTGGATTGTCTCCTAGACAAGGAACAATAATGAAATTGGTATCGTCACTAACAGCAAACAAAGAGATATGGAGAGCAGTTGAGATGATTGAGTTCCTGGAAGGAAAGGGTTTCCATGTTGGGTTTGAGAGCTATGAGCATGTGGTTGAGGAATGCTTAGAGTGTGGGGAATTTGTCTTGGCAGGAAAGCTTGTGATGATGATGACTGAGAAAGGGTTCATACCTTATATCAAAGTCAGGCAAAAGGTGGTCGAGGGTCTCGTTGGTGTAGGTGAGTGGAAGCTTGCTTGTGCTGTAAGACATAGACTCGCAAAACTAAACTCATAGCTCAGGAATGGAGATTGATGATATTCCGGGCTAGTTATAAGAGAAATTAGCAGAAAATTGTATCATAAAATGTAAGTGCTCTTTGTGTATAGCGACATATTGTTACCATCCACTTTTGTTACTAATACTGCTTAGCTGTGGTTTGTTATTGCTTGTTTGCGTGTCCTGTAGCTTCATATTATCCATCCCTATTGTTTCGAGAGAATTCATTTTTGAACTATTTATTGCTGTGACATTACCTTCTATGTGAACCACGAGTTTCCTTTTACTTGAAATTTGTCCATGTAGTTTCTTATATTTTTTATTTCTCGATTATGTATGAAATGGTTCTCTTCTCAATTAGGGTATGTTTGAGTCCACCATGCCAACCAAGGTGAGTCCATTTTACTCTCTAGAGCATTATTGTAGGAATAAACCATTTGTATTAGATGAACCTTGCTTTAGGTGACTATTATTGTATATCTGATTGTCGTATTGTATAATACCTTGAGCATTCTCCATTTCTAGGGGAAAGGAATCTCGGTAGCAAACGTAATGAGATGGAGTGAATTATTATTTTGCTGCACAATTCCCTCCAAGTTCACCAAAAGTCAGCAAATTTTACTTCTATAAAGTTCTTTTGTCATCTATGGTACATGACCAAGGAGCAATCCTCAAAAGGCTTTTCTGGGTAGGCAAAGTTAAGAGTGAGCGCATTTAGACCTATAGCCTCCACCATTGTAGTTTTTTGCCATTACCTGGTCATTTGTGACTGGAAGAATATTAGGCCCATTATGCTGCGTTACAACAGCTGTATTCCTCTGACAAGATGACAATTTGGATCGGAAGGATTGCCCTCCTGTAGTGTTGGAAATATGCCTCTTTATTTACGTTACTGTTTTGTTCCTTTGTTTCAACTAGAAGTTGAGTATCAAGATCATTATAGTTAACTACTTGACTGGCATATTTGGTTAGGATGCTGAAGTTGTGTTGTTGTCGCAAATCATCTTCTTGTCAATTCATCCCGGTTAGATTTGTGGTATGCCCATCATCTGAATCTAATATTGGCAATGAAACTCTCAATATATCCAGAAAATAATGCATCCTAATTATAAAACTGGATTGCATTTGACCAAGTGCTTTTTTTTAATTTTTTATTTTGAAGTTATGATCACATCAGGCAAAAGTTCCAACTAGCAGCTTTTGGAATGCTTCAAAATTTAGAGATGTACCCTTTAGGATCCGTCTTTGCAGCACCAAAACAGAGCTAAACTAAAATTCCCATTAGCGATACTGATACACGTTTGTACCTGTTCTGTGATTCTAATTCATAAATTTATTTCTTTGGCAGTTGTAACAGAAGTGTTGGAAAAGAGCAGTTATTGTTTATTCTAGGGATGCAGGAATTTATTCAAAGTATAACTCAACTTTAATTTTCTCTGTGCAACATACTTGCTTTTGATGTCCTATTGCATTGTCTTCTCTATCTTAGGTAACCATGTGGTATCATGGCAATTATAAACTAGAAAGGTGTAGCAAACATTGATGGGATTCCGTACCTATTCAGCACGGCCAGAATGTTTCTCAGTCATCTGTAAAAACGAGGGTCTGTCAAGCTATTTTATCTTTTAAGAGGATAACTTGGCTTCATGGCTATGCCACAGAAACCTGCTTCATCTTCTGCATCACGCTTCATCCTCATGTAACCATCGTCCCCCCAGTCAGGACCCCATGAATTCTTCACCAGCCAGTACTTCTTCCCATCCTCTTCTCCATATCCTACTATTGTGACTGCATGGTTAAGTCGTTTCCCACAAAACCCATCAAAAATACCTCCCGAGTACAGCTGGAATTCATAACCCCCAGCATCGATAGCTGCAGATACAGGTTGCTTTGCAACTGCGGCTTGCAAACTTTTCTCATCATTGGGTGATATAGCTTTGTAACCATGTATTTGAACTGTGTGGTGTTTAGATTTTCTTTTGTCACAGGTGCCATCTATTCCTGTATAAGGGTAGTTTTTTTCAGTGGTTAAACCACCGTTTTTGTGAATGAATGCAAATGCTTTTTCCATCCACCCACCTCTGCAGCCATGATTTCCCATTCTCACATCACAGTCGACAAGCTGTTGTTCTGATAATGAAATCAGCTTCCCTGTTTTTATCTTGTGGATGCCTTCAATAGCTGCTACCGCAGAGAAAGCCCAACAGCTTCCTGCAAAAGATAACCGCTCTCACGAATTACAAAACCGTAAACTTTCTGTATGGTTAAGGTTTCCTGTCATCTCATCAATCATATGTGATCTTGTGGTAGCTTTGCCGGTTCTCGACTGCAGCTACAAGTTGTTTGCTTGAAGTTCTTTCTGCTCTTACAGACAAAAAAGCAATTCTCAAGATTCTTTGATGCACTGAGAGATTTTTCTTTTGAGAGGAGAAACATATCATGATTCTGCCCCTAGAGACTGGAGGTTTCTAATTAGAAAGCAAGTCAGAGAGCCTTGTTCTGTACTCCTAGTATGAAAATAGGCATGTCTGTTAGATGATAATTTGACTTTTACTTGGGTTGTCTGCAGCAAGCTTGATAATACTACTATGAATGTCAAAGTTCACTCTTACTATCACTCTCTTGCTGTTGCTTGTGCAGGCGGGGATTTGAAGTTGTGGAGAGGACCTTAATAGTATTTTGATGAAATTTGTGTTCCTTTTTCTTCTTCTGTGCTAGTTTTTCTTTTAACATGTCGAATTTAGGCAACTGACGCCTATGAGATGATTCGAGGCGAGACCTAAAATGACACGGTCAAGTTGTGTAAAAAAGACCTTGTTTTATTGGGGATTAATGAAAAATGATTCGATGATTGGACGTAGTAGCATACTTTGATCCGTGTAACCTACCCAACAAAGTGGCAAAATGCTTATATTGTGTTCTTGTGTGAAATTTGGGGAAGGAAGAATCATTTGGTGCATTTTAGTAACAGAAAGTAGAGATCCTACCACATTCCCCTTGATCTTGGACCGGAGTCACGGCACCCTTCTCTCTCCAATCCACCTTCTTTGGCAAAACAGAGTGGTGTCTACTGACAAAGGTTTGATTCTCCTTTGGAGCCACATCGAACAGACGTCCAGTGAACAATAATTTAAACTCTTCATTTGTCATATCTGCGTATTTATTCTCTGCGAGTCTGAATGATAGGTTTTGGGCATTGATGTAGTTGATGAACTGAATGTTCGATAGGTAGATTCCAAAGCGCAGCTCCTGTTCTCTCTCATCTTTGTACTGGCGTTGATTGTTTTGCTGCCACTGTCTGAATCTCCTTTCCATATATTTCAGGTTTGGAGTCGGATGCCAAGAATCAGCATATGAAGATATCAACAGAGTACACATAGTTACTAAAAGTAAGCAATAATTGGCTGCCATGGTCATGGCTACAAGCTTGAAATATGATTTAAAAAAACTGACAAAGATGATGATTGATGCACCGATATTCAATAATGGGACATTGTCTTTTCTTGGGTATGTATGGAGGAGAAATATTTCATGCTTTAATAAGTATAGGTGCAGGCAGGTAATTCGGTTGCAGATCTTGTTTCAGATCATACCTTTTGCATTTGCAAATTTCATCATGGCAAGTAATCTGCAGTTCAATTTTTGTGTGAACTCTCAGGTTTCCTAAGACGCCTTTGAGGGAGAGAGAGAAAGCATCTCATGGCATGGTAAAACACTCTATAAAAATGCTTCAATTTTGTAGGCGGAAGCTTAGTCGGCTAGAGAAGGGATTAAGAATTGCCTAGAATTCTAGCTATACCTTATTTGCAAATCGAAGGGGGTAATCTCACTGTCATTTGTACCATATTCTGAAGATTTTCACTGTCCCTAGCAAATTAGGATCATAATGGAAAATATTTGGGACTTCAACAGTTTGTGGGTGTTCAGATTTCTCATATTTATTGCGAGAGCAATAAGGTGGCAGATAGAGTTGCAACTCAGGGCTTTAATGTGTCGGATGATGAAGTTGGTCACTTCCTGAGTATATATAGACTAATCTCCCTTAAATCGCTAGACTGTGCTAACTGTAGGTAGACAGCGTAGTGTTCTCCTTACCTTTAATAAGAAAAAAATAACTCTTTGTAGCAACTAAATACAAAGATTGGATTGATGAGGAAATTAATGTATACTATAGAAGAAAAAATTGGGGTTTTAAAATTTGATGTTACTAACGAATAAGTTGAAGATGATCCATGACAAGGCAAGAATTTATCGATAGTGAAGAATTTCTTATGTTTGAAATTAGCAATTTATCAGCATACTCAAGTAATATTGAGTCGGTTCCTAAAATAATGCTGAAAAATAAAAAAATAAAAAAAATAATGCTAAAAAATAAATATTTACCAATCCACTGTTGAACAGCGTTTTATAAACGCGGTTATATGTAAAAATAACCGCATCAAGAACAAAAATTTATATACAGCATAAACCGCGTTTATAAAACGCGGTTTATATGCTTTATGAATTAAACAATATAAATAACAAACTAATAGATATATATAAATAACGAACTACTATATAAAAAATAATATAAATAAAACATAAATAAATGTTCAAAAAAATGAAACGTAAATAAATATTATCGTCATATATTTCACTGCTACTAGCTGCTAACCGAGCCTCGTGCTTCTTTTTCATCTTGCATGTCAATACATTATAACATTTTCTCTTACAGAATTCACGTGTGACCCTTCGTGTATAGTCATTTCATCCATTTCATTTTGAATTCGTTTCGAGCGTGGGCGTCCTTGACTTCAAGACTTGTCTTTTACAATGATATGAACCGCGTCTTAAAGACGCGGTTTATCTTCAAATGAACCGCAAACGCGGTTTATTTTCACATGAAACACGTCTTTAAGACGCGTTTTATAACTGAAAAAAATTAATTCGGTTATTTTTTGAGTGAACCGCGTTTTCTAAACGCGATTCAACAGTAGATTGGTAATTATTTATTATTTGGCATTATTTTTTTTATTTTTTTATTTTTTAGCATTATTTTGGGAACCGACTCAGTAATATTTGGGACCATGGATTTTGAATTTGATAGTGTGTAGATTTGTAACGTTTTCTTGTTTTTCAGAATTGTTTGTGAGTGTTATTATTAGAGAAATGATGTGATATGGAATGAATAATAGTCATAAATTTTAGAAAGTTATTTTGGCATTAATATTTTTATCCTGACAATAACTCTAGCCTTGTTTTTAGAAGAATATTACTCTGAAATGTAGGGCGGTTTGTAAACTTTGCATTGCTTGTGAATGTCCTCCTAGGATAAACGGGGCAGCATTTTGAATACGAGCAAAAGTAACTATACACAAAAGCTTACGGATATATTTAAACCTTTTTTGGCCGGAATACTTAGGGTTAGGGTTGAGAAGTCAGTGAGTTAAACCCAACATATTTATAGCTGGGTGAAGATTACCTATGGTCACCACATGTGTGCGGTTAGAGGTGGCCAATGGGCCGGCCAGCACTGAAATCGGCCTCGCCTGCCCTTCACTCGGATCGGGCTCTGGCCCCCCCAAAAGAGGGGAGGCCTGGGACCGGCCTGACCTGTTGGGAGGTAGAAACACCCCCAAAGTTAAGTCTTTCAATACGAGGGTGGGAGGATTTAAACCTTTTTTGGCCGGAATACTTAGGGTTAGGGTTGAGAAGTCAGTGATTTAAACCCAACATATTTATAGCTGGGTGAAGATTACCTATGGTCACCACATGTGTGCGGTTAGAGGTGGCCAATGGGCCGGCCAGCACTAAAACCGGCCTGGCTTGCCCTTCACTCGGGCTGGGCTCCGGTCCCCCCAAAAGAGGGGAGGCCTGGGACCGGCCCGGCCCGTTGGGAGGTAGAAACACCCCCAAAGTTAAGTCTTTCACTACGAGGGTGGGAGGATTTGAACCCCAGACCTCCCCCGCGTTAAGCAAAGCCTCCACCATATGAGCTATAGCCTTTTTATGATATATTAGGGTAAAGAAAATATTAAATTATATATATCTGAAAAAAAAGGGGTGACAATTCGGGCTTTATATAGTTTGTTTATAAAAAATATTTTAAAATATATATGCTTATAAAAAATATTAATAAATATTAAATTAAATACAGAGGCAATTGTATTGTCACAGACATAATATTCCCTGGTCCGTGACAGTGTCCAAGGACCAAGCACGTAGCCCGAGGTCTGTGTCAAGATCGCTTGTCAAGCTGTGTCAGGTCGCTGCCTTGGTCCGTGCCCAGGTCGCTGCCAGTGCCGTGCCCAGCCTTGTCAAGACATTGTCATGGTCGTTGCCCAAGTTCCGTGCCAGCCTTGTCAAGACAATGCCCAGTGTGCTGCCCAGTTCCGTGCCCCAGCTTGTCATGACAATGCTAGAGCCTGTCCCAGCCCATGCCCAGGGCCGTCCCAGGGCCCGTCCCTGTGGTGCGTCCCAGGCAAGCAGCTCCCAAGCAGGACGCGCCCAACTAGCCATTAGTCCCAGCCTGTCCTAGCCGTTAGAAAAGATTCCCTTCTGGATTTAGTTCAAGATTTAAATGTTGTAATTGATATTTCTAGATATTATTAGGTATTTTCAGATTTAATTAGTATTTTATTATTTTGTTGTATTTCTATAAATAGGGAATTATAATTCATTTTGTAATTATCCAATTAATGAAAATACAAGAATTATCTTACTTTTCATCTTTACTCTCTATTTTTCTCGTCTCATCTCTATTCTAATTCTTTCTCATCTAAACTCTATTTCTTCTTCTTCCCTCATTTAACCTCTATTGTCACTCAAATGGGCCTAAGTTCTACGTTAGGCTGTCACAACCATGTGGGTATGTGACAGTTGGTATCAGAGCATGTTACGAGCAAGTGGGCAAAATCAAGAATTCAAGATTTCGTTGCGGCCATAGCTGAGTAGACCGTAGCTTCTTCAATTTCCAAGAAAATGTTTCAAGACAAAACGATGCAAGAAATTCGGTGAGATGGCCACGTTAATTGTTAAGGTAACCGAAACCCTCTATCTTATCACCGAGGATGCTCTTCGTAGAGTTTTCTCTCCTTTTGGTTGTATTGCAAATATAAAATACATCTTGGTGACTTCTCTTAGAGTTGAAGTCCGTGTGACTTACACCTCGAGGATGGAGGCCGAGAGTGCTTGTAGATGCTTACACGGAAGGAACATCTACAACTTTTGTTGTAGGATGGACATTGAAGTATCCATGCCTCCTAAGGAAATCACAACCGTAGTGGGAAAGTTGGATCATCTTGATGTCACATCCCTAACCGGAAGCAACGCGGCCATAAAGGGAAGAGTAGAGAAGTCGGAAATCTTGACCCATGATATGAGCGAGACCATAGATTCACTAGCCAACAAACAAAGGTTGGACAAATGGGAAACCCGAGATAAAATCATGGTTAATGAGGAGTTGAAGTCTTCGGTAGACAACTTGACTACCAAGGTTAAAGGGATTAAGCAAGGCCAACATGAGTTACAAGCCACAATGGCAACAATAACTGAGACGATGAACCGTATATTGAATAATCTAGAAAAGCGTCCCGAGAATGTCCCTGAGGTAGTCCCTGAAGTTGTAATTCAAGGGGAACATGAAGAAATGGGTAGTTATGTGCACGTGGGTGGCCTAGCAAAACAGCAACCGGTTGTACCCAACATCGACAAACCGCAAGAAATGGGGATAAGTGATGCCCTTACTACGTCGGACAAGCCATTCTTCTAAGAATTGCCCGTTGATATTGAGGACGAACCGGAGGAGCTTTCCATTGTTGAGGAAAAGCATGAGCCATCAATGTGGGTAGCAAAGGTTCCCATGGAACTTCAAGCATCCGTTGGTGACACCTTGACCCGTGGGCCTAAGCAATCGGGTAGTCGTGAGCAAGGCACAGGAGAAGGGGCCACGCAACTCCAAGATGGGCCGTACAAGAAGCTGTCAACTTGGTCCGAGATGAATATACGGACAACACAGCAGCAGCAAGAGACGGTCTGTACCGCCCAACAACATCAGCAACCGGTGGACATTGACGCTAATGCCAAGGCTAAAAAGATTCCGGGTGCGCCATCCCTTGAGGAAGGATCACATGTTGACAAAATGGACACTCTGACTCATGGGCTGCAACAACCGAGTAACCATGAGTAGGGCCTAAGGAAGGAAGTTACGCAAAACTTAGAAGGACCGTCTAAAGAGCCATCAAACCGGGTCAAGACCAAGAAACAAGCAGTGCAGCACAAGCGTGGTGGTCCACACAAGGTACTGCCTGCACGAGCCAAAGTTAAACAGCAAGACACGCAGCAGCAACGTGGTAGGGTGCGCAGGAAGAGTGTCGTGGCCCTAGCCCGAACAATGTTGACCCAAGCCATGAATGACATTGGACTGAGCACAAAGAAGGGGAAGGGCCGGTCATGGGAATGCTTCCCTAGAACGGGAATTGGAACTAGTATCTTCAAGGGCCCAAGTCACTCAACTTGGCTTACGATCCTTGAGGACAAGGATCATCCGTTCGACCCGGGAATAAAGGTAAATGATATGGGTATTAACAAGGTGACAAGGGGACAAACAAACGGAAGGGATCCGGGAGCTAAAAGTTGCACCGTCATCGCATCCTTGAGGACAAGGATGAACTTAAGGGGAAGGGAATATCACGGACATAATATTCCCTGGTCCGTGACAGTGCCCAAGGACCGAGCAGGTAGCCCGAGGTCCGTGTCAAGATCGCTTGTCAAGCTGTGTCAGGTCGCTGCCTTGGTCCGTGCCCAGGTCGCTGCCAGTGCCGTGCCTAGCCTTGTCAAGACATTGTCATGGCCGTTGCCCAAGTTCCGTGCCAGCCTTGTCAAGACAATGCCCAGTGCGCTGCCCAGTTCCGTGCCCAGCTTGTCATGACAATGCCAGAGCCTGTCCCAGCCCATGCCCAGGGCCGTCCCAGGGCCCGTCCCCGTGGTGCGTCCCAGGCAAGCAGCTCCCAAGCAGGACGCACCCAACTAGCCGTTAGTCCCAGCTTGTCCTAGCCGTTAGAAAAGATTCCCTTTTGGATTTAGTTCAAGATTTAAATGTTGTAATTGATATTTCTAGATATTATTAGGTATTTTCAGATTTAATTAGTATTTTAGTATTTTGTTGTATTTCTATAAATAGGGAATTATAATTCATTTTATAATCATCCAATTAATGAAAAAACAAGAATTATCTTACTTCTCATCTTTACTCTATTTTTCTCGTCTCATCTCTATTCTAATTCTTTCTCATCTAAACTCTATTTCTTCTTCTTCCCTCATCTAACCTCTATTGTCACCCAAATGGGCCTAAGTTCTACATTAAGCCGTCACAACCATGTGGGTATGTGACATGTATTAGGTATGGATATACCTTATATGGTTTGTATATCCAACAAAATAAAAAAAATTTGGAACTCACATGGTAATTGGTAAGGCTTACATGTTAGAAGTATGGGGTTTAAATCTTACTAATGACATTTTTGTGTCTAATTTTTGTGATATTAACAAAAATTGGGAGGGGGGAGAACTGGGCTCGGTTAGAAACTGGGCCCGGCCTGGCCCGTTTGCAGGCTCGGCTCAGCCCGGCCTGTGGCCGCTTCTATATGTGGTGACCCACTTTTTTATTTTTTTTTAAAAAAATTATTTTTTTATATTAAAAATTAAAATTATTTATATAAAGTAATTTTAAAATTAATTATATAAAATAAGTTGAATATATGAATTTGTTTGTTTGACTGTTTATTATTTAGGTAACTATTTTGATATTTTCAATAAAAAATTAATAGTTAAATTTTTTGTTGAAAATATTAAAATGACTTCTAAATAATAGACAGTTAACCAAATAGATTCATATATTCAAATTATTTTATATAATCAATTTCAATTTTTAATAATTCTTTTTTAAAAATCTTCTCACACCAAACCTCCCCCCGCCCCCCGCCGGCGCCCGCTCTCTCTCTCTGATTTAAAAAAAGAAAAAGAAAAAGGGTCACTACACACATGCGGCGGCCGTAGATGATCTTCACCCATTTATGGCTACAGAGGATTGATCCTTAAGAGTATAAGAGTACAAAACAAAAAGTAAATAAATACTGGATTACTTCAAATTTTAATCTGATTTGCTAATATTGTATAAAAACCATTAGTTATCGTGTTTTTGGTGCTTATGTTGTCGATTGTAAACTTGCAACTTATGGTATAAATTTTATCTTATGACTAGTAATTAGCCAAAGAAATAACAATTGTTTCTGTATTAAATTTGTTGTTTAAATTCATTTGGAATATAAATGATTTGATTATGTTAAAACTATTGAATGTATTGAGAAAAAAATCTAAAATACCGTCATTATATTGCCACCTATGACGCATTGACCCAAATCCAGAAGTTGAGGATTAAGGTTAAATATTTCATAATTTGAACTTAAGATGGGCTAAAAATAATTCAAAAAATCCAGTTGATCCAATTGCGTAGACTGTACATGCTAGACCTCCTTCCGGCTCAAACTGCCCATGCTAAGGATGTATAGGAGCCAAGTCCAAAGCCATCTGGCTCATGGATTGGCTACACCTTAGCTTGGGTCAATTTAGTTGAGCTTGAATTCAATTCAGCTGTTTTGGAACTAAGTTTGTGTTATTTAGGCTCATATGTGTTTCAACTGATTTATGCTCAATATTGGCTCATTTAGGCTCAAACTAGACTCGATTGGGCATTGATGTGATTTTAAAGTGTGTTTTATAACCGTCTACTCGCAAGCGTACGAGATCGTCGCAGCTAAATCGGACATACGGGTCGTATCCGCAGGGAATCGAAGTTAAGTTAGATTTTGTTATTAACGAGCGGTTGAAATCGAGTTTTGAGTTGGTTTAAATAATTTGTTAACTAAAATAGTAAAACTAACAATAAACTAAAAGTGTCAATTCAATTGAGGTTAGTTTAGGGAGTGAATTTAGGGTAGCTTAACACGTATCCCGCCATTATATTTTACTTAGGACGTTGATTTGAAGGACTTAGGCTACAAGCTGTAAGCCTGGGTTAATATATAAATTAGAGCTTAGGGTAATGAACTAGTCTAAAGGCATAACCTATCTTAGCACCTTAAGTATAGTATAGGTTATCTCATTAGCACTACTTAGTTCATTTGTTACTCCTAATTCAATATTAATTTATATAAAAGATTGGGTTCAGGGTTGGATACAACCTCAACCCTGACCACGCGTGAAATCCTGTTATGTTATGATCTAGGCTACAAGCACAAGACTAATTGCTGCAAAGTTGGAGATCTAGTCATGGCTACAAGCGCACATACAAAAATATCCAACAATCATGAAGAACTCCCCACAGGGGTGCGAATATAACATAACTAAACCAATCATCAAAAGTATAACCGCCCTTCATCCCTAAACTAAAAGAGTATACTCCTCCATGGGAGTTTTATACATCATTAACATCTAAAAAAAGAGAAAACAATGAATAAACAACTAGGAATTGAAAACTCCCTCAAATGACGTTGACGTTGATCCATGCTTTGATCCTTTCGGCACTCCGACCACCTGCGCTTCGACGTTTGAGAACCCCTTGGATCTCGTAGCGGCTTCGAGAGGAGAGGAGGAGAGGAGGAGAGGAGGTGTGGCAAAAGATGTGAAATTAGGTCTCCCCCTCCATATTTATACATGGGGCGTGCTTTAGGGTTGGTCCCGTGCCATTCCCGATCGATCGGCGCCCCCCTCAGCAGCTTGCGCAGTTAACTTAAAACGAGCGTAACTTTTGATCCGTAATGAGTTATGGGCCAAATTATATACCAAGTCGAAGCTATCGAAGAGATCTATGTGACCCAAGTGGTTTCATAAGTATATTAGCAAAATATTCGGTCGTAAATACCCTTTTTTTAGTCTTTTACTCCTTTTAAGCTTAACCGATTGCCAAAATGCATGGTCAATCGATCCACGCGCCCAAGGAAAGACTCTTTTTGACCGAATCTTGACTCGATGGGTATTTATTTTGCACATGTGGTCGGGTTTCTCAAAGTAGTCTTCAATTATATCTCGATTACGCTTGAATTTTCCACTTTTCAGCCTTTGTTTGCTCCGTTGCACTCTAAGCCATAATGTACTTGGATTACAACAAAAGTACCCATGTAAAAGCCAAATATATTGAGGGAATGAAGAATAAAATACGAAAATATAAGGCACATCAGGCATATTTAAGCTTATTTGGATTCACGAAACCTACAAGCTTGGTATTCGCTATGCTTGGTCTTGGTTTGGTAAGCTATATAAGCCGGCTTGGCTCGATTTGAGCTCGAGACAATCGAGTCTTTTAAGCTGTATGATTTCGTGGGGATCGTGAGCTAGCTTGATCATTAACAACACAAGTGAAGTCGTCTTTTAATCACCAAAGTGGCCAAAAATGAACCATCTGGTCACCTAAGTCAAAATTTGGAAGATTGAGTCACCCAACTTCTAATAAACGTCTCTTTTAGTCATCTAAGTGGTTTAAAATGGACAAATTGATAATGCAAGTCAAATCTTGAAAGACATAGTCACCCAACTCTTAATAAAAGTCCATTCAGTCATTCAAATGGTTTAAAATAGATAAGCTAGTCACCCAAGTAAAAGGCTACAAATTTTTATTACTGAATTTCAAATAAAAACGTATTTTGGTCATAAAAGTGATTTCAAAACTATAAAATTTATCATCCAAGTAAAAAACAACAAATTTATTTATGTATTGACTTATTCATTTCATTGGTTCTTATCTTTGTTTTCTTCAAACTAGTGCTTTTGTTTTATTTATAATCAAATTCACCCTCATTTGGTTATTGGCATTAGATTAAAATTTAAAAACTGGAAATTAATTTTTATATTAAATAAAAGGGAAATGTTCACTTAAGTATCCCAAAATTTAAGTATTATCAGTTATGTACCTGACATTTCAATGCATACAATCAGGTGTTCTATGGTTTTGAATATTTTATCACTTAGGTACCCAGTGTTGAAATTTGATAAATTTTGTAAGAATATGACTAATTTTATAAAGAAAATGATAATATTATAATTCTGATAATATATAAGCCACGTCAATACCTTCAACAAAAATTCGACAAATTAATTGCAATAAAATTCAACAAATATTCTTGCAAACTACCTAAATATTGCCAAAATCATGTGTCATATTAGCATTTTTTGGAAAAAAATCATAAAATTATTAAATATACCAATACATTAAAGGAATCAAGTTCTGTTTTAGCATTTTTTTCAACAAAAATATATCAAAATTCAATAAAATAGTACTTGATTGATAAAATTTTAAAAACTTTAGGGTACCTAAGTGATAAAATGTTTGACCTCAAGGTGCCCCATTATATATATTAAAACATTAAGATACCTAGGTGATAAATTGTTAAACTTTAGAGTACCAACTAATAATTTCCTAAATAAAACATGAAAAAATATATTTTTCATGAAATTTTTTTTTTAAAATATTATAAAAAAAATGCAATCATAGTATACCGAGTGCTTTAAACATGAGAAAATAGAATGCACATGGTATTTATTGATCCTCCTTTTTAAAATATGTTTTGAATTCTCATTTTTGTATAGGATAAAATCAGTTGTAATCCTTTAGTTTTTAACTAATACTAATAACAAGACAAGAACCAATTTGGTTACAAATAAGATATGCAAGACCACTTTAAGAAAAAATGAAAATAATAAAATAAGTCAGAAACATAATTAAATTTGTTTTTTCTTATTTGGATAATGAATTTTATCATTTTTAAATCACTTGAACATGAAGTGAGTTTTTAGGCGAGGTTGGATGACAAAATTTTCCAAATTATTATTTAGTTACCAACTTGCCTATTTTAAACCACTTGGACGCTAAAAAAAGGCTTTTATTAGGAGTTGGGTGACTAAGCTTTCTAAAATTTGACTTGGGTGATAAACTTGTCCATTTTAAACTATTTGAGTGACTAAAATGAACTTTTATTATAAGTTGGGTAAGTAAATCTTTTAAAATTTGACTTGAGTAACCCAATAGTCCATTTTTGGCCACTGGCCAAAAGGCGACATATATATATATATATATACACACACACACACACTTAAGAGGGTACCAACACGCTGTCACAAGATCCCATTAGAACTATGAAATTAAGCGTGCTTCGGCGAGAGCAGTACTAGGATGGGTGACCTCCTGAGAAGTCCTCACCCTAAAGTTGGGGGAACTCATAAACAACCTCTTTTCAGGGGTAATACGCTAAAAGGGGAAGGTTGGGTACATCCGCCTCCCAGATCTTGTTTAGGCGAGAGCCCTTGGGGCACTGGGTATGTTGCTTTTATATATATATAAAGTGACATTCTTATACGAGGGTGATAGCGCGAGAAGGGCGAATCCTGGCCCTCCATCGTAATGGACGGCCAAGATTTGTTAGACATTAAAAAAAATAACAATTTAAAGCTAATATTTGTTGAGTAATAGAAAAAAATAATTTTCCTTCCTTACCCTATCTTTCTTTCTACCCGGCGAACGGATATGGGTCGTAATTTGTTATTTTTTTTTTTAGTGTTCAACAAATCTTGACTGTCCATCACAATGAGAATGAAAGTTTCATGAGAATATGAGAAAATTAAATCTACGCCGTTAAATCTTAAATAAGATTGATTAATGGTTATAATTAAACCCTAATTTTTTTCTCTTCTCCCTGTACATCCCAATTTTGTTAACTTTCTCTCTTCTTTCCTTTTTAACCTTACGCTAATTTTTTTACTTTTTTTTTTAACCTTTTACCAAATTTTTTCATCCTCCTCCCTTTTTTATGTTTATACTGTAATTTTTTTTTACTCTCTCTCCTCTCTTTTTTAATATTTCACTATTTTTTACTCTCTTCTCCTCTTTTTATATTTACATCCCAATTTTCTTACTATCTCTCTTCCCCCTTTTTAGCCTTTTACGAGTTTTTTTTTTCTCTCATCCCTTTTTCACGTTTACATCGAAATTTGTTCACTTTCCCTTCTTTTCTTTTTAACTCTTCACCAATTTTTTCTCTCTCCTCGTCTTTCTATGTTTATACCCCTATTTTTTTGACTCTCTCTCCTCTCTTATTTAATGTTTCATCAATTTTTTTTTCTCTCTCCTTGCTTTTTTATATTTACATCCTAAATTTTTTTTACTCTCTTTCCTCCTCTTTTTAATCTTTCACTAGTTTTTTTTTTTTTTTTTTTTCTGTTTTCTCTCATCCTGTTTACACGTTTACACCCAAATTTATTTTTACTTTTTTTTTAACCTTTCACCAATTTTTTTCCTCTCTCCCCCCTTTTTTACATTTATACTCCAATTTATTTACTATCTATCTTTTGTAAATTTACACTAATTTTGTTTCTCTTTTTTTCCCTTTCTACGTTTACACCCTAATTTTTTTTTTTTTTTTTTTTTTTTTTTACTCTTCTCTTGTGTTTTTTAACCTTTCATCAATTATTCTTTCTCTCTATCCTCCCCTATCTACATTTAAACCCCAAAATTTTTTTACTCTTTCTCACTCCTCTCTGCAAATACAAGTCTCAAGACATGGATTTACTACACTAATTTTTATTCTCTAGAATCATATATTTTTTAATTATGTAATAAGACTTCTGTTACATTAGTCTTTTTATTATTTATAAGAATTCTAAACTCTACAAATGTTATATATTATATTTTAAATTCTAACTTGTCCTTTACTTGCACCTTTCGACCATTAGCAGCAATGCCATATAGATACATTTAGCAAAACTAGTTGCAAAGGCCGAGTATTAGAAAGAGTAAATTATTATTGATACAATATACTAAATGTTTAATAAAAAACAATAAATTATACGTGTTTATCCATGCAAATGATAAGCCATAAAGGGGAGAATAGAGAGAGAAAAAACAATTTGTTGAATGATTGAAAATGAGAGGAGAGGGAGAAAGAATTAGGGTATAAACGAAGAAAGGAGAGGATAAAGAGAAAAAAATTTGGTGAAAGGTTAAAAATGAGCGAAAAGAGAAAAAATCAGTAAAATGTTAAAAAGGAGAGGAGAAAGAGTAAAAAAATTGGGGCATAAACCTAAAAAGGGGATGAGAGAGAAAAAAAATTAGTGCAAAGTTAAAAAAGAGAGAAGAGAGAGTAAAAAAATGGAAATATAAACGTAGAAAGGAAGGAGAAAGAAAAAAATTGATACAACAACAATAATAGTCGCAATGCCACGAAGGCTCCTGAAAAAGCAGAGTTTAGGGGGGTGGATATACGCAACCTTCCCCCTTTAGGGTGCTACCTTGAAGAGAGACTGTTTCCGAGGACTCCCAACCTAAAGAATGTGTCGTCATAGAAGCGTATAGCTTGAAAGTATGAGAGCAACTTAGAATTGAAATCAAACAAAACACAGGACACAAGCCAAGTGATACCAAGCAAAACCTAGGAAGATCACTGCAATCCCGCAAGTACACAAGTGTCCAAGTACACCTATAAAAGGAAAACAATTGATAAAAGGTTAAAAAGGACAAAAGCGAAAGTTAAAAAAATTTGGGTGTAAACATAGAAAAAAAGATGAAACAGAAAAAAAAAAAGGTAAAAAATTTTACAAAGGAAGGGATAGAGAGTAAAAAAATTGGGGTATAAATATAGAGAGGGGAAGAGAGAAAAGAATTGATGGAAGGTTAAAAAGAGAGGAGATAGTGAGTAAAAAAAATTAGGGTATAAATGTAGAAAGGGGAGGGGAGAGAAAAAAGTGGCGAAAGGTTAAAAGTAAGAGAAAAAAGAGCAAAAAAAAATTTGGGGTGCAAACATAGAAAGTGGAGTAAAGAAAAAAATTGGTAAAAGATTAAAAAAGAGAGAAGATAGAGTAAATAAATTGGAGTGTAAACATAGAAAGGGGAGGAGAAAAAATTTTGGTGCAAAGTTAAAAATAAAAGAAGACAAAGTGAAAAAAATTTGGATGTAAACATAAAAAGGGATGAGGGAGAAAAAAATGTGAAACGTTAACAGGAGAAAAAGAGAGAGTAAAAAAATATTAGGGTAAATATAAAAAGGACAGGAGAGAGAAAAAAAATTGATGAAAGATTAAAAAAGAAAAGAGAGAGAGAGTCAAAAAAGGCGAGAGAGAAAAAATTGATAAAGGGTTAAAAAAAAGAGATGAGAGAGTAAAAAAATTGGGGTGTAAACATACAAAAGAGAGAAAAGAAAAATTAGTGAGAGGTTAAAAAACAAGAGTAAAAAAATGGACGAAAGGTTAAAAAGAAGATGAGAGAGAAAGAGTTAAAAAACTTAGGATGTATATAGAGGAAAGAGAAAAAAAATTAGGGTTTAATTAGAAATATTGATCAATCTTATTTGAGATTTAACAGTGTAAATTTAATTTTTTTATATTTTCGCCAAACTTTCATTCTGATTTTAGCCACTCCCTATACACAAATATATGTAACACATATAAGGAAATTAAGAAAATAGAAGGTTCAACAACTTTCCTTTAGATGCTTATTGCTAAAACAATTACAAAAATAAAGGAAAAATTATTTAACCTAATTCTTTCATCTTAAAAATGGAAGAAAACACATAAAAAGAGATAAAAATCTAAGAAATTGAATGCTAAATAAAACCCTAACCAGCTCTCCCTTTAAATAGAAGAGCTTTCCTAACTATACTCAAATTAATACAAATATTAAATTAAATCCCCATCTAAAGATCAACAGTGAAATTAACTATCTGTGTGCTCATCTAAAAATCCGTGTGATCATCCTAGAATATACAACCAAAATTAAAAGGGATAAATACAAAATAACTAATAATTATCTACTAAGCATCCAGCTAAATGTCAACCTCTTCCATCCACTTCTTCCAAAGAACTCGCCAACCTAGTCATCTTGCCTATTCCAACCCGCCAAGCTTCCCATCCTACCAACGCCAACCCGTCTAGACCCATCTGACCTGTAAACCGCCAAAAATGCGACTGCATCATTCTCCTCAAGTTGGAGAGAATTCTTCCTTGAATTCGCCAGCGAAGCATCTAGATCACTCCCGCTAAGTTACGTTCTCGCATGCCTATCTCCCATCTCACCAAGCTCCAACTTGCCAAGCTTGTCCCAATGTGGTCTATTGACTTAGCTTGCCATAATGTGGGTTATAACTTATCTTGCCAAAACGCGGACTGCATCATATATATATATCCCACAAGGATGCAATAATTCCACTTTATCCCCGATCGTTCAATAACCCTCATCAGTTGATTCCATTCCTCACCTCACATGTCCAGTGAATTTCGTTGTGATAATCATATGTTCTCGTTATAGTAACTTAAGGCGAAATATATTTGTAGTACATAAATCAAACACAAAAAATGTATTAATTAGATTAATTTGTTTACAAAAGATTTCATGATATTTAAAACAGAAAAATACTTTGACGAATTGGGCGATGATCAGGCCCTTTGGTATCATTGAATTTATTACATAACAAACAACAACAACAAAAACAAACCCAGTGCTACAAGGGCTCCCGCATACGCGGGGTCTGGGAGGGTGGATGTATGCAGCCTTCCTCCTTCAGATTGCTACCCTGAAGAGAGGCTGTTTCTGAGGACCCCCGACCTGAAGAGTGTGTCATCATGGAGGCATAAAATGAATTTATTATATAACACGAGTTCTAATTTTAGTACTGATGTGACTTATATTTACACATTTTATTCTTCACTCGTGCAAAATATTTGGCTTTTATATGTGTGTTTTGGTTATAACTTAGGTACAATTTGATTCAGAGTGCAATGAAACAAACAAAGGTTAAAAAGTGGCAGAATCAAGCATAATCGAGGCATAAATGAATACTGCTTTGAGAAACCCGACCACATGTGCGAAAAAGGACCAATCGGGTTGTAATTCGGTAACTCAAATGGGTCTCGCGGATAGTTAATATGTATATATATTATATATATATACATAGAGAGAGAGAGAGAGAATTAGGAAGAGGGAGGACGGTAAGGACGCACACGATGCCGCCGCATGTGGGATTTAAATATCAAATATCTACTTGTTTTAAGGATCTTTTGGCCACGCCTCCTCTCCTACTCTCCTTGTCGGAGCCGCTACAAGATTCAAGGGTTTTCAAAAGCCGAAGCTCAGGCGGTCAAAGTGTTGGAAGGATCAATTCAAGGATCAACGTCAACGTCAATTGAGGGGGTCTTCGAGTCCTTAGTTTTTATTCATTGTTTTATCTTTTTTAAATTTGAATGATGTGTAAAATCCTAAGGAGGAATAGACTCGTAGTTTAGGGATGAATGGCGGGTAACCGCCCATATTCCGGATTTATATTATGCTATTGATAATGGATTTGTGTTATATTATATACGCACCCCTCTGGGGAATTTTTGATTGTGTTTTGTGTTTCTTTGTGTGCACTTGTAGTCATATTGAGATCTTCAAATTATTAGTGTTAGTCTACGAGCTTATAACCTAGACCATAATATAACTGGTTTTTACGCATAGTTAGGGTTGAGGTTGTACCCAACTCTACACACAATCTTTTATAAAAACTAATATTTAAATATGAGTGATAAAGAAATTTGTTAGTGCTATTGAGATAAGCCATGCTACACCTAGGGTGATATGATAGATTATACCCTTAGACTAGTTCATTACCCTAAACCCTAACTTAAGTATTAATTCAAATTTAATGTTGAATTAGAAGCAAGAAAGGAATTAAGTAGTGCTAATGAGATAATCTATGCTACACCTAGAGTGATATGATAGGTTATGCTTTTAGACTAATTCATTATACCCTAAGACCTAGTTTAAATATTAACCTAGACTTAGGCTCTGTTTGTTTTGACGGAAAAGTAGAATCTAGGAATTGATTTTTCTTCATAAAAGGTTTTCCAAGGAAATATAAATTCTGAGTGGGGTTTTCCGTTGTTTGTTTCAGAGGAAAACTTAATTCCCCATTGTGATGTTTTCGTGTATGTTTTAAAAAAATATTTTTTACCAATCATTTTATATCTTTTTATAGGACAACATAAGTAATAATATAATATATATGAAGTAACAAACTAAAAAGTTAACTATTAAAGCTATATAAATTAAGAAAATTATTTCGTAGGTATTCTAAAATTTGAACATTTATCATCTAAATACTCTGTCTTTTTATTATATACAATGAGGTGTCAAGAGATAAGAAATTTTATCACTTGTGTATGTACTGTGTTAAAATCTGATGAATTTTCATTAAAATTCGGCTAATTTCTGCTAAAAAATCGATGTGGTATAAATATCATATTATAAAAGGGTTGTCTACATTCTAACAAAAATTACTTATATATTATCAAAAACTGTGTCATGTTAGCATTTTTGGATAAAAGAAACTATTGCATTATGATATAGGATACATATAGATTGCTGTTTTCATTTAAAATATACTAAATTTTGGCAAAAGATACCTAATTCATGATAAAAATTTTAAATTTCAGGGTACATCATTGTATATTACTGAAATATCACAATACTTATGTAATAAATGCTAAAATATTACCTAGATAATTTTCTTCTATAATATTATATAACAATTCAACTTGATTAAAGTTGTTCCATTGCAACAATAATAAAGTAATATCCAAGTTGCTTTTAATTATTTAGTGTAATTCTTGTCCGATATTGACGTTAAATGTCTACAATGCAGTCTGGTTTATTTTGATTCGATCTCGATTTGCATGATGATAACCGCGAAGGTTTTTGAGCCACTTAGAATCACGACTTCCCCCATTTTGAAAGGGAAGTCATTTTCCCTCATTTGAGTCCTTGAGCTAATGATATGCCAAACAAAGGAAAAGGGGAAAACCACTTTCTAGAATATGGTTTTCTCCTGAAACAGATGGAGCCTTAGTGCATGTAGCCTAAGCCTTCTAAATTATTGTCATAGTAGAATATAATGACAGGATAGAGTAAAACTACCTTGAATTCATTCACTGAACTAACCTTAATTGAATTGACAAATTTAGTGTATATTTAGTTTTACTATACTAGTCAACAAATCATTCAAACCAACTAAAAACCCAAAAATTCAACCGCTTGTTAATAACGAAATCCAATTTAAGTCTGATTCCCTGTGGATACGACATGTATAACCGATTTAGCTACGATGATCTCGTACGCTTGTGAGTACACAGTTTTAAAACACCTTTAAAATCACATCAAGTACAACTAGACTTTCCATGTGATGCATAGTTATGTTTTGTTTATTGTTTAATTTAATACTTATCACGCATCGTTGTTTTTAATCGAAAATTTATTTCCAAAAGTCCTGGGTACATTAATGTTTTATTTACAACCAAGTAATAGACTAGGAATTATTTTACCTTTGTTTTCCAATACGTGCCCTCTCAATATGCTCAACTGGCGTCCATAAGGGGCGGAGATGTTAGTCTTTGCCTCTTTTCTTTTGATAAAGGAGGATGGTATTCTGAAATGTACAAAGAGGTTAGCATATAAAAATACAAAATATGAAAATGGGATGGGGAAGACAAGAAAATACAAAAGATTCAGAAAAGCAGAGAAAGACCCAAGAAGTATAGATACACATTATAATTAAAGCCATACAATAAAAGAATCAGATCTCGATATTCATTGCATAGCAAAATGATCAACTACAAAGTTCGCTTCTTGTTGAGAATGTAAGAAATGGACATCAAAAAATTTAAGGACTAGCGATTAAATTTTATTTATAAATTTTTTTTTTCCCATTTTCTAGGGGATGATCCGAACCTCAATATTCCTTATTTTGCAAAGTGATCAACTATAAAGTTTGCTTTTTGTTGAGAATGTAAGAACTGAACATCAACAAATCTGAAGACTAGTGACTGAATTTTATTGATAAAAAAAAAAAAAAAATTCTATTTTCAAGGGGATGATTCTAGGCATTGCATTTGCAAAATCTAACTCTATGATTAGTGGGCACCAAGTATTCAGTCTTTGCTAATAGAGATATCTAGAGCATATCACACTATGAAAGTTCAACATAGTTTGATTCTTGCATGCCAATTGGGGATGAGAGCATGGCCAAAGAGGCGCTTTTTAAATCTCTAAGTGCATCTTTGATTACCAGGGTTCTTGGTTTGGCAAGAAATAGATTTGGTCTATGGGTCTGACGATCGAGTGGATGCTAGAGACAATGAATTTTTCCATGTCTAGGTGCTAGGACACTTGAGGATAAGAAACCATGAGAACATTCAGCAATGTTTTAGAAAATAAGGATGTTCCTTGAATAAATGATAATAAAGAACGTCAAGAGTCAAGCTTTCCTACTCGATCCTTTAGGAAATTGGTGTTGCCACTAGGAAAATAGTGCTTCAAGACATTTTGGGCAATAACTTCCTGCCAACTCAAAACATTGGTCCAAAGACTCGTTCAAACTAGCAAGAAAGAAAAAAATTGCTACATGATTTGCCATTGTTAATGCAAAAACCATAGGGGAGCTGATTTATGTTAAAATCCCAAACCTCACCTATTTCTCCTTTGTGTTTAACCTCCCAAGAAGTGCCAGTCATATCAAAATCTCAATTATAGGAGGAACTGTACCATCACAAAGATCCTTCACTTTCATCAATAGGACTCCTAAAATGCCATGATAGCCGCTTGATAAAAAGAATTTGTTGAAAAGGTACCCTTCATGTCCCGTTTCGAAACTAAAACATCCTTAGAGATAAGTCAGAGGGTTTGCTGGTCATGGAGTAGCTCAAAAAGTACCTTTCATGTCATGTTTCTAAACAATACCCTTGATCAGTATTAGCCTAGCATCTTGTAAACGAAGGCCGGACTTCCAAGATGCGAGCCCATATTGGATGTTATCAAGAACGGGCTTCCGAGTGCTATAGGATTTTGAGTTAGCTTGTAATTAAGAAAATGGCTAGCTACTTGATTTGAAGCAAATCGGTTTTGCATCTGAAGCCAAGACTCACGGGGCTTAGTCATTGTCTATTGGGAAGAATGTCCTAAAACACCTATAATGCATTTAATAACCATTAATAAAATTCTTTTATTTATTATCATCTGATTGCGTTTTACAAGACATCACTACATGTGACTATTTTCAGAACGTGCCATAAAATAGACATTGTCCAATATGACATATTAATATTTGATTACGTGGTCAAACAATTGAGCAACAGATAGACTTAAGTCTAAGGGTGTGATATGTTGTCAAAATTAGTTCTTAATCGTTGGTAAGATTGGATACCTTGTCTGATAAGACTATAATGTGGTATTGTGATGACTTGTCTTGTTCAAAGGGATGGAGATTTGAAAATATCACACAGGTGTCTGCAATTGAGATTGCAACGCCAAGACACTGTTTGTTTTGGAGGAAAATGGGATTCTAGGAAATGGTTTTCAAGTTTTCCGTTGTTTGTTATGCTTTCTTTGAAGGAAAAGATTTTCAGGAGAAAAAATGTTTTCCCGAAGTAGAGGAAAAATGACTTCCCTAGTAAAATAAGGGAAGTCATGATTCCAAGTGGCACAAGAGCCTTCGACGGCAATTATCGTGCGAATAGGGATCAACCCGAAATGAACCGATTTGGAAAGTAAACTTTAACGTCATATGTCATGTGCATGACATGTCCCAGGTCTATGGTAGTGTCAGGGTCCGTGTCAGGCTACGTCAGTACCATGTCTATCAGCTTCCTGCGTCACAGTCAGGATTGTTTAGGTCAGCGCTTGTGACAATGCCTGGATTAGCGACAGTGCCAGCACTTCCCAACGATCTGCCACTCCTGTCACCATGCCTTAGATCACTGCCGGTTCTCGCTAGTAGTCCCTTGGGTTTTCCAGTTGCCAGGTTATCCTAGATCTCCGAAGATTCCAGAAGCTTCTGGAACCTTCTATTTCAGTAGTATTCATAGATATCCCTAGATATTTTCCTTGTAAAGTCGGTTCTTGTATTTTTGAGTATAAATAGTAAATTGTAAGCATCGTATTGATCATCTACTCAAATAATACAAAATATCTCTTTCCCAACTCTCAATTTCTCTTATTTTTTTCTCTCATCATCAATTCTCTTTCTTTTCTCATCTAAACTATACTTCTCTCTTGCGTCACAAACCTAGCTTTGTGACAAGTGATATCAGAGCCATATTTCGATAATGAAGCTGGCTATAACGAGGAACACACAATCCGTTGCAACCATGTCTTCATCTGAGGAGACAACTGAGTCATAGGAATGAATCACATCCACTGAGAAGAGGCTAGATAAGCTGGATGCCATGGCACGTGACCAGAACAAGTCAGTGAAGGACTGAAGTCTTCCATTGATTCTTTGGCTGATTCCATCGAATGCGTGTTACAAAGTCAGGAAAAGAAGCCAGAGGTAGGTCCCGAGGTTGTTCTGGAGGTAATAGCCCATGGAGAGGCTGGTGAGTTTGGAAATTATGTGAAACTTGGTGGACATGGAGTACTTCCACCACCTCCCTGTGTGCATGAGCAAAGGGGTGGACCCAGGGTCCAATCACATCCCGCGGAGAATGGTGATCATAGCCGTCACAATGACAATACATATACGTGGGCTCTCAACTACAACCCGAAGCTTGACTTTTAGGGATTCGATGGGACAAACCCACGAGCATGGGTAAGGAAGTGTCTCAAATTCTTTAGATGGTACCAAGTACCCATGGAGGAATGGATGGAGATAGCCTCGAGTCATATGCATGACTATGGGGATGTGTGGTTTCATGGGTTAGAATTGCAACACCTGCAATTGACTTGTTAGTTTTTCATAGACAATTTTGTCAGAGGTTTGTTGACCGATCTCTTCAAGATGTGGTTGAAGAATTCCGCAAGGTGTCCCAAACTGGGACAGTAGAGGAGTATCAGATCCATTTTGGAGAACTTAAGGGATGGATGTTGGTATACCATCCATTCTTGAGTGAAGCCTTCTTCGTCTCGAATTTCATCAGCAGGTTGAAGCCTGCCATAAGGGCCTCAGTGAAGGCTAGTCATCCATCAGAACTGAGTTTTGCCTTTAAACAAGCCAGAATACAAGAGATCGCTATTGCAGACATTAGAAACACTAATGGGGTCAAGCAAGCTCCCTATAAGCAGAATTCTGGAGCCAAGAGTGTTCTATATTCAAATCAGGCCCTATCACATCAGAGCAATGCGCACTCCTAGGCATCAATGTCCAAGCTTGGGACATCCAATAATGAGTCCCTTGTGTCTAACATGTCTTACCCATCTAGGCGCGAGCTTGGGCAATGTTACAAGTGCCTTGAGAGATATTTCCCTGGCCATGTTTGCAAAAGCAAGCAATTGCAAAGCATGGAAGGGCAGGAGGAAGTAGAGGACGAATTGGAAGATGTTGAGGAGGAGGTTCCTCAAGAGGAGTGAGATGCAGTCATGGAGATATCCCTCAATGTGTTGTCTGGGAGCATTACTCATAACACGTTGCGCTTAAAGGGCTTAATCAAGAAGAGGCCTATGACAATTCTGATTGACAATGGTAGTATCAACAGCTTCTTGGACACGCATGTGGTCCAAGAGCTCAAGCCTGAGATGGTTCAAACAGTTGTCATGACTGTCACTGTGGCTAATGTTAGGAATAGTGTCATGAAATCCAAATTTATTCTAGATATATTATTTTAATTAATAAATAAAATTGAAGTTCAGGTCGTTTCCTAGTTAAATTTGTGTATGTGAGCAATTATACTGCATGTGATTTTCTTTTGGGAGACATTCATGAGATAGGTGTAGTCCTCAGACTACAATTTACAGGTTTGTTCTAAGTGGTTTATGAGACTAAGCCACAAATAGACTTAGAACAAATGGTATGGATTGTTGTTTGAAAGACTCGTAGTCGAATACAAGTTTGGACCGCTTGTATGTTAAGACTATAACGTGACACTTTAGATGACTTATCTTGATCATGTGGATGGAGATCCAAAAGTGTTAGGTTAGTGTGTTTAATAAGATTGACACACTAAGTTGGACCATGTGGGTTACTTATTTCTATACTACTATCGGAGATGAGTGATTCACGTTGTACTATTTGAACCACGACTCTAAATCCTGAGGGTATTCTGGACTTGTGCATGGAGCGTTAGTTACTTTGGTGTACTATAAGTAAGGTCTAAACGAATGAATGAAATCCCACGTACACTGGGTAGAGGCGTGAAGTGTGACAAGGATCAGGTATTCAATAGGAAATCTACACTCTCTTATGAGATACAGATGCCCCCTTAGTTGATTCGCAAATATTTAAATAGTTTGAAAACTTTGGCCAAAGTATTCCAAGTGTTTGGCATTTGAAATTTATACTGTGAATGTGTTCAAGTATAAATGAATTAATCAGTGAAGGGCGAGTTAGTAACTAATGGAGAAGCTGTGAGAAGGATAATGGTAGTGGTTATATTTATCCTTTGTCATGGACATCTAGTGGAGGGGTTGTTGTCATCAATACAGTTTATTAGGGAGATATCGAATAAATAATTTAAGTCTGGATTGCAGTGAGATTTATTTAGTGGAATTAAGTATCATTAAATGGTAATTAAATTAATATCATGAGATAATTTAATTAACCCTTGTGGAGCTAGATTTAAATTGTCCCTAAGGTCCCTGCGTAAGCCTCTGTTTTTATTGCCATTGAAAAAATGTTAAAGAATTCATGAGATAAATTATTAATCCATAAGATGGGTAAGTTAATTTTCCCAAATATTATTCATGAGAAGAATAAAATCAAAAATTATAAAATAAAAAAATTTTGGAAAATTAAAATTAAGAAGATGAATTTGTACATGTGGAAAACAAAGCAAAAAAAAAAAAAAAAAAAAAAAAAAAAAAACGTGCACAGCTCTTAATCCGCGTACTCGCGGATGGGCCAACTTGTTGCGCGCTGGAGAAACAAGGGGAGATCCGCGTGCACCCACATCAGCCAATAAGGCCGCGACACGTGGCATGCGGTGATAGGCCCTCACAGGCTATTTGCACTGTTACAAAACACAGCGTTTTGAACTGGTTTTGAACGAAACGACGCATTTTGATTTTAACTGGGTGGTTCCCACATCGAAAAAATTGGATTTTTTCGCTCCGGTATATTCATATAAATAGAAGGGCTTATTCCGAGGTTTGGCATCGAAGTTGAAGTATTTCTTGAGGGTTTCTGAAATTGTTTTGGAGACCTAATTGGAGAGAAAAATTTCCGTTCAAATTTTTCTTTCTTTAGTTTAATATTTTTCGGAGCCCATCCTCCGGGCAGTTCGAGGTCATTGCGTAGAAAGTCTTGGGGTCTCGATTTTGAAGAATATTATCGTCTTTCTGGTTTTTCTTTTAATGGAGCAATTCCAGGAATGTCATTCTTTTCTTCTTCTTTTAGTTTCGCTTTTCTATTTATTTACAATATTCATTATTATATCTGTTTAAGTTTATGAATTGTATGAATGTATTAGAGTAAAAGGCATGTAAATCTAAATTATGAATTTAGATTTGTTGATTTAAATTATGAATATAAGTCAGTAGATTTAAAATTAGGAATTTTAAATCAACCTTAGGTTTAGAGTTATAAATTCAAAACCCGTTCCGCTGCGTAAACTTTAGGGAGAATGTTTGAAATTTATCCCAACAACCGGTATTAGGGCAAAGGGTGTTTAAAGGTAAACCTATTCCCGGGAACTCTTACATGTGAGGTGTCACGAAGCGTGACTCTCCGACCGGGGGCTTAGGTAGAGAGAAGAGTCTCCTACTTTAAGTGCTCTAATAGGTGCCTATTGTTGTGACCAGAGTTGAGAAATGTGAACCCAATAGTTGGCATCAGAGTTTATTTTTCAACAAAAATTCATATGTTTTCCCAACAATTGGTATTAGGGCCAGATTCTGATTACATTCATAATATATATGACTAAATATAATAAGATCGAAATAAATAGATTTGCGATTTAATAAAATAGAGATTTTATTAAGAAGGAAAGTTAGTTTAATTTGACGGTTCGATTTAAATTGTTTAAATCAATGATTAAATTCAGATGATTATTTGTATTTGTGATTTAAATTGTTTGAATCATTAAAGTAATTAATTTTTAATTAGATTGTTTTAAAGTAACGATTTAAATTGGTTAAGCCGGTTAAAACATTTAATAGTTAACTAGATTATTTAAAGTATCGATTTAAATTAGTTCAATCGGTCAAAAGAGTTAATAGTTAACTAGGTTGTTTATAGTAACGATTTAAATTATTTAAATCGTTAATAAATTAATTGTTAATTTGGAACAACCCATAAATTTGCGATTGTATTATTCGTATAATGAGATTATACGTTCTTAGTCATGATTTACAAAATCGGACAAAATTGATCTAATAAGATTAGACTCAAAATTTTTTAACAATAATGGATAAAATTGTTATGAAATCGGATAAAATTGATCTAATAAGATTAGATTCATATTTTTCTGAAATCGGATAAAATTGATCTAATGAGTTTAGATTCAATTTAATTTAAAATAAAATATTTTAATTTTAAGTATTTAAAAAAAAAATCTGACAACGTTAGTGTTAGCCCGACATTGACATTACCACCTCAGAATTAAAAAAAAAAGGGTTTTTATTTTATTTTATTATTATTTGGACGTGTAGACGTCAATGCTGATTGATATAATAATTAAGTTAATTATTTTATTAATTAATTTCCTTTTTAGAATATGATTGTAAATTAGATTATGTGATAATTTAAGTTGTAAATCAGTGTTATTTTAAATAAAAGTTATTTGATATTTTTTTAGAATAAGATTCTGAAATAGACTATGGGATAGTCTAAGAATAAAATTACTATTGATTTTAAATAAAATTATTTTTAATTTAATTTTGAAATCAGAATTTTTAAGAGTTGATTATGTGATAATCTAAATTAAATGTTATTTTAATTAAAATTAATTAATTAATTTTATTGATTGGATTCTAGAATGAGATTCTATTGTAAGATTATGAGATAATCTATGCTGTAAAATGATAGTATTTTAAATAAATTAATTAGTTAATTTTGGTTAATCTTAGAATGAGATTCTAAAAGGGATTATGAGATAATTCAGGTTGTAAGTGCAAGTTTATTAAAAACCACTGGTTGTAAAAATCAAGTGGGAGCGAGGTTTCAATTGTTGTAACCTCACAGTCTCCATTACCGATCTAGCAGTATAGTAGATCGATAGACCTCCCAGTGGAGGATGTAGGTTTGCGGATTACAGGGTTAGACTTCTTTTAGGATAAACCAAAGTGCAAAGAAGCGATGCGACCACGCTGTCATGGAGTATTTCGTGTATTTGTATGAAGGTTTAGGTAATGATTTACACTTGACTAGCGTGATGCATTAGCCTCCCCGAGGAGCTCTGTTGTGTCATGTTAGAGACTAAGGTAAATTGGTGAGTTAATCATGTTTAGTAAGAGTTACAAGAAAACAGGTTAATTGAAAATAGGTCTCACCCGAACTAGCTTCGTGCAACCCCGCTGCCGGGGAGTAAGGAGTGGTGTGTTTGGGTCATCATTGTATGCATGATAGTACAGTTTGGTGGATATCTGACTCATTGTGTATGCTAAATTGAAAGAATATATATCACTGCATTATACATGGCTCATATAAGGTTGTTACACAAAATGTTTGCATTTACAGTATGTTTGATATGGATATGGCTGGCGAACTTCACTTGATTTTGAATAAATAATGTACTCACGGGACCAAATTACTTTGTCTTAAAAAAGAAGTTAGACTTACTCACTACTCACAAGGGACCTAATAGAAAGAAAGGAAAGGGTAAGGTTGCTATTGTAGCAACCAAGTCCATAAGGAATTCATCAAAAGAAAAGTGTTTCTTTTGCAAGAAATCTAGGCCACTGGAGGAGAAACTACACTAAGTACATAGCTACTCTTCCTACAAAGACTGCTAAGCCATCTGGTGAAGATATGTTGATATCTCACTTAGTTGAGTCATGCGCAGTTGAGAGTCCACCAGTTTCCTGGTGGGTGGACTCAGGTTTAACTGACCACATCTGTAATATGTTACAGGAGCTCAGGCTAAGCTAAAGGGCACATGATGGGTGTTGTATCTGATGGTCAGGGATAGTACAATAATAGTGGTCTTAAGTGTAGGAGATATTAGCTTAGACATTAGTAATAAAGTTTTGTTTTAAAAGATTGTTTATTTGTAGCTACTCTGCACAGGAATTTGATTTCTATATCTCGTTTTATGAATAATTGTTATTCAGTTGATTTTGATATTGTAAATTTTAATATGAGAAATAAATTGTTTATTTGCACATGTACATGAATAAATTATTTATTCATGTTATTTCCTTATTAAAACTATGGTAATGGTTTAAATGAATCTAACGTAAGTTCACTTGTTCAATCTTTTAAAAGAAAACACCTTGTAAGGGATACTGCCTACACATGGCACCAACGTTTAGGTCACATTAATTCGAACAGGATCCAACGACTGGTAAAAGATGGACTGATAGAGCCTTTGGACTTGAGTTCATTACCAGTCTGCAAATCCTACATAGAAAAAAAGAGGACAAAGTCTGCCTGTAAGAGTAAAGGCAACAGGGTTGGTTGCTTGCTTGAGCTGGTTCACATAGATGTATGTGGATCAATACATGTTCAGGCAAGAGGTGGGTATGAGTACTTATTCACGTTTAGTGATGATTACTCAAGATGTGTATATGTTTACCTAATTAGACATTAGTCGGACTATTTTTTGAAAAGTTCAAATAGTACAAAGCTAAATTTTAAAAGCTATTAGGTAAACAAGTTAAGTCACTTTGATCAGATCGAGGTGATGAATATTTTTTCGGGTGAATTTCTGGATTTTCAAACTGCAAAATGAGATAAGATCTCAGCTTTCTACTCAGGTTACACCGCAGCAGAATGGTGTTGCAAATAAAAGGAACAAGGATGATTTTTTCTACAGTTTTTTGATTGAAAGTTTTTTTTTATAAATACAATGCAAAATACTTAGAGAAGCATTTTGCAAGTAAGCAACAAAAACAAAAACAAAAACAAAATGGTATTAAAGGAAAATGACAATAATTTTGAACAGTTAGACACAGCGTAAGACATAGTGGATGCATTAGATGCACCTACTGATATGAATGAGAATGTTCCAGGTACATGAAAGCTTAGGTGTGGTGGGAGGATTGTCGGGATACCTGACAGGTTCATAGCGGAAGCCTTAGTGGTTGACCGTGGCATTGAATCTAGTCCTTTTAGCCATAATGAAGCAGTTCGGTCTTCTGGTTTTGTGCAATCGGCTGCTCAAATCATGCATGTACAAATGACATTAAGAGAAAGTAGTGACTTTCTTAGTTTTATATGTCGACGATATACTACTCATTGAGAATGATGTAGGGGTGTTATTAGCTGTAAATGTTTAGTTGTCAGGATAGCTCAATATGAAGGACATAGGAGAAGCCAGGTCCACTCTTAGGATTAAGCTTCTGCAAGGTCATAAGAGCAGGATGTTGGATCTCTCTCCAACCACTTATATTGGCAAGACGTTGTCAAGGTATAGCATGGAGTCCCTCGGCTTTTTGTGTAGTGCTCTAGGACACCTGAAGAGGAGGAGCAATTGAGGAATATTCCATATGCTTTGGTAGTGGGAGCCTCAGGTATGCCATGTTTTGCACGAGACTTGATGTCTACTATGCTATGGCGTAGTAAGTAGGTATTAGTCTAACATGAGTCCAATGGACTAGGTGGCAATGAAGCGTTTTCTCTAGTCCTTAAAAAGAACTAGAGATCCTATGCTAATTTTTCAAAATGACGAGCTAGTTCCAGTTGGCTATACTGATTTAAGACTTCCAGTCAAATTAAAATAATAGATGTTCAACATCTAAGCATGTCTTGACCTCTTGGAGTGGGAGCCATTAGTGAGAGGAATGTTAAGTAGTATTGTATTGCTGACTTCACAATAGAGTAATTTTGCTCACTAAAGAATAGGCTTAGTAGATTTTTGGTTCAAACTAAAAAGGGGTGAGTATGGACTTTGTCAAAAATTGGATTTAGGACAAGTGGGAGATTGTTAGGGACAGTGTACTGAAATTCAAATTTATTCTGGATATATTATTTTAATTAATAAGTAAAATTAAAATTTCAGTTGTTTCCTAGTTAAATTTGTGTATGTGAGCATTTATACTGTATGTGATTTTCTTTCGGGACACATCCATGAGATGGGTGTAGTCCTCAGATTACGATTTACATGCTTGTTCTAATTGGTTTATGAGACTAAGCCACATATAGGCTTGGAACAAATGGTATGGATTGTTGTTTGAAAGACTCGTAGTCGAATACAAGTTTGGACCACTTGTATGTTAAGACTATAACGTGACATTTTAGATGACTTGTTTTAGTCATGTGGATGAAGATCCAAAAGTGTTAGGTTAGTGTGTTCGATAAGATTAACACACTGAGTTGGACCATTTGGGTTACTTATTTCTAGACTGCTATCGGAGATGAGTGATTCACGTTATACTGTTTGAACAACGACTCTAAATCCTGAGGGTATTCTGGACTTGTGCATGGAGCGTTAGTTACTTTGGTGTACTATAAGTAAGGTCTAAACGAATGACTGAAATCCCACGTACTAGAGGTCGGGCCGGGCCGGGAGGGGTCCAAGGCCAGACCAGGCCCGGGCCTTGCGGGCCTGGGTTGGCCTGTTTTTCGTCAGCTTTAAAAAAAAATGCAAAATTTAAAAAATGCAAAGCCGTTTTGTACTAAAATTATTATAATTTATTGATAAATAATATGAGACACAAATATATTTTATCCCAAGCACTAATAATACTAAATATATGTAATAAAATAAAATACATAATAAGTAACAGTAAATAATGGTAAATAAATAACGTAACAAGTACAAATACAAAGCAGTTGGAGCCTAATATTTAAAAGCACAAATTTGTTTATCAAAAAATACAAAGTAAAAGTAATATAAATTTTTTATTTATTTAGGAGCACTCCCGGGCCCGGGCGGGGCCCAGCGCCCATCAAAAATGGGCCCGTGGCCCGGCCCGATGTATACCGGGCTCGGGCCGGGCTGACCCGGCTCGTTGGCCACCTCTGCCATGTACATTGGGTAGCGGCGTGAAGTGTGACAAGGATCAGGTATTCAATAGGGAATCTACAGTCTCTTATGAGATACAGATGTCCCCTTAGTTGATTCGCAAATATTTGAATTGTTCGAAAACTTTGGCAAAAGTATTCCAAGTGTTTGGCATTTGGAATTTATACTGTGAATGTGTTCAAGTATAAATTAATTATTCAGTGAAGGGCGAGTCGGTAACTAATGGAGAAGCTATGAGAAGGATAATGGTAGTGATTATATTTATCCTTTGTCATGGACATCTAGTGGAAGGGTTGTTGTCATCAATACAGTCTATTAGGGAGATAACGAATAAATAATTTAAGTTTGGAGTGCAATGAGATTTATTTAGTGGAATTAAGTCTCATTAAATGGTAATTAAATTAATATCATGAGATGATTTAATTTAACCCTTTTGGAGCTAGATTTAAATTATCCCTATGGACCCTGCGCAAGCCTCTGTTTTTATTACCATTGAAAAAATGTTAAAAAATTCATGAGATGAATTATTTATCTATAAGATGGGTAAGTTAATTTTGCCAAGCAGTATTCATGAGCTGAATAAAATCAAAAATTATAAAATAAAATAATTT
The DNA here is from genome assembly GCA_018398585.1 of Simmondsia chinensis. Taxonomy (NCBI): domain Eukaryota; kingdom Viridiplantae; phylum Streptophyta; class Magnoliopsida; order Caryophyllales; family Simmondsiaceae; genus Simmondsia; species Simmondsia chinensis. The sequence goes on from JAGTTD010000004.1 coordinate 15,798,520, forward strand.
TGGAAAATTAAAATTCATGAGATGAATTTTTACATGTGGAAAACAAAGCAAAAAAAAAAAAAAAAAAAAACGTGAGCAGGCCTTAATCCGCGTACTCGCGGATGGGCCAACGTGTCGCGCGCTGGAGACACAGGGGGAGATCCGCGTGCACCCACATCAGCCAATAAGGCCACGACACGTGGCACGCGGTGACAGGCCCTCGCAGGCGGTTTGCACTGTTACAAAACGTGGTGTTTTGAACCTGTTTTTAAACGAAACGACGCGTTTTTATTTTAACTGGGTGGTCCCCACATCGAAAAATTGGATTTTTTCGCTCCGGTATATTCCTATAAATAGAAGGGCTTATTCCGAGGTTTGGTATCGAAGTTGAAATATTTCTTTAGGGTTTCTAAAATTGTTTCAGAGACCTAATTGAAGAGAAAAATTTCCATTGAAAATTTTCTTTCCTCAGTTTAATATTTTTCGGAGCCCACCCTCCGGACAGATCGAGGTCATTGCGTAGAAGGTCTCGGAGTCTCGATTTTGAAGAATATTTTTGTCTTTCTGGTTTTTCTTTTATTGGAGCATTTCCTGGTTTGTTATTCTTTCTTTCTTCTTTTAGTCTCACTTTTCGATTTATTTACAATATTCGTTATTATACATGTTTAAATTTATGTATTGTTCTGAATGTATTAGAGTAAAAGGCATGTAAATCTAAACTATGAATTTAGATCTGTTGATTTAAATTATGAATTTAAGTAAGTAGATTTACAATTAAGAATTTTAAATCAACCCTAGGTTTAGAGTTATGAATTCTAAACCCGTTTCTCTGCGTAAACTTTAGGAAAAATTTTTGAAATTCATCCCAACAACCAGTGTTAGGGCAAAGGGTTTATAGAGATAAACCTATTCCTGGGAACTCTCGCACGTGAGGTGTCACGAAGCGTGACTCTCCGACCGGGGGCTTAGGTAGAGAGAAGAGTCTCCTACTTTAAGTGCTCTAATAGGTGCCTATTGTTGTGACCATAGTTGAGAATTGTGAACCCAACAGTCGGCATCAGAGTTTATTTTTCAACAAAAATTCACATGTTTTCCCAATAGCTAACAATGAGAATCTGGTGAGCTACCAGAAATGCTCTTAAGTTGAAATGGAAAGTTCAGGGCATGGTGTTTATCGATGAGCTGAGGGTCCTTAAGTAACGAGGTAGCAATGTTGTGTTGGGCGTTGATTGGTTGCCGCGCTATGGGCCATTCATGATTACAACAACAACAACAATTACAAGAAGCCCAGTTCCTCAAAGGGTTCCCGCAAAAGCAGGGTCCCCGGGGGGGGGGGGGGGGGTGATGTACGCAGCCTTCCCCCTTCCGGGAGCTACCCTAAAGAGATGCTGTTTCTGAGGACCCCCAACCTGATAAGCTTGTCTGCATCATCGAAGCATAGCAGCCTGGCAGTAGGAGAGCAAAAAGCAAATGAGCATGGCACAGCACAAGGCAGGCATTAAAGTAACTCAATGCAAAGAAAAAGCTAGAAAAATAATAGGCAGATAAATAGTAGTTTGTAGATAAATAGCAAATAAATATATAATAGATAAACAGATATCAAATCATGAGAGCAGATACGTCAAAGAGGAAGTGAAAGGACTAGAAACACTAGGGATAGCACTAATAAGCTGGGCTACCCTACTTTAAGCTGCTACATCTGCTACCCTAATGCTAGAATTGGGCTCTATTTAAGGCCATTTCCTCCCGAAGGTTTAGGTGGGTGAGGTCTTGTCGGATTGTCTCCATCTATCTCTTCTTTGGCTCGCCTCTCCCTCTCCTGCCTAGTGTAGTATGGAGCTGTTCGCATCTCCTGACTGAAGCGGTGGTCGGTCTCCTCCTAACATGCCCAACCCACCTTAAACGTTGATCCCTCAATTTATCCTCAATGGAGGCCGCGCCCAGTTCGTCTCTTATAACGTCGTTCCTGATCCTATCCTTCCTTGTATGTCCGCAAATCTACCACAGCATCCTCATCTCTGCCGCCTTCATCTTCTATATATGATATTGTTTCATCACCCTACACTTTGCCTCATAAGATATGGCTGTCCTCACTACCATCTTATAGTATCTTCTCTTTAGCTTTAAGGGAAACTTTCTATTGCAAAGTACCGCACATGCCATCCTCCATTTATGCCACCCTACTTTAATCCAGTTGTTGACATCCTCATTAACGTCACTGTTGTACTGTATCATGGACCCCAAGTATCTGAAACTCTCATTTCTCGGTATAGTCTCATATCCAATCTTGACGTCTTCTCTGCTGGGTGTGGTGAAGGGATTGAACTTGAACTCCATGTACTCGGTCTTAGATCTACGGAGATGTAAGCCCTTCAATTCCAATGCCCTTTTCCACAATTCTAGCTTCTCATTAACTTCTTCTCGCTACTCCTGCACCAGTAATATGTCATCTGCAAAAAGCATGCACCAAGGTACACCTCTTTGGATGTTCCTAGTGAGCTCATCTATTACCAGAATGAACAAATAGGGGCTCAAGGCAAATCCTTGGTGTACCCCAACTGTTATTGGGAAAGCGTCTGTCTCCCTGTCCTCTGTGCTCACCATAGTTTTTGCATCCTCATATATGTCTCTAATGGCCCGGACATATGGCTCGGGCATGCCTTTCCTATCCAAGACCCTCTATAGAACCTCCTTTGGCCTCTATCATATGCCTTCTGTAGATCAATGAAAACCATGTGCAGGTCCTTTTGTCTCTCCCTGTAGTGCTCTACCATCCGCCTTAGGATGTGGATAGCTTTTATTGTTGATCTTCCGGGCATAAATCAGAATTGGATCTTGGACACCTCTGTCTGTTGCATAACCTCTTCTCTATGACCTATTCCCACAACTTCAAAGTGTGGTGTATTAGTTTGATACCCTAATAGTTGGCGCAACTCTGGATGTCGCCTTTGTTCTTATAGATCGGGATCACTGTGCTCTTCCTCCATTTATCAGGCATCTTCTCCCGTACAAGGATTTGGTTAAATAATTTATTCAACCAACTAATGCCCTTCTGTCCAAAGCATTTCCATGCCTCTATGGGTATACCATCTGGGCTAATTAATTTACGCCATCCCATATGTTTCAAGGCTTCCTTGACTTCCTCTGGGCTAATTTGCCTGCAATAACAGTGGTTCTGGTACTTCTCATATGTTTGAAGATCACCTAGGGATATCTCTGTATCCCGCTGTTCGTTGAACAGATCGTGAAAGTAGGCTCTCTGCTTGGCTCTAATAAGTTGCCTGTCCATGAGTACTTGCCCATCACCCCCTCTTATGCACTGTACTCGATCCAAGTCCCTAGTTTTCCTTTCTCTCTCTTTGGCAATTTTATATATATCCCTAGCTCCGTCCTTAGTCTCCACCCTCTTTTAGAAATCCTCATAAGCTCTAGATTGTGCTTCTTTGACTGTTCTCTTTGCTTCTTTCCTGGCTTGCTGATATTTATGTAGCTTATCCTCATCTCCTTTGCGATCACACTCTTTGAAATAGTCTCATTTGGCTTTAATCTTCTCTTGGACCTCCTCGCACCACCACCAGGACTCTCTGTTGCATAGTGCCCCTTCCTTTGACACGCCCAGCACTTCTCGTGCCAGTGCTCTAATTTTTTGGGCCAGCTTGTTCCACAACTGGTTTGTATCTCCCTCGTAGTCCCACTCGAGCTCAGACTCCGCTCTTTCCTAATATACTTTATACTTCTTCCCCTTCAAATCCCTCCAACGAGTATGTGTCTGCATGGGTTTGCTAATTCCTTTGGCCCTCTTCTTGGCCTTTATATCAGCCCACAACACCCTATGTTATGTAGAAAGGTCTTCTCCTAACCATACAACCGTACAATCTCTTTGTACCCTTTTCCTTAATAGAATGTGGTCAATCTGTATCCTTGTCCCACCACTTTGATACATGATGATGTGTTCCTCACGCTTTTTGAAGAAGGTATTTGCAACCATTAGGTTGTAAGTGACTGCAAAATCTAGGAGGGCTTTGCCCTCTGCATTCCTAGTACCAAAACCAAAAGCTCCATGGTATGATGCATAATCATCCTCAGTCGTACCAACGTGCCCATTAAAATCCCCGCCAATCATCACTTATTCAGTTTTAGGTATGCCTTGCATCGTTGTGTCTAAGTCCTCCTAAAATATTGCCTTCTCGCGCACTGTTAGTCCAGTTTATGGTGCGTAGCCACTGATGACATTCAATATCTCTCCATCTAGTACGATCTTGATGCTTATGATCCTATCACCAGTCTTGGACACTCCAACTACCTTATCTTTGAGGCTATTATCCACAATGATGCCAACTACATTCCTGCCTCGGGCCTTGCCTGCATACCACAACATGAAACCCAACACATCTTTGGATTTCATGCTGACTCATTTAGTCTTTTGCAGACAAAGGATGTTGATCTTTCTCTTCATCATCATTTGGGCCACCTCGAAACTCTTCTTTGTTACCGTCCCTACATTTAGTATCCCAAGTTGCAAATTTCCCTTCCCCTTTTGCTTCGCCCTCCACCTCCCCAACCCCTTTGAAGATGGCCTCAATCTCTGAGTTCAATAACTAGTAACATTTATCAACTAGCTGTGACTATCTTAGGTAAGTAAGCATATAGACAAGAAGCTTATTACAATGCATATGCACGTAATTACCACCACATTCAATACAATAAGATCAACGCAGTTCAAAGTAATAAGGAGGAGAAAGGAACAAATCTAATCAAATGAACTCGAAACATACCCAACAGCTATAAATTAAATACTACCCTACAGTAATTAAAATACTACCCTGCAGTGATAAAGGATAGATCAAACCAGGGGTTGGTACCTAGTCGAGAATTTGACTTGGCTGAAACTTACCTAGGCCTACTTGTGGCAACTGGCTGTGGGGTGCTGGTTGCAGAGGTGATTCAAAAGAAGGTGCTGGGGTGAGCCAAGCATAGTGGCGAGTGAAGGGTGGTGTCGGGTCGTTCGAGAGCTGCTACTGGGTGAATCGAAGGGTAGTAGTGAGCGAAGGGTAGTGGTGCGGGGTGTTGTAGGGGGTGGTGCTGGGTGGGTGATTCGAGCAAAGGGTGGAGGTGAGTCGTTCGGAGTGAGTGGTGGTTGGATGTGGTTCAAGGTTAGGTTTAGGGTTAGGTGGGTGTGGTTCAAATGAGTGAGGTCGTTCTCAATTGGGGGGCGGGCGGGGGGGGGGGGGGGGGGGGGGGGGGGGGGGGGGGGGGGCGGGGCGGAAGGGAGGTTAGAGATAGGGTTGGGGTGGCAGGATGTGGTGGTGGTGAAAGAGGGGATCTGGGTTTCTAGGTTTGGGTTTCAAGGACAGGTTAGGTTATGGCTAGGGTCCCTGGCGATGCTTGGTCCGGCGATAGGGTGGCGTCGTCATGGTGGCCTCGCCAGCTAAGGCGGCTCAGCGGCGTCGGCGAGAATACCGACGACAAGGAGAGGAAGAGAGAGACGGTTGAGATGTGTCAGTAGAGAGAGAGAGTTGCCACCCCCCGCTGAGAGGGCTAATCATGATTGACTTCATGAATTTGAAGTTGTCTTGTTGTATGGATGACAAGGCAGTGCATCTCTAGGGCACATCAGAACAGGCAGCCTTGCAGCCCATTTTGAAGAAGGAAATTAAGAAATTCCTGCAAAATAAGATGGGTTGTGTTGTGGGCCATTTGAATATGGCCACTGGGGTTGAGGAGAGCGAGGCGCAGGTCCAGACATCGCGCAGCTATTACGCAAGTACTAGGACAAGTTTGACACTCCTAGTTCACTTCCTTCTATCTACGGGCATGAACACTACATTCTCACGCTGCCAGGGGGCCAAGCCATTCAATATATGGCCCTATCGGTACCTGCATGGTCAGAAAAATGAAATAGAGAGGCAAGTCAAGGAGATGTTGGCTTCATCTATTATCCAACTCCGTAGGAGTCCCTACTCGTCTCATGTCCTGCTTGTGCGCAAAAAGGATGGAACGTATCAATTAGAGGTGGCCACAGACTGGGCCTACGTTCCACGCTGGTCTAGCCAGCTCGGCCCGGGCTGGCCCAGTTCTCCTCCCCTCCCAATTTTTTTTCCTTAATATCACGAAAATTGTACACATAAATGCCACTAGTGGAATTCAAACCCCATACCTCTAACATGTAGGTCTTACCAATTACCATGTGAGGTCTAAATTTTTTTTTTTTTTTTTTTATTGGATAAACAAACCATATGGGCATACCCATACCGAATACAACTGCCTCTGTGTTTAATTTAATATTTTTTATAAGCATATATATCTCGAAATAGTTTTTATAAAAAAACTATATAAGACCCGGATAATCACCCCTTTTTTTTAAGATATATATAATTTAATATTTTCTTTACCCTAATATATCATAAAAAGATTGTAGCTCATATGGTGGAGGCTTTGTTTAACGCGGAGGAGGTATGGGGTTCGAATCCTCTGTTATGATCCGGGAATCCAAGACATGGGCTGGAGGTGGCTGTGTTGGGGTTCGTTCTGATTGGTGCTGCTGCTATTATATTGGTGCTGCATATCTCTATGTTAGTGCTACTTATTGCTTAGTTAGTTGTGGCATGTGTTGTAATAAAATGCTTGAGTTCCTTAGTAAGCTTACGGCTGTTGTATTAAGTGTTAGGCAATTGTAGTAGTTATGTTAGTTAGATATTTTGAGTTGATTTAGATATTTTCATTGCTTGAGATCATGTCATGTAAGTAGTATAAATAGGAAGGCTCTAGCTTGTAATCTCATAACTTTGATGAATGAAATTGATATCTTTTGATATCTCTCTCTGCTTCTCATCTCCTTTCCCTTCTTATCTCTTCTTAATTCTACATTCTCTCCTCATCTCATACTCAGACTATCCCAACAAAGGTTAAGGCCTAGGAGCAATTTTTGAAACCTTAACATCCTCCCACCCTTATAGTGAAAAACTTAATTTTGGGGGGCCTGGCTGTTGAAGGGTGGCCCGGCTCGCTAACTAGCCAGGCCCGACCCACTAGCCGCCTCTAGTACCGATTCTGTGTGGACTACTGGCAACTAAATAGCATGACTGTGAAAGACAAGTTTCCGATACCTGCGATCGATGACCTCCTGGAAGAACTACGAGGCACATGTGAGTTCACTAAGATCAATATAAGGGCTAGGTACCATTAGATTCGTGTCCAGGAAGAGGACAAACATAAGATAGTATTCCGGACACATCAGGGGCACTACAAGCTTCTGGTCTTGCCGTCTGGGCTGACTAACATGCCCGCAACTTTCCAATCATTAATGAACAAAGTATTCACTTAGTTCCTATGAATATTCTCCTTAGTATTCTTTGATGACATACTTGTTTATAGAACCAACATGATTGCACACTTAGCACACTTGAGTGAGGTCCTTGAGACTTTGCGCGCGCATTGCTACTACACCAAGTGCAGCAAATGCGCATTTGGCCAGGACCATGTGGAATACTTGGGACATGTGATATCCCGAGATGGAATGGCAACCTGTTAGGAACAACGTCCTGAAATCTAGTTTTATTCTGGATATATTATTTTAATTAATAAATAAAATTAAAGTTCTAGTCGTTTCCTAGTTAAATTTGTGTATTTGAGCATTTATACTGCATGTGATTTTCTTTCGGGAGGCATCCATGAGATAGGTGTAGTCCTCATACTACAATTTACATGTTCGTTCGAAGTGGTTTATGAGACTAGGCCACAGATAAACTTGGAACAAATGATATAGATTGTTGTTTGAAAGACTCGTAGTCGAAGATAAGTCTAGACCACTTGTATGTTAAGACAATAACGAGACACTTTAGATGGCTTGTCTTGGTCATGTAGATGGAGATCCAAAAGTGTTAAGTTAGTGTGTTTGACACACTGAGTTGGACCATGTGGGTTTCTTTTTTCTAGACTACTATCGGAGATAAGTGATTCACGTTGTATTGTTTGAACGACGACTTTAAATCCTGAGGGTATTCTAGACTTGTGCATGAGCGTTAGTTACTTTGGTGTACTATAAGTAAGGTCTAAAACGAATGACTGAAATCTCACGTACACTGGGTAGCGGCGTGAAGTGCAGCAAGGATCAGGTATTCAATAGGGAATCTACAGTCTCTTATGAGATACAGATGTCCCCTTAGTTGATTCGCAAATATTTGAATAGTTCAGAAACTTTGGCCAAAGTATTCCAAGTGTTTGACATTTGGAATTTATACTGTGAATATGTTCAAGTATAAGTGAATTATTCAGTGAAGGGCGAGTCGGTAACTAATGGAAAAGCTGTGAGAAGGATAATGGTAGTAGTTATATTTATCCTTTGTCATGGACATCTAGTGGAGGGGTCGTTGTCATCAATACTGTCTATTAGGGAGATATCGAATAAATAATTTAAGTTTGGAGTGCAATGAGATTTATTTTGGAATTAAGTCTTATTAAATGGTAATTAAATTAATATCATGAGATGATTTAATTTAACCCATTTGGAGCTAGATTTAAATTGTCCCTGAGATCCCTACGCAAGCCTTTGTTTTTATTGCCATTAGAAAAATATTAAAGAATTCATGAGAGAATTATTTATCCATAAGATGGGTAAATTAATTTTGCCAAACATTATTCATGAGATGAATAAATATTAAAAATTATAAAATAAAATAATTTTTGAAAATTAAAATTCATAAGATGAATTTTTACATGTGTGAAACAAAACAAAAAAAAAGGAAAAATTGCAAAAACAGCCGCGATCTGTGTATGTCCGATCCAACGAACCAGCGCGCGACACGTGTTGCACGCTACGACGCCCACCAGGGCAATCTGCGTCCCCACGCGGGGACGAATTACGCTATGACACGTGGCACGCGATGACTGGCCCTCAGCAGCGGTTGCACTATTACTAAACGCGGCGTTTTGAACCTGTTTTTAAATGAAACACTGCGTTTTGATGTTAACTGACGAATCCCAATTCGATTAAAATTAGATTTTTTTCGCTCCGGTATATTTCTATAAATAGAGGGGCTTATTCCGAGGTTTGGCATAGGAGTTGAAATATTTCCTTAGGGTTTCTGAAATTGTTTCGGAGACCCAGTTTAATATTTTTCGGAGCCCATCCTCCGGGCAGTTCGAGGTCATTGTATAGAAGGTCTCGGGGTCTCGATTTTGAAGAATATTATTATCTTTCTGGTTTTCTTTTATTGGAGCAATTCCAGGTATGTTTTTCTTTCCTTCTTCTTTTAGTTTCGCTTTTTTATTTATTTACAGTGTTCATTATTATACCTGTTTAAGTTTATGTATTGTTATGAATGTATTAGAGTAAAAGGCTTGTAGATCTAAATTTAGAATTTAGATCTGTTGAGTTATATTATGAATTTAAGTCAGTAGATTTAAAATTAGGGAATTTAAATCAACCCTAGGTTTAGAGTTATGAATTCTAAACCTACTCCGCTGCGTAATCTTTAGGGAGAATTTTTGAAATTCATCCCAACTATCGGTATTAGGGCAAAGGGTTCATAGAGATAAGCCTATTCCCCGAAACTCTCACACGTGAGATATCACGAAGCGTGACTCTCCGATCGGGGGCTTAGGTAAAGAGAAGAGTCTCATACTCTAAGTGCTCTAATAGGTGCCTATTGTTGTGACCACAGTTGAGAACTGTGAACCCAATAGACGGCATCAGAATTTATTTTTCAACAAAAATTTATGCTTTTCCTAACACAACCAATGCAGGAAAGATTGAGGCCATGCAAGACTGGGCTAGGCCTAAGAACGTGAAGAGTCTTAGGGGTTTCCTTGGATTCATTGGTTACTATCAGAAGTTCGTGAAGGGGTATGAAACCATGAGCAAGCCGTTGACTGACCTCCTTAAGAAGGCGGAGTTCAGTTGGAATGATGAGGCATAGTAGGCGTTTGAGGCACTAAAGCAGGCCATTATAACAATGCCAGTGCTGGCACTGTCGCACTTTGACAAACCTTTCATTCTGGAAACAGACGCATGTGGGGTAGGAATTAGTGTCGTGTTGACACAAGACAGGAGGCCCCTTAGCCTTTCTGAGTAAGGCTCTAAGTCCGCATCACTTGGGGTTTTCAGTTTATGAGAAGGAGCTTATGGCGGTGCTTATGGCCGTGGACAAATGAAGACATTACTTGATGGACAGTCATTTTGTCATCGAACCGATCATGCTAGCTTGCACCATCTGTTGGAACAGCGCGTGACTACACCGTGCAGCAGAAGGGAGTGACCAAGCTTATGGGCTTGAGCTATAGTATTGCATACCATAAGGGAGCTAAGAATAAGGCAGCTGACACCTTATCTAGGCGTGATGAAGATGGGGTTGGCGCGATGTGTGCGATGATGACTTCTGTGGTACCCCAGTGGATGGTGAGGTAAGCTATGAGAGTGATGCACAAGCCTTAGAGTTGCCGGTAGTTGATCCTGAGCGAAAAAGCCCTTATACTTACAAGGACGGTGTGCTGCACTACAAGGGCAGAGTATATGTGGGAAGTGTTGCGAAGCTAAGGGGAAAGATCTTACAGACACTGCATGACTCTCCTATAGGGCGGCATTCAGGGGCGCATGGTACCTATGTTCGTGCAAAGTAGTGGTTCTATTGGCCTGACATGAAGCGTAGCATGTAGACTTGGTTTGGAAATTGTTATACTTGATAGCACATCAAAGGGGAACATGTCCCTTACCGGGGGTTGCTATAGCCGTTGCTAGTGCCAGATCAGGCTTGGAAGAGCATCGGCCTAGACTTTATAGAAGGCCTACCTAGATCTTTGGGAAGGACACAATCATGGTGGTTGTTGATCGACTCACCAAGTATTCTCATTTCATGACCCTGATGCATCTGTACAGTGTCGCTAAGGTGGCACAGGTGTTCTTGGATAACATTTACTGGCTGCACGATTTTCCCAAGAGTATTGTGTGCGACTGTGATGGAGTATTCTAGAGCCTGCTCTGGAGAGAGTTACTATGCCTGGCTGGGGTAGAGTTGAACATGAGTAGCGCTTACCATCCGCAATCCGATGGTCAAACAGAGCACATCAACCAATGCCTCGAGAATTACCTATGTGCCATGACGCTACACAGGCCCAAGCTTTGGGCGCAGTGGTTCCCCCTGGCAAAACAATGGTATAATACCAACTACCACACGTCACTGAAGGCAACAGCGTTCCATGTGCTGTATGGTTATGAACCGCACACGCTGGAGCTGGACTGTCCTATGGCAATGCCCTCAGCTGCAGTAGAGTTGATCCTGACGCATAATTTCCTACAGCAATAGTAGAATCTACTAGTAAGGCTCATAATATCTACTTTTTTCTTTAACATGCATCACCTAGATATATTCTCAGATCAATGTACTATGTTGCTAGAGAAGTCAAACACATTTCAATATAGATGGCCCTTATAGGCATTAGCTTTACAAATCTTGTAACAGACCCCAAAATTAATTTCCAATGAAACTTCAATGTGGGACATTGTTATTATTATCTTAAAGATAACAGAAGAGATTTCATTAAGTAAGAAGTAAACATGCAAACTAAGAGAAGATAAGCAACCTTTCTAAGAAATATGGAGACAAACAACAAAAAGCACCCTTTGAGCAACATACTTATCTAACACAAAAAGAACTCCAAATTGAAAAAATCCCTAATGATGTTCCGGAATCATGAACACCACACTAGGAAATTTGTAGATAGAAAATAAGGTGAAATATCCAGAAGCACGCAGTAACTTACTGAGTCATTCCCAATAAGGTCAAAAAAGGCAATTGGTCCTTTCTGATTCAGCGTCGACAAAAAGCTGTTCATCAGCAATGAACAGTATTGTTGTTGATGCGCCTCCTTTTCACTTCGAAGAGGAGCAAAGATCTTGCAGATATCCCTCCTTGATATGCTATGCCCATTGACGACATGTACCAATGGCATCATTCTCAAGATGACATTATCATTAACTTCTTGAGAAAACCAATCAAGAAGAAAATTGAGCGTTCTTGCACTAAAACATAAAGCTCGGTTGGATATAGAATGCCGAAGAAGCTAAAGAAAGCCATTAAGCCCCTCTTACCGCAAAGAATCACTGATTTGCCCAATGACAATTCAAGGCTATCAAATTATAACATAGCCTAGGCAAACAGGAATGGAGGGAACACTAGTAATAACTATAAGTTGCAGCTAAGGTAAATAGTTCAAAAAGTCCAAAATCACGAAGATGTCAAAGGAATATTAGAACCAACCTTCTGCAGAATACTAAGATAGAGAATGATTGCATCTTCTTTCTGTCAAAACAAAGTACGCAAACAGTTAAAACATAAATTTGCAAAGTCATAAAAAATCAACACGACCTGAAAATAAGTCAAGCTATAGGCCATTTCACGGATAGGAAATTGCAATAGTGCAATCCATACGTTCTTTTGATTTTATTATAAAATGAGTAAATACGTTCTTTAGAAAAATTTCATCCTCTCTACAAAAAGGCAGCTCACCTTAATGGAAGGGATCATTTGTCTACCGAACTTTCCGTCATCAAGCATATCTATCAATGCATTTAATAGCAATCGACTTGGCTTCCCATGACAAAAATGAAGTAGCAAACTTTTCAAAGTCCGATAACCATGACCAATGAGATTTCTGAATTCAGCCTGCAATGACATGCACAAATCATATCTGCGAGAAAAAATATATCAAGATAACAATAAGCTAAGCTGGGGAAAGGTGATGAATCTCATACAATTACTTAAGCATTAAATTGGATTATGAAAACTCAATACAAAGACGCATTTGCAAACTACAGTTTATAAGTGCATGCATTCATAAAATTAAAATGTGTGGAAATTTATGTGGAAAAATGTTTAGCTGCTGGATACTAGAAGTCTGGTATTAGTGACATTAGAGATCACTATGACAGAAGCTGACTTCCAGGCATCCACCGAAGAAGGTAAAACTCTATCAAGTCAAAGAAGTGTCGAAAACATTCCTTTCAACACTTACTAATACTCTATTGCATGTGATGCAAAGGTCGTGAACTAGGGCAGATGTAACAAAAATTTGAAACATACGGAAGTTCCACTATGAACAAAACTTTAAAGCGTGATTCCCAAAAAATAGAAAGGAACAAGATATTTTACAAAGATTAACATGATATAGAAGTAGATAAATTCAACTCAATGAATTAACAGCTAGTAGTAAGGTATACTACCTTTGACACATCATTGTTAGCAAGCAAACTTGTTAGTATTTAAAGGACACCCATGACCAGCTTGTCTCCATTCATCACATCAACGGATCCATTCGGTAAGTAGACTACATGCAGAAAGCATCATCCACAACGAAACAACTCCTAATAGTGTTGGGTCACAGATAGTCGAAGAGATGCCAAAACATCAATTGAAGTATGAAAGCAGTAGCAGCAACAACAATAATAACAAAACCAACAACCCAGTGCCTCAAAGAGGCCATTGCCAAGGTGTGATGATCCAAGAATTCGAGGCATGAGCTGATGGTGGCTGTGCTGCTGTCCTGCTGCTATGCTGCTGCTGTTAGCTGCTATGGGCTGCGATGGTGGCTGTCTTGCAGCCATTTGATGATCATTTAGTGTAGGAAAATTGTATTAGCTTGCTGATATTGTAACTAGAATGGACTTGATGTAATTAGTTGCATAAGTTCTTGCTAAGTCATGTAATAAGGGAGCTCTAGTGGCATGTAGCCCAGGGGGTCAATGACCGGTCAAGGTTGCGGCTAATTAGTTAGATGGCAGTTAAGTCGGTTAGCTTGGTCCACATGCATTGTATCTCTAGATATTTTTAGTCTTAAGCCATCTTAGGAGGAAGTAGTATAAGTAGATGGCTCTAGCTTGTAATCCATAACAACTTTGATGAATGAATTTGATATCTTTTGATATCTCTCTCTACTTCTCATATCCTTTCCCTTCTTATCTCATCTAAACTCTATATTCTTTTCTCATCTCATACTCTCACTATCCCAACCAAGGTCGAGGTTCAAGAGCAATCTTTGAAACCTTAACACAAGGCAAGGTCTGGGATGGTGTTAAGGAACAATATTTATAAAATTCAATCAAATACAGCAATAATAGCCATAGGCATTGCTGTGAAAAATGGCTTTTTTTCAGAAGTACTTTTTGTAAAAGCACTTTTCTAAAAAGTATTGTTTCAAATAAGCAATTTGTGTTTTGCTCAACCAATAAAGAGGCGCATGTTATTATATTACGAGTATTTGGCCAATGTTTAAAAAATTATTTTTTCTATGAAATTAACATAAATCTTTTATAATTTAAAACAATTACCCAAGAACTATTTCAAATATTTAATATATTTTTAAATTATTTAAAATATTTCTAAATACATAAATATCTTTTAATTACTTAAACTAATTTCTAATTTTAAAAAAAATTAAAATATTTTTTCAAATATTTAAAATGTTTTCTAAATATTATAAATATATTATTAATTTATTAAAATATATAAACTTTTTTAATTGATTTTTAAATATATTAACAAACTTAAATCTACTCGAACCAAATTTCTTTAATTGTTTAGTTTATACTTTTGTTTCTGCTTCTGTTTCTACTTCTGCTTAAAAGAAGAAGCACTAAATTTCTGCTTCTCAAGTATTTTTTATGGTTGCCAATCACTCTCCAAATCTCAGAAAAGTGCTTTTCCAGAAAAAAGTATTTTTCCCCCCGATTAAGCTAAGCCAAGCAGGCCAATAGAAGCAACAATAAAACAGCAATAATAGCAGACATGCAAGACTAGTGGCACTATGAATTAGCATTGGTATGCTCCTCTCTCCTAACAGCTGTGAAAAGGACATATTTTTAACTGCCACCTAGCTCTATTTTAGGCCATTTATTTATTAAGGTTTAGGTGAGCAAAGTCATGTCTAATCCTCTTATTTAAGGCCATATTTTTAACTGTCACCTAGCTCTATTTAAGGCCATTTATTTAGTAAGGTTTAGATAAGCAAGGTCATGTCTAATCCTCTTAATCTAACTTTTCTTTGGCCTACCTCTGCCTCTCTTTCAGTATGTATTATATAGTTGTTCACATTTCTTAACAAGGCAAGAAAGTACGAAAGCAACATTTTCAAGAATACCCTACCTTTCAAGCACAAAAATAATAGGAAAAAAGAAAAAGCAAGAGAAAAGTACATATTTCTCAGGCACTATTTAGAAGGACCTAGAAACACCAAAAAGAGGTGTATTTTTATGAATAGAAAAGGCAAATGATTTAATTATGAAAGTGTACTACTTGATCTATCAACAAGTTCTTATGTGTTTCCACGCCCCTTTTGGACCCTGAAAAATGGACAAATTCCTTCTTCCAATAACTAAAAAGTGTATCATGCCTGAATTTAACTGGGGTTCGCGGTGGTGGAGGAACTGGAGATCTCTCATGCTAGCCAAAAGGTCAATTGAGACATCTGCAAAATCTTTTTCTTTTTCCTTAACTTGGTTTAAAGTTTGCAGATACTTGGAACATAGCCGCAAGCTTGCTATTTGATCATCCACGGAAGCATAAGCAATCTACAAAGACAAGGAAGCCCTAAATCTGGGGCAATGGTTAAGATATTAACTGAAGAAGAAAAAGTAACATCTGCTAGCCTAAAAGGAAACAGATGATAGATATACCTTCATTAGACCATGAATATGCCCACATTGTATTTCTCAAACGTCGAGCCCAGAACAAATCAAACGAATAGTTGAAAGCAGTTGTATTATGCAAAACCACTCTTTTAGCATCATCTGATGATGAGACATATGCCGTGAACAACGCTATAGTTGCTTTTATATTTTTGTGCTGTAAGAGGAGAATTGAAAATGTATTTGTTATGCAAGAACCACCACGTGAAACTTTCTTGAGGATCAGGTCCGCTCCACGGACTTTTGAGATTCTTCAACTTGAATAAAAGCAACTTTGAGCACCTGAGAAACTACATTAATTTCCTTGAGAAAAGCAATAGTTTTCTCCTGTGAGAGCTCCAATATTAAGAATAACGACTTTGCTAGAGCAAAGAAAATCTCCAAATTATAAGTAGACTACTCAAGAGCATCTAATAAAGTGGAACAGTCAGGCTACCAAAGCAGTTAAAGATACATATAAGCAAATTTTGGAAGAAATAGACATAAATGAAGGCGTATGTTAGTCAAAGAGGCAGGACATAACCTTTTTTGTTAGGTAAATGGGGTTAGGGATATGAACATAGGAACTCTTATCCTATTGCCTCGACCCTTGGCAATGGTTTTACCACTAGACCAAAGACTCATCAACAAATGATGGCATTGCACAGACATCGAGACACAACAATAAGGTGGAAGCCATAGAAGTAGTGAGAGAATTGACAAAGGTGTTTGGAGTAATAGAAATAGATCTCCAACAAGACAGGTCCATCCAATAACTGAGCATTGTTTCTCATAAAATTTTACATGCTATGAAAGTATATTTCTTGCAAATTGCAGTAAAAGTCACAATGATGATTGGAATAAGATATTAAATAACGCTAAGGTGCAGAATGAAAAATTAACTTTGCAAGTTCGTTAACTAAAATGCAATTCAATCATAGTTTGCGCTACTAAAGTGTAATTTACCCAACAATTTTTAGCCGTCCTCCACAGTTGTGACCCATCACTTATTAACTTCAATAACACCCATTTTTTGCAAAATTAGGAGTGTGGCAGCAATGTAACCCTTTTTCCTTAGATAAATCAAGGAGTATATAGTACCAAAGTACTGATACAAGTCTACGAGGGACACACTCCAAGTGGGTCACAAGTCCTAAAACTGAAAACATAGGAGAACAATAGCAAAGCACTTGCACTAAAGGCCAAATCCAAACAAATAGCCGAGAACAACTGAAAATTAGAGAACTATAGGGACTATGACTACCCTGAATCTGAAGCAGGTGGTTGTGATGGTTAGCACCTTGAAGTGTGGAAGGTGCAAGAAGATGGCCCCATGCCAGCCATATTGTCTCCTTAATGACTGATTGCTCACATAAGTCTCGACTATTGCCGCTAGATCCACTGGTTATGCTCATACAACAGGATACACATAGTCATAGAGAAACAAAGTTAGCATAATCGACTCCGTGGAACCTCAATCGCCTAGAGGAAAAGAAGGCAAGGTCACCTCAATGACTAAATGACCAATCAATCAACCAATCTGCAAACTGAAGCAAAAAAAAAAAAAAAAAAAAAAAAAAGCAAATAAATAAACAATGATTGTGTATATTCATTAGCAATGCTACACAAAACACAGGTCCACTGCAAATCCGTGGGCCCCAATCGATTTCGGAACCATAATTGGTGATAGCTCACTATCAAAAGTAGAAACGTGATGAATGAACTAGAGAAGGTGATGAATAGAATCCACATCCTCTTAGTTGTAATCATCTCCGAAGCAATCTGTGGAGGACTCTCTTGAAGGGAGAGGGACAACCAACGATCATGGTTTGTTGCACCTAGCTGAAACTAACATTAACAAATCTCCAAATCTCATCAAGCTCTACACAACCCCATAGGGGCCTTCATAGGTCACCCTTAATAATATCTAACCCTCAATTCCATCGAAGACCAGTTATAGATATCATCCTCATAGTGATCCGATCACTGATATGGCCATATGGAAATCAAAAGTCGATCAAGAAAGCACTAACAAGCGCATCCCTTATGATATGCATGGAAGCTCATTCGTAGAGATCCCTAGTATTGATAGTATGTCTCAAACACCAAGATGCACCATTTGGTACCTCAATGTGCCAAAACACTCTGCCCATTAAGGTCATTTCAATGAACCTAATCAACATAGAAGTTTCCTTATCAACAAGCAGAACCAAGAGATGCTCCATGACAAAAGACTAGTTACAGTTAAAAGGCGTCTAGTCCCAAGGTTGTCCTCTCTTTTCAGGTAACATAAAAGACTCCAAGTGCCAGAACCCAACACCAAACAAACATGGGGGTCTAGACGTCTAAATTTGATAATAAACTTCTCAGATAACATAAACCAAAAATAAAGGAGTTTTCCATTAATAGGCCTTATAATCCTAAGGAAGAAAATAGAAAAATACAATCTCAGGGAGAGAAATGTAGCTAGACATTCAAACGCTTAATGCCAAAATTTTATATATGAAAAATTTATAAGCACTCATAAGGAACTTTGGAAAATTAGGAGCATGAGAAAAAAATGAACTAAGAGGTCAAATATTACTTGATGACTCGAGTTTAAGTTTTGAGGATGAAATTGTTTTTTAGAAGGGAAGAATATGAGAAACCACACTTTTAAATTAGCAAAGTTATTTCCTACTTAAAATATTTATGTTTTGAGAACTATTTTATTGTAATGTGCTTCAAGTATCATTTATTTACACCTATAACAATGTTCATTATGTCTCTTAAAATAAATCATGAGACTTTTGGCCTGCCTATTTATTATTATGACTTAGTTACTAATCATTGGCATATGCTCATCCTTTATTAGTTAGGATAAATTTTGGCTTCTTGTAACCTCATTTTAACATGCAATTATTTAGTCACGTTATCATAGTTAATTGCATAATTTCTTATGACCTTTGCTTTGTAAAATTTAATTCATAACACCTCTTTAGTGCCTATTATTAGCATAGCATATGCAACCCTTGGCCTACTTTCCCTTTAGTGCGCTTAGCCTTTCACCTACACCACTCCACTTTTATAAATAGAACCCTCCTAGGCAAACTCTCATCATCCACAATTTCTATTTCGTAAATGAAAGTGAGAGTTGAGGGAAAGAAGAGTCCAAGTCTAGGAAGGCTACTTTATTGCTTGGGCTTAGAATTTCAAGGGAGTTTTATTTATTCGAGCAAATGACTTATCAGTTAACTCTTCCGCCCCTTCGGCTAAAACCGTTAAGTGATTTTGAAATATTTATTTTGAATCAAAATTCCATTAGAATCTTTATAAGACTTCCTTTTTACATACGACACGTTTACCCCTCTGTGTGTTCAAATCTAAAATTGGATCAAGGATGTCAAAGTTCGTGGAATATGGAATTTGACATTTGTTATGACTATATTTCCTCACTTTATGGTACTCTGAAAATATGGTTTGATTTATATTTTATGATATTCAACTGTGCTATGTACTTTGTATTTTGGACATATTGTGCTTTGTTTTGTGGGTGGCGCCCTACGATGACAGGGAAAGACATCTCTGAGCCCTCGATGGAGGATTATACCATCTCTGATAGCGGTGCACTGTTTTGGAACAATCCTCTAAACCCGAAGTAGGCCAAGGGCCTGTTTATGGTAGCCAATTTCGAGCCCAGTTGCTGGTATTATATGCAGCCACTACCTAAGGCCTTAAAGCCTAAGAATTTTGTTGTTTTCTTGAGTTTTTGTGAGTTGTTTTTAGTATTCTACTTAAACTATGCTTTCTGGAATATGTCTTTCTAAGAATGCTTGATCCTTGTTTTTGTTAGCTGATTGTCACCCGCTAAGTTTATACTCGTCATTTTGTTTATCATTCTTAGACAAAGTGAAGTGTCTCTTATGTGAGGACCAAGGATCTTACTCACCGTACTATTGCCTCAATCATAAGAGACTTTCTACACTTTGTGTCTTGAATAAGTTCTCTATTTAAGACCTTCTTATAGTTGTTAAACTTATAAAAGTTCGGCATTAAGCGTTTTGAATGTCCGGCATTCCTCCACCTACACCATGCTGCGCCCCCCCCTAAAAAAAGGGGGCATAGCGCCACTCCGTAAGCATATAGCAAGAACAAATTTGATCCACGTACAAGGTTGAGTAGTACTAGGCAGCACCAACTAGTACCAAAAAGGACAATGCTAAAGCAATAATCCTAGGATATCTAAAATCCCAAGCTATGTCTTCTGATTGACCTTGGTTAAATTGACAGTGCTCTTTGTAGTGATAGAGGCTAGTCCTACTATCCACCATGAGAATAACCATTTTCAAACACCCCCCCCCCCTCAGGATATCACCTCCAATTCCTATGCCAATACCTGCCCGACATCCAATATCTCTTCTCGAGGCTATCATCATCCTAACCATCCCACCATTATCAAATCCTAGCCACCAACATTGCAAACCACAGTCATCATTAATTTTATATTAAAAACCAAAGTCAGCTTTTAATCTTAGCAAACAACCCTATCTTAACCAAACTTAATCAATTCAACAAACCACTTTCAATGGAACAAATTTCAACTAATTTCCCTACGAACCAAAACCCTAGATCAAATCTCACTTGATTTATTATCATCGAGAAGAAATGGGTTGAGTTAAGGATAAATCAAAAGGGTCATAGAAAGAGCCAAAGACAAATCACGAGAGTATTGAGCAGTGTAAGGTTTTCAAATATCTCCACACTAAAAACTCGCACGGAACATGTTATTTGAGAAAGGACTAAATTGGCTAGTTACTATTTTGTCCTGTCCCCCTGGACATGTACTAGTTTCTGTTAGGTCCGGTCTGTGGTTAATGTAACAAAAATCTTTGAAGTGCTAAAATACCGAGTCGGACTTAAACTAAACCATACCGAAAATTTTGGTCCATGGTAATTGGATGTGGAGTTGCAATTCTAGGTCAAGTTGTACTGGTATCTTCCAAACAAACCTCGAACCATATTAGGGCTAACCAGCAAGAGCAACTATATAAGTGGGATCACATAAAATAAGTACGTGCCTAAGGAATGGTATATCTAATTTATACATTCTAGGATCAACATTTTGTTTGGTTCATGAACATCCTGTTCGATCAAAGTCAAGGACAAACAATTCACTGCATCCACACCCATTCAAGAGTGTGTTTGGTTCATCAACATTCAATTTATTTGATTTCGTTTTATCCGTTTCAATAAGATGTGTATACTTAACATCTGTATTTTTTTTAACGTACAACGTTTGGTTGGGTAATGTAGAAAAATGTTATTTATAGAACAAGGTGTCTGGATGCCTTATGCATATACAAAAAAGAATATGTGAAGAATGACAAAGAAGAGACCTAATAATATAAATCAACTAATAATCTTTAGTTAGTGGTGGATAATACTAATGACCTTAGGGGTAGATCTTGTTGCAAACCAGGGTGATGGCAAACAGAAAAGAGTGGCTGTAGTAGTGAGGATGGTGGTGAATCATGGTAGCGGAGGTGTATCATGGGGTTGACAAGACATGATGGTGAATGGTTGAGTCAACCATGGCACTACTGAACCATGGTGGCGGATGGTGGAGTTAAGATGGGTGGCCCCGGCCACAAGTGGTAAAGTTTGGAAGGGTGGCCATGGTGTTGGTTAGGGGTGGCAACACATGACTCTGGTGATGAGGGGGCAGTGGGTCGTAATGGTAGGACTGAATGTGGACCGTAGTAGTTAAAACTTAGAAGTCGGTCTTATTAAACCATCTATCTAACTAGCCTATAAAAGAGTTCCAACATTAAATATTTTCCAATTTAGTTACAAAACAATATTTTATCCTTTCTATTTAAGATATCGGCAGGGTTACACCCCAAAGGGGTAAGGCCGCGTACATCCACTCGCAGGCCCTATTTACGCGGGAGCCCTTGAGGAATTGGGTCTGTTGTTTTTGTTGTTGTTATTTAAGATGTGAAAAATATATAAAAATACGTTTTCTATTAACAACCACAAGCCTTTTATATTCAACAAGAACTTTTTCTCAGTTTTAAGCTGGTAAAAAGCTAAATCAAACAAACTCCAAATTGCATTAAAACCTAAAATTCTTTCCTAAATCCACATGAATCTAGTAGGTCTTTCTCCTCCTTATCAATGCATATCCTCACACAAGTGGTGCTTAACTTGCATGCGGACAAAGCTAAAACATGATTGACACACTCACTAGCATAACCAAGTACAATTGCTGAAAATGAGAGGAACCAAAAAAACTCACCAAGTTATGTGTGACCCCGGATAAAGTTGCAGCAAATTCAATAAATGAAATAACTTCAGTTTGAAGATTTACAGCATCATTAGCCTTCACTTGATTGCTACCATAACCATATATGGAACGCAAATCACAAGCCCTCAAAGAAGCCTGATCACAAATCCAGTTCACTTTAGAGAGGTCTTCAGCTGTTGGTCCAAGAAAGAAGAATTTTTCCGAAAAGATAACTTTCCACAGTCCCTCTACCCGGAGTACTTCAAGCAGATGAGATGATGAACTGAGTACTTCTATGAGGCATGAAATATATGATGTTGTCAAGTGTATACAAATATTCTGCAGCACAAGGAAACCAAAACCAAACTAGTCAAGATATAGAAGTAGACAGTAAGAAACCAAGTCAAACACATGAAAGGCCAGCAGGGACCACAAGAGTCATCTGTAGCTCCCACTAAAAATATTAAATGACATTACATGTTACAATGGTGGAAAAGAACCGTGTAGTTCTGACCTTGAATGAGTACTAGGGGATTCATCTTGATTTGAACAAGCCTTAATGCAAGGGAATACCACCAGAAGAACTCTCGAGAACCATTTCACCGAAAGTTCACCATATGCTGGGGAAACTGGCATGCTATTATTTCTAGATCCTTCAACAAGGTCGGATCGGACATCTTCTAAAGAAAGAATGAACGAACAAAGACTCTGACTCATGCAGATTGCATAGTTCTTCCAGCTTCCAATAAAATAAGAATCTCTACGTGGTAAATCAGAAGCATCACCGTCTGAAACTCTTGAGGTGTAATTTGAAGATTTTTATCCACAGAGACCTCTTTCATCCGTATGTTGTACTCTTGGAGCCATTGTTATTAAAATCCCAATTCGAATATCAGAATCTTACAATTGTACGATTCCACAATTGCCGACCGATCTGAATCATAAGTAGAATCTTAATTCTGTAGAAGCTTACGATTCATTGATATTATATGAAATTAGCAGATAGAATCGTAATATGATTTTGTAATTCTACCGATTCGACCTCGATTTTATCAATGCATACAGGTAAAAAGTTATTATATAAAAAAAATTAAACATCTATTATAAACGAACTTACTTTATTAATTTTAAGTAAAAGAAAGTTAATTAAGCATTATATACTTTTAAGAAACTTAAATTAAGTTTAGTTTTATATTTTAACCTTAGTATAAAGTTCAATTAGCATAATTTATCATAAAGCTCTCATAACTATTGTAGCATAAAATAACACATCTATGTTGTGTGATAATATTTTTACATATTTGATGTAAGTAAAGATCTTATTAATAATTTTTTGAACTATATAACTGATATTAATACGAAGAACAATTATAATATGCATATAGTAGAATCTTACCATTCTCGATTTGATTCTACGATTCCGATTCTAAAAGCCCAATACCAATTCTAAATAGAATCTTGATTTTAACAACCTTGCCTGCAGCAGAAAAGCTAGCGAGCAAAAGCTATTTGCAAATTTGTGCACCCTTCCATTTTCGCACAAGTACAACAAGTTACTCAGGCTCATAAAACTATAAAGTACATATTGAGAAAATGGTTGATGGTAGCAGTAAGATGACAGCATGAGATACGGTAAGCCCAACAATCAAGACAATCACGGCAGACAGTACATAGATGCTATAAAATTGTCATAAAGTACAAATCACAAATAATGTATCAATTCAATTTTTGTACTTTCTGTCACGATCTTAAGTTCGTGACCTTGATCTAGAAACAGGATTGAGCTGAGAGAAAGAGAGAATTTGAATTAAGTTGCAAAAGCGAGAGAGATTGGAGATGAGAGAGAAAACAGAGAAGGGAAAAGAACAATTGTTTGATTAATTTCTGGGATGATCCTCACAATGCTTACAGTCTCCTATTTATAGTCTAATTACAAGTAATATTCAAATATATTTGAAAATAAGTGGGAAATAACCGTTTGCTAAAAAAGAGAGGGAAAACTAGTTAAGAAAAGCTTCTAGAATCTAGTCCAACTTGGCGAGCGTGTTCGTCCTTTGGATGCTACTAGCTAGGACAAATGATAGCTGAATGACAAGGACCCGCTGCGAACCATGACACAGACCTACTGCGAGGCTTGACAGCCGGGAATGTCATGCACATGACATTGCCCCCTCCTTCAGCGAATCCTTGTCCTGAAGGATTAAAATCAGGAAGCTGCTTTTTGATGAATGTCCAGTCCTCCCAAATAGCTGGGTCCTTAGGCAAGTTCACCCACTATACCAGAACCTGTGCAATCTTCTTCCCGTTGCACGTTATAGTGCGCTTCTTGATGACAGCCTGCGGTGTCACCTCTTAATAATATCTAACCCTTAATTCCATCGAAGACTAGTTGTAGATATCATCCTCATAGCGATCCGCTCACTGATATGGCCATATGGAAACCAAAAATCGATCTAGAAAGCACTGACAAGCCCATCCCTTATGATATGCATGAAAGCTCATTAGTAGAGATCCCTAGTATTGATAGTATGTCTCAAAACACCAAGATGCACCATTTGGTACCTCAATGTGCCAAAACACTCTGCCTATTATAAGGTCGTTTCAATGAACCTAATCAACACAGAAATTTCCTTATCAACAAGAAGAACCTAGATATGCTCCATGATAAAAGCCTAGTTACAATTAAAAGGTGTCTAATCCCAAGGTTGTCCTCTCTTTTCAGGTAACATAAAAGACTCCAAGTGCCACACCCCAACACCAAATAAACATGGGGGTCTAGACGTGTAAATTTGATCATAAACTTCTCAGACAACATAAAACAAAATAAAGGAGTTTTCCATTAAAAGGCCTTATAATCCCGAGGAAGAAAATAGAACCAAAAAAAAAATCTCGGGGAGAGAAATGTAGCTAGACATTCAAACACTTAATGCCAAAATTTTTATATATGAAAAATTTATAAGCACTCATAGGGAACTTCGGAAAATTAGGAGCAAGAGAAAAAATGAACTGAGAGGTCAAATATTATTTGATGACTCGGGCTTAAGTTTTGAGGATGAAATTGTTTTTAGGAACGGAAGAATATGAGAAACCACGCTTTTAAATTAGTAAAATTATTTCCTACTTAGAATATTTAAGTTTCTAGAATTATTTTATTGTAACGTGCCTGTAGTATCATCTATTTACACCTATAACAATGTTCATTATATCTCTTAAAACTTAAAATAAATCATGAGATTTTTGACCTACTTATTTATTATTATGACTTAGTTACTAATCTGTTAACTACCAAACCAAATTGATAGCTAAATTTGTGAAGGAAAGAGGTAAGATGAGAGAGAGAAGTGAAAGGGATGAGAAATTAGAGAAGGAGATGAGAACAAGAGGGAAACCCTAGAGGGATTCAGAATTTTATTAATTGGATTACAAGAAATACAAGCTTAAGATCTATTTATAGAGATCTTAGTACATTGAATCAAGAAAACCATAAACCGAACTTGAAAATCAGATCTGGCGCCAAAACACAGCACCCGGACAGTTAGTTGCAGCAGTAACCGGTTTTGGTGCCCGAGTACAAATTTAAATTGCCACTACTACAATTCTTACCTTCTACGCTTGATACTTCAAAAATATCAATGGACTAATGCAAATTATGGAATTATAACAGTCCCCTCCTCTTGAAAGACTCCTTGTCCTCAAGGAGAGAAACTCGAAAATTGGCTTTTCAAGAAGGTCGGGTGCTCCCATGTGAGGATGTCTTTGTCCAAGTTCAACCATTTCACCAACATCTGCTGCGACGCCCCTGTATCTGCTACAATTAAGCCGGACTTCTTGGCTGGAATTGGTCCCAATAACAATTTCCCATCTAAACCGGCCTCAGGAGGAGCCTTTGAACTTTTTCCACGTCTTGCAACCTGTTTTTTAAGTAACGAGACATGAAATACAGGGTGACTATATGAATGTGATGGTAAATCAAGTTCATAAGCCACGTTGCCAATCTTCTTCTTGATCCGGTATGGCCCAAAGTATCGGGCACTCAGCTTAACATTTCTTCGAACCGCCAATGACGATTGTCTATACTGTTGTAATTTCAAATAAACCATGTCACCAACTTCAAATGCCTTGTCTACTCTCTTCTTGTCAGCATAAAACTTCATACGAGCACGAGCTTGAATCAAATTGTCTTTAAGAAGCTACGTTAACTCCCTCCGCTACTGCACAACATCGGCAGCTGCAGTATCTAAATCTCCCCGAGGCTGCAGCAACATCGGAGTCAGAGGAGTGTAGCCATACAATGCATGAAAGGGAGTCGTGCCTAAGGAAGCATGAAAATGTGTATTGAACCAATATTCGGCCAATGCCAACCACTGATTCCATTCATGAGGCCGTGCAAGCACCATACTTCAGAGATATTGCTCAACGCACTGATTTACTCTTTCCGTTTGTCCATCCGATTGAGGATGGTATGACGAACTAAGAGCCAAAGTTGTGCCCAATAATTTGAACAATTCCCGCCAGAAATTACTCGTGAAGATCTTGTCCCTATCCGAGACAATCGTTTGAGGCAATCCATGCAATTTATAAATGTTATCTAAGAAGCTGTTAGCCAACTTCTCAGCTGTAACGGGTCGAATTAAAGCGAAAAATGGCTATATTTTGTGAACCGATCCACCACGACCCAAATAACTTCCCGACCATCGGACTTGGGAAGTCCTTCAATAAAGTCCATACTAATATTGATCCAAGCACCCTTCGGAATAGGAAGTGGCTGCAAGAGTCCTTGATAGCGATGATGCCCTAATTTCGTTTGTTAACACACATCGCAAGACTTCACAAAATCATAAACTGATTTCTTCATCCCGGGCCAACTAAAATATGCTTTAACCCGTTGATAAGTGCCATCCACCCCCGAGTGACCACCCCAAGCTGAATCATGGGTTGCCTTAAGGATCTGATCCCTTAAATCAGTCGAAGAACCAATGTAAATCATGTTCTGTACCCGGATTAACCCATTCTGCACCAGAACATCAGCTGCACAGTCATTCGGGAACCCGGTTTGGACTACTGCTGCAGCCATGGTCTCTTGTGCAAAAGCGTCTCCATCATAGGATTTATACACTTCATCCATCCAAGATGGAATATCAATGGATGTAGCCCCGCAAGAGCCTTGCTCGTGATCCTCAAACCTCCTGGAAAGTGCATCGGTAGCCAAATTTTCCTTCCCTTTTCGGTACTCAATTGCATAGTCCAACCCAAGCAACTTCATCAACCCCTTCTTTTGGATTCGTGTGGCTATCTTTTGCTTCAAAAGATATTTAAGACTCTGATGGTCCGTTCGTATGATGAATCGATGTCCATCCAAATAATTCCGCCACTTCTCAACCGCAAGGAGAATCGCCAAATACTCTTTTTCGTAGGTGGACATTGCTTGATGTTTAGGACTAAGGGCTTGGCTCAAATAAGCAATCGGCCTTCCATTTTGGGAAAGAACAGCCCCACATCCAGTCTCGCTCGCATCGGTTTCCAAAACGAAGTCTTCCGCAAAATTCGGCATTGCTAGTACCGGTGCCTTACACATAGCGGACTTGAGCTCGTCAAAGGCTTCTTGTGCTCTTTCACTCCATTTGAATGCATCCTTCTTGAGCAACTCGGTTAAGGGTTTAGCAATGGACCCATAACTATTCACGAACTTTCTATAGTACCCGGTCAACCCCAAAAATCCTCGTAATTGTTTCAATGTGATGGGAGTTGGCCACTCAAGCATAGCTGTAACTTTAGAAGGGTCGGTTGATACACCCTCGTGAGAGATTATGTGTCCCAAATACTCGAGCTTGTGTTGAGCAAAAGAACACTTTGACATCTTCGCATAAAACTTGTGTTGTCGCATCACAATGATCACCTCCTTGAGATGTTTGAGATGATCTTCAAAAGTCGGGCTGTATACTAATATATTGTCGAAGAAAACCAATACCGATCTTCTCAAGTAAGACTTGAAAACGTCATTCATAGCGGCCTGAAATGTGGCCGAGGCATTAGTTAAATCGAACGGCATTACCACGAACTCGAAGTGTCCATGGTGAGTCTGAAAAGCGGTCTTGCATATGTCCGGATCAAGGACTCTAATCTGATGGTACCCTTGTCATAGGTCCAACTTAGAGAAAAACCGAGCACCAAACAATTCGTCAAGCAAGTCATCGATAACCGGGATAGGAAACTTGTCCTTCACTGTCAATGAATTCAATTGTCGGTAATCAATACATATTCGAGCCGTGCCGTCCTTCTTCTTAACAAGTATCACGGGTGAAGCAAATGGACTATGACTTGGTCGAATAAAACTCATACGCAGCAATTCTTCCACTTGTTTCTCGATTTCTGATTTTTGAGCATGAGCATAGCGATACGGCCTAATTTTCACGAGATCGGAATTAGCTCAAAGTGGGATAGCATGATCAACATTTCTTTGAGGAGGTAGGCTCTTGGGAACCTCAAAAACATCCTCAAACTCATTTAACAATGTCGTTACTGCAAGAGGAACCGGCTGCAGCTGATCACCCGAAGAGATCATGAAAAATTGCCCAAACCATTGAATGGTCTTGTTTTTAATACTCCCTTGCAATCGCTTGCCATTGATTAGTTTCAGCTGCGCTTTATCAAAAATCCCGTGCAAAGTAACCCTCTTACCATGGGTTTCAAACGACACAGTCATCTTATCGAAGTCGAAGAGGACCGGATTAAAAGTCCTCATCCAATCGACTCCGAGTACCATGTCACAACCTCCTCAAGGAAGTACTCGAAAGTCAAAGGTGAATTTATGGTCATGCATAGACCATTGGAACGATTGACACTTATTTTGAATTGTAATTGAATTTCCATCCGCTACCATTACGGACAAAGGATGAGTTTTAATAATTTCGTGTTTCACCTTCTTTACCAACTTGGGATCAACGAAGCCATGCGTGCTTCCGCTATCCACAAGAATGGCGATGGAATTTTTGCCTGCCTTGCCACCGATATGAATGGTGTTATGTGCACCATTTCCCGTAAGAGCTTTCATCGAAATTTCTGCTTCATCATCTAGCTGCTCATCCTACAATTCTACCTCAGATTCGGTTTCTGCTGAAAGGGAGCTCTCGGTATCAGATACTAAGGCAATATTTTAGCCTCTAGCAGTCATCAACGACTTCGGATTACACTTGTGACCGGGCTGATAGGGCTGATTGCATCTGAAACAAGACCGAGCAGGTCTCCTGTCACCGAACCGGCCTGATTTGCTGCTATAAGCTTCCCTTGGATGAGTCTTATTATTGTTACTCTTGAATTTACTTTTATCACTTGAAGATACAAGAGTATTTTCATACAATTTGGCCTTGTTGTAAGCTTTAGAAAGGGTCTTTGGCTCAATGGCTTTGACCAAGCTTTTAAGTCTTGGCTTCAAACCACTAATGAAGCTTAAGACATAATAAGCTTCACTTGAATGTGGATTAATGGCTATCATATTGGCACGCAAGTGTTCGAATCTGGTCATATACTCCTTCACCGTGGTTGTTTGATAGACCTTGTTAAAGCTATCAACAACATCACTAGAATCCTCTTCACCATACCTTTCACACAATTCCTCCACAAACCGGTCCCAAGAAAGATAAGGATTACTCCTCAACACACTATAGAACCATACCTCGTGATCTCCATGAAGATGCACAGCACCAAGCTCGACTTTTTCTGCATCATTGATGTTATAAAAATGAAAATACCGCTCACAACCTCTTATCCACGACTCAGGCTGTTTTCTTTCAAATGGCTCAATTTGAACCCTTGGCTGACGGTGACCTCTACCACCAGATGAAGCCTCATTGCTCAAGGACCTTGGATGCATATCAGGAGGTCTATTTTGATGCTTCACACCATCGGACGACAACCTTGGACATTCATTCCAATCAGGAGGTCGATACTACTGCTCATTGTATATTCCACCGGATCTGTGATGTCCTGAACCAAAATTTCGAACAAAAGTACCTGCAGCAACCTCTACTTCAGGAGGTCGAACCTCAGCTGATCTGATATGTACTGATGGACCGGCTTCCATCTGAATTTCAGGTTCCTTACCGCATTCTTTTCCTGAACTCAGCTTTGCGTTCTATTGTTACAGGGGTGGAGTCACAATATTTGGTGGAACAAGCTGACTTGCGGGCTTGAGAATAGCATTAACGGACGGTTCTCCTTATTTTTTGAGCTGATCCTGCAATTGATCCATCCTATCCTCCGATTTGGACATTCGCTCATCATTTTTTTTGCTGATTTTCCAAATTCATTTGCTGCATCTTTGCGAACCAGCGTTCCTTCGATTGTAATTGTGATTCTTTGAGTTGTATTTGTGATTGATTAAGTAATTCCTTCAACTGAACAAACGTAACATACTCTGCGGCATTGTGCGCACCAGCTTCAGCAGCCTCCAAACCATCTGATGCAACTGCGGGTGCCACAAAGCCTCCTCCAGCACCCGATCGGGTCCTTACACCATCTGCCATGCCTTGATCGTGTTTCTTTGATTTTGCCAGCTCAATTCAAGCTTAAGACCACTTGAACGAGGCTCTGATACCAAATGTTAACTACCAAACCAAATTGATAGCTAAATTTGTGAAGGAAAGAGGTAAGATGAGAGAGAGAAGTGAAAGGGATGAAAAATTAGAGAAGGAGATGAGAACAAGAGGGAAACCCTAGAGGGATTCAGAATTTTATTAATTGGATAACAAGAAATACAATCTTAAGATCTATTTATAGAGATCTTAGTACATTGAATCAAGAAAACCATAAACCGAACTTGAAAATCAGATCTGGCACCAAAACACAGCACCCGGATAGTTAGTTGCAGTAGTAACCGGTTTTGGCGCTCGAGTACAAATTTAAATTGCCACTACTACAATTCTTACCTTCTACGCTTGATACATCAAAAATATCAATGGACTAATGCAAATTATGGAATTATAACATATTCATTGGCAGATGCTCATCCTTTATTAGTTAGGATAACTTTTGGCTTCTTGTAACCGCATTTTAACATGTAATTATTTAGTCACGTTATCATAGTTAATTGCATAATTTCTTATGACCCTTGATTTGTAAAATTTAATTCATCACACCTCTTTAGTGCCTATTATTTGCATAACATATGCAACCCTTGGCCTACTTCCCCTTTAGTGCACTTAGCCTTTCACACACACCACTCCTCTTCTATAAATAGAACCCTCCTAGCCAAACTCTCATCATCCACAATTTCAATTTCGTAAATAAAAGTGAGAGTTAAGGGAAAGAACAGTCCAAGTCTAGGAAGGCTACTCTATAGCTTGGGCTTAGAATTTCAAGGGAGCTTTATTTCTTCAAGCAAGTGGCTTATCAGTTAACTCTTCCGCCCTTTCGGCTAAAACCTTCAAGTGATTTTGATATATTTATTTTTTTTAAAATTCAATTAGGATCTTTATAAGACTTCCTTTTTACATACGACACGTTTACCCCTCTATGTGTTGAAATCTAAAATTGGATCAAGTACGTCGAATTTCGTGGAATATGGAATTTAAAATTCGTTATGATTATATTTCCTTACTTTATGATACTCTAAAAATATGATTTGATTTATGTTTTATCATATTCAACTGTGTTATGTAGTTTGTATTTTAGACATATTGTGCTTTGTTTTACGGGTGGCGCCCTACGATGACAAGGAAAGATGTCTCTGAGCCCTTATTATACTATCGCTGATAGCGGTGCATTGTTTGGAACAATCCTCTAAACCCGAAGTAAGCCAAGGGCCCATTTATGGTAGCCAATTTCGAGCCCAATTGTTGGTATTATATGCATCCACAACTTAAGGCCTTAAGGCCGAAGAATTTTGTTGTTTGTTTGAGTTTTTGTGAGTTGTTTTTAATATTCTACTTAACCTATGCTTTCTAGAATATTTCTTTCTAATAATGATTGATCCTTGTTTTTGTTAGCATATTGTCACTCGCTAAGCTTCATACTCATCATTTTGTTTATCATTCTTAGACAAAGCGAAGTGTCTCTTATGTGAGGACCGAGGATCTTAGTCACCGTACTATTGCCGCAATCATAAGAGACTTTCAATACTTTGTGGCCTAAATAAGTTCTCTATTTAAGACCTTCTTGTAGTTGTTAAAATTATAAAATTTTGACATTAAGCATTTTGAATGTCCAGCATTCCTTCGCCGACATTGTATTTTTCTATTTCCTTCCTCGAGTATATAAGGCTTATTTACGGAGAACTCCTTTATACTGGTTTATGGTATCTGAGAAATTTATGGTCTAATTTACTATCATATAGACCCTTGTGTTTGTTTAGTGTTGGGGCGTGACAAGCATATAGCAAGGACAAATTTGATCCATGTACGAAGTTGAGTAGTACTAGGCAACACCAACTAGTACCAAAAAGGACAATGTCAAAGCAATAATCCTAGGATATCTAAAATTCCATGCTATGTCTCCTGATCGACTCTGGTTAAATTGATAGTGCTCTTTGAAGAGATAGAGGCTAGCCCTAGTGTCCACCACAAGAACAATAATTTTTAAACCCCCCCTCCCCGGATATCACCTCCAATTCCAATACCCATGCCTACCCAATGTTCAATATCTCTTCTCGAGGCTTTCATCATCCTAACCATCCCCCCATTATCAAATCCTAGCCACCAACATTGCAAACTGCAGTCATCATAACTTAGATCAAATCTCACTTGATTTAATTATAACTTAGAAGAAATAGGGCGAGTCAAGAATAAATCAAAAGGGTTAAGGAAATGGCCAAAGAAAAATCACGAGAATAACGAACATTATAAGGGTTTTCAAATATCTCAACGCTAAAAACTAGCATGGAACATGGTTATTTGAGAAAGGACCAAATTGGCTGGTTACTATTTTGCCCTGTCTCACTGGACGTGTACTCGTTTTTGTCTAGTCCGGTCTATGGTTATATCAACATCAACGTACCCAGCGCCTCAAGGGCTCCCGCATGCTCAAGGTCTAGGAGGGGTAGGATGTACGCAGCCTTACCCTATCAGGGTCTGTGGTTAAAGTGACGAAAATCTTTGAAGTGCTAAAATACCAAGGTGGACTTAAACCAAACCATACCAAAAATTTTGGTCCATGATAATTGGATGTGGAGTTGCAATTCTAGGTCAAGTTGTACTGGCATCTTCCAAACAAACCTCGAACCATATTAGGGCTAACCAACAAAAGAAACTATATAAGTGGGATCACAGAAAATAAGTACGTTCCCAAGGAATGTTATATCTAATTTATACATTCTAGGACCAACATTTTGTTTGGTTCATGAACATCATGTTCGATCAAAGTCAAGGACAAATAATTCACCGCATCCACGCCCATTCAAGAGTGTGTTTGGTTCATCAACATTTAATTTATTTGCTTTTGTCTTATCCATTTCAATAAGATGAGTATACTTAGCATCTGTATTTTTTTTTTCACATACAACATTTGGTTGAGTAATGTAGAAAAATATTATTTATAGAACAAGATGTCTGGATGCCTTATGCATATACAAAAAAGAATATGTGAGAATGACAAACAAGTGACCTAATAATATAAATAAACTGATAATCTTTAGCTAGTGGTGGATGACACTAACAACCTTAGGGGTAGATCTTGTTGCAAACCAGGGTGATGGCAAATTGAAAAAGGGTGGCTATAGTAGTGAGGGTGGTGATGAATCATGGTAGCGGAGGTGTATCATGGAGTTGACAAGACATGATGGTGAATGGTTGAGTCGAGAGTTAAACAAAGTGATGGCAAAGAATAAGTATCCTCTCCTCCAGATTGATGATTTATTTGACCAGTCGCAAGGTTCTAAGGTCTTTTCCCAAATTGATCTTCGATCAGGGCATCACCAGCTCAAATCCAAGGAAGAGGACATACCTAAAACGGCATTTAGAACACGGTATGGGCACTACGAGTTCCTAGTGCTACCATTTGGATTGACTAATGTACATGCTATTTTTATAGACTTGATGAACATGGTTTTCAAGTGATATTTTGATCAGTTTGTGGTCCTATTCATTGATGACATTCTGGTGTACTCGAAAAATCACAAAGTGCATAAGAGGCACTTAAGGGTTGTCCTTGAAACTCTTCGAGAGAACCAGCTCTATGCCAAGTTTAAAAGTGTGAGTTTTGGCAAAAGAAGGTAGCATTTTTAGGTCATGTGATATCAAGAGATGGACTTTTAGTAGATCCACAAAAAGTGGAGGCTAGCACTAACTAGGCTAGACCTACTAATGTGGCTGAGGTTCGTAGCTTCCCTGGTTTGGATAGGTACTATCCCAAATTCGTGGAAGGGGTTTTCAAGCATTGCATCTCTCTTCACTCAATTGATGCGACAGAATGCAAAATTTGAATGGACCTAAGAGTTTGAAAAGAGCTTCCTATAGCTCAAGCAACATCTATTTTCTGCTCCTATCTTAACAATTCCGTCGGGCGGTAAGGGATTTGCTATATATTGCGATGCTTCAAGGAGAGGTCTCGGATGCGTCTTGATGCAACACGACAAAGTTATTGCATACGCCTCTCATCAACCGAAGCCCTATGAGCAGAACTACCCAACTCATGACTTAGAAGTTGCTGTAGTGATTTTCGCCCTCAAAATTTGGAGACATTACTTGTATTGGATCTCATGTAATGCTTTTATCGATCACAAAAGTCTTAAATACATTTTCTGCCAAAGGGAATTGAATTTAAGGTTGCATAGGTGGCTGGAGCTGCTTAGACCTCACCATTCACTATCACCCGGGAAAAGTGAATGTCGTCGCGGATGCCCTAAGTAGAAAGAATGTGGAAAATTTGGCTTGTCTATTGACAAAGCAAAAACACATCCTTGAGGACCTATAGAAGTTGGATATTGAAGTTAAAGTGTAGTAACATTCAAGATTTCTTGCTCAGCTAAAAGGTCAGCCAAACCTAATAGAGCGGAAAAAAAACCCAAAAGGTTGATGCTCAATTATATAAAATCCGCGATAAGGTGGAAAGTGGTCAAGAAACCAAATTTAGGATTCATGATGACGGTTCCCTGAGACTGTGTGGTCTTTGTCCCCACTATACCACCACCCCTTCACCACCAACAACACCTTATCTACCTCTAAAAACAAATAAAGAAAAATAATTTTTTTTTTTGATAAATCAGCGATGAATTTTATATATCAAAAAGGGATATATACAGGAATACGAGGGGCATACCCCAAGACACGGCAAGAGCCTACAAAGCAGACCAAAAGGAAAGCAAACAAGCTGAAACAGCAAACACAGCAAAAGCCATGACAAGAAACAAGAGTACACTAAGTGTCGATCCCCCACTCCTGCAGAAGATCACCATGGCGATGAGCATCACGGAGGGAGGAAGCAGCAAGAAGACGACTCCGAACAATACGAGTAATCTTCTCAGTTACAGCAGTAGAAGGTCGAGACTGATGCCTCTAGATCCTCAGGTTCCGCTCATACCAAAGGATGCAGACGGTCGCTGAAAGACAAAGGCGGGCTACGGAGTGATCAACACCTCCCCCCCGAGATGTCTGGAAGCCCAAGATAGGAGCTCATTCCACAGGAGAATGGGCCAAGCAATCAAAGTACGAGCTGCAACTCTTCCCCAGACCGAAGCTGAGTAAGAACAGGCAAAGAAGAGGTGGCAGTGGGACTCATCCTCAGCACCACACTGAACACAGACTATCAGATCGGTTCCTCGAACTCGATGTCTCACCATCCGGTCCCGAGTCCACAGTCTCTCACAAGCGGCCAACCAAAGCACAAAAGAGTGCCTCGGAACATGTAAAGTGAACCAGAGCAAGTGGTGGACAGAAACCTCGTCTCTCCTATTCCGATTCATCTCCCAAGCAGACATAGTGGTGAACATCCCCGAAGGGTTGCCCAACCACCGAACATGATCCGCAACACCAACTCATGGACTGAAGTCCATCAGGTCCCAAATAGGAAGAAGCTTTGAGCGGCTCTGCGGGAACTGCCATTGACCCCCCTCAATAATATCAGCAACTCTAGCATGCCAGGGAAGACCAGAAGATGTCAGAACTCGAGCAGAAAACCTCTCAAAGAGGCGACCGCATGGAAGCTAAAAGTCCGTCCATAAAGCCGTGTCAAGACCATCACCTATGACATAACGAAACATGCCCGAAGAGGTCTCACGGAACTGAAGAATGTGACGCCAACACCAAGAAGCCGACTTCGGAATATGAATGGTCCAGAAGCTACGACCATGAAGCCGGTTCATCTAAACCCAATGCGGCCACAACGAGGATGGATCGGAGAGAAGAACCCATATGTGCTTCATGATCGAAGCCTGATTCCACTCCTCAAGATGCCGAATCCCAAGACCACCCTCCTTATGAGGGTAACAACGGTGCCTCTAGGCGAACTTCGCCCCACCACAACCAAGCGAGGTGCCCCTCAAGAGAAAAGCAGCTAAGATAGACTCTATCCGTCTGATAATAGTCTTCGGAAGCATGAAGACTGAGGACCAATAAACTTGGATAGAGAAGAGCACGGACCTGATAAGCTATAAGCGGCCTGTATAAGACAGAGAGCTAGAAGTCCAAAGCCGAATACGAGAGAGGATGCGGTCAATAAGAGGCTTACAGTCAATGTACCGAAGCCGAGATGTGATGAGCGGCACCCCTAAGTATCTGACCGAGCAGTGGCCAATCCTGAAACCCAAAGTGTCCACAATGGAGTGCTCCGTATTAGGATCAACCCCAGCAAGGAAAATTGTGCTCTTAGCTGTATTCGAGATTAGGCCTGAAACAGCTGCAAAGCGATCCAAAGACTCACGAATCACAGTCACACTATCAATATCACCCCGACAAAAATCATGAGATCATCAGCAAAGTAAAGGTGAGTGAGACGAGTCTTATGACAACCCGGTGGAAGCGGAAACGACGATTAAAAGCCGCCTGACGAAGGATACCGCAAAACCCTCCATGGCAACGACAAACAGATAAGGGGAGAGAGGATCCCCCTGACGGATACCTCGGCTAGAATAAAAAAACCCTAAAGTTCGCCATTAATGGCGACTGAGAACCGAGCAGTGGAAAGGCACTCACGAACCCAGCCCACCATGACCTCAGGAACGCCCATACAACGCATACCGGCAAAGATAAAGTCCCACCTAACAGTATCAAATGCCTTACGAATATCCACCTTCAGTGCACACCTAGAAGAGACACGACGATGATAATCTCTCATAAGCTCTTGCGTCATCATGGCACTATTAGAAATACGGCGACCCGGAACAAAAGCAGTCAGAGAATAGTGAATCAGCCCAGGAAGAACACCCTTCAGCCTGTTAGCAATGATCTTTGTGATGCATTTATAGACCACATTACAACAGGAGATGGGACGAAAGTCGACAAAAGTAGAGGGATTCTCCACCTTCGGCACCAAGCTAATGCGGGTCGTGTTCAGGGCACCAAGCATGCGCCCTGAGATGAAGAAGGAGCAAACAGCTCGAACCACATTAGCACCCACAATCTCCCATGCCCTCTTAAAGAAGAGGGAGGAATAACCATCCGGACCAGGAGCGCGATCATCACCGGTAGAGAACATAGCATCTCTAATCTCGGCATTAGTAATCGGAAGGACAAGAAAGCGAGCCTGAAACTCGTCCAACCTGCCCTCAAATAAGTCAGAGACATCCTCCTGAAGGGGGCCAGTAGGCTCAGATAGAAGCTCCAGAAAATAGGACACTCTAGCTCTAGAAATCTCCTCCTCATCAAAGGTCCGAGACCTATCAGTACCCTCAATAGAAATAATGCGGTTCCTTGACTGCCTGTGGAGAACCGATCTGTGAAAGAATCGGGTGCTCTAATCACCCAAAGAGAGCCACTGAATATGAGACTTCTGACGATAGAAAGCCTCGCCATCATGACAAAGCCTGGAGTACTCTCTCGAAAGCCGCCGCTCCTCTGCCCTCATATGAGAACTATCAGGATCAGCATCAAGAGCTCTCTGACCTGCCACCCAAGCATCACGGGTGACCTCTACATGAGCAGAAATATGACTGAAGTGCCGAGTGCTAAGAACCCAAAGCTCACCCTTGAGCTTTTTGAGCTTCCGGGTGAGCTGAAACATAGGAGAGGCATCAATATGCACTGCCCAAACACGACGAACAAGTGGCAAAAAATCCTCATGATCAGCCCAAAAGTTAAAGAACTTGAAAGGAATACGCCTAGAGCGGCGCTCCCCAAGCCCTTTAACCACCAAAGCACTGTGATCAGAAACAGTAGGTGGAAGAGCCTCCATAAGAGAAACAGGAAAGGACCGAAGCCAGTCCTCACTCGCCAAGCACCAATCAAGACGCCTAAGAAGAAGATCATCGCCTTCACCTCCCCTAGCCCAAGTATAATGAAGGCCAGTAAAAGCAAGCGGCAGCAGACCCGACTCAGTGAGACAATCCTGAAAATCATCCATATGCCCCGGCCAGGAGGAAAGCCTGCTCGGGCTACCACTGGGGCAAAGAAAAGTGTTAAAATCACCAAGGAGAAGCCAAGGGGTCCCCTGGAGACTAACGCTAGCAGAGCTGATATAACTCCAAAGCTCCCGACGAGGTCCCGGTTCATTAAAACCGTATACAAAGGTGACAACGAAGTTACAATCCCCACGGACGTCCTGAACCCGGCAAGTAATAAACTGATCCCCACTCCGAACAAGAGAGACAGAGCAAACTCCCGGATCCCAACAGGTAATAAGATGACACCAAGTTCACCGAACGCCAGCAAAGAGAGAGCACCAACCATCCATACAGTAAGAGACAGTGGACTCAACATCAATAGGGTTAGTCTTCATCTCAACGAGACCATCCAAACTAAGAGAGTGGGAACGGATCCACTCTCGGACAGCACGAATGGAGTTGGGGTTGTTAAAACCCCGAATATTCCAAGAACCAATCCTCATAGAAAAATAATGAGAGAGAAGGGCCTACTAACGGGCGCCGAGGGCTCAAGAGCTGGCTCGAGTCTCCCGACGCTCCACTGGAGGCGGACAGCCATCATTGTCCTGATCCGTAGACAAACACTCATAACAGTTCAGCGAAGCAAAACTGGGCATGCTTGCCTCCCCATTCATGGTACAGAGCGTGGGCTCAATAGACGTAACAAGGGTAAACTGGGCCTCGATAACCCCATCAGGGATAATAGCACAGCTCAAATCCTCGAAATCCTGAGAAGACGAATCGGCAGAAGAACAAAGATCTGAGAGACCCAAGCGATCCCCAACACGAGAAGGAGTCGATCCAGAGCGAACGACATGGGTAGCCGAAGAACCAGAGAGGGCGACTAGGGAGTGTAGTGACCCAGTTGGGGTATCCGTTTTGGAAGAGCCTCACACAGCCCCTCCCCCACCCGAGATGTAGGTGAGGACCCGCTACGAGAAGGAGAGCGCGAACCCACAATGGGACTCGAAATTTCTCCCACACCTCCCTGGTCCGAACCCAAATTGGATCCGGTCCCGAGCACCAAGACCGACCCTGGCTTACCAGGGGGCAGAGTACGCCCTGAATCAGACCCAGGGTCGGAAAGCCCTGCGCCAGTGTGGCGCAAGGCCGCTACCCAAGCCGGGAGCTCTGGCCCGCCTAGCGGGCCAATTGAATTAAGAGGCAGGCCTCTCCCCTTCAAACTCAAGGCGAGGCCCCGCCTAGGCCTCACAGTCCACAAGCCCAACATGGGCCTCATCAACAGCAACGAGCCCAACGGGCCGCTCAACATCAGCAGCAGCAGTGTCTCATGGGCCTCAGCCGCAGACCCAGACCCAGCCCCAGCGCCCTCCACTGCTTCCACAGCAATTGCCGATCCAACAACATCGCCACCGTGACCCTTGCCGGCAACCTCCTCACCCCCACCGGCTTCCTATTTTTCTTTTTCTTTTTCTTTTTTCTGACCACCGGAACCCATTTTTCTGCAGGATTTTCAAGGGGAGGAGTAACAATGTTTGAGGTAGGACAAGTATGGCCAAAAACCCAGCATTTTTGACACACTTTCGACATACCCTCATATTTGACATTAACCGGAAGTCGAGAACCATTATAATGAACAATCAATTTCTTGGCCAGCTCAACTTTGGGTTTAATTTCCACACACACCCTAGCGTACTTCATCATGGTCCCATCAAGGGTTGCTTTATCCATGTAGAGCGGTCGGCCGGCCCCACTGGCAATGTTACTAAGCGCCCCTTCCGTCCACATGGTCACCGGAATGCCATGTAGTTGGACCCATATTGGGAGTTTAGTCATGTTTTGTGAAGGAACAAAGGTTTCACTCCAACGGTCAAGAGAGAGAAAATGAACCTTGATGTACCAAGGGCCACCATGAAGCACATGTTCAGATGCCGCCAAAGATTTGACTCAAAAGTAATAAGCATCCCTATCAGAGATAACACATTCTAACCCCTTAGATCCCCAAAGCATGTTAGCTATGGCAACACACCGAGAGTAAGCTATCCTACCACCAATAATACTGCCAACAAAATATCGACCCCATTTTTAATGACCGGGGGCAACATCATCATCGGTTACTGTGGTTATAATTTCACCATTAACAAGTGAAGGTTGAGTGAAATGCAAATTAAAGGGTATTTCAACTTTATTTTCTTTAAGAGGGCCTTTGCTTCTTAATTTATCTCTTCCTCCATCTAAACTGCACTAGTTCACAAAAAATAATCATGGTCTAGCAGATTCTGAGGGAACTACAAATAGTTCACACTCCAAACTACCGACATAAGCAATTTGTATACACATTGTTGCACACAATCTAACAGCAAACAATAATAATTATAATACCTTTTAATAGTGCAATCAGCTTTTGCAGACCACTATTGTAGCAAAAAAATCTATAGTTATGCACCGAACGAACTATGATCATTAATGCCTCCAAAAGAGGTGGCCCCTATGTAGAGATAGTCTTTGTTTTCTACATAATAGAGGTGTTCACTACAATCACAGAAAGAAGACACATAAGTGCAACTATAATATTATGAGTCTTGACAACTAACAACAACAACAAATCCAGTGTCTCCAAGGGCTCCCACATAAGCATGGTCTGGGGGGGTAGATGTACGCAGCCTTCCCCCTTCAGGGGGCTACCCGGAAGAGAGGCTGTTTCCGAGGACCCCCAACATGAGAAGTACCAATCATGGGCGTTCATTTTGGGGTAAAAAGAAGGATTAACCATTCATGGGTAATCTTTTAAGGGGTAACTACTAAGAGTGGAAAGAATTTTAATGTGTTGTATACTTATCTAGTTTGGTATTAACTACAACTGTTATGATTGTTAATTAGCAATTCTATTGTTAGAAGTCTCCTGGAAGTTTAGGCGGGAAAAGAAGTTAGTTGAAGTCAAGTTAGTTGTTTAGTTGGTCAATTTGGGCAGTTGTTGCCCTTGTCGGTTAAGTTTGGCTCTATCTTGTATAAATAAGTAAGCTCTAGCTTGTATTGATCATTGTTAAATGAAATCAAACTTCTATTCTTTTCTCATCCATAAATTCTCTCTATTTTCTCGTCTCCTTTACTTCTCTTCTCATCTAGACCCTAACTCAATTCAAGTTATGATTCAAGATTGTTCTTGAATCATAACAATTTGTATCAGAGCTTAATTAGCTCTAATTTGCGTATAATTGAGCTGAATTAGTGTATGATCCTTGATTAAGTAGCTAAAATTTGTCTAGAGTTCTTCTTTTGCTGCAATTTGCTTGCTACAGATCGAGTAAACTGAATTCTTCTTGGTCGTGGGGACTTGCTAACAGCCGGTGCTTGTTAGGTTAATGATCGACTTGAGATTCCAGATCACAAGGCTATTTGAACTGGAATTTAATTAATCCTGCTTGCTCGATTGATCCTTGCTTAGGATCCATAGCAAATGA
The DNA here is from genome assembly GCA_018398585.1 of Simmondsia chinensis. Taxonomy (NCBI): domain Eukaryota; kingdom Viridiplantae; phylum Streptophyta; class Magnoliopsida; order Caryophyllales; family Simmondsiaceae; genus Simmondsia; species Simmondsia chinensis. The sequence continues at coordinate 15,840,345 of JAGTTD010000004.1, forward strand.
GTGCATTTACATAACAATCAGATATATAATATTTACAAGTTTGAACAACTGATCGTTAAACTAGGATCCATAGCAATTGAGTGCATTTACATAATAACCAGCTATATTTCAATTTCAAGTTTGAATAACTAATCCTTAATCTGGGTTCCTCAAAAGCTGAGTGCAATAACATAACAAAATAAGTACTTCATTCCAATACTGGTAACTGTCCGTTGCTTATTGCCTTTGCAGATACAACAGTGCAGTTGTTGCTTCAAAATCATGCCTACTACAAGGTCTGGAGGTACTACATATGTGGCTGCAGTAACTGGAGATGAAGCAGGAGCTGTTGGAAATGTTACAGCTGCTGGACATGCTGATACAATTGCCAATATTGCTAGACAAGTAAACACCATTGTCTTGTCTCTTTAGCACAGTCTTGAGGCTACACAGAGTCTTTCCACTCAAGTTAGTGGCATGCAGCAGTAATTGGATAGGCAAGGATTGGCTCTTGAAGAAATTTAGAACCTTCGCACTCAAGTCACTCAGATTCAGCGGTAGTTAGAAAGACAAGGCACATCAGTTGGTGTTTTAAGACTAGCCAGCCAGTTGCACTCTCCAACTATTCAAACTACTTCTGAAGGAAGATTTTTTTTTTTTTTTTTCTGATAAGTCAGTGTATATATATATAAAAAACCGCACCGATGTACGTCCATACATGAGTACGAGGGGCGTACCCCAAGACATGGCCAAAGCCTACAATGCAATCTAACGAAAAGGAAGCGAAAACACACAAAGCAAACAAAGGAAATACAAAGGAACATCAAAAGAAACTCCTAAGCACAACCTCACGGAAAACAAAGGAAATACAATGAGCAATCAGGATTTCTTCTTGCCTTTTGATTTCTTGTTGTTAACTTGGGCTTGCTTCTTTGAAGCCGCTCTAGTCATTCGACAGTCAATCTGAGGCTTTGTGATACTAGCTTCCAAATTCAGACCGCACAACCTGGGCTCAATCAACCCAAGCAAGTCGTCTTTTGCCTCCACAATCTCACTAGGAAACAGAGCTCGACTCAAATCCTCCAACTGGTAGATGAATCAGCTTCGACCCAGAACTTGGAGAGTCCCAAAGGGTTCCCAACCCGATCGGAAAAATCGGGCTTGGGAGAGGGACTCGTGGCCCAAATGGGCCCGGCATGAGAGCCCAAAGCCTATGTGGCTTCGAGAGGGCCAGCGCGGCTGCGCGGGGCTAGGGGTGAGCTGGGGTCACCCTCAGTTCTGGGCTTACGGGCCAGAACGCAGGGAACCCCCCCAGCAACATGGAGGAGAAGAGGGGGGGGGGGGGGGGGCGGGAGGGCGTGACGGGCTCGATCCGAACTCCAAAAGAAGGCCCACTAGAAGACGACAACGTGGGCCAAGTAGTAGATGGTAGACCAGCAACATGCGGCCCAACTCGATTGACTCCGACCCACAAACCATTATCCGCTAGCCCAATCGAAGACCCGGACTGATCCAAAGCAGCTAAAGGCCCAGCTGGCCCATGATGAACACCACCCTCACTAACTTGCAGCCCAACCCTAAGTTGACCACTAGATTCCTCCCTAGGCCCATTAATAGGCCCAAGGTCCTCGTCCGCCAACCCTAGGGTGGGCACCATGCCACCCCCCGCGGTGGCTACCCCATGGTCCACCTCCGAACCTGTAGCTGCGTCACCCTACCCCGCCGCCTTCTTCCGGCAACGGTTCCTTTTTCGGCTGTTTTTTTCGGTCCCCCTAGCCGGTTGATCAGTGGGGGCCGGAGCATGCGAGTCCTGGCACAAGTGACCCCAAACGCGACATGTGTGACAATGTTTAGGGAGAGCTTCATACTGGATCTCTAAACGGATGAAATAACCCTCATGAATCTCAAGGTTCACTTCCTTGGCTGGTTCAATATCAACACCAATGCGCATACAAACCCTAGCATAATCGACCCTCGTACCTTCAAAAGTTGACCTGTCCATGTGGATAGGAGTACCAATAGCACTAACAATGGTACTTAGGAATTCTCTCAACCATTGCCATGCTTTTAAGCCATAGATTTGTGCCCAAATAGGTATGACAGATGGATCATGCCTAGGAAGGTGCGCAGAAGACCAACGCTAGAGATTGAGGCTATGGCCTTGAATATGCCGAGGCCCCTCACGTAAGACCCTATCGGATGCCTCTTTATCATTGAATCTAAAGAAATAAACATCTCCTTCAAATATAACACATTCTAAACCTTTGGATCCCCAAAGCATTTTCGCTGTACTTATACATCGGGAATGAGCAACCCTACCTCCTATGAAACGACCCATAAGAGTATGGTTCCATTTTTCCTTAGCCACGCTCATATCAAGACCAGCGACAGAAGTAACAACTCTCCTGTCTCTAAGATTCGCGGGGGGGGGGGGGGGGGGGGGGGGGGGGGGGGGGGGGGGGGGGGTGTGAGGGGACAAAGAACAAAGAGAGGTCTTCAGAAGTAGAAGTAGAGACCCCACTACCATAACACCCTCTGAAGCAGCGAGACCCTCACTCTTAGCCATGAAACGAGCTTAAAGCGGGTTGTAAAAAACAAATTTGATTGACTTCACCAAAAACCACCCAACAACCACCCAAAGACCACCAAGACAACCCAAACCACCAGCAAATCACACAAAAAAACCAAATCTTAGCCAAATAAGGAAGGAGGCGTGAGGTGAGGAAAGAATCCCAATTACAATTTTTCCAAATCTTGCTAAAAAATTTAGGGTTTCACTAGGGCACAAAACCGTGTGCCGCCAGCCGCCAGCCACCACCCACCAGCAACCAGTCCAGCCAAAATGACCACTAGACACTGGCGAACACCAAGGAGGCGGAGGACTAAGGAGACTTACAAGAAAAGCATCCAAATCTGGAGAGAAAGAGAACTAGAAGGACCCAATAATGCCAGGAGAGAGAAAATGGGTCATGCACCGCCGCTGCGCCACCAACAGCCACCAGACCACCACTAAAAGGTCGAGAAAGGAGAGGCGAGTCATGTCGGAGCAGTTGCTGGTGATGGGCTTGCCAGAAAAGGAAGTGTCGAACGTCCCACGTCACAATCACCACAACTGCAACCCTAGCACACTCTCTCACTTTTTCCACCCTCGACGGCCACCGGAACCACTAGCGAACACCACCACCAGGAAGTGGAGATTCCAGCGAACACACAGCCACTGACCCCGACCCTGTACACGCACGAACGCGCCCACACGCGCGTGCTAGTTGCAGGCGAAAAACTTATGAGGGAAGTGGAGATGTAACAAATACAAATATGATTCGAAGCAGTGGGTTCAAACAACCGTGAATTGATATGGAAATCTCTGATGGAGTACAGCCACAGTCTTGAATTACAAGGTGTGAGCGATATTTCAACTTCTACCACATAACTGAGGCTGAAAAAGTGGATTTCACAGCGGTATATCTGAAAGGCGATCAAGAGACTTGGCATTTTGGACTAATGAGGGGCAGCGAACCCATCACTTGGGCTGAATTTGTGAAAGAAATATGTGAACGTTATGGGGAGGAGGACCTTGGTGACATTGTGGATAGTTTCAGCAAGGTAATTCAGACAACCACAGTGAAGGAGTACATGACAAGGTATGAGAACTTGAGAGCAAGAATGTTGATTTCTCATCCGGAAACCACTGAATCTTACTTTGTTTCAAGCTTTATCAGTGGCTTGAAATTCAAGATTAAGAATTTGGTGAAGACTCTAGAGCCTACAACTCTTTCTCGAGCTTATTCCAAGGCACGACTCTTTGAAAATACAACCTTACCTTCCACTGAAGGAGTTAGATCCAAAGGTGGACATGGAAATTCAGCATCAACTTCCACGGGGTCATCTGGTGGCTCAAGAAACCAAAGTACGGATGAGAAAAAGGCTCAATGCTTGTGCTACAAATGTAATCAGAAGTACTTTTTTTGTCACAAATGTAATCCTAAACTCCTAATGGCAGTCACAGGAGGTGAGTATGAGGAAGATGTGGAGGACCTTTAGGGAGTTGAAGATGAAACAGACAAGCTGGAAGTGCAAGAATAGAATGAAATGGACGACTTGGATGAAGATGAGCTCAGAATTTCAGTGCAAGCCTTAACTGGTGGAGGTTTCCATAACACTATTAGAATCAGAGGTGAGGTTGGACAAAGTCCAATATTGATCTTGGTGGATAGTGGTAGTGCTCATAGTTTTGTAGATCCCAAAGTCGTGTGTGGAATTGGACATGAGATGATCAAAACCAACCCTTTGACAGTTATGGTGGCAGATGGAAATTCTATTTTAACTTAGGCCAAGTGTAAACAGTTCTCATGGCTGATGCAAAAGCACAGTTCAGTTATGATTTTGCTAAACTCACTATCTCATTTGATAGAAATGGCCAAAAGGTGTTGTTGCAAGGCATTAAAGAGCAAGGGATTTTGCAGCTTATGACTGGTAAAGGTCTCGAAAGTGTTATTAGGAAGAAGAATTATCAGTGGATTGGGCATTTGTTCTCCATTGGATTCGTTGAAGTTTTTGCTCATTTATCAGAAACAACGGCAGGGGAACCGCCTTTGGTTTTGCCTGAATTACCGGGCGCTCAATCGTCTGGTGACGAAGCCAAAACTGCTTAGGATGAATTAGAACAAAGAGGGGCACTTCTAGACCCGCCCTTAGCCTGACCAGAGGGAACTTCTCTTCCCTCAGAGATCCTACCGTTCTCTTCTTTATCTTTGGGGAACGAACCTCTTTTGGGAGCCCCGATATTGGCTCAGGTGTTGTCTTTGGAAGGGGGTGAGACCGTGGGACACAGTGGGGGTTCAAGTAGGCTTCCTCCTTCTTTCTCGATTGATTTATCCGCTCCTAAAGACCCTCTTCTCCTTTCTTCAGGATTACCGCCTTCACTTTTTCAAAGCGAGGCTCCGTTAGTTGGAGAGACTCCTTTTGGAGCTCCTTCTCAACCTGCAGGTCCAAGCTCGTGTTCCTCATCCCTTCGAGAGGGTGTAGATGCTGTTCGTCGGGCTAGTTGGCGGTATTTCCTTCAAAGAGCCCCCAGCCGCTTACCGGGGACACGGTTGCTACTTACGTTTTGAAGGTATCTCTTTTTATTGATAATATCAATATATCATCATCCCAAATTTACGCGTTTGCGTTGTGGTTTCAGATCAGCTCTTGGGCTACCACCATGGCCTTGGAGTGGTTTCGAGAATGAGAGGCAACCGTTCAGAAGCTAACCCACTTAATGGAAGAGAGAAGAAGGCTGACTGAGGAGGCCCAAGGAGCAAGAACAGAGAGGGATGAGAGGGATAGAATTGTGCAGCGGCTTACAGAAGAGAAGCAGGTGTTAAGATTGAGATTAAATCTTGATCTTAAGCTAAGATTACGAGTACGGGATGAAAAAGAAGTGAAAGAGATGAGAAAATAGAGAGAGAGTTAGATGAGAGGAAGAAGGTTAATCTCAAAAAGATTGGTTGATATTTCATTGAATGATTAGCAATTACACTTGACCATCCTACTTATAGAAAATAACAAACAAGACTCACTAAACCAGCCCCTAACCGCTAACCGATTTTGGCGCCAACATACAAATTCAAACATTACAAGCATATGGCACCTTATTACATCATAAACGAATAAGAAACATAACAATCCCCTCCCCTTACAACATTCTTGTCCTCAAGAATGAAAAGAAGGAAATTGACTCAACAAAAATCGCTCCTCTTTCCAAGTGGTGAAGGAATCATCCAAATTGCACCAGCTAACTCGAACCTTCTGTTTGTTGGGACCATCTGCTATTGCTTGCTTCACTTCCTTCACTACAGCTGGTTGTAGGATCAAGGAACCATTGGAACCCACCTCTAAAGGAGCTGGAGATGATATGTGACCTTCTTTAACCTGCTTTTTAAGAAGGGAAACATGAAAAACAGGGTGAATATATGAATCGGGTGGAAGCTCCAGCTTGTAGGCCACCTTGCCAATTCTCTCCAAAACCTTGTAAGGTCCAAAGAATCTTGCACAAAGCTTGACATTCTTCCTTACAGCTGCCCTAGATTACCTATAAGGCTGTAGTTTCAGATATACCATATCACCCACCTCAAAATTCCTGTCTACTCTCTTGCGGTCTGCGTACCACTTCATTCGAGCTTGGGACTGACAGAGGTTATCCTTAAGCTGCTGCATAAGATTTTCCCTGTGCTGCACCATATCAGACACCTCAGCCACCTATGTCTCAACTCCTTACAACATCAAGGGAGTGGGAGGATCGTACCCATACAATGCCTTGAAGGGTGTAGTACCTAATGAAGCATGGAAATGGGTATTATACCAAAATTCCGCCAAAGAGAGCCACCTTCCCCACACCTTGGGATGGCTAAACACCATGCTTCTAAGGTATTGCTCAATGCATGGATTGACCCTCTCAGTCTGACCGTCGATTTGAGGGTGGTAAGATGAGCTAAGTGCCAAAGTCGTGCCCAAAAGACCAAACAGCTCCTTCCAAAAACGACTTGTAAAGAGCTTGTCCCTATCAGAAATTATGGATTGGAGGAGCTTGTAGATGTTATCAAGGAACACAAGAGCTAACTTCTCAGCAGTCACAGGTCGAGCCAAGGCAATGAAGTGACCAATTTTAGTGAACCAATCAACTACTACCCAAATCACCTCTTTCCCTTCTGACTTAGGCAATCCCTCAATGAAGTTCATGCTTATGTGCTGCCATATACCCTCTGGAACAGGTAAAGGTTGAAGACGTCCTTGGTATCTATGATAACCAAGCTTCATTTGTTGACAAACCTCACATCTTTGCACAAATTCAGAAACTTCTTTCTTCATTCCCGGCCAACTGAAATGAACCTTCAACCTCTGATACGTCCCTTTCATGCTTGAATGACCTCCCCATGAAGAATCATGGACAGTACTGATAACACAATGTCTGAGAACAGTAGAGATGCCAATATACAGCTTCTTCTGAATCGTGATAATCCCTCGGGTCACTGAAACATCTGCTTCAGCAGCCAAATTGGTCGCCTTACCCACACTGACAGCTGTTATACATTTTTGTGCAAAAGAATCATTTTCATAGGACTAATGTACCTCTTCCATCCAAGCAAGAGAGATCACTAAAATGGCTCCAAGAGAACCCTGCTCATAGTCCTCAAATCTGCGTGACAATGTATCTGTGGCCAGATTTTCCTTCCCCTTCTTGTATTCAATGTCATAATCCAGCCCCAACATCTTCATCAGCCCTTTTCTTTGTGTCCTTGTGACAATTTTCTGCTCTAATAAGTGCTTAAGACTTTGAAGATCATTCTTGATGATAAAATGGTGCCCATCCAAATAGTGCCTCCATTTTTCCACCGCAAGCAAAATTGCAAGGTACTCCTTTTCATACGTAGAAAGAGCTTGATGCTTTGCACTCAATGCTTGGCTGAGATATGCTATTGGCCTTCCTCCCTGAGATAACACTACCCCAACACCACTTCCACACGCATCAGTCTCCAATACAAAGCTTGAAGTGAAATCGAGCATTGCTAACACAGGTGCTTTACACATTGCAGCCTTAAGAGCATCAAAAGCCAGTTAAGCTTCATCCGACCATTTGAAAGCGTCTTTCCTCAACAAATCTGTGAGTGGCTTGGCTAAAGCTCCATAATTGGCAACAAACTTGCGGTAATAACCAGTTAGACCCAAAAATCCTCTCAATTGTTTCAAGGTTACCGGAACAGGCCATTCTCTCATGGCTAGGACCTTTGAGGGACCGGTGGCAACTCCATCATAAGAGATCACATGGCCAAGGTACTCCAAATGAGTTTGCGCAAAAGAAAACTTGGCCAACTTAGCATAGAACTTGTGCTCACGCATGACCAAAAACACTTCCCTCAAATGCTTCAAATGCTCCTCGAAAGATGCACGGTAAATCAAGATGTCATCAAAGAAAACCAACACAAATCTCCTACGAAATTGTTTGAAGACAACGTTCATAAGAGCCTGGAATGTTGCTGGTGCGTTTGTCAAGCCAAATGGCATGACCACAAACTCAAAGTGTCCATGCTGTGTCCGGAATGCTGTCTTGTACACATCTTGCTCTTCCACTCTAATTTGATGATGACCTTGCCGTAGGTCCAACTTGGAAAAGACTTGAGCTCCATTAACTCATCTAACAAATCATCTATAACTGGTATAGGAAACTTGTCCTTAACAGTTATAGAGTTTAGTTGCCTATAATCAATACACATTTGAGCCGTGCCATCCTTTTTCTTGACAAGAATAACCGAAGAGGCAAAGGAGCTGTGGCTTGGCCGAATAAAGTTGGTCTTGAGCAAATCATCAACTTGCTTCTCAATCTCCGCCCTCTGAGCATGAGGGTATCTGTAAGGCCTAAGCCTCAGTGGCTCTGCACCCTCTTTAAGAGGAATTACATGGTCTAAACTCCTCTTGGTAGGTAAAGACTTGGGCATATCGAACACATCTTCAAATTCAGTGATCACTGCCTGCACTTGTGGCTCAGTAATGCTAATCATTTCAGTAGGAGCAATCGCAAACAGCTAGCCCACTCACTGAAATGCACATCTCTGAGTTCACTTCTTCAACTTACTCCCTTTCATTACTTGTAATTAAGCTTGCTCAGCTATCCCTTGCAATGTGACTTTAGAGCCTTGTACTTCAAAAGAAACTGTGAGGTTAGCATAATCAAAAAACACAGGGCTATAAGCTCTCATCCAATCGACCCCAAGCACCATGGCACACCCTCCTCAAGGAAGGATTCTAAAGTCATAGTTGAACTTACAGTCCTGCATATACCAAGAGAAACCTTGGCATTTTTTTTGAGTTGTCACAGATTTCCCAGCAGCCACGGTAACAGCAAGAGGGTGAGTTCTAATCACCGCATGACCCACTTTCTTGACCACTTTAGGATCAAAAAAGCTATGGGTGCTCCCACTATCAATGAGGATGATAATAGATCTTTTCCCAGCTTTCCCTTTGATGCGGATTGTGCTATGAGCCCCATGACCAGTCAAGGCTTTCATTGAAATTTCCACCGCATCATCATCCAAGTTTTCCTCGATGTCATGATCTGATTCAGCTTCATCAACCTCAATCTCCCACCATTAGAGAGTTCACCAGCACTAACCCCTTCAACGGACATAAGAAACTTGGGGTTACACTTGTGGCCAAACTGGTAAGGTTGATTACATTGATAACACAACCTGTGCTGCTGCCCTTCATCTGTTCTGTTGGTCCTGGACCTGACAGACACTTGCTATGGTTTGGAGCTGCTGCCATGAGACCTGGAAACATCACTTGAAGACAGAATTGTTGATTCATAAAGCTTAGCTTTAGCATAAGCCATAGATAAGGATGTAGGATCAACGGCTTTAACCAAGTTCTTCACCCTTGGCTTCAAGCCACTTATAAAAGCTGATACATAATACGACTCTGAGGCCGGAATTTCAGTTATAATGCTGGCCCTGAGATTCTCAAACCATGTCATATAATCTCTTACAGATGTCTCCTGCTTCACCTTATTGAATTTATCCATAGTATCACTATCATCCTCATCACTAAACCGATCACATAATTCTTTTGCAAACTCAGTCCAAGAGAGAGAAGGATTTATCTTCATCAAGCTATAAAACCGCACCTCATGATCACCAAGAAGGTATACTGCTGCAATTTGTACCTTTTCAAATTCATCAATGTGGTAGAAATGAAAGTAGCGTTCACATCTCCTCATGAGTGAGGTTGTTTTCCATCAAAGGCATCGATCTGCACACAAGGCTGTCTATGACCATTATTTCTACTATTGGATGACTACTCATTACTGCCTAAGCATTGCTGGTGCCAATCATCAGGTTGTCTATCCAATTGGTTCACATTCACTTCCCTAAGTCTGTATGTATCCTGCATTTCATGAGATCGGACCTCAGGTACTGCATTCCAGTTTGAAGGTCAAGATTGCACATGCTCACTGCGACCTTGCCTGTCAATCATCTCAGCTTCCTGAACTCGATCTTGAGCTCCAGCATCAACATCATGACTTAATGCTTCAGCTTTCACTGATGGATTAGCTTGCAACACACTATCAGGTATTAATGGATCCGGCATAACAGGAGGATTTGGCCTCCTAAATTGTTCTCGAATTTCGGCTAACTTCACTTCCAACTGTTGCATTTGTTGATCAAACCGCGAGTTAAACCTCTCCTCTAATTCTTGTGATTGTCGCGTGATCTGCTCAGAGATCTTAAGCTCCTCCTGCTGAGCCCGTTGATTAAGCTTCACATCGATTTGCTTATTCATTTGCAAGATCTCCTGATTCATTTGCTAGATCTGCTGATTTATTTGCTGAACTGATTTAGCGTTAGATTGCCTGATTAGAGCTACAATCGTCTTCAACTAACTATCCAATTGTGCATTTGAGACCAAATCTCGACCTGCTGCATCAATGCTGCCAACAACATCAGCATATGTGGATTTAGCCGCGGCCTTAGCTGCTACTGATCTGGTGGTAACTCCACCAGCCAATGCAGCTTCGGCTGAATCCATAGATCACTAAGATTAAAATGTATATATATATTTTTAACACTTTTTATGTCAATTTGAAGTAACCGCAAGCATTAAACCTCAGAATTCAGGAATGAATTCCTAAGCAATTTGCAATGCGATCAAGGGATATTTGATATCAAATCCGTTTGAATTGAAAGCCAAACGAGGCTCTGATACCAATTGTTAAGATCGAGATTAAATCTTGATCTTAACCTAAGATTAAGAGAGTATGGGATGAGAAAGAAGTGAAGGAGATGAGAAAATAGAGAGAGAGTTAGATGAGAGGAAGAAGGTTAATCTCAAAGAGATTGGTTGATATTTCATTGAATGATTAGCAATTACACTTGACCATCCTACTTATAGAAAATAACAAACAAGACTCACTAAACCAGCCCCTAACCGCTAACCGACTTTGGCGCCAACATACAAATTCAAACATTACAAGCATATGGCACCTTATTACATCATAAACGAATAAGAAACATAACAGCAGGCTGTGGTGGAGGAGGCTCGATTGGTTAGAGAGGAAAAGGACAAGGCGGTAAGGGAAGCGCAGTTGTCGGAAGAGGAGGGGAAGAAGGCCGTGGCAGAGGCTTAGCTAATAAGGGTAGAGGGAGAGAGGAGGGCAGCTGAAGCTCAAAGGCAATGGGAGGAAAAGGAAGAAGATGGCGGCCGAGGCCCAAAGGCTAAGGGAAGAGACAGCGAAAATGGTGGAGGAGGTTCAGAAACTGAGAGAAGAGTTATAGCCTAGCCAGGTTCATGCGGCAGAACTTCGCGAGGAGGTCTAAGTTAGAAGGCCTGGAGTCGTGGAAAGTACCGCAGAGGCTATTTCCCAATTTAAGGCTAGTAGCGAATTCCAGGACCTAATGAACTCCTTTTATTGGCGTGGTATTACTTTCGGCCTTTCTGGTTTTGCTCATCACTTGGTTCGCCATGTTCCCGGCCTTGGCCGTGATCTACTTCAATAGGTGGCAGATCAATTTCACCAAGACCTTGTACGTTCACGGGGAACACTTGGTGCTCCAGGGACTTCTGGGAGTGGTTAATCCTAGCCGCCTCCCTTTATCCTTTTTTCACTTCCTTTTTTTTTTTTGGTTGTTGTTTCTGGACAGGAACTTATCATTTTTGTTAAAAGATTGATTGCGTGTGAACTCCCTTTTTTTTGTACTTGTAAGGATTCACAGTCATCATGTTGCTATACTCCTTGTAATGGTGGTATTAATGAATATTCTTTATACTTGAACTCCTTTCCTCTATTGTACTTGTGACAACTTGGTAATTGTATTATAACAAAAACGTGTACATCATCCTTCCCACGGTTCGCCCACATAGGCGTTTATCCTATTTGTAGTCTAAACTCCCTAATCGTACCCTTACACCTTATTATACACATAATTCAAGGCGTATGTGACTATACGTAGTACTTCTTAAGGTTTTTCATATTCTAGGCTCGTGGAATCTTGGTACCGTCAGGCCGTTCCAATTTGTAACTTCCGTCACCCAGTTTTTTAGCTATGCGGTAAGACCCCTCCCAGTTTGCTGCCACTTTACCGGTTCCCATGCCCTGCTGGGCTACACCTACCTGGCAAAGGACAAGATCTCATAATTCTACGCTTCACGGGTTCACGTGTTAATTGTAGTATGGAGATATGCGCTATTTCTGGGCAACTATGCGGAGAAGGGCATCTTCCCTAACCTCGTCAATTAAATCAAGAGAGTGCCTTCGTTGATGCTCATTCTCCATCTTGTGATAGTGATGTACACTGTAATTGGGTTCTTCTACTTCTACAAGGATTAACGCCTCTGCGCCATAGGTTAACATGAACGGAGTTTCTCCAGTGGCCACTCGGTAGATAGTACGATGGGCCCACATGACGCTAGGCAGCTCTTCCACCCATTGTGCTTTGGCCCCATCCAATCTTCGCCGAAGTCCGGTAAGTATTTGCCTGTTCTCCGCTTCCGCTTGCCCATTACTTTAAGGGTAGGCCACATACGTGAAATGAAGAGCAATTTTCATGTTTTGGCAATACCTATGAAATCGTGGTGAATCAAACTGTGTCTCGTTTTTGGTTATAACGGCCTGGGGAATCCCAAAACATGTAATGATGTTCTTCCACAGGAACTGCCAAGTGGCGTTATCAGTGATTTTAGCTACCAGTTCAGCCTCCACCCATTTGCTGAAGTAGTCTACCGCCACTATAAGAACTTCCTTCACCCACCGGGGAATGGCCCCAGGATGTCTATTCCCCATTGATCAAAGGGTATGGGATCAACAATCGGGTGCAACAGTACCACTGGAGAGTGGATGAGCGGTGCAAACTTTTGGCACTTGTCACATTTTTGCACCAATGCGTCCGCGTCTTTTTTCATGGTAGGCCAAAAATATCCTGCCCTTAACACCATTCCTACCAGAGTTCGTCTCCCCACGTGAGCTCCACAGATTCCTTTGTGGATTTCTCTTAACACGTAATTTCCTTCTTCTAAAGTTAGGCATTTCAACAACGGATGTGTGAATGATCTTTTATATAATTATTGATCAATTATCACAAAATGTGCGGCCTATCTACTCAGCCTTCGTGCTTCATTTTTATCCTGAGGTTCTTTTCCCTGAAGGATAAAACTTAAGATCGGATGCATCCAATTGGCCTCATGTTATAGTTGCATTATGTGTGCGGATGTGCATCTATTTACATATTTGATATTAGCCTCTTGTAGGTGCACGTGCCCTCTTCGCGATTCTATAATGCACCCGGTGCTAGCTAAATGGCTTAGTTCATCGGCACGGCGGTTACTTTCTCACGAAATCCCTTGTTTGTTGAACCTTTCTAACTCCGAAATCCTTGTCTTGACAAGCTCAAGGTACTGGGTCAAGTGAGGTTCTTTGGTTCCATACTTTCCAGTCACCTGATTCACAATCAACTCTGAGTCACTTAGTACCGCTATGCATGTAGCTCCGGCAGCCTTAGAGTAATCGATCCCGAGCAATAACGCTTCATATTCGGTTTCATTGTTGGTAGCCCCAAAGCTTAAACTTACCGAGTACTCTGCACACCCTCCTTCTGGATTTACTAGTACTATCCCTACACCACGACCTTCGTGGTTTGCAGACCCGTCTACGAATACCTTCCAAGTGGGTTTCTCCTCATGAGGTACGAGCAGTTCAAGTTCTTCAGTATTAAAGTCACACTCTACCAGGAAGTCCGCCAGGGCTTGAGCTTTGATAGCTAGTCGAGGCTGATAGCGTATGTCATACTCCGAAAGCTCAGCCGCCCATCCTAGCGTCCTTCCTAAGCAATCTAACTTAGAGAGTAACTTCTTAAACAGGAGGTTGGTTAGCACGATTATGGTGTGAGACTGAAAGTAAGCCTTAGCTTCCATGTGACGATAACGAGAGCTAGGGCGGTTTTCTAGTTTGTAGGGTACCTCCTTTCAGGATCTTTGAGAGTTTGGCTCACAAAGTATACCGGCAATTGTTGCCCTTGACGATCAGTTATCAACACAGCACTCGTCGTATTTTCGGACACTACTAAGTAAAGACTTAGATCTACGTTTTGTGCTGGCGAGGCAATGGTGGGGAGATGTGCCAAATGTTGCTTCAGTTGGTCAAAGGCATGTGCACATTCTTCATTCCAGACAAAAGATTGTTTCTTTCGCAACGTTTTGAAGAACGGTAGAGCCTTTTCGGCAGAACGGCTGATGAACCGGTTAAGAGAGGCCATACAGCCAGACAACTTTTGAACATCCTTAGGTGAACAAGGGGATCCCATTTCCAGGATAGTGCGAACCTTTCTGGGATTTGCCTCAATTTCACTCAAGCTCACTATGAACCCCAAAAACTTGCAGTTGGGCACAGCAAATGAGCATTTCTCTGGATTTAGTTTCATGCGGTAGCGTCAGAGTGCTTCTAAGGCATCTTTCAAATTGGAGACGTGTTCCAATTTTTGCCTTGACTTGATGATCATATCATCCACATACACTTCCATGTTGTGTCCAATTTGAGAAGCGAAGACTTTATTGACCAAACGTTGATAAGTAGTCCCGGCATTCTTAAGTCCGAACGGCATCACCTTGTAACAATAGGTGCCTGCCGCGGTTATAAAGGCTGTTGTTTCCTCATTGTGCGGATGCATTTGAATCTACTGGTATCCGGAGAATGCGTCCGTAAAGCTAAATAGCTCACATCCCACCGTGGAATCCACCAGTCCATCGATCTTAGGTAAGGGATATGAATCCTTTGGGCAGGCATTATTAGGATCCGTAAAATCTACACCCATTCTCCAACTTCCGTTCGGTTTTTTGACCAGCACCACGTTGGCGAGCCATTCAGGGTAAATACCTCCCATATAAATCCAGCTCGAGTTAGCTTTTGTACTTCTACTTCTATAGCCTCGTTGCAGGTGCAAAAATTGCGTTTTCGTTGCTTAAACATATATATCCATGTAATTGATGAAGAAACATGTGTTATAAATTATTAAAAAAAAGGGGAAAAAAATTATAATAGCTTAAGAAAAAGCAAAGCTTAGCTTGAATAAGGCAAATTCAAGCATATACAACAAACAAAAAATAAATTAACAAAGGTTCAAGCCACGCTATTGTTAACTCATCACTTTCTCTGTTGCACTCGCTCTCTCTATCTTTCTACTCGACCTAATAGAGGCTTGCTTCTTCCTTTTTTCATCATTCTCTCTTTCTTTCAATTTGTCCAAACTTATTTATTTATTTTTTTTTTTTTTATCAAAACAGCTATAAACACTTGATAATATTAGGTTATTTTTAAATTTAATTTAAATATAATTATATCAAAATTTATATAACATAATTTAATTATTTCATATGCATACTATTATATTATAATATTATTATAAACCATCGGAAGCATGTCGGAATGTATCGAAAGCGTGTCGGAAATTCAAAATTTTTAAAAAAAGTATCATATACTTTCTTTATATGTCGGATGCGCGTCAGAAATGTACTGGAAATGCAAAATTTAAAAAAAAAGAGCATCGGGTACTTTTTTTTTTTACGTATTGGACACATATTGAAATGTGCCAGAAGCGTATCGGTGTCGTATACATGTCGGACACCAATACTATGGCCAAAAAAAGCATCGGTGCTTCCTGGATTGCCACAACATTAGTAATTCTAATATTCCTGTATGAGGTTTTTAGATGCAAATACATTTATAAACATGTTTTAACGAATACATGATATGTATTGTGGAAGGTTACACGAATATTGTCACATAGCCTCCAATCGGATAACGACTAGCTCAAAATCCATAATGTAAAAACCTTATATTACATAGTGGCTTTATCTATTTAATACAACATACTGTATGAGGCCGCCCTTGAGGCAATAAGAGGGCTTACCACATCTCCAGAACATTTCCCGTCTTTTTTTTTTTCTTGCCTTTCAAAGTATAGCTGAAGAATAAATGAGTAGAGTAATAGAAATGATGAAGGCAAAGACTAAAATAACAACAACAATAATCCCAGTGCCTCAAGGGCTCCCGCTTGTGCAGGGTTTGGGAGAGGTAGAATGTACGCAGCCTTACCACATCAGGGTGAGACCCTGACGAGAGACTATTTCCGAGGACCCCCAATCTGATAGTTGGAGGTTATGCAGTGCCTGAATACAGAGCATGCAAGGAGCATGTAAGGGAATGAAATTATGCAAATCATGTATGTATATAAGCATGTAAACATGTAATCAAAGTAGGCAAAATTATCATGTAAGTGTTTAAGCATGTACTCATGGGGCATAGCAGCCCGAGCAGAAGGTAAGAGCAAACAAGCATATGAGCATATAGGGGAGAGATCGTATATGCGAGAAACCAGAGAAAGAGAGAAATAGAACGAGAGAGAGGAAGAGAGAAAGTAGAGAAAGAGAGAAAGGGAGTGAGAAAGGGAGATTGAGAGACAGGGAGAGAGCGAGAATGCCATATAAAGAGCACAGAGTACAGAAAGTATCAACAGCGATTAGCTCTACACCCCAACCAGCCTCGTGGTACTAGAACCGACTAACGGGTGCTCGGAGCTCCTACATCGCTGAATCAGTTACCACTAAAATCCTATAACTAATCCTCTACTTAGCTCTACCAAGGGTCATCTCTTCATTTAGGTTGAGATTAGGTGAGGTCCTGTCTGATTGTCTTCAATTAACTCTTCTTTGGCCGGCCTTTTCCACTCTTCCAGTCTGTACTATGGAGTTGTTCGCATCCCCTCACATGGGTAGCGGTGGGTCTCCACCTAGCTCTTCTTTTTCCGGCCTTTTCGTCTCTTGTCTTATGTGCAATTGTCTCGAACCGACCCTAGGAACACTAATCACCCAACAAATGCCAGAACTAAGTATAATTAGCCAAGCATACAAGCTATAAAGGCTCTAACAGAATGGCACTCTAAAACACATTAGACCCACTATCAATTAGTTCTTACTCCAGAAATTGAAAACCAAAAAAAAAAAGAAAAAAGAAAATGAAAACAAACTAGTTGCTTAGTCTATACAAAATTGCTAATTCATTATAAATAAGTAGGCATAGTTAATAACGTGCTTAACATACAAAAAATCCAAATTAGTAACAAGTTAGGTGACAAGCTGTAAACGAAGTCCAAGATTTATCCATTCTAAATCCATTATTTTCTTAATATTTACCAATGGACTTGGAAAGATGAAAATCACCTACAAGTTAGCCAAATGCCATGCTAGGTAAAGTGTTAGACTATATTGTATAGGTATCAATATTGTATGTATTGAGCCCTTTAGGCCTGCTCTATGTATCTTGTATAGCCCATTCATTATTCTATAAATATACGAGAGGGCAACTGCTCTAAGTGTACTTCTCATTCTTTCATGGTATCAGAGCTCTCCCGAGCCCTCTCATAAAGGCAAACCCTAGCCGCCGCCGCGGAAATCGTCCACCTGGCTGCCGTCTCTCTCTCTCCTCCCTCGTTACCAGTATACCCTTACGAAGCTCCTTTGGATTGGTAAATTGCAACCTCCTCTTGAGGAACATAACCAGCCCTAATTCGAATTGGCTAACGAAGAGTACCGTCAGGTCTACGTGAGGGACCTACTATTCTCGCTTCTTCTTCGGGGATTCCACTGGTCGCCATTGAAGCTCACTTTCTCTCCTAATCACCAGCTCCCTTTCCACCAATAGCGGACGCAATGATTGGTTCTACTTCACAACCCGGGCTACCTTTCTTCGGTGCTTCTACTTATGGTGAGCATATGTTATATCCACCACTTTTTCATCCTGCAATTAATATTTATGCCACTGGATCTAATTTCTATTTAGGGTTTGCATCTCCTCAAACTATTTTTCATTCTCTTACTACTCATTCTACTCTTATAGTTGATTTTCCCTGGATAATGGATAGTGGTGCATCATCTCATATGACTAATAACCCCAATTTGCTAACGTCTCTTCGTCCTTATCATGGTTATGATAAAATATTAGTTGGTAATGGCGCTTGTTTATCCATTGCTGGGATTGGATCTGGTTCTCTTATTACACCTGTTGCCCATTTCAATTTGCATAGTCTTGGTGTTTCCACTAATTTAATCTCAATTCATCAATTCTGTAAAGATAATTCTTACCTTTGAGAATTTGACTCAGGTGGTTTCTCTATTAAAAATGCTAAAACGATGTCCCTCATTATTCGCTATGCTAGCTCGGGGCCTCTTTTCTCTGTTCCCAAACAAAACTCAATCAGTCGACCTGGTCAACCCGGACAACCGGTGGCATCCTCCCCACATGTTTCCCGAGTTTCTTCCAAACACACACAATCTCTCTGGCATCGTCGACTTAGCCATCCCGGGGAGCAAGTCTTGTCAAATTTAGTTAAACAAAAATTTATTTCTTATTCGAGTTCTTCTGAGTCCAGTTTGTATCATGCTTGCCAACTCGGTAAGCATAGTCGTTTACCTTTTCAAAAGTCTGTAACTAGTGCTACGCGTCCTTTCTATATTGTTCATTCTGATGTATAGACATCACCTGTTATCAGTTTCAGTGGTTTTAAGTATTATTTGCTATTATTGGATGATTATTCTCATTTTGTGTGGATTGATCCTATGCGTGCCAAATCTGAGGTTTTTGACCTGTTTGTTCAGTTTCGTAATCTTGTGTTGAATCAATTTGGTGTGGAAATCAAGAATTTTCAATGTGATAATGGCATTGAATATGTCAACGGTGACTTTAATGGTCTTTTTCTGCAAAGGGGCATTCTCAGTAGGGTTTCCTGCCCTCACACCTCCCAACAGAATGGGAAAGCTGAACGCATGCATTGTACTATTGGTAACATGATGCTTTCCCTTTCATTTTAAGCCTGTATGCCTTTGGAATTTTCGGTTGAAGTAGTTTCTGTTGCAGTTCATACTATTAGTCGCCTACCATCTACCTTTATTAAGAAAAAGATCCCTTTTCAACGTTTATATAAGCAGAAAGTTAATTATGATCATCTTCGGGCTTTTGGTAGTGCCTGCTATCCTAATGTGAGTGCCACCGCCTCTCACAAACTTGCTCTGCGCTCTACTTTATGTGCCTTCTTGGGCTATCCACCAAATCACAAGGGTTACAAATGTTTGGATCTTTCTACTAATAAAGTTATTATTTCGAGACATGTTATTTTTGATGAAGCAGATTTTTCATTTGCACGATTGGGCACTTTCTCTCAAAATATGATGAACGGGCTTCAACAAATTTTCTCTTCCCTGCTTGCATCTTCCCCATTCGCGGGCCTCACTCCAACACTGCTACTACCTCCTGCGGCGGCACCCGCCACTGCCGCTGCCCCTCCCCCTGCACCACTGGGGTCCCCTGCGGCGTCGCCTCCCGTCGCTGCAGCCGACCTTGCGGCCCCTTCACCCGCCCCAGCTTTGGCCCCCCCTACTTCCTCTATTCATCCTATGGTGACTCGTGCTCGTGTTGGTATTGTCAAGTCTCTTCTCAGGCCTTCTATGATTACTCATAGCTCTTTGCCCACGGTACCTTTTTCTTATAAACAGGCCCTTACTTATGATAATTGGAAGCATGCCATGCTTGAGGAATATAATGCTCTTATGCGTAATAACACATGGGATCTTGTTCTTCCACCCCCTCACGGTAACATTGTTGGCTCCAAGTGGGTTTTTCGTGTTAAACAAACATCTACAGGTCAAATTAAACGCTATAAAGCACGGTTGGTTGGTCAGGGTTTTACACAGCGTTATGGCATTGATTACGGTGAAACTTTCAGTCCTGTTGTTAAACCTGCTACTATTCGTACTGTTCTGACTATTGCCACCTCTTGTCACTAGCCTATTCATCAGCTCGATGTCAAAAATGCTTTTCTTAATGGTACGCTTAATGAAGATGTCTACATGAAGCAACCGCCAGGTTTCATCAATTCTCAGTATCCTGATCATGTTTGTAAGCGTCATAAGTCTCTTTATGATCTCAAACAGGCACCTCATGCCTGGTACACTCGTTTTGCTTTTTACAAGGGTTGGGTTTTCGTAGCTGTACATCAGATTCTTCTTTTTTTGTCTTACATCGTAGGCATGAAATGGCTATTTTACTGGTTTATGTTGATGATATCGATCTCACGGCCTCTTCTCATGCGGTCCTCCATGAACTCCTCCGCTCTCTTCAATCTAAATTTGACATGACTGACTTGGGACGCCTCAATTACTTTCTCAGCATCTCGGTATCTCACTTATCTTCAGGGTTGTTCCTATCTCAATCTAAATATACTCATGATCTCCTGGACCGGGCCGACATGCTCTCCTGCAAACCTGCTGCTACACCTACAGATTCCAAGTCCAAGCTTTCCTCGGATGACGGCAAACTTATGACTGATCCCACTTTATACAGGTCCATTGTTGGTGTCCTTCAATATCTCACCTTCACTCGACCTAACATTTCTTATGCAGTTCAGCAGGTGTGTTTGTTTATGCATGCTCCACGATCATCGCACTGGATGGCAGTTAAGTGCATCCTTTGCTATATCAAGGGCACTATTAATCATGGTTTGACTATCTCCCCGATACGTTTGGACCAACTTGTGGCTTATTCAGATGCTGATTGGGCTGGTTGCCCAAACACTCGCCGTTCTACTTCTGGTTTCTGTGTTTTCTTCGGAAGCAACATTATCTCATGGTCCTCTAAGCGTCGGCCCACCGTCTCTCGTTCTAGTGCCGAGGCCGAGTACCGTGCAGTTTCCAACGCCGTGGCCGAATGTTGTTGGCTTCGGTCTTTCCTTTGTGAGCTAAGTCTTCTTCTACCACGAGCTACTTTGGTTTATTGTGACAATGTTTCTGCCATGTACATGTCTACCAACCCTGTTCAGCATATTCGCACTAAACATATCGAGATTGACATCTATTTTGTTCGTGAACGCGTTCAATTGGGTCTTGTTCGAGTCCTTCATATTCTTTCCTCACAGCAAATTGCCGATATCTTCACGAAGAATCTTCCGCGTGCTCTTTTTCTTTTATTTAGATCCAACCTTCGCATTTGCTTACCTCCTACTTCGGTTGAGGGGGGATGTTAGACTATATTGTATAGGTATCAATATTGTATGTATTAAGCCCATTGGCCCTGCTCTATGTATCTTATATAGCCCATTCATTATTCTATAAATATACGAGAGGGCCACTGCTCTAAGTGTGCTTCTCATTCTTTCATAAGGTTCAAAACTTGCTAGTATCTGGTCTTTCAAGGTTGGTTGGCAAGAGTTTTGGTGGCCTTGCCAATACAGTCTCGGTTGATTTACAAGGAAATTAGAGTACTTTCCTTCAATAGTTCTTGGACTGTATTTATTTGGGCCAATTCACTGCACTAGGATTCCAAAAAATTTTCTTGCTACTCTTCCCACAAGAGATGCTCAGAAGTACAAAAGAAGTTATGGACATCCTATTCTTATTAAGGATGACAATAAGGTAGGTAAAACTTGTTACCCACTTGTACCCGCTCCGTTTGGGGAGGTTATAGGTACAAATGGGGCATGTAGCTGGGCAGTACACTATGCCCACCAAGTATGGGGCGGAAATAGATATAATATTGTATTTGCCTTGCCCCAGCCCACTCCTTACCCATCAATACCCTGCTACATATTGACATTGCATCACCTGCCCCAATCTTTATTTGTAAAGCAAGTAACCACACACAAAATTACATCTTATTGAACCAATTTATATTACAAGAAGAACATGAAGTGATATGAGAAGAAAAAGAGACACAAGGGGAAGAAACACCCTCTCAATCTCATGGCTGGGTGTAGCCAGGAAGGGAATTGTACAGTAGATCTAGAAATCTAATATCTGAAATGAAAGCTTTTGCTTATGTATTACAGACAAGTATGAGAAAAATGAGTAAGTCGATGATGGAGGCAGTCCCATTGTGAATGGATTAGACCACATGATGATGGTGATATGCAACCCATTAAATAAGGACAGAGGTCAGAGCAAAAAATATCTCAATCCATTTTAAATAGCATATATCTAAAAGAAGATATTTTGATTGTCCATATTGCAAACAACCCATGTCTAAATTCCTCAAAGCATACAACAAGCACAACCCAATGCCTCAAAGATGCTCCCGCCAAGGCAGGGCCTCGGGCGGTAAGACGTACGCACCCTTTCCCCTAGAGAGTGCTACCCTGGAAAAAAGGTTGCTTCCAAGAAACGTAGGTGCAACGACAGCCACTACACACCTGAGGCATATTTAGACGATAAATATCAAAGGAGCTTTGGCATTATATCATAGGGAATTTCTCACTTAGGCACTCTAATGTTTGAACTTCATTACTAAGGTACCTTGATTCCAAACAACGGCTACCTAAGTAATAAGAGTTTCAACTTCATGGTACCTAAGTAATAAAATTTCCAAACCTTAGGTTACCTCACTGTATATATTGAAATGCCAAGTAACCTATGCTCAAATCTTATGATACTTAAGTGATAAATTCTTTATATTATATATCCAAGCAAGTTACCAGATGACAACCAAAAATCACACTCAAGATAAGGCATACCTTGATTTCAGTCTTCAAAATAGGAAGGACACGAATCCAACAACAACAATAACAACAAACCCAATGCCTCAAGGGCTCCAGCCTAAGTAGGGTCTTTTCTGGTTTTTTTTTTTTTTTTTTTTTTTTTGGGGGGGGGGGGGGGGGGGGGGCACGCAGCCACACCCCTTTAAGGTGTCACCCTAAAGAAAGGCTGCTTTTGCAGACCCCCGATCTAAGAATCATAGAAGCATAACATAAAAGCGTGTGGGCATCTAAACTTAAGAGCAAACAAGCATGCAAGCAAGAGACCCAAAAAGCAAGAAAGCAAAAACACAGCACAAAGCACGCAATGGATAGCAAAAATGCATCAAGAGGCATTAGGAAGCATTAAAACAGCTCCCCCCCTTATCAAGTCACATAGTCAAGCACACAAATAAATCTAGAGTCCCTAGTGTTATCTAAACTACGCTCCCTAATGCTAAACCAGCACATCAACTATCCCTATGCTAGCCCTCCACTGAGCTCTATCTAAGGCCATCTCTTCATGTAGGTTTAAGGGGTTGATGTCATGTCGAATCGTCTCCATCTATCTCTTCTTTGGCCTGCCTCTCCCTCTCCTCCCAATCGTAGTATGCAATTGTTCGCATCTCCTAACAGGAGCAGTAGGCGGTCTCCTCTTGGCATGTCCAAACCACCGCAAATGGTGCTTCCTCAATTTATCCTCTATTGGAGCCATGCCCACTTTGCTTCTTATGATGTCATTTCTGATCTTATCCTTCTTCGTGCGTCCATGCATCCATCGCAGCATCCTCATCTTCGTCACCTTCATCTTCTGTGTATGTTGCTGTTTCATAGGCCAACACTCCGCGCCATAAGATATAACTGGTCTCACTACTGTCTTATAGTATTTTCTCTTTAACTTTAATGGGAATTTCCTATTGCAGAGTACCCCAGAGGCCATCCTCCATTTATGCAACCCTACTTTAATATAGTTGTTGATATCCTCATCAACTTCGTTATCCTGTTGTACCATGGAACCCAAGTATCTAAAACACTCCTTTTTGGTATGGGCTACGATTAATCCAAACGAATCCAAAGGAGTAAAATTATAAAAGGAAAAAGGAGAGTAATCATGATTCTAGGGAGAAGCCTCATCCAATCATATTTGATGAAGATGAATATTTAAGGTATGTTGAGTCTAATAACAAAAATAATATGAAAAGATTTTGTTGATGTAAAATTATCTGATAGTAGGTTTGCTATTAAGTCTTTTTTAGAACTTCACATGTGAGTGTGGTTAAAATATGTTCCAAATTTGATAAAACCTAACTTGGACTTATACATGGACCTCATATATGTCAACTCCAAGGGTCTTGGCCTAAGACCAGATGAAATTCACAACCGTCCATGCAAACCTTTTTTATTAGGTGAGTGGGTTCGAAAAATGGAGATTTGAACCTAAGACATCTTTCGCTATGACCTCAATCTAAAAAGTGTTTTAACCAAAAGACTAATGGCCTATTTGGCCACTCTTTACTTTATGTAAAAAACTGTTTTTCGGTAAAAAGAAATA
This sequence comes from Simmondsia chinensis, assembly GCA_018398585.1. NCBI lineage: Eukaryota > Viridiplantae > Streptophyta > Magnoliopsida > Caryophyllales > Simmondsiaceae > Simmondsia > Simmondsia chinensis. Next base: position 15,864,450 of record JAGTTD010000004.1, read on the forward strand.
TTTTTTATGGAATTGATGTATTTGGCCTATAAATAAAAGTGCTTTTAAATAGAAGGAGAAGATATATTTCTACTTTAGAGTGGAGGAAAAAGCACAATCTGAAGTTTCTAAGACAAAAATACCCTTATTAAAAGCACTCTCTACGAAAAGCACTTCAGTAAAAAGTGCTTCTAAAAAAAGTGATTTTTTCATATTTTCACCAAACCAACCCTAGCCTTATTAGCCTCCTTGCCAACCCTTTCCGCAGAATTGCATTTAAAGGAATTATAAGAAGATCAGTCAAGCAATCAGAAAAATTAGTGACATCTTTCCTGATGAATGTTTACGTGGTCGTCCTCAGAAACTCATAAAGTAGAAGCACCTTAACTACAATTTCAATGGGTTTGGTGAACATTACTTCTCATATTGTCTCATACATGCACGTGTGGTCATTCTTCCCATCAAATAAAGCTAACAAAACTAACTCCTCACCGCTCAAAATGTGGCATAAGCTATTGGAAGAAACCTAAATACAATTAAACAACTTGATTTTTAATCAAAAATGACATGATTTACCATGTTATAAGTGAATGAGGCGAGCGTTTACTATGAATAATCTGGGAATTCATGACTTCAAGCAGTCATTCAACCAACAAAAGCATTACGATGAACTTTGAAGACGGGTTTTGATCCATGACTCGAGATACTTCAACTCTTCTTCTGTTATAGAATGATTAAGACGAGGATACAACAACAACAATAACAGGCCCAGTGCTTCATGGGCTCCCACATATGTAGGGTCGGGGGGTGAGATGTACGCGGCCTTACCCCTTCAGAATGCTGCTCTAAAGAGAGACTGCGCTCGAGGACCCCCAACATGAGAAGCATAACGGAATAAATCATAAAAGCAAAAGCATAACGACATAGAAGCATATAGGCATAAGAGCGAAAAAGCATGAAAACATAAAAAACATACAAACATAAAAGCAGAAGAAACATAAAAGCAACTGCACAGATAAAGCATTACGAAAACCAAATGAAAGCAATAGGCAATAAGCAATAAAACAACTCACAACCATAATCAAATAAATCACCTAGGCAAACAAAAGAGCCTAGGGGCACTAGTGTTAGATAAAAGTTGCTCCTCTATTCTAAACAGCTACATCAACTGCCCCTATGCTAGCCCTTCACTGGTCCCTGTCTAAGGCCATCTCCTCTTGTAGGTTTAGGTGATTGAGGTCGTGCCGGATTGTCGCCATCCATTTCTTCTTTGGCCTGCCTCTCCCTCTCCTACCGAGCGGAGTATGGAGTTGTTCACATCTCCTAATAGGGGCCATGGTCGGTCTCCTCCTAACCTGCCCAAACCACTACAAACGTTGCTTCCTCAACTTATCATCGATCGAGGCCGTGCCCAATTTGCCTCTTATGACGTCATTTCTAATCCTATCCTTGTGAGTTAGCACATCCACCGTAACATCCTCATCTCCGTCACCATCAGTTTCTGTGTATAACGCTGATTCATTGGCCAACACTCTGCACCATATGACATAGCCGGTCTCACTACAGTCTGATTGTATTTTCCCTTTAACTTTAACATAAACTTTTTATCGCAAAGTACCACAGAGGCCATCCTCCATATATGCCAACCTACTTTAATGCGGTTGTTGACATCCTCGTCAACTTCGTAGTCCTGTTGTACTCTAGAACCCAAATACCAAACAAACTCCTTTTTCGGTAACGATTCCAATCCAATCTTTGACGTTCACTGTGCTAAGCATGGTGGAGGTACAAAATGTGAGTTCCATGTACTTGGTCTAGGATCTACTAAGTCATAAGCCTTTCAATTTCAAGGCCTTTCTCCAAAGTTCTAGCTTTCATTTACCTCTTTTCGAGACTCCCCAACTAGTGATAGCTTGTGTCAGCTAAATTATGCTTCTAATTTATAATCCGCCACATTGGCTACCCCTATTCTAACCCTTCACAGAGCTCTATTTAAGGCTATCTCGTCATGTAGGTTTAGGTGGGTAAAGTCGTGTTGGATTGTCTCCATCCATCCCTTCTTTGGCCTGCCTCTCCCGCTCCTACCAAGCATAGTATGGAGTTGTTTATATCTTCTAACAGGAGCGGTGGTCGGTCTCCTCCTAACATGCTGTTATGATTCAAGATCCAACTTGAATCATAAGGTAAGTGAGAGATAGATTTAGATGAGGGATTGAAGCGAAAGAGAAGAGATCGGGAGAGAGTTAAGATTTGAGAGGAAGAGGTTGAAGATATTTTTCATTGAACAAATCTTCTTTTACAAGAATAACCACTACTTATACTAACTAGCTTTAAGACTAGATTCAAAGCATAAGAATCAAGACATCCACCGCCTTAAGCTAATACAACCGCCAAACTGGACTAACAAATCAAACAATGCAAAACAGCTCCTAACTACCAACTACCTTTCCCACTGAAAACAATATTCAACAATTGAGCCTTATTATAGCAAGACGCTAACACAAGCAAATCCAGAAAAGCTAAAACACACTAAAATCTCTTAGTATCATAACAATACCCTCCCCTCAAAAGCATTCTTGACTCAAGAATGAAAGGTAGGGAATTGGGCTTTAAGGAAGATCAGATTCTCCCATGAAGCCTACTCCGGACTCAAATTTGCCCACTGAACCAGCACTTTTTTGCCCTGAAGTCCTTTATGCTGTCCTTCCCTTGAGTCCAAAATGGCCACTAGTTCCTGCATAAGTTGGCCTTGCACTGATGTAGAAGGAGCAATGGCAGCGCTAGTAGATCCATATGCTACATGTTTCTTCAAAAGGGAAACATGGAACAAAGGATGTATATGAGCATCCTTAGGCAATTCTAATCTGCAAGCCACACTGCCCAATCTCTCCAACACCTTGTATGGACCAAAGAAACGTGCACTAAGCTTGATGTTCCTGCGGATAGCTACAGATGATTGTCTATAGGGCTGTAATTTTAAGAAAACAAAATCACCAACATTAAAAGATCTATCAGTTCGCTTTTTATCAGCAAAAAACTTCATCCTGGATTGTGCTAGTTGAAGGCTGTCTTTGAGCTATTGCATCAGTTGCCTCCTTTGGCTCAGTAATTCATTAACCTCAGCTACATCTGAACTAGCACCTTGAATGACCAAGGGAAATGGAGGATCGTAACCATACAAAGCTTTGAAAGGAGAGGTTCCCAAAGCTTAATAAGGGTGTGTATTGTACCAAAATCCAGCCAACGACAGCCATCTATGCTAGTTCCTAGGATGAGAAAATGTCATACTCCTCAAATACTGCTCCACACATTGATTGACTCTTTCTGTTTGTCCACCTATTTATGGATGATAGAAAGAACTAAACGCCAAAGAAGACCCCAGCAAGAGGAATAATTCCTACTAAAAATCACTCATCAATCAATCATTTGCTGAGGTTGTTGCTGCCAATACTACACAAGAGCCAGAAGTTACGGTTGGACAGTTAAATGCTAACATGAAGGCAATGTTTGCACAGATGCAACAATCTCAGAGCGAGCTGATGATAGAGCTGGAATTAAAGCTTAACAGTCGAATTGATCAACAATCGCAGGAACTTAAAGAGAACATTGCTAATCAAGTCAATCAAAGATCTCAAGAATTGGAGGAGAGGATTGCAAATCGAGTTAATCAACAAATGCAGAGGTTGGAGGAGAAATTGGTTGAAGTTCATGAGCAATTCAATAAACAACATGCGTCTTCAGCTCCTGAACCTTTGCTTCCTGCCAGTCAATTGCTGGCACAACCGCAGATGAGGCCTTCTGTTGAGATTAATCTTCAAATGCATAACATTATCCCCGGACTTCAAGATCACACGCAAGCTGCTGAGATCAGAACTCAGGAACAAAATGTAGAAGCTAGATTAAATGCCAGACCTCAGAATATTGCTCCAGATGTGGAAATAACTGCTTATCCGCATGTCAAACCAAGTGTTCAGGAGCAAATGCAGACTTCTAGCTCGAATCTTGGACAGAAAATGCATCACCAGGATCATTCAATACACCTCAGGTCGAACACCTTCAATGTAGTGCAACGCGAGCAATCTCTTGATCCAACACACGCACGACCTGCTTGTCTAAATGCAGATCATTTTGTTAGTCCACCAGACCCTGTTCAGCAGCATTTTTCTGTGCAGAATGCTTCTGGAAATGGTCCTATTCAAGGTAGTGATGTTACTAGTGGTAGTTGAGACAATGGCTTTAGACAACCAAGAGTTCAACTTGAAATTTTTGATGGAAAGCAGCCACATTCTTGGTTAAGGAGATGTGAACATTACTACCACTTTTATTCCATTCCTGATGAACAAAAGGTGGAATTAGCTGTGGGTTTACCCTCAAGGAGATCATGAAGTTTGCCTTTATAGCCTATTGAAGAGTAATTCTGCACTTACTTAGGCTGAATTTATGATGGAGCTTTGTGAACACTATGGTGATGAAGATACTAGTGACAATGTTGATAGCTTCAACAAGGTGACTTAAGTTACAACGGTGAAAGAGTACATGACAAGGTTCGAGAATCTTAGAGCAAGCATGATAACTGTCTATCCTCAAGCCACTGAGTCATTTTACGTCTCAAGTTTCATCAGTGGATTAAAGCCTAAATCAAGAACCTAGTGAAGGCCATTAGTCCTACTTCTTTATCCAAAGCTTATGCAAAGGCCAAGTTGCTTGAGGCCACAGTTCTAACATTCAATGATGGGCAGAAGCATAGAGGAGAAAGTGTCCAACAACATCAAAAGGGGATAGATGAACCCAAAGTGAACCACAACCTCGAGAAGAATAATATTGAGAAGAGGCCTCACAGACTCTGTTTCAAGTGCCGTCAGCCTTATGAATTTGGACATAAATGTAATCCCAAATTCCTCATGATAGTTAGAGGAGTTAACGTTGATGGGCAGTTTGATAGTGATGAGGCCGAGGTGGAAGAGGAGGATTCTGATCAAGAATTTTTTATTGAGGAATAGGTGGACATCTCTCTGAAGGCGTTGACAGGACAAGGAATTCATAACACGATCAGGTTACAATAGACAGTGGAAGCATTCACAGCTTTCTTGATCCTAAAATAGTGAAGAAAGTGGGACATGAGGTGATCAAGACTCATCCCTTAGCAGTGACCGTGGCTGATGGAAACTCTATCCTTACTCAAGACAAATGTCGAGCTTTTCAGTGGTCTATGCACGAGCATCAGTTCACTTACGATTTCAGGGTCCTTCCCTTGGGTGGATGTGATATGGTGCTTGGAGTTGATTGGATGCGTTCTTTCAACCCAGTGTCCTTTGATTATGTTAAGCAAGCGATGTCTTTTGAATGTCAGGGAACTAGAGTTACACTACGGGGCATGGACGACCACTAATTTGCATTCTTGAGGACAAGAATGTTCTCAAGGGGAAGGGAATGTTATGATCCGAGCTTGGTGAGGATCTAAGGGGGTTCGGTTACTGCATCTGTTTGCTGTTTTTGTTGCTGAGGTGCTATTGTTGGTTCGGTTGTTGTTAGAAAGTTGCTGTCATGTTGTCTTAGTGCTACTAAGTTTTTGCTAGGACTTTGAGAATAAGGCTTGAAGTCATTTGATGAGTGGATGCGTTGCTGTATTGTTTTAGTTGTTAAGTGATTTTGTTTGCTTTCTTTAGCCGCATTGTAATAAGCCTGCTTTAGCAAGGCACGGTTAGGTCTGGTCATTGTTGTTAGTTGGTGTGTTTTGGCGCCAATTAGTGGTTTAAATGTTAGTTAGATATTTTAGTTAGAATTAGATATTTTTCCTAAAAGGCGGTTAGCTAGAGGTCTTGTTCAATGTATTAGATTGCTTGTCTTGTTGCCTATAAGTAGTAGTTGAGTGTAATTTTCAGATCATTCAAGGAAAATATCAAGAACAATCTCAATTTGAGATCAAATCTTCTCTCTCTCATCTAACTCTTCTATTTCTCATCCCTATTTCTCTAATTTCTCATCTCAATTAACTTCTTTCTCATCTCATACTCTCATCTATCTTCAATTTACTTAGTTTATGCTTTGTGATTCAATCATGAGCATAACAGATATTTCACTTAATAATAGTCAATCTTATCACCTTCCGCGTCAAAGGCTTGTTCATCATTTGTATTTATTTTTAAACAAATTAAAACTAGGTTTTATTGAAGATTCCTTTCTTATAATAGTTTCATATTTTTTTATTTTCACTAGAATTAAACCACGTTTTAAAAAAAAAATGATATTTCTAAAATGTGGTATTCAACTTATGAAAATATCAAAATTAGAAGAAAAATGATATTGATACTTACCTAGAGAAGTAACGAACTGGAAAACCACATCATTTTTATTAAATAACGCGTGTGCCTAGCACCTTGTTGATAAATAATTTGAGGGAAATATGTTAGGAATAGTGTTCTAAAATCTAGATTTATTCTGGATATATTATTTTAATTAATAAATAAGATTGAAGTCTCAATCGTTTCCTAGTTAAATTTGTGTAAGCGAGCATTTATACTGCATGTGATGTTCTTTTGGGAGACATCTATGAGATGGGTGTAGTCCTTATACTATAATTTATATGTTTGTTCTAAGTGATTTATGAGACTAAGCCACATATAGACTTGGAACAAATGGCATGGATTGTTGTTTGAAAGGCTCGTAGTCGAAGACAAGTTTGGACCAGTTGTATGCTAAGAGTATAACGTGACACTTATATGACTTGTCTTGGTCATGTGGATAGAGATCCAAAAGTGTTGGGTTGGTGTATTTAATAAGATTGACACACTGAGTTGGACCATGTGGGTTGCTTATTTCTAGACTACTATCGGAGATGAGTGATTTACGTTGTACTATTTGAACGACGACTCTAAATCCTGAGGGTATTCTGGACTTGTGCATGGAGCTTTAGTTACTTTGGTGTACTATAAGTAAGGTCCAAACGAATGACTGAAATCCCACGTACACTAGGTAGAGGCGTGAAGTGTGACAAGGATCAGATATTCAATATGGAATCTACAGTCTCTTATGAGATACAGATGTCGCCTTAGTTGATTCGCAAATATTTGAATAGTTGTGAGAAGGATAATGGTAGTGGTTAAATTTATCCGTTATCATAGACATCTAGTGGAGGGGTTGTTATCATCAATACAGTCTATTAGGAAGATATCGAATAAATAGTTTAAAGCTGGAGTGCAGTAAGATTTATTTAGTGGAATTAAGTCTCATTAAATGGTGATTAAATTATTTCATGAGATGATTAATTTAACCCATTCAGGGCAAGATTTAAATTATCCCCGAGGTCCCTGCACAAGCCTCTGTATTTATTGCCACCACAAAAATATTAAAGAATTCATGAGATGAATTATTTATCCATAAGATGGGTAAATTAATTTTGTCAAACATTACTCAGATGAATTAAAAATTAAAAATTATAAAATAAAATAATTTTAGAAAATTAAAATTCATAATATGAATTTTTACATGTAGGAAACAAAGTAAAAAATAAAAAAAAATGCAAAATTACCCTCACAGAGGTCTATCCGTGTGATCACGGATCAACCAGTGTCGCGAGCTAGGGAATCGGGGACTATCTGCGTGAGCACGGGCGGGCCAATCACAGTCACCACGTGGCACGCGTAAAATTAAAGGAAAAAGGCACGCGATTTAAATTACACGGAAACGCAACGTTCTAATCGGTTTAATGTATGAAACGCTGCGTTTGATCTTTTAACTGCGAATCCCACATCCACAAATTTGCTGTTTTTTGCTCCGGTAGCCTACTATAAATAGAGGCACCTATTCCAGAAGCTTGGCATTCAATCAAAAACAAATTATTTTGAATTTCTGAAAATTGTTTCGGAGACCTAATTGGAGAAAAAAATTTCTGTTGAAAATTTTCTTTCCTAGTTTAATATTTCTGTTGAGTGATGAATGATAATGCAATTGTAAAAGGCAGATGCAACTCAATCAATAATGAATCTGCTCTGAATTGATTCAAAGGAGCTCGATCCTAGGCTTGATTCACTTGTACTGCCGAGAATCACAATGAACTTACAGCAACACTTAGTTCTTCAACTAATTGAGCAGGATTTGCAAGGCTTTGAACTGTTTTTGTATTGTTCAATTGCAGCTAACATCAAAACTTGACACAATACCACTCAATTGAGTTGAATTTGATTCAACTAAATCAAATGCAAAGCATCTAAGTCTCTTGCACAGCACAACTTGATTTTGAAGTTTTCTTGATTATGAGCTCGATTGGAAGCCAAATGAGGCTCTGATACCAATTGTTATGCTTGTGATTGAATCACAAAGCATAAACTAAGTAAATTGAAGATAGATGAGAGTGTGAGATGAGAAACAAGTGAATTGAGATGAGAAATCAGAGAAATAGAAGAGTTAGATGAGAGAGAGAAGGTTTGATCTCAAATTGAGATTGTTCTTGATATTTTCCTTGAATGATATGAAAATTACACTCAACTATTACTTATAGGCAACAAGACAAGCAATCTAATACATTAAACAAGACCTCTAGCTAATCGCCTCTTAGGAAAAATATCTAATTCTAACTAAAATATCTAACTAACATTTAAACCACTAATTGGCACCAAAACACACCAACTAACAACAATGACCAGACCTGACCGTGCCTTGCTAAAGCAGGCTTATTACAATACAGCTAAGGAAAGCAAACAAAATCACTTAACAGCTAAAATAATACAGCAACACATCCATTCATCAAATGACTTCAAGCCTTATTCTAAAAGTACTAGCAGCAACTTAGCAGCACTAAGACAACATGACAGCAACTTTCTAACAGAAACCGAACCAACAACAGCACCTCAGCATCAGAAACAGCACACAGAAACAGCAACCGAACCCCCTTAGATCCTCACCAAGCTCGGATCATAACAATATCGTGTTAAAAAAAAAGTAAAATATTAATATATAAAATGTGATACTCTTATTTTGCAATCCATAATCAATCAAAGCACAAATCAACAAATGGATCAAGTATATTGTACATAATTTGGTATAATCCGTACAAGAGTAAATGATTTACATAGTATAAGAAGGTAGGGGGGGAGAGAACTAGTGATGTGTTTTAAAGTAGTATTTTAAAACCGTGTACTTACAAGCGTACGAGATCATTGTAGCTAATCGGGTATACAGGTCGTATCCACAGGGAATCGGAACTAAGTCAGATTTAGTGATTAAAGAGCAGTTGAAATCGGGGTTTTATTGATTTGAATTTGTTAACTAAATTAATAAAATTAAATATAAATTATAGTTGCCAATTCAATTAAGATTAGTATAGGGAATGAATTCAAGATAGTTTTACTCGCATCCCATCATTATATTCTACTATGATAATGATTTAAGAGGCTTAGGCTACAAGCACTAAGCTTGGGTTAATATTTAAGCAAGGCTTAGAGTAATGAATTAGTCTAAATACATAACCTATTATATCACCCTACGTGTAGCATAGGTTATCTCGTTAGCACTACTTAATTTCTTTCTTACTCTTAGTTCAATATTAAACCTGTATTAGTACTTAAGTTAGGGTTTAGAGTAATAAACTAGTCTAAAAGCATTACCCATCGTATCACTCTAGCATGGATTATCTCAATAATACTAAAAAAATTCCTTTGTCACTCCAAATTAAATATTAATCTGTACAAAGGATTGTGTTGAGGGTTGGGTACAACCTCAAACCCTAACCATGCATGAAAACCAGTTATGTTATGGTCTAGGCTACGAGCTCGTATACTAACGCTAATAATTTGGAGATCTCACCATGGCTACAAGATCACACAAAGAAACACTAAACACAGTCATAAATTCCCTACAGGGGTGCGTATATAACATAACATAAATCCATTGTCAAAAACATAATATAAATCCGGGATACGGGCGGCTACCCGCCGTTCATCCCTAAACCACAAATCTTCTCCTCCATAGGAGTTTTACACATCATTTAAATCCAAGAAAGAAAATAATAACGATAAAAATAAGGATTTGAAGACTCCCCTAATTAATGTTAACATTGATCCTTGCCTTTATTCCCTAGTACTTTGACCACCTGCGCTTCGGCATTTGAAAACGCTTTGGATCTCGTAGCGGCTTTAGGAAGAAGAGGAGGAGAGGATGCATGGCAAAAGATAGAAAAGTAGGTCTCCCCCTCCATATTTATAAGTGGGGCGTGCTTTAGGTTGGTCCCGTGCCATCCCTGATCGATCGGTGGTCAAGCTGATCGATCTGCGCCTTCCTTGGCAGCTTGTGCAGTTAACTTAAAAACTTTTGATTCGTAAGGAGTTATAAGCCAAATTATATACCAAATCGAAGCTCTCGAAGAGATCTACATGACCAAGTGGTTTTATAAGTATATTAGCAAATTACTGGGTCATAAATAGCCTTCTTTTAACCTTTTACTCGTTTTAAGCTTGACCGATTACCAAAATGCATAGTCATTCGATCCACGCGCCCAAGGAAGGACTCTTTTTGACGGAATCTTGACTCGATGGGTACTTATTTTACACACGTGATCGGGTTTCTCAAAGTAGTCTTCACTTATGCCTCGATTACGCTTGATTTTGCAACTTTTCAACCTTTGTTTGCTTCGTTGTACTCTAAGCCAAAATGTACCTAGATTACAACTAAAACACGCATGTAAAAGCCAAATATGTCATGAGAATGAATATTAAAATATTTAAATATTAGGTACATCAACTAGCAATAGAAAGAGAGAGGCACTTAGAGAGAGGGGGAGAGATAGAAGCTCAATCAATTTTCAACAATCATAGCTCTCTTCTAACTAAAATTTCTATATAGAGTTAGAGAAGGAGTATAGTTAAAATATAAGGCTTAACTTATTTATTTATACTTAAAGTAGTCCTTACCTAACTTCTATATATTTTAGATTGTATTAATACCTTTCCCTTTTAAAGACTCTTGTCCTCAAAAGATAAGGTATTGATATTCAATTTGTTAATCCTACAGGATCAAATACAAAAACTACAAATTCCAGCCATTCTAAAGTATTTAAGTAAAGATTAACTAAATACTATAAATATCCCAAGGGTAATTTGGTAATTTTAAACATTTTGCAACCCAAATATTTTCAGCTTCGTCTTCCTTCACGAGGAATTCATGGACGAAATCCTAATCTAATGCAGCTGTTGGCGGCGCCACTCCATGAAGCCCTACGGCGCAATGCCAAGGGGGCGGCGACGAGCGCGGGACACCAGCGGCAACTTCCTACCCCTGTTGCATTTCGAGGACGTTCCTTGCGTCGTTCTCGGCCTTCTTGTCTTTGCAACCACCATACCCACCTCCTTCTCTGGCGAGGCCTCGATCTTCTCGGCGGTGGCTTCACTGGTGACACCGTGGCCGGCCTCATCTTGGTTGTCAATCTATCCTCCTTCGTTGCTGTCTTCGACCACTGCATCATGGCCAAACCTCTTATCGTTAACCTCTACAGTGTTGTCGGAGTCTGATGGTCGACGTCCTCATCATTTGTGTCCTCCTCTTCACTGCTGGAGTTGACAACCGGTGCTAGAGGTTCCGATGACACGTTTGTCATTTCATTTCTGGCCAGGTCTGGCTCTGGTGTCTCAATGGTGGCCGGATCTGTTGGTTCTGATTTTTCCTCTCTTAGATCTTCAACAACATCCTCGGATTTGTACTAATAATTGACACTTCTCAGGTAATCTTCGATTGTTGCTTTCATTTTAATGAATTTTTCTAATAAGTATGCATTAACCTCCATTGATAAATTTCTGGGACTTCCATTGATGGATGCCAAGGAACACTGCTCTGATGCCAATTGTTGCAAACCATAATTATTCGAAGCACAAATCGACACATAGATCAAATATATTGTATATAATTTAGTATTTCATACAAAAGTTATAATTTATATAGTGTATGAGAGTAGGGAGAAGAGATAACTAGAGAGAAAAAGGGGAGAGAGGGGAGAGATAGAAGCTCAATCAATTTTTTTCTATCATTTATTTCTTATAACTAAAGTCTCTATATATAGAGTTAGGCGAGGGTATAGCTAAAATATAAGATTTAATTAATTTATTTATACCTAAAGTAAAGGTTCACCTGAGCATTAATGGCATCGGATTCCATTAGAATTTTAAGGTTAAGCGTGCTTGGGCGAGAATAGTACCAAGATTAGTGACCTTCTAGGGAGTCCTCGTGTTGCAAACCCTTCAGGTTAGGAGTCTTCGAAAATAGCCTCCCAGCAGAGTTACACCCTTAAGGGATAAGGTTACGTACATTCACCCCTCCAAGACCCCGCATATGCGGGAGCCCTGAAGGCACTAAGTCTATTGTTGTTGTTAATTTATATCTAAAGTACCCCTTACTTCTAAATATTTTAATTGTATCACCTTATATTTCAAAATTTTATCTGTTAGGTATCTTGCGTCGGAATTTGGTTATTTTTGTCATAATACCAACAAATTTCACTATAAGATGTTCATGCGGTACATAATTACAATAATACTCCTGATTGATAGAATTATTAAACTTTATGATACGAGTGATGAAATTTTTAAAACTCATAATAACTTAATATATATATATTAAAATGTCAAAGTATTTAGATGATAAATTATAAAGTACAAGACCCTATATATAAATTTCCTAAAAATTAATCTTTGGAATTTTTAGCCCCAAAGAAATCAAAAATTCTGGACCTAAGTTAAAAAAATTAAAATTAGAATTTATGGGAGCTATATGAGTTTTTTCTTCATTTTTTTTACCTTTTTTTGATTATAAGTAATAATCAAATTGCTTTTTAATCACAAGTAGTTATCAAATCTCTTTTTGATCAAGTAAGAATCAAATCTGATTCAGTTAAAAAAAAAAAAATCGAATGTGATTCAGTAAAAAAAAAAAAAAAAAAAAATCTAATTTAGATAAAAAAAAAAAAAAAATCAAATCTGATTCAAATAAAAAAAACCAATTTTAATTTAGGTAAGAAAAAAAAATCAAATCTTCTGATTGAGGTAAAAAAGTCGTATCTCCAGCTTGGCTGATCTCTCTCACTCTCTCTCTCCCTGGCTCGCTCGCTCACTCGCTCGCGCTCTCTCTCGTTCTCCCTCGCTCGCTCTCTCTCAGCAACTATTTTCACTGAAACCACAACCAAGTCTTTGGACCCGCCGAAAACGACCCTCGCGACACCACCGCAATGTACCATGTCGGAAACGGCCATTATGGCGATGCACCTCTGACTTGAGTCACGAGTCCCATTTCCAATGGGTAATTGTCACATTTTCTAATTGTTTTTGATATATTATAGAGATGACATTTTATAAAACCCTAGTATCAATTGAGATTTTATCTATATCTTAGTAAAATTTAAATTTTAGTCGCTTTTATTCAGCTCCCATGATGCTCAGGGATCTATTCTCTTTGTCCCATTGTAATTGTCACCTTCTGAAACAATATAAACCTTAAGTAATCCTTTAGCATTTTGTCCCATTGTGTTTCCTTTGTTTTTTTTCTTGACTTTTGACTTGTGAAGTTAAAGATACCGGTTTGAATTGTCGAGCTTCTTTAACATAAATAAAAAACAAATTTGTCATTGAACTTATGGTTTATAGATGAAATGTTCATGACACATTTCATTTGTGTTTTCTATAAATGTGAGTGTTTCATATTCTACATTGAATTCACCAAATTTCCATATCCTTTGTACGGAAAATATGTTGTTTGGTCGATATTTATTGAAATTCTCACTTACGTTGATGTATTATCCTATGCCTTTCCTAACTGGAGGGCATCAGTAGCTGTTTGTACCATACTAATGGTGTATATATTATAAAGTATGCATATGTCCAAAGCAAGGACTTTTACATGTTGAAGCATGAAGCAAATCTTAATTAGGAACAAATCAGCTTTATAGTAGATCCCAAAATTGCTCTTGTTGCCCCTTGGAAATCGTACTATTTCTTTTTGTCTACCTCACATTAACACCCACGTAATTGACGGTCCCAGTTGATCTCAATCCAATAGATCATCCTTATGTTATGATATAATGACTTACCATACCTCTCACATGGTCCTAGTTCATTCTCATCATTTTTAGAAACTAATTCTTTGATCCTTCTAACTTAGTCTTTAAACAAATTATCAATGGATATCTATATTTTTCAATCGTCTTTTGAACATTTAGTGGGTAAGAGTGGTATAATCAATGCCAAGGGTTTGCTCTCTTTGTTTTTCCCATACTTGTTTGCCTTGTACGTATCATTATACCTACTTTGCAATTGCTAAAACAATGAATATTGAACACTATTTATCTTTACTTCTTGTGTGGATGGACCGGAATTTTAATTAGTTCCCGTGTTTCTTCTTTAATCTTAACTACATGGCAACCTGAAAAGATGGAGGGTGGATGAAAGTGTTTGGGTAAAGTTTCCTTGTCGAAGCATGGTGATCCAATAAAGACTTGAGGTGTCTCTTTTTTTTAATCGAACTTCTCCTGTTTGTGTTTGAGGTTGATGGTCTGAAGCATGATTGATAGTTGTTTATTGAGATATTAAATGGTATAAAATCAGAAGTTAACAATGAAAGATTCATGGGATGACTCTTCCATCATGTTATCATAAATCAGCTCATATATCTCCTTTTAGTACTCTCTTTTCTTCAAAAACCTGTATTTAACTCCCCTATTACACTCCTTTCAAGTCATTTAAGATACTTCACCTACCACCTTGGCTCCTCTTGCTGTTCCCCTTTTCAGTTTACTTGCATTTCCCCATGTGCATTCTAAGGTTAGGGACCCATCGGAAACAACCTCTCTACAGAGTAGCAATCTGTAGGGTAGAGCTTTGTACATTTCACCCTCTCCAGACCCCACCGGTAGGAGCCTTTCGTGGGAACTGAGTTGTTGCTGCTGCTTCGAGAATGAGGAGATATACCTTCCGCTACTCAATGGTCTCAGGCTAGTATTGTTATATTGCTATGCTGTATTAAAATTGAGAATGGATGTTCTAGCGTATTTCCTTCAATATGTGTTGGAATTACGAACTATGAGCCACTTGAATATATAAATAACTCATTTATGGAATCTAATTCTTGGGAAATCAAGATCCGATCGATCCGGTACGATGTAATTTTTTTCATTTATTTACCAATAACTGGGTTTTTGCAAATTTTTGTCTTTTGTTTTTTAGTTTTCAATCGTGCCAATTAAACGAAATCAAAGCAGAAATAAAGTTTTTCGCTACCCAATGTTTGATTTCTCATGAAAAAGGAAAATTGCACTTGGGAAGCACTAAATTAAAAATATTTTAAGTGTTGCAGCTTAGTTTTTTCCCAACCTTCATCACTATCATCATTATTATTGACATTCTCATTGTTAAAATCATTATTAGATTCATTTTGATTTGCATTTTGTTACTCAAAATGACCAAGTTCTTCCTAGTCACCAAGAACAGTAGAAGAAGGGCTTTTAGATTTGCTAAAGGTCCTTGTACTTTATTCATTGTATCAATTTAGTCCTTGTACTTTTAATTGTGTCATCCGGTTGTTGACATTTGTTGTGGACCAATTCTCAGGTTGGGGGTCCTCGGAAACAGCCTCTCTTCAGGGTAGCCCCCTGAAGGGGGAAGGCTGCGTACATCTACCCCCCCAAACTTTGCTTAGGCGGGAGCCCTTGGAGGCACTGGGTTTGTTGTTGTTGTTGTTGTTGTACTTTTAATTGTGTCAATGTCAATTTAGTCCTCGTATAATTCAAAATGAGTTAATTTGGCCCTTATAGAAAATCTTATTGTAACTTTTTATCAAAATTTTTAATGGTTCTGCCACGAAATGGGTTAAATTGAGTAAATGGATGAATTTATAATAAGTTGCTTGGATCTCACATAAGTTGTCCTTTCAAAATTACAACATTTACTTAACTTAAATTTGACTAAAGCGCCAAATAAATTTGACCATAGCACCAAATAAATTTGACTAAAGCACCAAATTGACATATATTAAATTGTTTACGGACTAAATTGACACAATTTAAAGTACAAGAACCGAAATGACACAATGGTCAAAGTATAGGGACCTTTGACGTCAATAACCGTAAAAATTATTATTGGACTTTCTTAGTAAATTAGCAATAGTATATTATTTTAAGGTTACTAATTGGTGATGTATATGGCTTTAGTATCGTCTACTTTATATAATATATAATCATAACATTTTTGAGAAATAACTTCAGTAGTTTTTGTTATTTTTCATGTTGTAATTGTAATATACTGTTATGTTTCTTAGTCGTTTATGATGTAATAAGGTGCCATATGCTTGTAATGTTTGAATTTGTATGTTGGCGCCAAAGTCGGTTAGCGGGTAGGGGCTGCTTTAGTGAGCCTTGTTTGTTATTTCATATAAGTAGGATGGTCAAGTGTAATTGCTAATCATTCAATGAAAAATATCAAACCAATCTCTTTGAGATTAAACCTTCTTTCTCTCATCTAACTCTCTCTATTTTCTCATCTCCTTCACTTCTTCCTCATCTCATACTCCCTTTATCTTAGGTTAAGATCAGATTTAATCTTGATCTTAACAATTGGTATCAGAGCCTCGTTTGGCTTTCAAATCAATGGAATCGAATGAAATGGCATTGATCGGTGGTGTCACCACTAGAGCAGCAGCGGCTAAGGCAGCTGCTAAGTCTACATATGCTGATGTTGTTGGCAACAGTGATGCAGCTGGTCGAGATTGGATTACGAATGCACAATTGGACAGTCAGTTGAAGACAATGCTTGCTCAAATCAAGCAATCTAATGCTGAATCAGTTCAGCAATTGAATCAGTAGATCTTACAAATGAATCAGCAGATCCTGCAAGTGAATCAGCAAACTGATGTGAAGATTGATCAACGAGCTCAGCAGGTGGAGGTTAAGATCACTGAGCAAGTCGCGCGACAATCACAAGAACTGGAGGAGAGGCTTAACTTGCGATTTGATCAACAAATGCAATAGCTGGAAGTGAAGTTAGCAGAAATCCGAGAGCAATTTAGGAGGCTAAGTCCTCCTATTATGCTGGATCCATTATTACCTGCTAGTGTGTTACAAGCTAATCAATCTGTGAGAGCTGAAGTCTTAAATCATGGTGTTGATGCTGGTGCGCAAGATTGAGTTCAGGCAGCTGAGATGACTTACAGGTAAGGTCGCAGTGAATAAGTGCAATCTCGACCTTCAAACTGGAATGCAGTACCTGAAGTTCGAGCTACTGAAATTAAGGACACTTTCAGATCTAGGGGAGTAAATGTGGATCAACTGGATAGACCACTTGATGATTGGCACCAGCAGTGCTCAAGCAGTAATGAGGAGTCATCCAATAGCAGAAATAATGGTCATAGATAGCCTCGTGTGCAGATTGATGCCTTTGATGGAAAACAACCTCATTCATGGCTGAGGAGATGTGAACGCTGCTTCCATTTCTACCACATTGATTAATCTAAAAAGGTACAAATTGCAGTAGTATAACTTCTTGGTGATCATGAGGTATGGTTTTATAGCTTGATAAAGAGCAATCCTTCTCTCTCTTGGACTGAGTTTGCAAAAGAATTGTGTGATCGGTTTAGTGATGAGGATGATAGTGATATTGTGGATAAATTCAATAAGGTGAAGCACGAGACATCTGTAAGAGATTATATGACCTGGTTTGAGAATCTCAGGGCCAGCATTATAACTGAAATTCAGGCCTCAAAGTCATATTATGTATCAGCTTTTATAAGTCGCTTGAAGCCAAGGGTGAAGAACTTGGTTAAAGCCGTTGATCCTACATCCTTGTCTATGGCTTATGCTAAAGCCAAGCTTTATGAATCGACAATTCTGTCTTCAAATGATGTTCCCAGGTCTCGTGGCAGCAGCTCCAAACCACAGCAAGTGTCTATCAGGTCCAGGACCAACAGAACAGATGAAAGGCAGTAGCACAGGTTGTGTTATCGATGTAATCAACCTTACCGGTTTGGCCACAAGTGTAACCCCAAGTTTCTTATGTCTGTTGAAGGGGTTAGTGCTGGTGAACTCTCTAATGGAAAGGAGATTGAGGTTGATGAAGCTGAATCAGATCATGACATTGAGGAAAACTTGGATGATGCTGCGGTGGAAATTTCAATGAAAGCCTTGACTGGTAATGGGGCTCATAGCACAATCCGCATCAAAGGGAAAGCTGGGAAATGATCTATTATCATCCTCATTGATAGTGGGAGCACCCATAGCTTTGTTGACCCTAAAGTGGTCAAGAAAGTGGGTCATGAGGTGATTAGAACTCACCCTCTTGCTGTTACCGTGGCTGCTGGGAAATCTGTGACAACTCAAAAAAAATGCTAACGTCACAGTTTCTTTTGAAGTATAAGGCTTTAAAATCACATTGCAAGGGATAGCTGAGCAAGCTCAATTACAAGTAATGAAAGGGAGTAAGTTGAAGAAGGGAATTCAGAGATGTGCATTTCAGGGGGTGGGCCAGCTGTTTGCGATTGCTCCTACTGAAATGATTAGCATTACCGAGCCAGAAGTGCAGGCAGTGATCACTGAATTTGAAGATGTGTTCGATATGCCCAAGTCTTGACCTCCCAAGAGGAGTTTAGACCATGTAATTCCCCTTAAAGAGGGTGCAGAGCCAGTGAGGCTTAGGCCTTACAGATACCCTCATGCTCAGAGGTCGGAGATTGAGAAGCAAGTTGATGATTTGCTTAAGACCAACTTTATTCAGCCAAGCCACAGCCCCTTTGCCTCTCCGGTTATTCTTGTCAAGAAAAAGGATGGCACAGCTCGAATGTGTATTGATTATAGGCAGCTCAATGCTATGACTGTAAAGGACAAGTTCCCTATACCAGTTATAGATGATTTGTTAGATGAGTTGTATGGAGCTCAAGTTTTTTCCAAGCTGGACCTGCGGCAAGGCTATCATCAAATTAGACTGGAAGAGTAGGATGTGTACAAAACAGCATTCCGGATACATCATGGACACTTTGAGTTTGTGGTCATGCCATTTGGCTTGACAAACGCACCAGCTACATTCCAGGCTCTTATGAACGATGTCTTCAAACAATTTCTTAGGAGATTTGTGTTGGTTTTCTTTGATGACATCTTGATTTACAGTGCATCTTTCGAGGAGCATTTGAAGCATTTGAGGGAAGTGTTTTTGGTCATGCGTGAGCACAAGTTTTGTATGCTAAGTTGGCCAAGTGTTCTTTTGCTTAAACTCATTTGGAATACCTTGGCCATGTGATCTCTTGTGAAGGAGTTGCCACCGATCCCTCAAAGGTCCTAGCCATGAGAGAATGGCCTGTTCCGGTAACCTTGAAACAATTGAGAGGATTTTTGGGTCTAACTGGTTATTACCGCAAGTTTGTAGCCAATTATGGAGCTTTAGCCAAGCCACTCACAGATTTGTTGAGGAAAGATGCTTTCAGATGGTCGAATGAAGCTCAACTAGCTTTTAATGCTCTTAAGGCAGCAATGTGTAAAGCACCTGTGTTAGCAATGCCCTATTTCATTTCAAGCTTTGTATTGGAGACTGATGCATGTGGAAGTGTTGTTGGGGCAGTGTTATCTCAGGGGGGAAGGCCTATAGCATATCTCAGCCAAGCATTGAGTGCAAAGCATCAAGCTCTTTCTACATATGAGAAGGAGTACCTTGCAATTTTGCTTGCGGTGGAAAAATGGAGGCACTACTAGGATGGGCATCATTTTATCATCAAGACTGATCATCAAAGTCTTAAGCACTTATTAGAGCAAAAAATTGTCACCAGGATATAGAGGAAAGGGTTGATGAAGATGTTGGGGCTTGATTATGACATTGAGTACAAGAAAGGGAAGGAGAGCATGGCAGCAAATGCACTGTCACGTAGATTTGAGGACTATGAGCAGGGTTCTCTTGGGGCTATTTCTGTTATCTCTCCTGCTTGGATGGAAGAAGTACATCAGTCCTATGAGAATGATTCCTTTGCACAATAATGTATTGCCACTGTCAGTGTGGGTAAGGCGAGCAATCTGGCTGCTGGTGCAGAAGTTTCTGTGACCCGAGGCATTATCAGAATTCAGGGGAAGTTGTATATTGGCATCTCTACTGATCTTAGACATCAAGTTATCAGTGTTGCTCATGATTCTTCATGGGGAGGTCATTCAGGCATGGAAGGAACGTATCAGAGGCTGAAGGTTCATTTCAGTTGGCCGGGAATGAAGAAAGAAGTGACTGACTTTGTGCAAAGTTATGAGGTTTGCCAACAAACTAAGCCTGGTGATCATAGATACCAAGGACTTCTCCAACCCTTACCTGTTCCAGAGGGTATATGGCAACACATAAGCATGGATTTCATTGAGGGATTGCCTAAGTCAGAAGGGAAAGAAGTGATCTGGGTAGTAGTTGATCGATTCACCAAATCTGGAAGTTTCATTGCTTTGGCTCGACCTGTGACTGCTGAGAAGTTAGCTCGTGTGTTCCTTGATAACATCTACAAGCTCCATGGATTGCCTCAATCCATAATTTCTGATAGGGACAAGCTCTTTACAAGTCGATTTTATAAGGAGTTGTTTGGTCTCTTGGGAACGACCTTGGCCCTTAGCTCATCATACCACCCTCAAACCGACGGTCAGACTGAGAGGGTCTACCAATGCATTGAGCAATACCTTAGAAGCATGGTGTTTAGTCATCCTAAGGTGTGGGGAAGATGGCTCTCTTTGGCGGAATTTTGGTATGATACCCATTTCCATGCTTCACTAGGTACTACACCTTTCAAGGCATTGTATGGGTATGATCCACCCACTCCATTGGTATTGCAAAGGATTGAGACACATGTGGCAGAAGTTTCTGATTTGGTGCAGCAAAGGAAACATCTAATGCAGCTGCTGCGGCATAATCTCAGTCAGTCCCAAGCCCGAATGAAGTGGTATGCAGATCGTAACAGAGTTGACAGAAATTTCGATTTGGGTGATATGGTATATCTGAAATTACAGCGTTATAAGCAATCTACAGTAGCTGTAAGGAAGAATGTCAAGCTTTGTGCAAGATTTTTTGGACCTTAGAAGGTTTGGGAGAGAATTGGCAAGGTGGCCTACAAGCTGGAGCTTCCACCCGATGCTTATATTCACCCTGTTTTTCATGTTTCCCTTCTTAAAAAGCAGGTTAAAGAAGGTCACAAATCATCTCTAGTTCCTCCAGAGGTGGGTTCCAATGGGTCCTTGATCCTACAACCAACTGCCGTGTTGAAAGTGCAGCAAGCAACAACAGATGGTCCCAACAGACAGTAGGTTCGATTTAGCTGGTGCAATTTGGATGATTCTTTCACCACTTGGGAAGTGGAGCAATTTTATTTGAGCCAATTTCCTTCTTTTCATTCTTGAGGACAAGAATGTTTTATGGGGAGGGGATTGTTATGTTTCTTATTCGTTTATGATGTAATAAGGTGCCATATGCTTGTAATGTTTGAATTTGTATGTTGGCGCCAAAGTCGGTTAGCGGTTAGGGGCTGCTTTAGTGAGCCTTGTTTGTTATTTCATATAAGTAGGATGGTCAAGTGTAATTGCTAATCATTCAATGAAAAATATCAAACCAATCTCTTTAAGATTAAACCTTCTTTCTCTCATCTAACTCTCTCTATTTTCTCATCTCCTTCACTTCTTCCTCATCCCATACTCCCTTTAACTTAGGTTAAGATCAAGATTTAATCTCGATCTTAACATATACTTACTAGGTTAAGAATGATGCCTTACTAGATAAAAATCAATGAGAGAATGAGGTTATTCAAATGGATGTTTTGGATCAACTTGATCTTCAAAGTAACACATGACAAACTACGGTAAGTAGGCTTTGATCACTAAGAACCCCTTTCTTATACTAGTTTTTTTTGAGCTAAAGGTTAAAGTTTGCTATTCTCTTTTGTGGGTACAAATTAAAGACAATACATAATATTGGTATTAGTGTCGCTGCTATCGTCATTTGCATTCACATTATACTGTTATAATTATACCTTGTTTTGTCATTGTTAATGTCGCAGTTATAATATCCCGCCTTTGGTGAGACAGAGACCATCTATGACGAGATTAGTGTGAGATAGAGATTATTGGGAATGCCTTAAAGATTAGTAAGATCAAAACCTTAAAAGATATTTTTATAATAATAATATTTTTATTGTTTACATTTATTAAAAAATAAAGATAGTATATTAGTAATCGTATTTCCGTTTTTATCTCTTTTATCATTATCATTAAGATAATTATCGCATTTGCATGAGCATTTGCAATCTCACTCTAACTTTCATTCGCATTCGCAATTGAATTTGCCTTAGTTATCATTGCATTTGACTTCTTATTCTTAATTTTGTTATATTAAAATTAAAACTAGTAAATTGGTCGACAGTAGGCAAAGCCCCTTCTTCTAATTTTTTTTGTGAATAATAAAAATTATTGTTGGCCTTTTATAGTAAATTGATGATAGTAAATTATTTTGCAAAATTAATGATAATATTTTATTTTCCTTGTATTTGTGCCTTTATTTTGTATTTTTCATTGTCTCTGTTCTTTTTTTCGAAATCTAACTCTAAATATTAATAGCTTATGAGAGATTTGAACGTTTAAAGATAGGAAGGTAGATTGATGATTTCCAGATTACAATCGCATTAAGTTCATCCAAATCATCATTCGATTACTCAAAATGACCATGTTTCTCTAAATAACAATACATAATATTAGTGTTAGTGCTGATGTTATCCTTGTCATTATCATTTGCATTCACATTTGCATTCGCATTCTAATTTTTATTCTCATAATCACTATCATTTGCGTTTGTCTCTCACTCTCATATTTTAGTTTCGCAAGAATCGAAACTAACACCGATAAGTTGGTCTGTAATATACCATTATACCGTTTTAAGTATGTTTTGTCATTGTTGATCGCAATTATAATATCCCACCTTTGGTAAGACAAAGACCATCTATGGTGAGATTAATGATGAGATAGAGTTTATTGGGAATACCTTAACGATCAATGTGATCTTCAAAGAATTAGACAATACCTCTACCTAAGATAAGCATTTTCGTATCCCTTAAAAGCTATTTATTCTAAATAATAATATTTTTAGTGTTTATTTTTATTAATAAAAATAATAATAGTATCTTGGTATTCATATCATCATTTTTATCCCTATTATCATTATTATTAACGTAATTATCTGATTCGTATAAGCTTTTGAAATCTCACTCTCATTCATGTTCGCATTTACATCGAATTTGCATTAGTTATCATTTCATTTGGATTGGTACTCTTGGCGGTGAATTGAAATTGAAACTAGTAAATTGGCTGATAGTAGGCAAATTCTTATCCCATAAAAGGGCCCTTCTTCTACCGTTCTTTGTGAATAATAAAAACTAGGTTATTTGCGCTAAAGGTCTGCTGTACATTGTCTATAGTGTCAATTTTGTCCTTGTACTTTAATTATGTCAATTTAGTCCTTGTATAATTCAAAATGGATCAATTAGGTAATTAGAGAAATTTTATGTTAAATTTTTCACAAAATTTTTAATGGTTCGGCCAAGAATTGGGTTAAATTGAGTAAAAAGATGAATTTGTAATAAGTTACTTGCATCTAATTATAATTTTACAGTTCAAAATTACGACATTAATTTAACTTAAATTTGACTAAAAGACCAATTGACACATTTTGAATTGTTGAGGAACTAAATTGACACAATTAAAAGTACAAAAACCAAATTGACACAATGGTCAAAGCACTGGGACATTTGGCGTAAATAACCTTAAAAATTATTATTGGTCTTTCTTAGTAAATTAGCAAAAATATATTATACTAAGGTTACTAATTGGTGATACTAATGGGTGATGTAAATGGCTTAAGTATCGTCTACTTTATATGATAACCAATCATAAACTTTATGAGAAATAACTTCAGTAGTTCTTGTTATTCTTCATGTTGCAGTTATAATATACTAACTATAGTAAAAATGATGTCTTATAAGATAAAAATCAATAAGGGAATGAGTTTACTCAAAAGGAGGTTTTGAATGAACTTGATCTTCAATGTAACACAGGACAAATTACGATAAATAGGCTCTGATCACTGAGAACCCCTTTCTAGTAATATATTTTTTGGGCGAATTGTTAAAGTTTGCTATTGTCTTTTGTTTGTAAAAATTAAAGACAATACATAATATTAGTATTAGTGTGGTTGTTATCGTCATTTGCATTCACATATTGTTATAAATATACTCTGTTTTGTCATTGTTGATGTCGCAGTTATAATATCCCGCCTTTGGTGAGACAAAGACCATATGTGACGAGATTAATGATGAGATGGAGGTTGTTGGGAATGCCTTAAAGATCAATAAGATCTTCAAAGAAGCATATTGCACCTCTACCCAAGATAAGTATATTTTTATCCCTTTAAAGCTATTTTTTCTTAATAATAATGTTTTGCCTGTTTACTTTTATTAGTAAAAAATATAGATAGTATATTATTATTTGTATTTCCATTTTTATCTATATTGTCATTATCATTAATTGTCTCATTTGCATAAGCATTTGTAATCTCACTCTAATTCTCATTCACATTTGCAATCGAATTTGCCTTGGTTTTCATTGCATTTGCATTCTTATTCTTAATTGTGTTGAACTAAAATTAGACTAGTAAATTGGTCAGTAGTAGGTAAAGCCCCATCTTCTATTGTTCTTTGTGAATGTTTAAAATTATTGTTGGTCTTTTATAGTAAATTGATGATAACAAATTATTTTTGCTAAATTAGTGATAATATTTTATTTTCCTTGAATTATTGCCTTTATTTTTTATTTTTTATTGTCTTTGTTCTTTTCTTCGAAATCTACCTCTAAATATTGGTAGCTTATGAGATATTTGAACATTTAAAGATTGGAAGGGTAGATCAATGCTTTCCTCATAATAGTTGCATCTAGTTCATCCAAATCATCGTTCGGTTACTCAAAATGACCATGTTTCTTTAAATAACAATACATAATATTGGTATTAGTATCGATGTTATCATTATCATTATCTCGCTTTCAATTAAAAAAGTACACGACAAGTGGGTTCGCATATGGTTGTGGTCATAGGATATTACTGTGCAGTTTGGAGGGGATCGTTTAATGGATGTAGATATGAAGGAGTTGATTGCTCCATACCCATTGCCCAAGGAATTGTTTCACATTTGCAGCTGAAAGTTTTAAGCAGTATTTCAATTGTTTCACTGCCATTTGCTTCCTCTTTTGCGTTCATGTATTTCGAAAATGTCAGACAACTGACTTGAACCTTGTTTTATTATTTACGACGAAATCCCATGAGCTTACATAGCTAGTGATGTTTTGTTATTGCGAGATTCAGTATTGCTCAAGTGCACGCACTGTTAATAAGAGATCCTCTATTTACATTTTTCTTTTTTCCTTTAGGTCTATTTTTGTGGTCTTGTTGAAATTCTGTCACCATTCAACAAACTTGCATTAAATTGCTTTTTTTTGCTAAATTTTGTCGACTTGCTTCATAATGGCATGCTAGTTAAACCATTTATTTGGATCCTAATAACACCATTTGTGAAAATAATTACAAATAGATTGTCTCTTTGTTGACTATTCATGCATCTGTTTTTGTTTTGGTTTATTAATCAATCTATCAGCCTTCAAGACTTAGAGAACTTTTGTATAATTATTCCTTTGTGATAGATTAGGTTGGGGGTCCTCGGACACAGCACTTTGAAGGGGTAAGGTTGCGTACATACCATCATTCCTAGACCTTGCGTATGCGGGAGCCTTTGTTGCACTGGGTTTTTGTTGTTGTTGTTGTTATCATTATCATTTGCATTCACCTTCGCATACACGTAATTATCTTTGCATTAATGTAATTATCATTAATGTAATTATTTGATTCGCATAAGCATTTGATATCTCACTCTCATTCTTTCTCTCATTTACAATATAATTTGCTTTAGTTATAATTGCATTTGGATTGGTATTCTTGGTTTTGGTGAACTGAAATTAAAACTAGTAATTTAGTCTATAGCAGGCAAACTCTTATCCCATAAAAAGCCCTTCTTCTACCGTTCTTTGTAGACAACAAAAAATTAGGGTTATTTATGCAGAAGGTCCCTATACTTTGTCCATTGTGTCAATTTAGTCCTTGTACCATTCTATAACAACAACAGACCCAGTGCCTGAAGGGCTCCCGCATAAGCAAGGTCTGGAAAGGGTGCATATACATAGCCTTCCCCCTTCAGGGACCCTGAAGGGAGACTATGTCCAGCGACCCCCAACCCTAAGAAGCTTGGTAACATGAAAGCATGGCAGAGTCCTTGTACAATTCTAAATGTATCAATTTGGTCTTTAGAGAAAATTTTATGTTGAGTTTTTAACGGAATTTTTAACGATTCAGACAAGAATTGGGTAAAATTTAGTAACCGGATAAATTTGTGATAAGTTGCTTGTATCTATCATTTTGGCGTTCAAACTTATGACATTAACTTAACTTAAATGACCAAATTGAAACATTTTGAATTATTCAGGGACTATATTGACACAATTAAAAGTACAAGAATCAAATCGACACAATGGTCAAAATACAGGGAACTTTGGCGTAAATAACCCTAAAAATTATTATTGGCCTTTCTTAGTAAATTAGTTATAATATTTTTTTAGTGATACTAACTGGTGATGTAAATGGCTTAAGTATCATCTAGTTTGTATAATAAACAATCATAACATTTTTGAGAAATAACTTCAGAGGTTTTTGTTTTTTTCCTTGTTGCAGTTATAATATACTAACTACTGTAAGAATGATGACTTACCAGATAAAAATCAATAAGAGAATGAGGTTATTCTAAAGGAGGTTTTGGATCAACTTCATCTTCAAAGTAACATAGGATAAACTACAATAAGTGGAATTTGATCGTTGAAAACCCCTTTCTTGTACTTTTTTTTGGGCGAATGGTTAACATTTGCTAATGTCTTTTGATGGTAAAAGTTAAAGACAATACAGAATATTAGTAATGTGTTGTTGTTGTCGTCATTTGCATTCACATTATATTGTTATAACTATACTTTGTTTGTTCATTGTTGATATTGCAGTTATAATATCCCACCTTTTGTGAGACAAAAACTATCTGTGACGAGATTAGTAATGAGATAGAGGTTATTGAGAATGCCTTAAAGATCAATAAGATCTTCAAAGAAGCATATGGCACCTGTGCCCAAGATAAGTGTATACTTATCCCTTAAAAGCTATTTTTTCTACATAATAATATTTTTACTATTTACTTTTATTAGTAAAGTATAATGATAGTATATTAGTATTCGTGATTTTTATCTCTGTTATCATTTGCATAAACATTTGCAATCTCACTCTCATTCTCATTCGCATTTGCAATCGAGTTTGCCTTAGTTATCATGGCATTTGCCTTCTTATTTTTAATTCTGTTAAATTAAAATTAAAACTAGTAAATTGGTCGATAGCAGGCAAAGTCCCTTCTTCTAATGTTCTCTATACTACAACGACAACAACAACAGACCAAGTGCCTCAAGGGTTCTCGCAAATACAGCCTGGGGGAGGGAGAGGGGGGGGGGGGGGGGGTGGATTTACGCAGCCCTACTCCTTCAAGGTGTTACCCTTGAAGGAGGTTGTGTTCGAGGATTCCCAACCCAAGAAGAAGAGAGGCATACAAGCATACTGTTGATGATAATAAATTATTTATGCAAATTAATGATAATATTTTATTTTCCTTGTATTTGTTCATTTATTTTGTATTTGCCATTGCATTCTATTTTTTATTCTCATAATCACTTGCATTTGCAATTGTCTCTCATTCTCATTCTTTGCTTTCACAAGAATAAAATCTAACACCGGTAAGTTGGTATGTTATATACTATTATATTGTTGTAAGTATGTTTGTCATTGTTGATGTCGCAATTATAATATCCCAACTTTGGTGAGATAAAGACCATATGTGATGAGATTAATGATGAGATAGAGTTTATTGGGAACGCCTTCAAGATCAATGAGATCTTCAAAGAAGCAGATGACACCATGACCCGAGATAAGTATATTCTTATCCCTGTAAAGCTATTTATTCTAAATAATAATATTCTTAATGTTTATTTTTATTAGTAAAAAATAATCATAGTATCTTGGTATTCGTATTTCTATTTTTATCACGGTTGTCATTATCATTAACTTAATTATTTGATTTGCATAAGCATTTGAAATCTCACTCTCATTCTTGTTCTCATTTGCAATCAAATTTGCCTTAGTTATCATTGCATTTGGATTGGTATTCTTTGTTTTGATGAACTAAAATTAGAACTAGTAGATTGCTCGATAGCAAGCAAAGTCTCATCCCATAAATGGCCCTTCTTCAACCGTTCTTTGTGAACAATAAAAATTAGCGTTATTTACTTAAAAGGATCCTATACTTTTTTCATTGTGTCAATTAGTCCTTGTACTTTAATTGTGTCAATTTAATCTTTGTACAATTCTACAACAATAACAACAACAGACCCAATGCTTGAAGGGCTCCTGCATAAGTAGGGTCTGGGGAGGGTGGATGTACGCAACCTTCCCCCTTCAAGGTAGGGAAGGCTTTGTCCGAGGACCCCTAACCCGAGAAGCATGGAAGCATGGCAGAGTCCTTGTACAATTCTAATTGTATAAATTTGGTCCTTAAAGAATTTTTTATGTTAAGTTTTTAACAAAATTTTTAATGGTCCGGCCACGAATTGGGCTAAATTGAGTAAACAGATGAAGTTATAATAAGTTGCTTGCATCTAACATAATTTTTCTGTTCAAAATTGCGACATTAATTTAACTTAAATTTGACTGAAGGACCAAATTGACACATTTTGATTTATTTAGGGACAAAATTGACACAATTAAAAGCACAAGAACCAAATTTATACAATGGTTGAAGTACACGGACCTTTGGCATACAACAACAACAACAATAGTCCCACTGCCTCAAGGGCTCCTGCTTGCGTTGGCGTAGATAACTCTAAAAATTATTATTTGCCTTTCTTAGTAAATTAGTTATAATATATTATTTTTAGGTTACTAATTGGTGATGTAAAATGGCTTAAGTATTGTCTACTTTATATAATATCATAACATTTTTGAGAAATAACTTTAGTATTTTTTGTTATTTTTCATGTTGCAGTTATAATATACTAAATGCTGTAAAAATGATGCCTTACTAGATAAAAAATCAATAAGAGAATACGGTTATTCAAAGGAGGTTTTGGATGAACTTGATCTTCAAAGTAACACCGGAAAAAAATATGATAAGTAGGCTCTGATCGCTGAGAACTCCTTTCTTATACTTTTTTTTTTTTTTTGGAGAATAGTTAAAGTTTGCTATTTTCTTTTGTTGGTAAAAATTAGGACAATACATAGTATTAGTATTAGTGTCGTTGTTATTGGTCATTTGCATTCACATTATATTGTTATAACTATACTTTGTTTTGTCATTGTTAATGTTGCTGTTATAATATCCCACCTTTGATGAGACAGATACCATCTTTGACGAGATTAGGGATGAGATAGAGATTATTGGGAATGCCTTCAAGATCAATGAGATTTTCAAACAAGCATGTGGCACCTCTACCCAAGATAAGTATATTCTTATCCCTTCAAAGCTATTTTTTTTTTTAATAATAATGTTTTTAATGTTGACTTTTATTAGTAAAATAAGGACACTATCTTTGTATTTGTATTTCCTTTTTTATCTCTGTTATGACTATTGTTAGTAACCTATAATTGAGCAGCTTGCTACTGTAGACGGGCAAATAGGTTACAGAGACAATTATTTGGACAAAAATTTAAAACAACACAATCGCCCAATAAGAGTAAAATTAACAAAATTCACCCAGTACTGGTAAAGTCAACGCAATTCGCCCAGTACGTGTAAAATCAATTCACTCAGTACGTGTAAAATCAATTCACTCAGTACGTGTAAAATCAACAAAATTCGCCCAGTAGAGGTAAAAACCAACACTATTCGCCCAGTATAGGTAAAATCAATGCAATTCGCCCATAACGGGTAAAATCAACACTATTCGCCCAGTAAGGGTGAAATCAACACAATTTGTATTAACATAATTATCTCATTTGCATAAGCATTTGTAGTCTCAATCTCATTCTCATTCACATTTGTATTCGTGATTTTCCTTAGTCATCATTTCATTTGCATTATTGTTCTTAATTTTGTTGCATTAAAATTAAAACTAGTATATTGGTCGATAGCTTGCAAAGCCCCTTCTTCTACTGTTCATTGCGAGTAATAAAAATTAGGGTTCTTTAGGCAAAAGGTTCCTATACTTTACCCATTATGTCATTTTAGTCCTTATGCTTTTAATTGTGCGAATTTAGTCCCTAAATATTTCAACATATGTCAATTTAGTCTTTTGGTAAAGCTTAAGTTATATTAATGTTGTAATTTTGGACTGGAAAATGATGTTAGATGCAAACAACTTATTATAAATTCATCTGTTTACTCAATTTAATGCAATTCATGACCGAACCATTAAAAATTTCATTAAAACTTCACATATAATTTCCTTTGAGGACCAGATTGACACATTTTGAATTGTACAGGAGCTAAATTGCCACAATTAAAAGTACAAGGACTAAATTGAGATAATGGACAAAGTACAGGGCCTAAATAATCCTAAAAGCCCTTCTTCTACTGTTCTTTGGGGATTATAAAAATTATTGCTGGCCTTTTTTAGTAAATTAATGAATATATATGAATATATATTCTTTGTACAAAGTTAATGATGATATTTTATTTTCCCTATATGTAGTTGTGCCTTTATTTTGTATTTTTCTTTGCCTCGGTTCTTTTCTTCGAAAGCCATCTCTAAACTTTTGGTTGCTTATGAGATTGAACATTTAAAAATTGGAAGGGTCGATCGATGCTTTCTTGATTACATTTGCATCAAGTTCATCCCAATCACGATTCGGTTACTGAAAATGACCATGTTCCTTTAAATAACAACATAATATTACTGTTTACCTTTATTAGTAAAAAAAATATGACAGTATATTAGTATTTGTATTTTCATTTTCATATCTATTATCATTATCAGTAACATAATTATCTCATTTGCATAAGCTTTTGTAGTCTTACTCTCATTTGCATTTGCAATCGAATTTGCCTTAGTTATCATTGCATTTGCATTCTTTGTGTTAATTTTGTTGCATTAAATTTAAAACTAGTAAATTGGTTGATAGCAGGCTAAGCCCCTTCTTCTAATGTTCTTTGTACAACAACAACTTACTCAGTGTCTCAAGGGCTCCCACAAATACAGCCGGGGGGGGGGGGGGGGGGGGGGATTTACGCAGTCTTACCCCTTCAAGGTGTTACCCTTCACGGAGGCTGTGTCTAAGGACTCCCAACTTGAGAAGGAGAGAACCATAAAAGCATAGTGTAAATGATAACAAATTATTTTTTGAAAAATTAATGATAATATTTTATTGTCCTTGTATTTGGTCCTTTATTTTGTGTTTGTCTTTATCTCTGTTCTTTCATTCAAAATCTACCTCTGAATATTGGTAGCTTATGAGAGATTTGAGCATTTAAAGATTGGAAGGGTGAATCGATGCTTTCTCCGTTAGAGTTGCAACAAGTTCATCCAAATCACCATTCGATTACTCAAAATGATCTTGTTTCTTTAAATAACAATACCTAATATTAGTATTAGTATTAGTATCGATGACATGATTATCTTATCATTTGCATTCACATTCGCATTCGCATTGGCATTCACATTCTATTTTTTATTCTCTTAATCACTTGCATTTGTGTTTGTCTTTCATTCTCATTCTTTGCTTTCACAAGAATGAAATCTAACGCCGGTAAGTTGGTCTGTTATATACAATTATATTGTTGTGATTATGTCTTGTCATTGTTCACGTCGCAATTATAATATCCGGCCTTTAATGGGGCATAGACCATCTGTGATGAGATTAATGATGAGATAGAGGTTATTGGGAACGCCTTAAAGATCAACGAGATTTTCAAAGAAGCATATGACACCTCTACCTAAGATAAGTATATTCTTATCCCTTAAAAGCAATTTTTTCTACATAATAATATTTTTTGGTTTTATTTATTATAATAAAAAAATAATAATAGTATCTCAGCATTCGTATTTCCATTGTCATCACTGTTATCATTATCATTAACGTAATTATCTCATTCACATATGCATTAGAAATCTCAATGATTCTCATTCTCATTTGCATTCGAATTTGCATTTGCATTGGTGTGCTTAGTTTTGGTGAATTGAAATTAAAACTAGTAAATTAGTCGAAAGCCGGAAAACTCTTATCGCATAAAAGCCCTTCTTCTACTTTTCTTTGTGAATAATAAATATTATAATTGGCCTTTTTCAGTAAATAATAATATTATACTACTTTTAGAAAATTAATGATAATATTTTATTTTCCTTGTATTTGTGCCTTTATTTTGTATTTTTCTCTATGTCAGTTACTGAAAATGACCGTGTTCATGTAAATAACAACATAATATTAGTATTAGTATCGATGTTATTATTATCATTATCGCATTCTCATTTGCATTCTTTTTTTTTTTTTTTAAATGTCATTATCGTGTACATTTGCGTTTGTCTTTCATTCTCATTCTTTACTTTCACAAGAATCGAAACTAGCACCGCTAATTTGTCTGTAATATAACATTATAATGTTATAAGTATACTTTGTTTGGTCATTGTTGATGTCTAATGTCGAAGTTGTAACATCCCGCATTTAGTAAGATGAAGACACCCCGCATTTAGTAAGATAAAGGCCATTAGTGACGAGATTAAGGATGAGAGAGAGGTCATTGGGAACTGTTTAAAAATCAGTAAGATCCTCAAGAAAGAATATGACATAGATCCAAGATTAGTATATTCTTATCCCTCAAAACCTATATTTTTTTTTTTCCAAATAATAATACTTTTATTGTTTGCTATTATTAGTAAGGAATGATGATAGTAAATTAGTATCTTTATTTCCATTTTTAGCATTGTTATTGTTATCATTATTGTAATTATCTTATTCACATAAGCATTTGCAATCTCACTCATTCTCATTCTCTTTTGCAATCGCATTTGCCTTAGTTTTCATTACATTTGCATTCTTATTCTTAATTGTGGTGAATTGAAAATAAAACTCGCAAATTGGTCGATAGCAGGCAAACTCTTATCCCATAAAAGCCCATCTGCTACTGTTCTTTGTCAGCCATTTCTTTGTAAATTAGTAATAATATTGTTTTAAGGTTACTAATCGGTGATACTAATTGATGATGTAAATGGCTTAAGTATCGTCTACTTTATATAATAAATATTCATAACATTTTTGAGAAATAACTTCAGTAGTTTTTGTTATTATTCATGTTGAAGTTATAATATACTAACTATAGTAAGAATGATGCCTTACTAGATATAAATTACTGAGAGAATGAGGTTAGTCTTTAAACAAATTATCAATGGATATCTATATTTTTCATCGTCTTTTGATCTTTAAGAGTGGGGTAATCAATGCCAAGTATTTGCTCTCTTTATTTTTTCCATACTTGTTTGCCTTGTATGTGTCATTATACCTACTTTGCAATTGCTAAAACAATGAATATTGAACACCATTTATCTTTACTTGTGTTGATGGACCGGAATTTAGTTAGTTCTTGTGTTTCTTCTTTAATCTTAACTACAATGCGACCTGAAAAGATGGAGGGTGGATGAATGTGTTTGTGTAAAGTTTTCTTGTCGAAGCACGGTGATCCAATAAAGACTTGAGGTGTCTCCTTTTTTTTTTTATTTTTTATATCGAACTTCTCTTGTTTGGGTTTGAGGTTGATGGTCTGAAGCGGGATTGGCAGTTGTTTATTGAGATATTATATGGTATAAAATCAGAAGTTAACAATGAAAGATTTCATGAGATGACTTTTCCATCATGTTATCATAATCCAGCTCATATATCTCCTTTTAGTACTCTCTTTTCTTCGAAAACCTATATTTGACTCGCCTATTACACTCTTTTCAAGTCATTTAAGATACTTCACCTAACACCTTGGCTCCTCCTATTGTTCCCCTTTTCAGTTTACTTGCATTTCTCCATGTAAAATTCAAGGTTGGGGACCCATCGGAAACTACCTCTCTACAAAGTAGTAATCTGTAGGGTAGAGCTTTGTACATTTTAACCTCTTTAGACCTTGTCGGTAGGAGCTTTTCGTGAGAATTGAGTTGTTGCCGCTGCTTTGAGAATGAGGAGGTATACCTTCCGCTACTCAATGGTCTCAGGTTGGTATTGTTATATTAATGTGTAGTATTAAATTCAGAATGGATGTTCTAGCATATTTCCTCAAATGCATGTTGGAAATTACGAACTATGGACCACTTGAATATATAAATAACTCATTTATGTAATCTAATTCTTGGGAAATCAAGTTCAGATCGATCGGGTACGGTGTTATTTTTTCATTTATTTACCAATAACATGGTTCTGCAAATTTTCATCTTTTGTTTTTTAATTTTCAATCTTGCCAATTAAAGGAAATCAAGCAGAAATAAAGTTTTCCACTACCCAATTTTTGATTTCTCATGAAAAAGGAAAATGCTACTTGGGAAGCACTAAATTAAAAATATTTTAAGTGTTATAGGTTAGTTTTTTCCCAACCTTCATCACTATCATCATTATTATTTGCATGCTCATTGTTAAAATCATTATTATTTACTCAAAATGACCAAGTTCTTCCCAATCACCAAGAACAGT
Source organism: Simmondsia chinensis (assembly GCA_018398585.1). Lineage (NCBI taxonomy): Eukaryota > Viridiplantae > Streptophyta > Magnoliopsida > Caryophyllales > Simmondsiaceae > Simmondsia > Simmondsia chinensis. Next base: position 15,899,222 of record JAGTTD010000004.1, read on the forward strand.
AGAAGAAGGGCTTTTAGAGTTATTTACACAAAAGGTCCCTATGATTTGTTCATTGTATCAATTTAGTCCTTGTATTTTTAATTGTGCCAATGTCAATTTAGTCCCTGTATAATTCAAAATGTATCAATTTGGTCATTAGAGAAATTTTATGGTAAATTTTTAACAAAATTTTTAATGATTCGGCCACGAATTGAGTTAAATAGAGTAAATGGATGAATTTATAATAAGTTGCTCGCATCGAACATAATTTTGCCGTTCAAAATTACAGCATTAACTTAATTTAAATTTGACTAAAGCACCAAATTGGCATATTTTAAATGGTTCAGGGACTAAATTGACACGATTAAAAGTACAAGAACCGAATTGATATAATGGTCAATGTACAGGGACCTCTGGTGTAAATAACCATAAAAATTGTAGTTGGACTTTCTTAGTAAATTAGCAATAATATATTATTTTAAGGTTACTAATTGGTGATGTATATGGCTTAAGTATCGTCTACTTTATATAATATACAATCATAACATTTTTGAGAAATAACTTGAGTAATTTTTGTTATTTTCATGTTGTAGTTATAATATACTTACTAGGTTAAGAATGATGCCTTATTAGATAAAAATAAATAAGAGAATGAGGTTATTCAAATGGAGGGTTTGGATCAACTTGAACTTCAAAGTAACACAAGACAAAATACAATAAGTAGGCTCTGATTGCTGAGAACTCCTTTCTTATACTAGTTTTTTTTTTTGGGGGTGAATGGTTAAAGTTTGCTACAATCTTTTGTTGGTATAAATTAAAGACAATGCATAATATTGGTATTAGTGTCGTTGTTATCATCATTTGCATTCGCATTATATTGTTATAATTATACTTTGTTTTGTCGTTGTTAATGTTGCAGTTATAATATCCCACCTTTGGTGAGACAGTTACCATCTGTGACGAGATTAGTGTGAGATAGAGGTTACTGGGAATGCCTTAATAAGATCAAAAGAAGCATGTGGGAACTCAACACAAGATGAGTATATTCTTATCCCTTAAAACTATTTTTCATAAAAATAATATTTTTTTTGTTTAATTTTATAAATAAATAATATATTAGTAATCGTATTTCCATTTTTATCTCTTTTATTATTATCATTAAGATAATTATCGCATTTGCATAAGCATTTGCAATCTCACTCTAACTCTCATTCGCATTCGCAATTGAATTTTCCGTAGTTATCATTGCATCTGCATTCTTATTCTTAATTTTGTTGAACTAAAATTAAAACTAGTAAATAGGTCGATAGCTGGCAAAGCCCCTTCTTCTACTGTTCTTTGTGAATAATAAAAATTATTATCGGCCTTTTATAGTAGATTGATGATAGTAAATTATTTTGCAAAATTAATGATAATATTTTATTTTCCTTGCATTTGTGCCTTTATTTTGTAATTTTCACGTCTCTGTTCTTTTGTTCTAAATCTACCTCTAAATATTGATAGCTTATGAGAGATTTGAACATTTAAAGATTGGAAGGGTAGATTGGTGCCTTGCCCATTACAGCCACATCAAGTTCATCTAAATCACCATTTGATTATTCAAAATGACCATGTTTCATTAAATAACAACACATAATATTAGTATTAGCCCCGATGTTATCATTGTCATTATCATTTGCATTCACAATCACATTCACATTCTAAAGTTTATTCTCATAATCACTTTCATTTGCGTTTGTCTCTCATTCTCATTCTTTAGTTTCACAAGTATGTGTTGTCATTGTTGATATCGCAATTATAATATCCCACGTTTGGTGAGACAAAGACCATCTCCGACGAGATTAATCATGAGATAGAGTTTATGGGGAACGCCTTAAAGATTAATGTGATCTTCAAAGAATCAGATGATATCTCTACCTAAGATAGGTGTATTCTTATCCCTTAAAAGCTATTTATTCTAAATAATAATATTTTTAGCGTTTATTTTTATTAATAAAAAATAATGATAGTATCTTGGTATCCGTATTTTCATTTTTATCACTGTCGTCATTATCATTAACGTAATTATCTAATTCGCATAAGCATTTGAAATCTCACTCTCATTCATGGTCTCATTTGCAATCAAATTTGCCTTAGTTATCATTTCATTTGGATTGGTATTCTTGGTTTTGGTGAATGAAATTAAAACTAGTAAATTGGCCGATAGCTGGCAAACTCTTATCCCATAAAAGGCCATTCTTCTACCGTTCTTTATGAATAATAAAAATTAGGGTTATTTACGTTAAAGGTCCATGTACTTTGTCCATAGTGTCAATTTAGTCCTTATATTTTTTATTGTGTCAATTTAATCCCTGTATAATTCAAAATTTATCAATTTGGTCATTAGAGAAATTTGATGGTAACTTTTTAACGAAATTTTCAGTGATTTGGCCATGAATTGGGCTAAATTGAGTAAATGGATGAATTTATAATAAGTTGCATGCATCTAACATAATTTTTTCTTTCAAAATTACGACATTAACTTAAATTTGACTAAAGCACCAAATTCACATATTTCAAAGTGTTCAGGGACTAAATTGGCACAATTAAAAGTACAAGAACCGGATTGACACAATGGTTAAATTACAGGGACCTTTGGCGTAAATTACCATAAAAATTGTTATTGGACTTTCTTAGTAAATTAGCAATAATATATTATTTTAAGGTTACTAATTAGTGATGTATATGGCTTAAGTATCGTCTACTTTATATGATATACAATCATAACAATTTTGAGAAATAACTTCACTGGTTTTTGTTATGTTTAATGTTGTAGTTATAATATACTTACTAGGTTAAGAATGATGCCTTACTAGATAAAAATCAACAAGAGAATGAGATTATCCAAGTGGACGGTTTGGATCAACTTGATCTTCAAAGTAACACAGGACAAAGTACGATAAGTAGGCTCTGAGCACTGAGAACCCCTTTCTTATACTAGTTTTTTTAAAGCAAAATGTTAAAGTTTGCTATTGTCTTTGTTGGTATAATTTAGAGACAATACATAATATTGGTATTAGTGTCGTTGTTCTCATCATTTGCGTTCACATTATAATAATTATACTTTGTTTTGTCATTGTTAATGTCGCAGTTATAATATCCCACCTTTGGTGAGACAGAGACCATCTGTGATGAGATTAGTGTGAGATAGAGGTTATTGGGAATGCCTCAATAAGATCAAAAGAAGCATATAGCAACTCTACCCAAGATAAGTATATTCTTATCCCTTAAAAGCTATTTTTTTCATAATAATAATATTTTTATTGTTTACTATTGTTAAAAAATAAAGATAGTATATTAGTAATCTTATTTCCATTTTTATCTCTTTTATCATTATCATTGAGATAATTATCGCATTTGCAATCTCACTCTAACTCTCATTTGCACTCGCAATTGAATTTGCCTTAGTTATAATTGCATTTGTATTCTTATTCTTAATTTTATTGTATTAAAATTAAAACAAGTAAATTGGTCGATAGCAGGCAAAGCCTCTTCTTCTACTGTTCTTTGTGAATAATAAAAATTTTTGTTGGCCTTTTATAATAAATTGATGATAGTAAATTATTTTGCAAAATTAATGATAATATTTTATTTTCCTTGTATTTGTGCCTTTATTTCATATTTTTCATTGTCTCTGTTCTTTTCTTCGAAATCTACCTCTAAATATTGGTAATTTATGAGAGATTTGAACATTTAAAGATTGGAAGGGTGGATTAATGCTTTCCCCATTACAGTCGCATCAAGTTCATCCAATAACTATACATAATATTAGTATTATTGTCGATGTTATCATTGTCATTATCATTTGCATTCACATTTGCATTCGCATTCTAATTTTTATTCTTATAATCACTTTCATTTGCGTTTCTATCTCATTCTCATTCTTTAGTTTCATAAGAATCAAAACTAACACCGGTAAGTTGGTCTGTAATATACCATTATACTGTTTTAAGTATGTCTTGTCATTTTTGATGTCGCAATTATAATATCCCACCTTTAATGAGACGAAGACCATCTGCGACGAGATTAATGATGAGATAGAGTTTATTGTGAACGCCTTAAAGATCAATGTGATCTTCAAAGAATCAGAAGATACCTGATGTGCCTTATATTTACATATTTTATTCTTCATTCCCAAGGCATATTCAACTTTTATATATGTGTTTTGTTGTAATATATGTACATTTAGGCTTGGAGTACAACGCAGTGAACAAAGGTGGAACGGCAACAGAATCAAGCATAATTAGAGCATATTTAAAGACTGCTTTGAGTAACTTGACCACGTGTGCGAAAAAGGACAAATCGGGTTGTAATTCAGTAACTTAAATCGTTCTCGTGGATAGCTAATATATATATATTTTATAATATTACATATTATATTATACTATATTTATATTATATTATATATATGAAACAAGAGGGACGGGGAGATAAGAAGGACGGACGCCGCATGCGCATGACGCGCTTTTAAATATCGTAAACCTAATTGTTTGAGGTATCTTTTGCCACACCTCTCCTCCTCCTCTCCTTCCCAAAGCCGCTACAAGATCCAAAGGATTCTCAAGCGCCGAAGCGCAAGTGGTCGGAGTACTGGGGAATCAAAGCAAGGATCAACATCAACATCAATTGGGGGAGTCTTCAAATCCTTAATTTTATCATTATTGTTTTCTTTCTTGAATTTGAATGATGTATAAAACTCCTATGGAGGACAAGATTTGTGGTTTAGCGATGAAGGGCGGGTAGCCACCCGTGTCTCGGATTTATATTATGCTTTTGACAATGGATTTATATTATGTTATATACGCACCCCTGTAGGGAATTTATGATTATGTTTGGTGTTTCTTTGTGTGAGCTTGTAGCCATGGTGAGATCTCCAAATTATTAGCGTTAGTCTAAGGGCTCGTAGCCTAGACCATAACATAACTGGTTTTCACGCGTGGTTAGGGTTTGAGGTTGTACCCAACCCTAAACACAATCCTTTATACAAATTAATATTTAATTAGGAGTGACAAAGGAATTTGTTAGTGCTATTGAGATAATCTATGCTAGGGTAATACGATGGGTTATACTTTTAGACTAGTTCATTACCCTAAACCCTAACTTAAGTATTAATACAGGTTTAATATTGAACTAAGAGCAAGCAAGGAATTAAGTAGTACTAATGTGATAACCTATGCTACACGTAGGGTGATGTGATAGGTTATGCTTTTAGACTAGTTCATTACCCTAAGCCCTAATTTAAATATTAATCCAAGCTTAGTGTTTGTAGCCTAAGCCTCCTAAATCATTGTCATAATAGAATATAATGACGGAATGTAAGTAAAGCTACCCTAAATTCATTTCCTAACTAACCTTAATTGAATTGACACCTTATTATATTTAGTTTTACTATTTTAGTCAAAAATAGAATTTCCAACTGTTCAATAATAACTAAATTCAACTTAACTCCGATTCTCTGTGGATATGACTTGTATACCCGATTTAGCTACGATGATCTCGTACACTTGCAAGTACACAGTTTTAAAACACTATTTTAAAACGCATCAATTTTTTGGCGACGTTGTCAAGGAATCGTTAGGCTAAGTTGATTTAAAAATTAACGAGTTATTTTCTATTTTTATTTTTATTTTCTTTGTTTAAAAAAAAGAGAAAAACCTATTTCTTTTTCACTAGTTTATTTTTCTGTTTTATTATTTTTCTCATTTATTTTTATTTATATAATTTTTATTTTTTATTTTTTATTATGGCTGATTTCGCACCACGTATGACTGGGGATCACTTCATTCCCCTAACGCATGTCGCACCCGCTAGGGTTATGTTACCCGCCATGGGTAATGTCAACTTTGAGCTTGAGCCTAAGATTGTCAACATGCTTCCTATTTTCAATGGGAAGTCGATTGAGATCCCATACGAGCACCTTGATGCGTTTGTAGAAATTTGCAAAACTTGTCATCATCAAGGTGTTGCAACTGATGCTGTTCGGTTACGTCTTTTCCATTCTCGTTAAAGGATGTAGCCAAAAGGTAGTTTCAGTCTCTTCCGAGAGGTGAAATCACCACTTGGACTAACCTCCAGCAAAAGTTCCTGATCAAATTTCATCCTAAAGCCAGAATTATGGTTGTTAGTCATGCAATCGACAGTTTTGAACAATAGGATTAGGAACAATTTCATGAGAGTTGGGACAGATTTAAGGAGCTCCTTAGAAGCTGTCCCCACCACTGGGTTACCTAAGTGGGCTCTTGTGCAGAACTTCTATGATGGTCTCACGGCTTCCAACAAGCAAATGATTAATGCTTCATGCAGGGGAGCATTTAACCAAGAAGATGAGGATGCGGCGTGGATGTTATTTAAGCACCTCAGCGAACACTCTATCCACCAAGCCTCTTCTGTGAGGGTTGTTAGAGGGGGCACACAAGGTGTCTGCGAAGTAGCACCTACTGATGACATTAACCTTCGACTAGATGCCTTTAGTAGGAAGATGGATCAGCTTAATGACTTGCATGTTAATCGTACTAATGTGCGCCTAGTCTATGCAGCTGAGTTATCAAGTGGTACTACTCTGTGTGGCATTTGTTCAGGTGAGGACCATTCTGTGCTTAATTGTTTATATGTGTCACACCGAATATGTACAGGAATAGGTTCATACAGCTCAAGGATATTTGAGAAATAGCGACCCGTTCTCCAACACCTACAATCCCGGGTGGCACGACCATCCGAACTTCTCGTGGAAGCAGAACGCGAATCATAATCAACCCACGAGGCAACAAGATCCCGGCTTTGTAGGTAATGTGCACCCTCCTATTTTTCAAGGAGGGCATAGGTATGACGCTCGATCTCACTCCAATGTTGCTCATAATGACCCTCCTCCTCCACCTCCAAGGTTTATGACACAGTTCGAGGAGCATATGCTCCACTTTATAGAGGACACCAAACAACTAGTTCGGTCTCATTTGCAATCTATTGCCAAATTAGAGAACCAGCTAGGACAATTGACCCACGCATTGAATAGTATAGATGAAGGGAGGTTGCCCTCCCAACCACTCACAAACCCCACAAGATCAACTAGTTCTAACCCTAGCTTGCTCATTCATGTGCAAGCTCAGGTTGTGTCGGTCTTAGGAGAGGAGAACCTTAGGGAAGTTGAGGTTGAAACTTAGAAGGAAGTGACTTCCCCTCCCACTACTGATAGGGAGGGATCACGAGAAAGGGTTTGAACCCGTTGTCTCTTTTCCTTCGGCCATTATAGGACCGAAGAAGAAGGACAACCAAAAGAGGACTGGGCTCATAGATGTGTTTAAGGATGTGAAGATCAACTTATTGTTGATCAAAGCTATTAATCACATTCCTATGTATGCCAAGTTTTCTCAAGCACCTTTGCACCAAAAAGAAATGCTCGCAAGCGCATATCCTGAGGAAGGTCTGGCTCATCGAGAAGGTGAGCAGCATTGTTACGTCGTGCGCGCCACCTAAGTTTCTAGACCCCGAAGCTTTTACAGTTCCATGTGTCCTAGGAGAGCGTTACACCAGCAGAGCTTTGCTAGATCTAAGAGCAAGTGTAAACCTCATCCCTTATTTAGTCTTTCAGGAATTGGGTACCTCGTGGGTTAGTAGAAGATGTACTTGTCAAGATTGATAAGTTTGTCTTTCCTATGGATTTTATTGTCTTAGACATAGAACGTACTCCTACACAAAAGCAAAACGCTCCTATTTTTCTAGGTCAACCGTTTCTAGCAATGGCTGATGCTATTATTCACTATAGGATGGGAGTGTTGGAGGTTTCTTTTGGAAAATTTAAGGGCAAATTGAAGTTCTTGAACATTGTTCGACACCCTAAGACTGAGGATGAGTTGGAGTGCTATAGGATTGATAATATTGACCCTTTGGTAGAGTCAAATAAGCCCGATTCTACTAAAAGTGCTGACTGTTATAGTGTCCCTGCCTATGTCGATAGTTGTACTGCATCACCTGCACCTGGTCGGATAGAGATTCGAGACCCCGATGCTGGTAATATCTCCCTCCTTGATAGTCACGAGTCTCGAAACACTGTTGGGTTTGGGGATTGTCCCTACTGGGTCGACCTGACTTCTATAGCAGACATTGCCTCGAATTTTAGTTGACATTATGCTCTAAATTGCGTCCGATTGAAGATGTTAAACTTAGCGCTCTTGGGAGGCAACCCAACCTACTTTTAGTTTTGTTTTAATTTATTTTTCAACATGAATTCTCTCTCAATTGCAGATCCTTTTGTTATCCCTACCATGCTAACTTTGTTTCTCTTGTACTAAACACTTGTATGATCCTTATTTCTAACATTACTAACAAGTTTGTTCAGTGTTCTATCTTTTATGTCTTCGATTATGGCTTGCTACTTCTGTTTTCCCTTTTTGGATTTGCTCACCATGTATAGCTGAATATGCCACACCTCAGGTCGTCTCTTTCCTTTCCTTGCTTATATTTATTTTCATCAATTTGCATTGAGGACAATGCAAGGTTTGGGGTTGGGGATAGCATGAATGGTGTGAACTCTTGATTGCCCTTTTAGCATTGTTTTTGCTTAAATTAGCTATATTTTTGGCATGAACGAGTATAGAGTTGTTTGTGACTTTCATTTTAGATAAAATTTGAGATGTAGATAATGATTAGAATATTTATGTAATGAGATTATTGCTGGAACGGACTTTTGAGCTCGTATTGTTGTCTTTTAACTTGTTAGAGAAATTATGACTTTTCACTCTTAATCTTGTGGCATATCTTACTGTTTAGGTTAAAATAGCGGTAATAACTTTAGGAATTGGAATCCACCACTCTACTTCAAGAAATGTTGAAATCGATTTACTATCTCTTTATCTTGAGTATTCCCTTAAAAAAAGAAAAAAAAGAAAAAAAAGAAACTTGTTGATTCATGTAGTCCCTGTGTCTCGAGTAAGTAAGCCCGTAGGGGTATCCAAAAACCTGGTACCTTGAGCCAACTGGGTCCGGAGCTGCCGGTCGAAAGCTTGCTAGAAGGGCCACAGGGAAAGCTTAAAAAGAATCAACACTTTAGGTCACTATAATAAGCACTAATACCTAATAAAAACAAAAGAAAAAAAGAGGTATGTGCTAACGGATTAGGCTGTGAATTCCTTGGACTCGAGCCATTAGGTCTGTAGGGGTCTATTAAAACCTGGTATCTTGAGCCAACTGGATCGGGAGCTGCTGGCAGAAAACTCACTACATAGGTCTGAGGGAGACACGTCTGACCAAAAAAATGAAAAAAAAAGAAGAGAAAAAAGGGGGAAAATAAGAGAGAAAAGATAGGTGGTTTTTTTTTTTCCCCTGATTTCTTTGTTGATTAGCGAAAGGTTAGAATAATTGATTCCTTTGTTTATTCTCTCTATTTCACCTTAAACTTGGAGGTTTTGCAAAGGACAAAGGGGAGAGAAGTTCTAAGCTCGCTCACTAGTAAAAAGACTTCAACAACTAGAACTTGAGTTAGAACCAGTACAATAATAACGTTACATAAATATTCTCAACTCTCAGTTATGCCTTCAAATATAATCAGACAATGATTTTCACAAGGGACTCTTGCCGTACGTGCCTGACTAAATTTTTCCATTGAAGGAAGTAGCCAAAAGGTGGTTTCAGTCTCTTCTGAAAGGTGAAATCACGGCTGTGGCTGTTAGACGTGCAATCAACAGTATTGAACAAAAGGATCAGGAACAATTCCCTGAGAGTTGGGACAGATTTAAGGAGCTCCTTAGAAGCTGTCCCCACCACGGGTCACCCAAGTGGGCTCTTGTGCAGAACTTCTATGATGGTCTCACGACTTCCAACAACCAAATGGTTAATACTTCATGCGGGGGAGCATTTAACCAACAAGATGAGGACGAGGCGTTGATGCTATTTGAGCGCCTCAGCAAACGCTCTCTTGACCAAGCCTCTTCTATGAGGGTGGTTAGAGAGGGCACATGTGGTGTCTACGAAGTAGCACCTACTGATGACATTAACCTTCGACTGGACGCCCTTAGCAAGAAGATGGATCAGCTTATGAACTTGCATGTGAATCCTACTAATGTTTTCCCATTCTACGTAGCTGAGCTATCAAGTGGTACTACTCCATCTGACATTTGTTTAGGTGAGGACCATTCTGTGCTTAATTGTTTATATGCGCCACAATTTCTGAATATGTACAAGAATAGGTTCATACAGCTCACGGATATTCGGGAAGTAGCGACCCGTTCTCCAACACCTACAATCCTAGGTGGCACGATCATCCGAACATCTTGTTGAAGCAGAACGCCAATAAAAATCAACCCACGAGACAGCAAGATCCCGGCTTTGTAGGTAACGTGCACCCTCTTGTTTTTCTTGGAGGGCATAGATATGATGTTCGAACTCACTCCAATATTGCTCATAATGACCCTCCTCCTCCACCTCCAGAATTTATGACACAGTTCGAGGAGCGTATGCTCCACTTTATGGAGCCCACCAAACAACTGGTTCGGTCTCACTCAAAATCTATCACCAAATTAGAGAACTAGATAGGACAGTTGACCCACGCACTGAATAGTATAGAGGAAGGGAGGTTACCCTCCCAATCACTCACAAACCCCACATGATCAACTAGTTCCAACCCTGAACATGCTCAGGTCGTGTCAGTTTTATGAGAGGAGAACCTTAGGAAAGTTGAGGTTGTAACTGAGAATGATGTGACTCCCCTCCCACTGCTGATAGGGAACGATCACGAGAAAGGGTTTTTGAACCCATTGTCTCTTTTCCTTCGGCCATTATAGGACCGAAGAAGAAGGATGACTAAGAGAGGACTGAGCTCATAGACGTGTTTAAGGACGTGAAGATCAACTTACCGTTGATCGAAGCTATTAAACACATTCCAATGTATGCGAAGTTCCTCAAGGACCTTTGAACCTAAAAGAAATGCGCGCAAGCGCATATCCCGAAGAAGGTCTGGCTCACCGAGAAGGTGAGTTGCATTGTTATGTCAAGCACGCCACCCAAGTTTCGAGACCCCGGAGCTTTTACAGTTCCATGTGTGTTAGGAGAGTGTTACACCAGTAAAGCTTTGCTAGATCTCGGAGCGAGTGTAAACCTCATCCCTTACTAAGTCTTTCAGGAATTGAATATAGGAGGTCTTAAGCCAACTAATGTTACACTTCAACTAGCTGATAGGACAGCGCGGATACCTCATGGAGTAGTGGAAGATGTACTTGTCAAGGTTGACAAGTTTGTCTTCCCTGTAGATTTTATTGTCTTAGACATAGACCCTACTCCTAGGTAAAAGCACCCGTCTTTGTTGAGACAAAGACCAAGATAAGTTTTTTCTCTTCCCTTAAGAGTTACTTTTTTTCTAAATAATAATCTTTTTGTTATTTACTTTTAATAGTAAAAAAATAATGATAGTATATTAATATTCGTATTTCCATTTTTATCTCTATTATCATTATCATTTGCATAAGCATTTGCAATCTCACTCATTCTCATTCGCATTTGTAATCAAATTTACCTTAGGTATCATTGCATTTGCATTCTTTCTTAATTTTGTTGAATTGAAAGTAAAACTAGCATATTGGTCGATAGCAGGCAAAGCCCCCTTCTTCTACTGTTCTTTGTGAATAATAAGATTTATGGTTTTTTATGCCCAAGCTCCCTATACTTTGCCCATTGTGTCAATATGGTCCTTGTACTTTTAATTGTGTGAATTTAGTCCCTAAACATTTCAACATGTGTAAACTTAAGTTATTGTTGTAATTTTAAATTGCATTATTATGTTAGACGCAAGCACCTTATTATAAATTCATTTGTTTACTCAATTTAATCCAATTTATGGCCGAACCATTAAAAATTTCATTAAAAACTTTACATAAAATTTCCTCTATGGACCAAATTAACACATTTTGAATTGTACAAGGACTAAATTGTCACAATTAAAAGTAAAAGGATTAAATAATATATTGGACAAAGTACAGGGTCTTTTAGCCTATATAATCCTAAAAGCCCTTCTTCTACAGTTCTGTGTGAATTATAAAAATTATTGTTGGCCTTTTTTTATAGTAAACTAATGATAATATATTATTTCTACAAAGTTAATGATTATTTTTCCTATATGTAGTTGTGCCTTTATTTTGTATTTTTCTTTGTCTCGGTTCTTTTCATTGAAATCGACTTCTAAATTTTTGGTAGCTTATGAGTTTGAACATTTAAAGATTGGAAGGGTCGATCAATGCTTTCTCGATTACAGTTGCATCAAGTTCATCCCAATCACCATTCGGTTACTGAAAATGAATATGTTCCTCTAAATAACAACATAACATTAGTATTAGTATCAACGTTGTTAGTATCATTATCTTTCGCATTCTCTGTCACATTCGCATTCTATTTTTTTATGTCATTTTCACTTGCATTTGCGGTAGTCTCTCATTCTCATTCTTCACTTTCACAAGAATCAAAACTAATACCAGTAAGTTGTCTGTAATATAACATTATATTGTTATAAGTATACTTTGTTTGATCACTGTTGATGTCGAAATTATAATATCCCATCTTTAGTAAGGCAGAGACCATTTGTGACAAGATTAATGATGAGATAGAGGTTATTGGGAATGGTTTAAAAATCAAAAAGATCCTCAAGGAAGCATATGACATCTCTACCCAAGATTAGTGTATTCTTATCCCTTAAAAGCTATTTTTTCTAAATGATAATACTTTTCTTGTTTGCTTTTATTAGTAAAGAAAAATGATAGTATCTTAGTATCCGTATTTCCATTTTTATCACTGTTATTGTTATCATTAACGTAATTATCTTATTCACATAAGCATTTGCATTCTCACTCATTCTCTTTTAAAATCGCATTTTCCTTATTTATCATTGCATTTACATTCTTATTTTTAATTGCGGTGAATTGTAATTAAAGCTAGTAAATTGGTCAATAGCAGGCAAACTCTTACCCCATAAAAGCCCTTCTTCTATTGTTCTTTGTGAATTATAAAAATATTGTCGGCCATTTTGTTGTAAATTAGTAATAATATATTATTTTAATGTTACTATAAAAAGCTTAAGTATCGTCTACTTTATATAATAAACAATCATAACATTCTTGAGAAATTACTAAAATTGTTTTTGTTATTTTTCATGTTGCAGTTATAAGATACTAACTATGGTAAGAATGATGCCTTACTAGATAAAAATTATAAGAGAATGAGTTTATTCTAAAGGAGCTTTTGGATCAACTTGATCTTCAAAGTAACACTGGACAAATTATGATAAGTAGGCTCTGATCGATGGGAATCCCTTTCCGATTCTATTTTTTTTGTTTTTGGGCGAATGGTTAATGTTTGCTATTGCCTTTGGTTGGTAAAATTAAAGATGAAACATAATATTAGTATTAGTGTCGTTGTTACCGTCATTTGCATTCATATTATATTGTTATAACTATACTTTGTTTTGTCATTATTGATGTCGCAGTTATAATATCCCGCCTTGGGTGAGACAAAGACCATCTGTGACAAGATTTGTGATGAGATAGAGGTTATTGGGAATGCCTTAAAGTTCAATAAGATCTTCAAAGAAGCATATGTCACCTTTATCCAAGATAAGTATATTCTTATCCCTTAAAAGCTATTTTTTAAATAATAATATTTTTACGGTTTACTTTTATTAGTAAAAAATAATGATAGTATATTAGTATTCATATTCCTTTATCTCTGTTATTATTATCACTGACATAATTATCTCATTTGCATAAGGATTTGCAGTCTTACTCTCATTCTCATTCGCATTTGCAATCGAATTTGCCTTGGTCATCATTGCATTTGCATTATTATTCTTAATTTTGTAGCATTAAAATTAAAACTAGTACATTGGTTGATAGCCGGTGAAGCCCCTTTGTCTATTGTTCTTTGTGAGTGATAAAAATTAAGGTTCTGTACTTTTCCCATTGTGTCAATTTCATCCTTGTACTTTAGTTGTTTCTATTTAGTCCCTAAACAATTCAAAATATGTCAATATAGTCCTTTGGTAAAGCTTAAGGTAAGTTAATGCTGTAATTTTGAGTGGCAGCAACTTATTATAAATTCATCCATTTATTCCATTTAACCCAATTCGTGACAGAACCGCTAAGTTTTTTTTTTAGCATAAAATTTTCTTTAAGGACCAAATTGATTACGTTTTACATTGTACATGGATTAAATTGACACAATTAGAAGTGCAAGGACAAAACTGAAACAATAGACAAAGTACAGGGACCTTTAGCGTAAATAAGCCTAAAAGCCCTTCTTCTATTGTTCTTTGTGAATTATAAAAATTATTGTTGGCCTTTTTTAGTAAATTAATGATAATATATTATTTTTACAAAATTAATGACAATATTTTATTTTCCTTGTATGTATTTGTGCCTTTATTTTGTATGTATTTGTGTTTTTGTCATTGTTGATGTCGTAGTTATAATATCCTGCCTTTGGTGAGACAGAGACCATCTGTAATGAGATTAGTGATGAGATAGAGGTTATTGGGAATGCCTTAAAGATCATTAAGATCTTTAAAGAAGCATATGGCACCTCTATCCAAGATAAGTATATTCTTATCCCTTAAAAGCTACTTTTTCTTAATAGTAATATTTTACTGCATACTTTTATTTTTAAATAATAAAGATAGTATATTTGTATTTGTATTTCCATTTTTATCTATGTTATCGTTATCATTAAAATAATTATCTTATTTGCATAAGCATTTGCAATCTCACTCTAATTTTAATTCGCATTCACAATGAAATTTGCCTTAGTTATTATTGCATTTGCATTCTTATTCTTAATTTTGTAGAATTAAAATTAAAACTGGTAAGTTTGTGATGTGAATGGCTTAAGTATCGTCTACTTTAGATAATAAACAATCATAACATTTTTGAGAAATAACTTCAGTAGTGTATGTTATTTTTCATGTTGTACTAATAAAATATTTTTCATGTTGTAGTTATAATATACTTACCAGGGTTCATTTACCGAGCACTAAGGCACCAAATCCCATTCGACCTACAAAGTTAAGCGTGCCTGGGCGAGAGTAGTACCAGGATGGGTGACCCCCTGTGAAGTTCTCGTGTTGCCAACCCTATGAGATTGGGGGTCCTCGGAAATAGCCTCTTGGTAGAGTTACACCCTGCAAGGGTAAGGCTGCATACATCCATCCCTCCCAAACCCCGCTTATGCAGGAGCCCTTGAGGCACTGGATCTGTTGTTGTTATTGTTGTTATTTTGTATTTCTCTTTCTTTTCTTCAAAAACAACCTCTAAATTTTTGGTAGCTTTTGAGATTTGAACATTTAAAGATTGGAAGGGTAGATCGAAGTTTTCTCGATTACAGTTGCATCAACTTCATCCAAATCACCTTTCGGTTATTGAAAGTGACCATGTTCCTTTAAGTAACAACATAGTATTATTAGTATCGATGTTATTATTATCATTATCATTTGCATTCACATTTGCATTTGCATTCTATTTTTATTTATGTCATTATCACCCGCATCTGCATTGTTCTCTCATTCTCATTCGTTACTTTCACAAGAATTGAAACTAACACTAGTAAGTTTTCTGTAACGTGACATTATATTTTTATAAGTATACTTAGTTTTGTCATTGTTGATGTTGAAGTTGTAATATCCCACCTTTAGTAAGACAGAGACCATTTGTGACGAGATTGATAATAAGATAGAACTTATTGGAAACGGCTTAAAAATCAGTAAGATCCTCAAAGAAGCATGTGACATCTCTATCTAAGATTAGTATATTCTTATCCTTTAAAAGTTATTTTTTCTAAATAATAATACTTTTACTGTTTAATTTTATTAGTACAGAATAATGATAGCATGTTAGTATCCGCATTTCCATTTTTGTCACTGTTATTATTATCATTAACATAATTATCTTATTTGCTTATGCGTTCACAATCTCATTCATTCTCATTCTCTTTTGCATTCGCATTTGCCTTAGTTATCATTGCATTTGCATTCGTATTCTTAATTTTGGTGAATTGAATTTAAAACTAGTAAATTGGTTTGTAGCCGAACAACTCTTATCTCGTAAAAGCCCTTCTTCTACTATTCCTTGTGAATTAGAAAAATTATTGTTGGCCATTTCTTAGTAAATTAGTAATAGTATATAATTTTAAGGTTATTGATTGGTGATGTGAATGGCGTAACTATTGTTTACTTTATATAATAAACAATCAAAACATTTTTGAGAAATTATTCAGTAGTTTTTGTTATTTTTCATGTTTTAATTATAATACACTAACTGTTGTAAGAATGATGCCTTACTATATAAAAATCAATATGAGAATGAGGTTATTCAAAAGCAAGTTTTTGATCAACTTGATCTTCAAAGTAACATAGGACAAATATGATAAGTAAGCTCTGATCGCTGAGAATCCCTTTCTAGTGCTATTTTTTTTAGGCGAATGGTTAAAGTTTGCTATTATCTTTTGTTGGTAAGAATTAACGACAATACATAATATTAGTATTAGTGTCGTCGTTACCGTCATTTGTATTCACATTATATTGTTATAACTATACTTTGTTTTGTCATTGTTGATGTCGAAGTTACAATATCCCACCTTTGGTGAGACAAACACCATCTGTGATGAGATTAGTGATGAGATCGATGTTATTGGGAATGCATTAAAGATCAATAAGATCTTTAAAGAAGCATATGGCACCTCTATTCAAGATGAGTATATTCGTATCCCTTAAAAGCTATTTTTTCTTAATAGTAATAGTTTACTGCATTCTTTTATTATGAAATAATAAAGATAGTATATTTGTATTCGCATTTCCATTTTTATCTTTTTTATCATTATAATTAAGATAGTTATCTTATTTGCATATGCATTCGCAATCTCACTATAATTCTGATTCGCATTCGCAATCAAATTTGCCTTAGTTGTTATTGCATTTGCATTCTTATTCTTAATTTTGTGGAATTAAAACTAAAACCAGTAAATTTGTGAGGTGAATGGCTTAAGTATCGTCTACTTTATATAATAAACAATCATAACATTTTTGAGAAATAACTTCAGCAGTATATGTTATTTTTTATGTTGCAGTTATAATATATTTTTCATGTTGCAGTTACTAGGGTTCATTTACCTAGCACTAAGGCACTGGATCCTATTAGAACTCTGAAGTTAAGGGTGCTCGGGCGAGAGTAGTATCAGGATGGGATACCTCCTGCGAAGTCCTAGTGTTGCCAAGTTGGGGGGATCCTCGGAAACAGCCTCTCGGCAGGGTTACACCCTGAAGGGGTAAGGCTGTGTGCATCCACCCCTCCCAGAGCCCACTTATGTGGGAGTTCTTGAGGCACTGGGGTTGTTATTTTTTGTGTGAATGATTCCTTACTAGATAAAAATCATTAAAAGAATGAGGTTATTTAAATGGAGATTTTGGATCAACTTTATCTTCAATGTAACGTAGGACAAACTACGATAAGTAGGATCTAGTCGTTGAGAACTCCTTTCTTATACTATTTTTTTTGGGTGAATCATTACAGTTTGCTATTGTCTTTTGTTGGTAAAAATTAGAGACAGTACATAATAGTAAGGTTAGTGTCATTTTTATCATCATTTGCATTCCCATTATATAGTTATAACTATACTTTGTTTCGTCATTGTTGATGTAGCAGTTATAATATCCCGCCTTTGGTGAGACAGAGACCATCTGTGACAAGATTTATGATGAGATAGAGTTACTGGGAATGGCTTAAAGTTCATTAAGATTTTCAAAGAAGCATATGACACCTTGACCCTAGGTAAGTATATTCTTATCCTTCAAAAGCTGTTTTTTCTAAGTAATAATATTTTTACTATTTACTTTTATTAGTAGCAAATAACTATAGAATATCAGTATTCATATTTCTATTTTCATCTCTGCTGTCATTATCATTAGCATAATTATCTCTTTTACATATGCATTTGCAGTCTCACTCTCATCTCAGTCGTATTTGCAATCGAATTTGCCTTAGTCATCATTGCATTTGCAGTATTGTTCTTAATTTTGTTGCATTAAAATCAAAACTAGTATATTGGTCGATAGCTGGCGAAGCCCCTTCTTCTACTGTTCTTTGTGAGTAATAAAAATTAGGGTTCTCGACTCCTAAGATTCCTGTACTTTTTTCATTATGTCAATTTTGTCCTTATACTTTAGTTGTGTCAATTTATTCCCTAAATAATTCAAAATGTCTCAATTTAGTCCTTTGTTAAAGCTTAAGTTAAGTTAATATCGTAATTTTGAGTGGCAAAATTATGTTAAATGCAAGCAGCTTATTATAAATTCATACATTTACTCAATTTCACTCAATTCGTGGCCGAACCACTATTTAAAAAAAAAAAAAATTAACATAAAATTGTCTCTAAGGACCAAATTGAAACGTTTTTAATTGTACATGGATTAAATTGACACAATTAGAAGTACAAGGACTAAATTGACACAATGGATAAAGTATGGGGAACCTTGGCGTAAATTACCCTAAAAGCCCTTCTTCTACTGTTCTTTGTTAATTATAAAAATAATATATTATTTTTTTAAAATAATATATTATCTTTGTGAACCACTAATTTTTTTTTTTTAAAAACTTAACATAAAATTTATTGTTGGCCTTTTTTAGTAAATTATTGATAATATATTATTTTTACAAAATTAATGATAATTTTTTATTTTCCTTGTCTGTGTTTGTGCCTTTATTTTGTATTTTTCTTTGACTCAGCGTTTTTCTGTGAAAACCACCTCTAAGGATTTGGTAGCTTATGGAATCTGAACATTTAAAGATTAGAAGGGTAGATCGATGCTTTCTCGATTACAGTTGCGCCAAGTTCATCTAAATCACCATTCGGTTACTAAAAATGACCATGTTCCTTTAAATAACAACATAATAATAGAATTAGTATCGATGTTATTATTATCATTATCATTTGCATTCGCAGTCGCATTTGCATTCAATTTGTTTATGTCATTATCACCTACATTTGCGTTTGTATCTCATTATCATTCTTTACTTTCATGAGAATCGAAACTAACATAGGTAAGTTGTCTGTAATATAGTCTATTGATTCTGCTAAAGGGGTCATCGGAAACAGCATCTCATTAAGGTATCACCCAAAAGGGGTAAAGGTGCGTACATCTCACCTTTCCCAGACCTTGCTTACGCGGGAGCCCTTGTGGCACTGGGTTTGTTGTTGTTATTATTGTTGTATCATTGCATTTGCATTCTTATTCTTAATTTTGTTGATTTTAAATTAAAACTAGTATATTGGTCGATAGCAGGCAAAGCCCCCTTCTTCTATTGTTCTTTGTGAATAATAAAATTTGTGGCTGTTTACGCCAAAGCTCCCTATATTTTGCCCATTGTATCAATTTGGTCCTTATACTTTTAATTGTGTAAATTTAGTCCCTAAACATTTCAACATGTGTTAATTTAGTTCTTTGGTAGAGCTTAAGTTATGTTAATGTCGTAATTTTGAATTGCAAAATTATGTTAGATGCAAGCAACTTATTATAAATACATTCGTTTACTCAATTTACTACAATTCGTGACCGAACCATTAAAAATGTAACATAAAATTTCCCCTAAGTACCAAATTAACTCATTTTGAATTGTACAAGGACTAAATTGCCACAATTAAAAGTACAGAATGGACAAAGTATAGGGTCTTTTAGCCTAAATAATCCTAAAAGCCCTTCTTCTACTGTTCTTTGTGAATTATAAAAATTATTGTTGGCCTTTTATAGCAAATTGATGATAGTAAATTATTTTTACAAAATTAATGATAATATATTATTTTCCCTGTATTTATGCCTTTATTTTGTATTTTTCATTGTCTTTATTCTTTCCTTTGAAATCTACCTTGAAATATTGGTAGCTTATGAAAGATTTAAACATTTAAAGATTGGAAGGATAGATCGATGCTTTCCCCATTACAGTCACATCAAGTTCATCCAAATCACCATTTGGTTACTCGAAATGACCATGTTTCTTTAAATAACAATACATAATATTAGTATTAGTGCCGATGTTATCATTGTCATTATCACTTGCATTCACATTGGCATTTGCATTCTAATTTTCATTCTCATAATCACTTTCATTTGCGTTTGTCTCTCATTCTCATTCTTCATTTTCATAAGAATTGAAATTGACACCGGTAAGTTGGTTTGTAATATACTAGTATACCGTTTTAAGTATGTTTTGTCAATGTTGATGTTGCATTTATAACATCCCACCTTGGGTGAGATAAAGACCATCTGTGACGAGATTAATAATGAGATAGAGTTTATTGGGAATGCCTTAAAGATTAATGTGACCTTCAAAGAATCAGATGATTCCTCTACCTGAGATAAGTATATTCTTATCCCTTAAAAGCTATTTATTCTAAATAATAATATTTTTAGTGTTCATTTTTGTTAGTAAAAGATAATGATAGTATCTTAGTATTCGTATTTCCAAATTTATCATTGTTATCGTTACATTAACGTAATTATTTGAAATCTCACTCTCATTCATGTTCTAATTTGCAATTGAATTTGCCTTAGGTATCATTTCATTTGGATTGGTATTCTTGGTTTTGGTGAATTGAAATTAAAACAAGTAAATTGGCCGAGGGCAGGCAAACTCTTATCCCATAAAAGGCCCTTCTTCTACCATTCTTTGTGAATAATAAAAATTAGGGTTATCTATGATAAAGGTCCATGTACTTAGTCCATAGTGTCAATTTAATCCTTGTACTTTTAATTGTGTCAATTTAGTCCCTGTAGTATTCAAAATGTGTCAATTTGGTCATTACAGAAAATTTTATACTAAGTTTTTCACGAAATTTTTAATGGTTCGGCCAAGAATTGGGTTAAATTGAGTAAACATATGAATTTATAATAAGTTGCCTGCATCTAATTATAATTTTGCGATTCAAAATTATGACATTAACTTAACTTAAATTTGACTAAACAACCAAATTGACACATTTTGAATTGTTCAGGGACTAAATTGACACAATTAAAAGTACAAGAACCAAATTGACATAATGGTCAAAGTAGCGGGACATTTGGGGTAAATAACCCTAAAAATTATTATTGACCTTTCTTAGTAAATTAGTAATATTATATTATTTTAAGGTTACTAATTGGTGATACCAATGGGTGATGTAAATGACTTAAGTATCGTCTACTGTATATAATAATCATAACATTTTTGAGAAATAACTTTAGTAGTTTTGTTTGTTCTTTATGTTGCAGTTATAATATACTAACAATGGTAAGAATGACGCCTTGCTAGATAAAAATCAATAAGAGAATGAGGTTACTCAAAAGGAGGTTTTGGATCAACTTGATCTTCAATGTAACACAGGACAAACTATGATAAGCAGGCTCTAATCGCTGAGAACCCCCTTTCTTATATATATATATATATATATATATATATATATATATGTATATATTTGGGCAAATGGTTAAAGTTTACGATTTTATTTTTTTTGGTAAAAATTAAAGACAATACATAATATTAGTATTAGTGAGACAGAGACCATATGTGATGAGATTAGTGATGAAATGGAGGTTATTCGGAATACCTTAAAGATCAATATGATTTTCAAAGAAGCATATTGCACCTTTCCCCAAGATAAGTATATTTTTTTCCCTTTAAAGCTATTTTTTCTTACAATAATGTTTTCACAATTTACTTTTATTAGTTAAAAAAAAATATAGATATTATATTATAATTCATATTTCCATTTTTATCTATGTTATCGTTGTCATTAATTATCTCATTTGCATAAGCATTTGTAATCTCGCTCTAATTCTCAATCGCATTTGCACTCGAATTTGCCTTAGTTATCATTGCATTTGCATTCTTATTCTTAATTTTGTTGAATTAAACTTAAACTAGTAAATTGGTCGACAGTAAGCAAAGCCCCTTCTTCTACGGTTCTTTGTGAATAATGATTTTTTTGTCATTGTTGATGTTGCAGTTGTGATATCACACCTTTGGTGAGACATACACCATATGTGACGAGATTAGTGATGATATGGAGGTTATTGGGAACGCTTTAAAGATCAATAAGATCTTCAAAGAAGCATATTGCACCTCTACCCAAGATAAGTATAATTTTATTGCTTTAAAGCTATTTTTTCTTGATAATAATGTTTTTACTATTTACATTTATTAGTAAAAAAATATAGATAGTATATTGTTAATTGTATTTCTTTTTTTTTTTTTGTCTCTGTTATGATTATCATTAATTATCTCATTTGCATAAGCATTTGTAATCTCACTGTAATTCTCGTTCGCATTTGCAATTGAATTTGCCTTGGTTAGCATTGCATTTGCATTCTTATTCTTAATTTTGTTGAATTAAAATTAAACTAGTAAATTGGTCGATAGTAGGCAACGCCCCTTCTTTTACTATTCTTTGTGAATAATGAAAATTATTGTTGGCCCAGTAGATTGATGATAACAAATTATTTTTGCAACATTAGTGATAATATTTTATTTTCCTTGTATTATTGCCTTTATTTTTTATTTTTCATTGTCTTTGTATTTTTTCTTCCAAATCTACCTCTAAGTATTGGTAGCTTATGAGAGATTTGAACATTTAATGATTGGAAGGGTAGATCAAAGCTTTCCCCTTTATAGTTGCATCAAGTTCATCCGAATCACAATTTGATTGCTCAAAATGACCATGTTTCTTTAAATTACAATACGTAATATTAGTATTAGTATCAATGTTATCATTATCATTATCTCGTTTTCAATTAAAAAAGTACACGGCAATTGGGTTCGCATATGGTTGTGGTCATGGGGTATTAGTATACAGTTTTGAGGGAATCGTTTAATGGATGTAGATATGGAGGGGTTGATTGCTCCATACCCATTGCCCAAGGAATTGTTTCACATCTGCAACTGAAAGTATCCCAATCGTTTAATGGATGTAGTATCCCAATTGTTTCACTGCCATTTGCTTCCTCTTTTGCGTTCATGCATCTTGGCAAATGTAGGACAACTATCTTGAACCTTGTTTTGTTGTTTATGACGAAATCCCATGAGCTTACATAGCTAGTGATGTCTTGTTGTTGTGAGATTCAGTATGGCTCAAGTGCACTCACTGTTAATAAGAGATCCTCTATTTACATTTTTCTTTTTGTCCCTTTAGGTCTATTTTTGTGGTCTTGTTGAAATTCTATCACCGTTCAACAAACTTGAGTTAAATCTCTTTTTTGCTAAATTTTGTCGTCTTACTTTATAATGGCATGCCAGTTAAACCATTTATTTGGATTCTAATAGCACCATTTTTAAAAGTAATTACAAATAGATTGTCTTTTTGTTGACTATTCATGCATCTGTTTTTTGTTTTGGTTTATTAATCAATCTATCAGCCTTAAAGACTTAGAGAACTTTTCTGTCATGATTCCTCCGTGATAGATCAGGTTGGAGGCCTTAGTACCACCTTGAACGGGTAAGGCTGCGTACATACCATCCCTCTCAGACCTTGCATATGCGGGAGCTTTCGTGGCAACTTTTTTTTTTTTTTTTTTTTTTTTTTTTGTTATCATTATCATTTGCATTCCACATTCGCATAGGCATTCAATTTTTTATTCTCATAATCACTTGCATTTGCGTTTCTCTCTCATTCTCATTCTTTACTTTCACAAGAATCAAAACTAACATTGCTAAGTTGGTCTGTAATATACCATTATTTATTGTTTTGAGTATGTTTTCTCATTGTTGATGTCCCAATTATAATATCCCACCATCGGTGAGACAAAGACCATTTCTGGGGAGATTAATGATGAGATAGAGTTTATTAGGAATGCCTTAAAGATCAATGAGATCTTCAAAGAAGCAGACGACACCTCTTCCTAAGAGAAGTATATTCGTATCCCTCAAAAGCTATTTATTCTAAATAATAATATTTTTAGTGTTTATTTTTATTAGTAAAAAAATAATGATAGTATCTTGGTGTTCGTTTTTCCATTTGTATCACTGTTTTCATTATCATTAACATAGTTATCTGATTCACATAAGCATTTTAAATCTCAATCTCATTCTTGTTCTCATTTTCTTGAATTTGCTTTAGTTATCATTTCATTTGGATTGATATTCTTGGTTTTGTTGAACAGACATTAAAACTAGTAAATTGGTCAATAGCAGGCAAACTCTTATCTCATAAAAGGCCCTTCTTTTGCCGTTCTTCGTGAATAATAAAAATTAAGGTTATTTACACTAAAGGTCCTTGCACTTTGTCCACTGTGTCAATTTGGTCCTTATACTTTTAATTGTGTCAATTTGGTTTTTGTCCATTGTGTTAATTTTGTCCTTGTACTTTTAATTGTGTCAATTTGGTTCCTGTACAATTCAAAATGTGTCAATTTAGTCATTACAGAAAATTTTATGTTAAGTTTTTAACAAAATATTTAATGGTTCGGCCAAGAACTGGTTTAAATGAGTAAACAAATAAATTTGTAATAAGTTGCTTGCATCTAACATAATTTTGCCATTCAAAATTACCATATTAACATAACTTAAATTTGACTAAAGGACCAAATTGACACATTTTGAATTGTTCGGGGACTAAATTGACACAATTAAAAGTATAATAATCAAATTGACGCAATGGTCAAATTACAGGGACATTTGGCGTAAATAACTCTAAAAATTATTATTGGCCTTTCTTAGTAATTTAGTAATAATATATTAATTTAAGATTACTAATTGGTGATACTAATTGGTGATGTAAATGGATTAAGTATCGTCTACTTTATACAATAAACAGTCAGACTTCATTAGTTTTTGTTATTTTTCATGTTGCAGTTATAATATACTAATTACGGTAAGAATGATGCCTTTCTATATAAAAATCAATAAGAGAATGAGATTTAAATGGAGGTTTTGGATCAATATGATCTTCAAAGTAACACAAGACAAACTACGATAAGTAGGCCCTGATCGCTGAGAACACCTTACTTTTTTTTGGGCGAATGGTTAAAGTTTACTATGGTTAAAGGGAATACATATTATTAGTATTAGTGTCAACGTTATCATCATTTGCATTCATATTATATTGTTATAACTATACCTTGTTTTGTCATTGTTGATGTCTCAGCTATAGTATCCCACCTTTGGTGAGATAGAGACTATCTGTGATGAGATTAGTTATGAGATAGAGGTTATTGGGAATGTCGTAAAGATCAATAAGATCTTCAAAGAAGCATATGGAACCTCTACCCAAGATAAGTATATTCTTATCCCTTAAAAGATATTTTTTCTTAAAATAATATTTTCACTATTTACTTTTACAACAACAACGATAGTCGCAGAGTTTGGGGGGTGGATGTATGCAGCCTTCCCTCTTCAGGTCCGAGGACCCCCAACATGAGAAATTTTTTACTGTTTACTTTTGTTAGTAAAAAATAAAAGTAGTATATGTGTACTCGTATTTCCATTTTTATCTATGTTATCATTATCATTAAGATAATTATGCCATTTGCATAAGCAATTGCAATCTCACTCTAATTCTCATTCGCATTTGCAATCGAATTTGCCCTACTTATCCTTGCATTTGCATTCTTGTTCTTAATTTTGTTGAATTAAATCTGAAACTAGATAATTGGTCGATAGCAAGCAAAGCCCTTTTTTATTATGTTCTTTGTGAATAATAAAAATTATTGTTGGCCTTTTATAGCAAATTGATGATAATAAATTATTTTTGCAGATTTAATTGTAATATTTGTTTTTTTTCTTGTATTTGTGCCTTTATTCTGTATTTTTCGTTATCTCTATTCTTTTCTTCAAGGTTCATTTACCAAGCACTAATGCAACCGGATCCTATTAGAACTTCGAAGTTAAGCCTGCTTGAGCGAAAGTTGTACTAGGATGGGTGACCTCCTGATAAGTCCTCGTGTTGCCAATCCTATAAGGTTGGGAGTCCTGGGAAACAAGTTTTCGGTAGTGTTACACCCTGAAGGGGTAAGGCTGCGTACATCTACCCCTCCCAGACCCTACTTATGCGGGAGCCCTTGAGCCACTGGATCTGTCGTTGTTGTTGTTGTTGTGTTCGTTATTTTCTTGGAAATCTACCTTTTAATATTGGTAGCTTATGAGATATTTGAGAATTTAAAGATTGGAAGGGTAGATCGATGTTTTCCCCATTGTAGTTGCATTAAGTTCATCCAATTCATCATTTGGTTACTCAAAATGACCATGTTTCTTTAAATAATAATACATAGTATTAGTATTAGTATCGATGCTATCATTAGGATTATCATTTGCATTCACATTAGCTTTCGCATTCTATTTTTATCTCATAATCACTTGCATTTGCGTTTGTCTCTCATTCTCGTTCATTACTTTCACAAAAGTCGAAATTAGCTCTGTTAAGTTGGTCTATAATATACCATTATATTGTTTTAAGTATGTTTTGTCATTGTTGATGTCGCAATTATAATATCCCCCTTTGGTGAGACAAAGACCATTTGAGGCGAGATTAATGATGAGATACAGTTTTTTAGGAATGCGTTAACGATCAATGAGATCTTCAAAGAAGCAGATGACACCTCTACCTAAGGTCGGTATATCCTTATCCCTTAAAAGCTATTTATTCTAAATAATAATATTTTTAGTGTTTATTTTTATTAGTAAAAACTAATCATAATATCTTGGTATCCGTTTTTCTATTTTTCTATTTTTATCATTATTATCATTATCATTAATGTAATTATCTGATTCGCATAAGCATTTGATATCTCAGTCTCATTCTTGCTCTCATTGACAATCTAATTTGCCTTAGTTTTCGTTCCATTTGGATTGGAATTCTTTTTGGTGAACTGAAATTAAAATTAGTAAATTAGTCTATAGTAGGCAAAATCTTATCCCATAAAAGGCCCGTCTTCTTCAGTTCTTTGTAGAAAATAAAATTAATTTTATATACGCAAAAGGTTCTTGTATTTTGTCCATTATGTCAATTTAGTCCTTATATAATTCTACAACAATAACAACAGACCCAGTGCCTGAAGGGCTCCCGCATAAGTAGGGTCTAGGGATGGTGGATGTACGCAGCCTACCCCCTTCAGGGTGTGTCCGAGGACCCCCAACCCTAAGAAGCTTGGTAACATGGAAGCACGACAGAGTCCTTGTACAATTCTAAATGTATTAATTTGGTCTTTGAAGAAAATTTTGTATTGAGTTTTTAGCGAAAGTTTTAACGGTTCGGCCAAGAATTGGATTAAATTTAGTAACCAAATGAATTTGTAATAAGTTGCTTGCATCTAACATAATTTTGACGTTCCAACTCACGACATTAACTTAAATTTGACTAAAGAACCAAATTGATACATTTTGAATTGTTCAGGGATTTTACTGACATAATTAAAAGTACAAGAACCAAATTGACACAATAGTGAAAATACAGGGAACTTTGGCATAAGTAACCCTAAAAATTATTATTGGCCTTTCTTAGTAAATTAGTTATAATATTTTTTTAGTGATACTAATTGGTGATGTAAATAGCTTAAGTATCGTCTACATTGTATAATAAAAAATCATAACATTTTTGAGAAATAACTTTAATGGTTTTTGTTATTTTCCTTGTTGCAGTTATAATATACTAAATGTTGTAAGAATGAGGCCTTACTAGATAAAAATCAATAAGAGAATGCGGTCATTCTAAACGAGGTTTTGGATCAACTTCATCTTCAAGTAACATAGCATAAACTATGATAAGTGGGCTTTGATCGTTGAGAACCCCTTTTTTGTACTCTTTTTTTTTTGGGGGGGAATGGTTAAATTTTGCTATCGTCTTTTGATGGTTAAGGTTAAAGACAATACATAATATTGATATTAGTGTTGTTGTCGTCATTTGCATTCACATTATATTGTTATAACTATACTTTGTTTGTCCATTATTGATATCGCGGTTATAATATCCCACCTTTGGTGAGACAGAGACCATCTGTGACAAGATTAGTGATGAGATAGAGGTTATTGAGAATGCCTTAAATATCAATAAGATCTTCAAAGAAGCATATGGCACCTCCACCCAAGATAAGTATATTCTTATCCCTTAAAAGCTATTTTTTCTAAATAATAATATTTTTACTATTTAAGTTTATTAAAAAAATATTACGTAGTATATTAGTATTCATGATTGTCTCTGTTATCACCATCATTAACATAATTATCTCATTTGCATAAACATTTGCAATCGAGTTTGCCTTAGTTATCATTGCATTTTCCTTCTTATGGTTAATTTTGTTGAATTAAAATTAAAACTAGTAAATATGTTGATAGCATACAAAGCCCCTTCTTCTAATATTCTCTATACTACAACGACAACAACGACTCTGACTTAATGTCTCAAGCGCTCCCACAAATGGTGCCGGGGGGTGGTTACGCAGCCCTACCACTTCAAGGTATTACCATTGAGGGAGGTTGTGTCCAAGGACTCCCAACCCAAGAAGAAGAGAGGCATACAGGCATACTGTTGATGATAATAAATTATTTCTACAAATTAATAATAATATTTTATTTTCCTTATATTTGTTCCTATATTTTGTATTTGTCTGTCTTTGTTCTTTTCTTCGAAATCTACCTCTGAATATTGGTAGTTTATGCAGTGTATGAAAAGGCGCGTGGTGAGGCGAGGTGAGGTGCAGCTCCCTCGCCTCGCAAGCCTCAGGCTAGGCGATATTTATGAGGCTCGCTAAGGCGCACGAAGCACTGAGGCGCGCCAAGGGTGCACCTTTTTCTGGTATATTTTGCCTTAAATTTAACATATTACTATATTACATGTGTTTTTGTTACATTACATAATTTTTGTAAAAAAGCAAATTTTGATATAAATAATTCAACGCGTTTTGATAAATATCAGTATCTTTTATTGGTATTTTTCTTAAGCACTATGTAGATTTTTAATTAGAGTTGTTATATTGCATAATTAATTAATTTTATGACTTATGCTTATAAAATATTTTTTAAATATAGAGCATATATGCAAATTACAAAACTGTGTGCCTCACTTTGCTAAGATGCGCGCCTTGCGCCTAGGCATTAGGACCCCCTCTTTTTCTACATTGTGCTTATGAGAGATTTGAACATTTAAAAATTGGAAGGGTAGATTGATGCTTTCCCCATTAGAGTTGCAACAAGTTCATCCTAATCACCATTCGGTTACACAAAATGACCATGTTTCTTTAAATAACAATACATAATATTAGTATTAGTATTGATGATATGATTATCATTATCATTTGCATTCACATATGCATTCGCATTCTATTTTTGGTTCTCATAATCACTTGCATTTGCAGTTGTCTCTCATTCTCATTCTTTGCTTTCACAAGAATGAAATCTAATACCGGTAAGTTGGTATGTTATATACCATTATATTGTTGTAAGTATATTTGTCATTGTTGATGTCGCAATTATAATATCCCAACTTTGGTGAGACAGAGACCATATGTGACAAGATTAAGGATGAGATAAAGTTTATTGGGAACGCCTTGAAGATCAATGAGATTTTCTAAGAAGCAGATGACACCTTTACCTAAGATAAGTATATTCTCATATTTGAAAAGCTATTTATTCTAAATAATAATATTTTTTGTATTTTTTTTATTACTTAAAATAATGATAGTATCTTGGTATTCGTATTTCTATTTTTGTCACTGTTATCATTATCATTAAAGTAATTGTCTGATTCACATAAACATTTGAAATCTCACTCTCATTCTTGTTCTCATTTGCAATCGACTTTGCCATAGTTATCATTGCATTGGGATTGATATTCTTGGTTTTAGTGAACTGAAATGAAAACTAATAAAATTGGTTGATAGCAGGCAAACTTTTATCCCGCAAAAAGCCCTTCTTCTGCAGTTCTTTGTGAACTAATTAGGGTTATTTACGCTAAAGGTTCCTGTACTTTTCACTTGTCAATTTAGTCCTTGTACAATTAAAAATATGTCAATTTAGTCTTTAGAAAAAAATTTATGTTAATTTTTTAACGTAATTATTAATGGTTCGGCCACGAATTGGGTTAAATTTGGTAAACAGATGAATTTATAATCAGTTGCTTGCATGTAATATAATTTTTCCGTTCAAAATTACGACATAAACTTAAATTTGACTAAAAGACAAATTGACACATTTTGAATTGTTTAGGAACTAAATTGACACAATTAAATGTCCAAGAACCAAATTGACACAATGGTCAAAGTACAGAGACCTTTGATGTAAATAACCCTAAAATTATTATTGGTCTTTCTTAGTAAATTAGCGATAATATATTATTTTAAGATTACTAATTGGTGATATAAATGGCTTAAGTATCGTCTACTTTATATAGTATCATCACATTTTTGAGAAATAGCTTTAGTAGTTTTTGGTATTTTTCATGTGGTAGTTATAATATACTAACTGCGGTAAGAATGATGCCTTGCTAGATAAAAATCAATAAGAGAATGAGTTTATTCTAAAGGAGGTTTTGGATCAACTTGATCTTCAAAGCAACACAGGACAAACTGCGAGAAGTAGGCTCTGATCATTGGTAACCCCTTTCTTATACTTTTTTTTTGTCGCGAATGGTTATAGTTTGCTATTGTCTTTTGTTGGTAAAAATGAAAGACAATATATTTTATTAGTATTAGTGTCGTCATTATTGTCATTTGCATTGCCATTATAATAACTATACTTTGTTTTGTCATTGTTGATGTCGCAGATTTAATATCCCGCCTTTGTTGAGACAGAGACCATCTGTGACATGATTACTGATTAGATAAAGGTTATTGAGATTGCCTTAAAGATCAGTAAGATCTTCAAAGAAGCATATGGCACATCTACCCAACATAAGTTTATTCTAGTCCCTTAAAAGCTATTTTTTTGTAAATAATAGTATTTTTTCTATTTACTTTTATTAGTAAAACATAATGATAGTATATTAATATTCGTATTTTCATTTTTATCTCTATTATCATTATCATTTGCATAAGCATTTGCAATCTCGTACATTCTCATTCGCATTTGCAATTGATAGGTCTAATTTAGTAAATAATTATTTTTATCATTTTGATCCATTTTTCACCATTTTACATCAAATTTTTATCGATTTTGCTCAGTTTTGCTCTTTTTCTCACATATTGCCATTTTCTTGCAAAAACACTCATTTTATGCTAAATCTGGCTAGGTTTTATCATCAATATCAATATTTGAATGCAAGATACATAAAAAATAAAGCTTAAAAATGAGCTAAATCAATCAAAATACTAGTTTTAGCAAGAAATCACCAAGTTCATGCACAATTCAATTCAATTTGCCAAAATGGGTGGCAAAATGCGCAAATCAAGAGCAAAGATTGATTAAACAATACATTAACATGTCCAAGTTGATGTAAACTCTGAATTTAGGTGGTGCTAAGCTCAAAAATCTGAAGAAAAACAACAAGAACAACAACAATGAGGAGAATGAAAACCAGCATACACAATTTACTTCAACTTGCAATTTTTGGGTGGCAAAATGAACGAATCAAGTGAAATAACCTCATGTACACTTCAATAACATATTCAAGTTGATGTTAAGACTGATTTTGGGAGGCCAAAGCTGGAAAAAATTGCAGAAAAACAGCAAAGAATAGAAGTTGCAGAAAATGAACACAAGCCTGCACAATTCACTTCAACTTGCAATTTTGGGTGGCAAAATAACAAAAAAAAAAAAAAATGCAAGGATGACTTAAACAATTCTTTAACATGTCCAAGATGATGTCAAGATAGGTTTTGGTTGGTGCAAAGGAAGCAAAAATTGAAAAAATCAGCAACTTGTTTAAATCTACAGAACTGGGGGGCAAGGAGCAGGAAGGAGGTGTAATGAGGTTTTAGCTTGCTATATTTTTTATTTTAAGAAATCACAACCTCAAATACTATAAATAGGGATGCTTGGGAGGTCTTTTATCATCATTCAATCCAGAAAAATCAAATGCAAAGTCGAGAAATAAGGTAGAAATTCGTAGGAAGAAAGAAGGAGGAGAAAAGAAGAAGTTTGGTTTGAAATTTTACATTTTCAAGTTCTTTTCTATCCTTCTCTTCATTAAGTTCATGAATATGTCTTATGTTAAGTTTATCATGAACTAAATTTGTTATTCCAAGGCTATGATGTAGTTAAATTGTAATATACGCTCATTTCTAATTCAACATATTCAATGTCTTGTTATTGCGTTGTTGAAATGTTTATCATTGTTCTTCATGAGTTTTAAATGCTTGATCATCATTTGAGGCCTATAATAATTCATAATAAGTCCGAGAGGAGATTTATTATGATTGCTAAGGTGATAAGCACCACAAATTGAGCGAATGCTCAAGAGAGATTAACGCGAATTGTGTGGTTTTTAAGTGAAAATCATAGAGCTTTAAAAACTCTTTTCTTATTTAAATTCATGCACGAGAGTGATGGGTTAATATGTAAAAGAGCATACTAAATGTTGCTCGAGAGAATATTTAGTACATTAGGATTTTCAACCATCAACACGTAATAACAACTTGAATAACGAGAATAGAAAGGCGTATTGATGCATCTAGGTGAAATCGGATACCTTGAATTTTATTAAATCATAGAAACCACAAAAAATCAGTAAACTTTAGATAAAATTCAGTAAACAAATTTTGTTTCCTTTTCTTTTAATTTATTTTATTTCAAAAACCTTTCAAATAGTGTTAAAGCTACTAATTTTGATGCTCACTCTATAACAATCCTTGTGGGAATGATACTTTACTCCCACTTTATTACTTGATATGACTAGTGCACTTGCTAACACATACGCAAAGTACGCGTCAAGTTTTTTGCGCTGTTGTCGGCGATTGTCTCTATTTGAGTGATGTCGATACCAACTAGTTTTGGTGCTAATTTGAAATATAAATCTCTTTTTATTTATTTATTTTATTTGTGAATATAATTCTTAAAAATAAATAAATAAATTTGTATATACCCCCCCCAAAAAAATTGTTAGTTGTGTTATTTTGTTATTTTTCTTATATTTTGTCTTTATTTTCATTTTTATTTTGCTTATAAGTTCACTTTGTTAAGGTTTTAAAAGTTAAATTTGATATTTTTAATGTTTTCAAAAACATTAGGGTTACTACCTCCTCTTTTTTTTTTTTTTTAAATTTGATTTTCTGAACTTCTATTTTAGATTGTTGTATTTTTAGGTTTTTTGATTAATTTTAACTTTATTTTAATCTTTTTTAGTTATCTAGATAGATTTTTCAGAGTTAGGTTTGTTATCCTAAAGTTTTTCAAAACCTTTAGTATGACTATTGCCCCTTCTTAAAATTCGGTTTTCAAAGGTTGTTGTCTTAGTCTTTTTCACTAATTTTATTATTATTTTTTTCTCTAACATTTAAGTTTATTTATTTATTTATTTTTCAATTATTTATTCATTAAAAAAAAAGTATTAAAAGTGATGGCATACTACAACTTTATAAGACTTCAATACCAAGCTGTATTTAATGCATTATCTGCTGAACTTTTACTAATTCAAGACATGGTTACTGCTAGTACTCCTAAATGTGAATTTTGCGTAGGTAACCATGCTAATATGGAATGTCAAATAGGTAATAGCTTTTCTTCATTAGGTTTTGAGCAATATAACTTTATGGGACCTCAATATCAAGCTATAACTAGAAGAAAACTGAGCATTCATGAAATTAGTGTATTATCTGCTCAACTTTCACAAATTCAAGAACAATTAAATGAAATATCTACGGCTAGTACTCCTAGATGTGAAATTTGGGCAGATAACCATGCTAGTATAGAATGTCAAATAAGTAATAGCTTTTTCTCATGGGGTTTTGAACAAGGTAATTACATGTCAAATTTTGACCAACCCTAGTACAATTCCTACTCTAGCATTTATAGTCAAGAATGGATGGATCCTTCTTGGAATCATCGCGAAGCATCTTGGTCACCCACTTATCCGTCTCAAGAAAAGAGCAACGACTTAGAAGAGACATTTAGGGAATTCATGAAAACTGCGAGTGACCTAAAAAGCCAAAGAACCTCCATTCAAAATCCTGAATCTCGAGTAGGGATTACAATAAAGGAACAGTCGGAGAGGTCTGAAGAATCCCTACCTAGCAATATTGTCACCATTCTAGGGGAGTAAACTAAGGCCATAGCACTGAGGGATAAAGGCACATTAAAAGAACCACCTCAATATGACATAATCCCCTTAATCGACTCATTGCCACGAAGGACCAAACCTATCTTTACCGACCTACCACTACCAGTCATTGAAATAGAATGCCAAGCTTATTTGACATGGTCAGAGATTTTCGAAACTATGGATGCCTCGGAGAGGAATTGTAGAAAAGATCTGAAAAGAAAATCCAGGTTGTGGCAAATTAGGCTCAATGATCTCAAGATTAGAGAAGGCGGAGGTGGTCGTGTAAAGAAGAGAACAAGGAAGATCCATGGAAGAAAATGGTCATTGCGGGTGGATGGTGGAAACTCTATTCTCCTTCAAGATATGGGATAGATCTACTCAAAGAGTTGAGCTAACTACTATAACCAAAAGCGCTTCTTAGGAGGCAACCCAAGTGCCCTTTTCCTTACTTCTTTTGTTTTAGTTTCCTTTTATTTTTATTATTTTCTCATGTTTCTATACATTTTTTCAAACAGGTATTTAGAAACAAGTTTGGTGGTAACCAAATCACAACATTCGCCATCAAATGAACAATCCTCAAACCTGGGAAGTATCTCTCACCTACTGCTTCGTTCCTTATATTTCTTTTAACATTAAGGACGATGTTAACTTTAAGTTTGGGGGCAGGGGAGACAAATTTTTAAAATTTTGAAACAAAATTTTTTTTGGAAAAGTTTCCCTGTTTTATGTTTTGGAGTTGGCTTTAGTGCTTTCCAGAGTTTGTAGCCTTTGTATGAGGATATAAATAGTGTTGGCCAACAAAAAGATTGTCGATTTTCTACAGTTTTAATCATTAATCTTTTAAAATTTTCATTAAAAAAAAAAAGAGAGTAAGTACTTATCATCATACTTTTTAGGTAATTTCTGTACTCTCTTTAGCTCTTTTATTTTAATTAGATTTGATTAACCTGATAATCAATAGTTTTGTGTTCTAACTGCAAAACTCGATCTAATCTAAGGCACTATCTTGATAAAATCATGGTATTTGACTTCACTAGTTAGCATTATTATTTTACCTTTCTTTCTGATTAAAAGATGCTCAAATTTGAGTGGATTACATTAAAATTATCATTTACATAATAGACTTTGTAGAGTTATGCCTAAATCTAAGAAAAAATATGAAAAAAAGGAGGAAAGCATCTCTAGAACCACTATCCCACATAAACAATTTTAAAATATGTGCTACTCATTAAAAGGGCGTCTCAGTGATGGCTTTTCTTACTTATGGGTCATCGCTCAAGAGTCGGAGCTTGATTCTCACTGAAGATATACTCGGGAAGTCAAAATGAAGGCATCTCAGTGGTGGCTTCTCTTACTTATGGGTCATCGCCCATGGGTCGGAGCTTGATTCTTGCTGAAGATATACTCACACGGTAATATTGGGGGTATCTCAATAATGGCTTCTTTTACTTATGGGTCATCGCACAGGAGTCGGAGCTTGATTCTCGCTGAAGATATACTCATGAGCAGAAATTGATTTGAGCAAATAAATTCCTCCGGAAAAAAAAGACAAAAAAAAGGCGCAAATACTTAGTTTTGGGTATACTTGATAAGTATTGTTATGAGTGGCATGATTTTTGTCCTCTATTCGGTTTGAATATCTTGAGATTAGAATGAACGGATAAACTTAATTTGCTTAGCTAACTTTTGAATTCAGTTATCTAGGTAATTGAAAATTTTTTCCTTGGAATGATGGTTTTGTTTTTAGAACCTTGAACTTTGAGCCTCAGTTATTTTTTTCTAATTTAGAGTGCACCTACTTTGAATTGTGGAAAATTTTCTAAAAGGCATGAGATCTTGTGCTTCAAGATTTAGCCTTGCTCTAGGATGAGCAAGATTTAAGTTTGGGGGTATTTTGGTTGGTCTAATTTAGTATATAATTATTTTTATCATTTTGATTCATTTTTCACCATTTTACATTAAATGTCTATCGCTTTTGCTCGGCTTTTGCTCTTTTTAGCTCATATTGCCATTTTCTTGCAAAAATACTAATTTAATGCTAAATCATGCTAGGTTTTATTATCAACATCAATATTTGAATGTAAGGTACATCAAATAAAAGCATAAAAATGAGCTAAGTCAATCAAATACTAGTTTTAGCAAGAAATCACCAAGTTTATGCACAATTCAATTCAACTTGCAAAAATGGGTGGCAAAATGCACAAATCAAGAGGATTGATTAAAAAATACATTAACATGTCCAAGTTGATATAAACTCTGAATTTAGGTGGATCTAAGCTCAAAAATCTGAAGAAAAATCGCAAGAACAACAACAGTGCAGAGAATGAAAACTAGCTTGCACAATTCATTTCAACTTGCAATTTTGGGTGGCAAAATGGACGAATCAAGTGAAAAAACTTCATGTACACTTCAATAACATGTTCAATTGATGTTAAGATGATTTTGGGAGGCCAAAATTGGAAAAAAAATTGAAGAAAAGCAGCAAAGAATAGAAGTTACAGAAAATGAACACAAGCCTGCACAATTCACTTCAACTTGCAATTTTGGGTGGCAAAATGAACAAATCAAATGCAAAGATGGCTTACACAATTCATTAAAATGTCCAAGATGATGTCCAGATTGATTTTGAGCTGTGCCAAGCAAGAAAAAATTAAAAAAATCCGCAACTTGTTGAAATGTGCAGAATTTGGTGGCAACGAGCAAGAAAGAGGTGCAATGAGGGTTTTCTCTTTCTATACTTTTTATTTTAAGTAATCCAACCTCAAATAATATCAATAGGGATTCTTGGGAGGTATTTTATCATCATTCAACCTAGAAAAATCAAATACAAAGTAAAGAAATACAGGTAGAAATTCGTAGGAAGAAAGGAGGAGGAGAAAAGAAGAAGTTTCGTTTGAAATTTTGCATTTTCAAGTTCTTTTCTATCCTTCTCTTCATTATGTTCATGAACTAATTTTGTTATTCCAAGGCTACAATGTAGCCTAAGTTGTAATATACGCTCATTTCTAATTCAACGTATTTAATGTTTTGTTATTGCATTGTTGAAGTGTTTATCATTGTTCTTCATGAGTTTTAAATGCTTGATCATCATTTAAGGCCTGTAATGATTGATAGTGAGTCTGAGAGGACATTTATGATGATTGCTAAGGTAATAAGCACCACAAATTGAGCGAATGCTTGAGAGAGATTAATGCGATTTGTATAGTTTTTA
This sequence comes from Simmondsia chinensis, assembly GCA_018398585.1. Taxonomy (NCBI): domain Eukaryota; kingdom Viridiplantae; phylum Streptophyta; class Magnoliopsida; order Caryophyllales; family Simmondsiaceae; genus Simmondsia; species Simmondsia chinensis. The sequence goes on from JAGTTD010000004.1 coordinate 15,936,615, forward strand.
AGTAAAAATTGTAAAGCTTTAAAAACTCTTTTCTTATTAAATTTATGTACGAGAGTGATGAGTTAATATGTATAAGGGCATGCTCAATATTGCTCGAGAGAAAATATTTAGTAAATTAGGATTTTTAACCATCGACATGTAATAACAACTTGAATAACGAGAATAGAAAGGCGCATTGATGCAACTAGGTAAAATCAGATGCCTTAGATTTTATTAAATCATAAAAACCATAAAAATCAGTAAACTTTAGATAAAATTTAGTAAAAAAAAGTTTATTTCCTTTTCTTTTAATTTATTTTATATCAAAAACCTCAATTTTCGGTTTTTCAAATAATGCTAAAGCTACTAATTTTGTTACTCACTCAATAACAATTCTCGTGGGAACGATACTTTGCTCACATTTTATTACTTCATACAACTAGTGCACTTGCTAACGCATATGCAAAGTATGCGCATCAGCAATTGATTTTACCTTAGTTACTATTGCATTTGCATTCTTATTCTTCATTATGTTGAATTAAAATTAAAACTAGTATATTGGTCAGGAAAAGGCAAAGCCCCCTTCTTCTACTGTTCTATGTGAATGATAAAATTTAGGGTTGTTTACACCAAAGTTCCCTATACTTTGCGCATTGTGCCAATTGGTTCCTTATGCTTTTAATTCTGTGAATATTGTCCCTAAACATTTCAACATGTGTCAACTTAGTCCTTCGGTAGAACTTAAGTTATTGTTGTAATTTTGAATTGCAAAATTATGTTCGATACAAGCAACTTATTATAAATTCATATATTTACTCAATTTAATCCAATTCATGACCACAACATTAAAATTTTCATTAAAAACTTGACATAAAATTTCCTTTATGGACCAAATTGGCACATTTTGAATTGTACAGGGACTAAATTGCCACAACTAAAAGTACGACTAAATTGACACAATGGCCAAAGTAAATGATCAACTTGATCTTCAAACTACAAAACAAGCATATGGCAACGGTTGGAAAGTGTTGCTGTAGGCTGAAAGCCGTTGTTATAGGTCTATGGCAACGGTTTCTTAACCGCTGAATACGCGGCCGTTGTCGTAGCCTATAGCAACGGTTTTAATGACAACAGCAACGAATTGTGAACCGTTACATTAAAGTTATCAATAGCAATGGTTTTTAGCTGATATATGGCAACGGTTATATTTATTTAAGGCAACGGTCTTTATTATATAGTAATTCCTATAGCAACGGTTTTTGATGAATTAACATCAATATTTATGTATATATTGCAGCAGTTTTTCTTATAATGGCAACAATTGTTATGCTTCAGTTTTGTTTATGACAATGGTTTTTCATGGACTACAGCGGTTTTAGATGCCTTTTACAACATTTTTTTGTCCCTTATGGCAACTATTCTCATGTATAATATTCTATGGCAACACCTTTTTACTATTAAACACAACATTTAGGAAATCTATTACAACGATTCCCCCCCCCCCCCCCCCCCCCCCCCTATAGCAATGGTTTTCTAGCAAACAAGTCAACAATTTAAGAAACCTATTGCAATAGTTTGTTACCTATAAGAACCGTTCGATATACATTTATAATCATGTGTTGCAATAAAATTCATAGTCCAGTACACCTGTTTCAAACAACAAATATAGCCAACTTGATTGTCCAAATAAGGAATATCCAACTTCATCCATTGACATCAAAATTACTACATACCAATTGTCAACAAAATAAAATCCATCAAATCTAACATAATGCCCAATTAGTTTATAAGGATAACCTACCAAAGCACAAAATAGCCTAATCAATCCAATGTTGCTTACAAAATTATGCATGAGCTAGTTTTTGAGGTAAACTATACAATAGTCAGAAAACATGATCAACATCATCTTCGTCATCACCTTCAACATCATCATCATTATCTACCTGCCATGAAAAAACATTAAATCATGAGCGCAAAGTGAAGAGCAACATTTAGTAAAGGACAAATTATGTCCTTACATTAATATTCACCAATAAAGTCTAACACAAAACACAATTATCCACCTAGGCAAAACATAACATCATATAAAATTAAATTGTCATCGGCCAATGCACATCAAATATGGAGGCCCCAAGCATTTACTACCAATCCCATAACACCTCTATGTTTGTCACCTCAACCGCCAATTCAACTGCCATCACTAACCTTCATTAACCAAAAACTGCTATTAGCAACCTTAATTCTCTTCCTCTTACAATAATGCCCAACAACACCATGAGACTTCCATCACACTCAAGAAGAAGAAAACTAAACACAAAAGGTAATTCAAAATATAACAAATGTATACACAGTTAAACAAGCCTATCTTAATACAATTTACTAAGCTGTATATGCCTAATCAAGCCTAAACAAGGCTAAACGAGCCTAACTAAGGCGAGCTCAGCTTGGGGTTTGCTGAGCAGGTCCGAGCTTAACTGGTCCAAGCTCATACACAATCTTAATCTTGCAGCATCTACAGACTCCACATCAGTCTTAACTCTTGGCTAACAATATATAACTGCTATTTTTCCCCTCAAACTCTGGTCAGGTATTGCAATGCCTTCTCACGAATAAAGTTTTCATTAATAGTAAAAACGTTATGTACTATTGGCTATCACCCACATTTGGGCCAAAAAAGAGATAGTAGTTGTGACTTAATACTTAAAAGATGAATAATCTAATGATTATACAAAGTCAAATCAGTATATATCATATATAAGTGAAAAATCTCTAAAAAATTAGTTAAAAGTTAAAATCATCAGAGTAATTTTTGACCCAAAATAATCTGGAGTGATGAAACCTCAGGCCTCGAGTCCATGAAACATGCATTTGACATCTACATATCCAAATCGTTTGTGTTTTGATGTTACCATGTATTGAGCTCAAAGAATAAGCACACTAAAAAACCCTCACTCCACACTTAGTCCAGATGCAAAACCCAACTGCTACTATTTGCAACATAAAAGCTAGCACACAGCTTGGATTCATGCTCTTAGATGACTAGAAAAACAAAATCTCAACCCAATCACTCTCAGAGCATTTGATCAAATTACACAGTAAGCAGGTGCTTAGATTCATGCTGTAAAGAAGGCTCCAAGTCATCTATGAATGATAAAATTACTAAATTTCAAGCCACATCATTCTACCAGCAGGGGGAGAAGTAGAAACAAATATTAAAGAAACACACCTGATTCTTTCGAGAATTTCTGGCACCAGATGAAGAAGCACCGTTTTGATTAGGAGCACTACCAGCATCGCCAGGTGAGTCTACTAGTCCTTGTAGCACTTCAGGTCCAAGATTGCTTAAGCCTGGGATAATGGCTCCAAGCTTTGATATAAGTTCCTTCAAAACTTCTTTTGCAATATCAGCTTTGAGTTTTGCTTTCGTAGCATCCATTATGTTAGATGGAACTTGTATGTCACCTACTTTTGCCTTTCCTTTCACATCCTTCTGACAAACACCCCTCCCATAAAGACGCAACGGACCGAGATTTTCATCAGGCATAACCTCAGCAAAGGCATCCCTATTTTTGGCATTTGCACTAGCCTCTGCATTAATATTGTCTTGTTGTGACTGAACTTCATCCTACATAAGTGTGCAATCGATAAAGAGTCAAACAAAGTAAGATATTAGTTGTTAACTTATTAATAAATCAACTTACAATTTTAGCGATAGTGCTCTCTGCATCGTCTTTGAATTTTTTACCGGGTCTTCTTTTACGCGTTGTGACGAACATTTCTGCTTGTGTAGGAGGTTGCTTATCTAGATCAATTTGTTGTTGCAAATGGCACTTAAGAAGTGTAAATAAAATCTTAGTCCTTTTTAATTCTAAGAGTGGCCAAAGATGCATATAAGTTAGAGAGCGCTTTTACCAATCCATAACTTGTACGTGCGAAGCTCTTTCTCCCAGCTATGTGCCTATACTTCCGCTTAAGCGAATTACGACTGTTGATTGCAGCCACATTCTATAAAACACATACGGAATAACATTTCATAATTAATCTATTATAAATACCTGGGCTGCTAGGGTACTCCATCGCCTAAATAGATCTCTCATTTGATAATCAGGGATAACTCCTTTAGGACAGTTAGCCCATCTAGTTGCATTATCCTCATACTTGTCAAAATGATCTTTCTTTAAGTCATGTTTGTATGACCTCCATGCAGAATTCACTGACTGTAACACCCACTTGCGACTCTGGGGTGGAATCTCATACTTTTTCTGCAAAATTAATATGATGTGTGAAGGCAAGTATAGTAAATTAATATAGTAAACAATTAAAAATTCGACCTCTACATAGTCCAATATTGGTTGCTTGGGTACTTTACTCCAATGGGCATGATTCAGCAAGCAAATGCTAGGATCTCGGCCTAGTGTTCCCAAGAAGCTACTAAATTCATCAGCAATTTTATCCGATGGACCGACAGCTTGGTTATATCCATTCAACAATATAGGAACCCTATCCGCTGAAAATCGAGCATGAACATGTTTCATTATAGTAGGCCCTCTATGCTTCTTGATATGAGAGGAGGGAGCTACATTTATAGACAAAAAGGAATATTAAACAAGGCATTAATAATTTGGTTAATTTACAATTTTTTATTTTAATCAAAAGATACACCTTCACTACTTTCTGGATTGCCTTCGCTACCCTCAAAAGACATATTTTGTTGGTTTTGCTGGGATCTTTGTTCTCGCCTTTCAGAATCTTGACTTGGCTGATTTTCAAGCTCTTGGGATCTTTTACTGTAATGAGATCTTTGTTCCTCATGTGGAGAGGCTTGGATTGGCTGATTTCCTGTTTCATGTGATCTTTGGCTTGGGTGAGTTTCTTTTGATTTCCTCTTCAGTGTTGATTGAAACCTTTGTGCTTTAAGATTCATTTCTTCTTTTTCAGAACTTAAACCATCATCTCCATGGCCAAAAAAATCATTTTCAGCATCAGAATCATCATTTTCAGCACCAAAATCATAATTTTCAGCACCAAAATCATCATTTTCAGAGCCAAAATCTTCATTTTCAGCAGCACAATCATCCTCAAATTCAATCGCTCCTAAAGCTTTAAGTTGTTCATTTCTTTTTTGTCTTATTAACCTCTGTTGTTGTTGCTTCTTCCTCAGCAATGTGGCTCTAGTTCCAGCGAACATGGCCTCTCGTTTTTGTTTTTTTTTCTGTCATTATTTATAACCTGAAAATTCAAGTACAATGCATTAAAAATGTTAGAATTTCGACTCGCATATTTATATCAAGAAGAGGAGAAAGAGAAGATGACATTACGTAATATCAAAAGTTAAAATTGTCAAAAATTCAATTTAAACAAAACACTAAAAAGTTCAATTAACACACCAATCAAAGTTGATGGAAGCATTAAACATAGTCCCAATCAGGGTCATCATAATCTAATTCATAATTAGAGTTACTGTAATCTAAGTCATCATAATCTGAGTCATCTTCTTTCTCTTCTTCATCCTCTTCCTCATCTTCCTCAACTCTCTCACCTTCATTGTGTCTGTTGTCTAAAGTATTGGATGTTATCTCAATAATGGTTGTAGGAGTGTCATTTCTGGCCCAACTAACATCACAATCTCCAATTGCTATAAGATTAAAATTAAAATCCTCTAAATCACATCCAAGAGAATCATCTGACATATGAATATTTTTGTTCGCTTCTTCCTCCATATCAATTTCTCTAGAGACCCTTCTAATAACATAATGGACACCTTCTTCAATCCGGTCCTCCACATAGTAAACTGGATTTACATGAGATGCAAGAACAAAAGGATCATCTCTACATATCAACCTCTTAAAATTGACACAAACAAGCCCGTACTCATCATTTTCCGTATGAAACCAGTTACACCAAAATAATACAACGCTAAATTGAGCGTAGTAATCAATTTCAATGATCTCTTGTATTGCTCCATAATAGGTCAAGCTATCATTAACAGGATTACAATCCTTAGAACTGGCAAAACTTGATGTCAAAGCAATAAGACTGACTCCACTATTTTGTGTTTTGCGTCTTGCATCATGCCCTGCAATGTGGAACCTATACCCATTGATAAAATATCCTGTATACGTCTTTGCTATCGGATTTGGACCCTTAGCTAGCCAACGGATATAGTCCGGCACCACACCATTACTTATCTTATCTTTAAACCATACTTCAAATTCCTTACTGTGACTTTGAGCTTGATTCCATCTAGTGTTTTTGCCTCTACCCCTTTTGGGGTAACTCTTTGACAAATTCTTGTGCTCGCTGATAAAAAAAGGCGAAAGGAATAATTTACATCATTATAGCATAATATTATAACAACATCTATAAAAATATTAAAATTGATGTTCATATAACATTACCTAATGTATTACTCCACTATGTCATTGCCGGAGTTGAACAGAGCATAGTTATGCGCCATGTTGTTAATGCGAGCTTCTAAAACAACCGCTTTACCTTTACGTTTTTTCTGTCCTCCTACAGGATAACCTATCATTGGCAAAATGGGCATTGAACTTCCATCAACACTTTCTCTCTCTTCGTGTTTCTTCTTAAATGTTGTCTTCATGTATCTTTTGCAAAAATTCAAACACTCCTCTGCCAAATAACTTTCTGCAATAGAACCTTTTGGTCGACTTCTATTACGCACGTATGACTTCAATTTACAAAGTTTTCTCTCCACACCAAACATATATCTGCAAAAAACAGGTCCACCAAGTCTTAGCTCATCCACCAAATGAATGGGTAAATGAACCATTATATCAAAAATGCTGGCAAACAAAATATTTCAAGCTGACATAATATCTCTTTGATCTCATTTGGCAAATGGTCAAGCTCTCGGGCTTCACAACTTTACTACATATACCTCTAATGAAAGCTGCCAATCTAATCAATACAACAGCAGCAGGCTTATGTAATGACTTCCTAACTGCTACAGGGAGCAAGTCTTGCAAGATCACATGAGCATCATAACTTTTGTAACCTGTAATCTTCCTTTCATCAATATGGACACATCACCCTATATCCGATGCATAACCATAAGGCAACTTCGAATATTTGAGTACATGACAGAAATTATATTTCTCCTCTTTGTTCATTGAGAAGCAAGTTGGATTGAACTTAGCACGTCGACCATCTAAACTTATCTTTGGATGCAAGTCACGTTTTATCCCCATCTCTTTGAGGTCCAAACGAGCCTTGAGATGATCCTTTGTCTTACCTGGAATATCCAACAAGGTGCCAAGTATGCTGTCACATATTTTTTTCTCAATGTGCATCACATCCAAGTTATGACGAAGGGAATTATGTTTCCAATATGGAAAATCAAAGAAAATTGATCTCTTCTTCCAAGGACTCGACATAATCGGCTGTTGTTGCTTCTTTTGCTTCTTCTTCTTCTTCTTCTTCTTCTACTTCTTCTTTTTCTGCTTCTTCTTACTATTTTTATGATTTTTCTTCTCTACTTTGTTCTTTTTTCCAAATACATGATGCAACAAAGACATCTCTTCCAAAATTTCACTTCCTTTCAATGCACTAGGAGCAACTATGTGCTCTGTTTTGCCATTAAAAGAAGTTGCATTTCGCCTCCAAGGATGGTTACAGTCCAAAAACTTCCTATGTCATTGAAAGCACACCTTTCTGCTATGAGGCAACCATTTCGAGGAAGTTTGATAATTGCAACAACGGCATGCCAAGTAGCCCTTCGTGGACCATCCTGACAACATTGCATATGCAGGAAAGTCGTTGATCGTCCACATTAGAGCTGCACGCATATGAAAGGATTGTTTTCCAAAAGCATCATACGTCTCCAAACCAACTTCCCATAATTCTTTTAGTTCTTCAATTAATGGTTGTAAGTATATATCAATATCATTTCCAGGAGATTTCGGACCTTGAATCAACAAAGAGAGCATGAAAAATTCGTCATTCACGCTCATCCAAGGGGGCAAATTATAGTTCACGAGCATCACAGGCCATGTGCTATGATTAATGCTCATGGTTCGATATGGATTAAATCCATCACTAGCTAACCCTAACCTGACATTTCGAGGATCACGTGCAAAGTTTGGATGCAATTCATCAAAGTCCTTCCATGCTTGGCCATCGGCTGGATGCCTCAAGATCCCATCCTTAAGGCGGTCATTGTGATGCCATCTAATTGACTTAGCTGTTTCAAAACATAGAAATAATCTTTGAAGCCTAGGTTTCAATGGAAAGTGCCACAACGCTTTTGCAGGAATCCTATGAGGTTCTGCAGGATTGTTGTGGTGTTTCCCAACATACTTTTCATCCACTTTCCACCTCGAAGAACCACAAACATGACATGATATTGCCTCTTCGTACTCCTTCTAGTACAACATACAATCATTTGGGCATGCATGTATCTTTTTGTAATCAAAACCCAAATCCCTAACCGTGTTTCTAGCATCATTATAGGATTTCAAAAAATTCGCATTTGAGACCAATTCCTTTAAAAAATCCAAAAGGTCATCAAGCGCCACATTACTCAACCCATTTTGACACTTGAAAAGAAACAACATAATGGTACAAGAAAGTTTGGAAAATTTTTCACATCCACGATATAATTCCGCCTTACCCTCTTCTAATAATTTGTAAAATTTCTTAGCATTCTCAATCATCCCGTCTATGGTTCCTTGATCCCAATCATAATCACCAGCTATATGGACAAATTTATCACGTAATAACCCATCGACATCAAAAGGGAAAGATGTATCATCAACATCATCAAACTCATTGATCCTATTATTGGACGAAGAACCATCCCTATGAAAATGTTGATCATAATTTGCTACAAAACCATCAGCAATCAAATGATCATATACCTCATTTCTTGTTCCCCAAAATCTAAAAACACACTTATTACACGGGCAGCGAAGTTGCCTCTGTTTCCCTTTCCCTTGACCTTTAGAAGCAAACTCATTAGTTAAAAATTCATTCAGCCACATGTTAAATTCATCTATCCATCTAGGGAGATACATCCAACTATTAGCTGAGGCATCCATACGAAAAGTTGTACTGGGCAAGAGAGAAAGAAGCATTAAGATGAAGTATTAATACTTTTTACAAACAATTACAGAATACAAAATTATCCTCACAAATCAAAACAACAAGCACAAACAAAGGTGATTGGAAGAAAAACAAAAGAAACCTAAATTTACATGGTTCGACTAAGCATATATCCATGGAAATATCATAAATATACAATTAAGGAAAACTCAAACGAACTTAAGCTATAACACACAAAAAAAAAAGAGTTGTTATTTTCGTCCATCGTAAGTTAATTACCATGAATATACACACGAAATCAAATTAGGGCAAACTCAAATAAACTTAAGCCGCAACACAAGAAAATGGAGAAGTTATTTATGTCCATTTTAATTTATTTACCATAAAAATATGCACGTAATCAAATTAAGAAAAACCCAAATGAATTCAAACCGCAACATACAAAATTTACAGAGCTGTTCATGTCAATTTTAGGTTATTTACTATGAAAATACACACGAAATCAAATTAAGGGAAACTCAAATGAACTTAAACCGTAACACATGAAAATGGAGAAGCTATTTATGTCCATTTTAAGTTATTGACCATAAAAATGAATTCAAACCGCAACATACAAAAATTACAAAGCTGTTCATGTCAATTTTAGGTTATTTACCATAAAAATACACACTAAATCAAATTAAGGCAAACTCAAATGAACTTAAACCGCAACACACAAAATTGAGAAGCTATTTATATCCATTTTAAGTTATTTACCATGAAAATACACACGAATTCAAATTAGGGCCAACTCAAATGAACATAAGCCGCAACACACAGTAAGGGAGAAGCTATTCATGTTAATTTTAGGTTATGTACCATGAAAATACACATAAAATCAAATTAGGGAAAACCAAAATGAACTTAAGCGGCAACACACAGCAAGGGAGAAGCTGTTCATGTTAATTTTAGGTTATGTACCATGAAAATACACACAAAATCAAAGGATAAGATATTTATGTCCATTTTACGTTATTTACCAAGAAAATATGCATGGGGCGAACTAAAATGAACTTAAACCAAAACACAAGAAAAATACAAAGCTATTCATGTCAATTTTAGCTTATTTACCATGAAAATACACATGAACTCAAATTAAGGCAAGCTTAAATGAACTTAAGCCGTAACACACAACACTGGAGAAGTTATTTACTTCCATTTTAAGTGATTTACCATTAAAAGTACACGCAAAATCAAATTAGGGCAAACCTAACTGAACTTAAACCACAACACATGAAAATTACAAACTTATACATATCAATTTTAGGTTATTTACCATGAAAATACACACGAAATCAAACTAGGGCAAACTCAAATAAACTTAAGCCATAACACAAGCTATTTATGTCCATTTTAAGTTATTTACCGTGAAAATATGTACAAAATCAAATTATGGCAATGTCAAATGAACTTAAACGGCAATAGACAAAAGTCACAAAGATATTCATGTCAATTTTATGTTATTTACCATGAAAATACACTCAAAATCAAATTAGGGCAAAATCAAATTAACTTAAACTGCAAACCACGAAAATGGAGAAGCTATTCATGTCAATTTTTAGTCATTTACCATGAAAATGTACATGAAATGGGATTAGGGCAAACTCAAACAAACCTGAATCGCAACACTTGAAATGGATAAGATATTATGTCATTTACCTTAAAAATAGAGAATGAAAGTGTGAAGAAGAAGAAGCTGAAGCCCACTGCGATGAAGCGAAGAACTGGGAAAAGGGAGCGGGAAGCGGGGGTCAAGCGAGAAGAGTGAAGAGGAATGAAAGTGCTTCTGTTTTTATCAATTTTCTTTTTTGTTTCTTTTATTTATCAATTTTCTTTTCTTTTTTATTTTTTTAGTAAAGTTGTTTTTTCTTTTTTTTTTTTTTTTTATACTCACCCTTTTTTTACTTAATTTTTGTTTTTTTTAGTATTTTCTTTTCAATAGTTTTTTGTTATAGAAAGATTTGGCGGAAAAATTTTGTATATTAGCGATATACTCCTAAAATTTAATTTAACTCCTTTAGAACTCCTTTGCAATGTAATTGGTTACGGGTAAAATTTCATAAAACAGACAATAAATATTGTTGTAAATAATGAACGATTTCATAATTAATTTCTAACAACTTATATTTTCCGTCATAAGCACCTTCACTATTTACGATGGTTTTTACTATCTATCTTGATCAATTCTCATAATCAAGTATCAAATTGAGTTAACCATCACGTATTGAAAGACTCATACAAATTTATTCGTTACATTCGCGAATTGTGCTGCACCCAATGAGAAGATAATAGTTCAAATAAAAAAGACTACCAAAAATATTTACACTAACAAATTTTAACCAAAAAAATGAGCTTCTAACTTTTACAAAATTTTGACATTGGCACCATGACATTACATAACGGATGTAAATTGTTGCAAAAAGTGTCATAAAAAAAACTGTTGCAAAAAACCATTGTCGTACATAATTGCGCTCAACGTTTATTTTTTCGTTACAAAAACCGTTGTATAAATTTATATTTTGCAATGGTTTAGGAACCGTTGCAAAATAACCATTGCCATAGGCCAGTTTTGTAGTAGTGAAAGTAATATTGTAACTTGATCTTCAAAGTAATATAGGAAAGTAGGCTCTGATCGCTGATTTGCGTTCCCATCATATTGTTATAACTATACTTTGTCAAGTCATTGTTGATGTTGCTGTTATAGTATCCCACCTTTAGTGAGATAGGGACCATATGTGACAAGATTAGTGATGAAATGGAGGTTATTGGGAATATCTTAAAGATCAATATGATCTTCAAAGAAGCATATGGAATCTCTACCCAATATAAGTATATTCTTGTCCCTTAAAAGCTAAAAGCAACATTGAGGGAGTTTATTATGCTGTTCATTTTTACGTATTGTGTCTTCCTTTCTTTAAGTTTTATAATGTGTAAAACTCCCATGGAGGAGTAAACGTTCTTAGTTTAGGAATGAAGGGCGAGTAGCCGCCCGTATCCCAGATTTATATTATACTTTTGACGATTGGTTTAGTTATATCATATTCACAACCCTGTGGGTAGTTCTTCATGATTGTTGGATATTGTTGTATGTGTACCTATAGCCATGACTAGATCTTTAATTTTGCAACGATTAGTCATGTGCTTGTAGCCTAGGCCAAAACATAACATGATTTCACCCGTGGTCAGGCTTGAGGTTGTACCCAACCCTGAACCCAATCTTCTACATATATTAATATTGAATTAGGAGTAACAAAGGAATTAAGTAGTGCTAATGAGATAACCTATGCTACACTTAGGGTGCTAAAATAGGTTATGCCTTTAGACTAATTCATTACCCTAAGCCCTAATTTATATATTAACCCAGGCTTAGAGCTTGTAGCCTAAGTCCTTCAAATCATAGTGCTAAGTAAATTATAAGGATGGGGTACATGTTAAGCTACCCTAAATTCACTCCTTAAACTAACATCAATTGAATTAACACCTTTACTTTATATTTAATTTTATTAATTTAGCCAACAATGTATTCAAACAACAAAAACCCAAAAATTCAAACCGCCCGTTAATAACTAAGTCTAACTTAACACGATTCCCTGTGGATACGACCCGTATTCCCGACAAAGCTACGATGATCTCATGCGCTGGCAAGTAGATGGTTTTTAAACACACATTCAAAAACTTGATGTGATTTAAAAGCTAAGGATTTAAAGACTCCCCCAATTGACGTTGACGTGATCCTCGCTTTTGATCCTTTCGGGGCTCTGACCACCTGTGCTTCGGTGTTTGAGAATCCCTTGGATCTCGTAGCAGCTTCGGGAAGAAGACGAGGAGAGGAGGCATGGCAAAAGATGCAAAACGAAACTTCCCCTCTTTATTTATACTGTAGCGCGACCTAGGTCCCGCTGCAATTTCGGTGTCCATCAATTCGCACAGCTGCTGTGTAATTATCGATAGTCTTTCTTCAGTCAACCTTTTGTGTGTATATATACATACATATATATATATATATATATATATATATATATATACATATATATTGTATTATAATATAATATAATGTAATATAATATGAAGTAATATATAATATTATATATATAGGTATTCACGAGACCTATTTGGGTTACCGAATTACAACTATATTGGTTATTCTTTTCCACATGTGGTCGGGTTTCTCAAAGTAGTCTTCAATTATTTCTCGATTACGTTTAATTCTGCCACTTTTCAACCTTTGTTTGCTCTATTGCACTCTAAACCGAAATATACCTAGATTACAACAAAACACACATATAAAAGATGAATATGTTACAGAAATGTAGATTAAAGCATGTAAATAAAAGGCACATGTTTTTTTCTAAATAATAATATTTTAATGGTTTGCTTTTGTTAGTAAAAAAAAAAATAAAATAATAATGATAGCGTATTCTTATTCATATTTTAAATTTTTATCTCTGTTATCATTTGCATTAGCATAATTATCTCCTTTGCATAAGCATTGGCAATCTCTCTCATTCTCATTCGCATTTGCAATGGAATTTGCCTTTGCTATCACTGCATTTGCATTCTTATTCTTAATTTTGTTGCATTAAAATTGAAACGAGTATATTGGTCAATAGCAGGCAAAACCCTTTTTTCTATTGTTCTTTGTGAGTAATAACAATTAGGGTTCTTTACGCCAAAGGTTCTTCTACTTTGCCAATTGTGACAATTTGGTCCTTATGATTGTGTCAATTTAGTCCTTAAACCATTCAAAATGTGTCATTTTAGTCCATTTGTAAAACTTAAATTCATGTCATAATTTTGAATGGCAAAATTATGTTAGATGCAAGCAACTTATTATAAATTCATCCGTTTACTCAATTTAACCCAATGTGTGACCGAACTATTAAAAATTTTATTAAAAATTTAACATAAAATTTTCTCTAAGGACCAAATTGACACATTTTGAGTTGTACGGGGACTAAATTGACATAATTAAAAGTACAAAGCCTAAGTTGACAAATTGCACAAACTATAGGGACTTTTAGCATAAATAAGCCAAAAAGCCCTTCTTCTACTATTCTTTTTGAATTATAAAATTATTGTTGGCCTGTTTTAGAAAATTAATGATAATATACTATTTTTACAAAAATAATGATAATATTTTATTTCCCTATATGTAGTTGTGCCTTAATTTTGTATTTTCCTTTGTCTCGGTTCTTTTTTTTTTGAAATCCACCTCTAAATTTTTGTTAGATGATGAGATCTAAATATTTAAACATTGGAAGGGTAGATCAATGCTGTCTCGATTACAGTTGCATCAAGTTCATCCCAATCACCACTCGGTTAATGAAAATGATCGTGTTCCTGTAAATAACAACATAATATTACTATTAATATCGGCGTTATTATTATCAGTATCATTTGCATTCTCATTCGCATTCTATTTTTTTTTAATATCATTATCACTTGCATTTGCATTTTTCTCTCATTTTCATTCTTTACTTTCACAAGAATCGAAACTAACGCTAGTAAGTTATCTGTAATATAACATTATATTGTTATAAGTATTCTTTGTTTGGTTATTGTTGTTGTCGAAGTTATAATATCCCACCTTTAGTAAGACTGAGACCATTTGTGATGAGATTAATGATGAGAGAGACATTATTTGGAACTGCTTAAAAATCAATAAGATCCTCAAGGAAGCATATGACATCTCTACCCAAGATTAGTATATTCTTATCCCTTAAAACCATTTTTTTTCCCAAATAATAATACTTTTATTATTTGCTTTTATTAGTAAAGAATAATGATAATATATTAGTATCCATATATCCATTTTTAGCACTGTTATTTTAATCATTAATGTAATTATCTTATTCGCATAAGCATTTGCAATCTCACTCATTCTCATTCTCTTTTGCAATCGCATTTGCCTTAGTTATCATTGCATTTACATTCTTATTCTTAATTGTGGGGAATTGAAATTAAAACTAGTAAATTGGTCGATGGTAGGAAAACTCTAATCTCATAAAAGCCCTTCTTCTACTGTTCTTTGTGAATTATAAAAATTATTGTAGGCCATTTCTTAGTAAATTAGTAATAATATTTTTTTAAGGTTACTAATCAGTGATACTAATTAGTGATGTAAATGGTTTAACTATCGTCTACTTTATATAATAAACATTCATGACATTTTCAAGAAATACCTTCAGCAGTTTTTGTTATTTTTCATGTTGCAATAATATACTAACTACAGTAAGAATGATGCCTTTCTAGATAAAAATCACTAAGAGAATGAGGTTATTCAAATGGAGGTATTGGATCAACTTGATCTTCAAAGTAATTATGTCATTCGCATATGCATTAGAAATCTCTCTCATTCTCATTGTCATTTGCAATCGAATTTGCATTTGCTGCCAAATCACCATTCATTACTCAAAAATGAACAAGTACATCAAGATCTTCATTCTATCACTCAAAATGACTAAGTTCGTCCAATTCACCATTTGGTTTCTCAAAATGTCCAAGTTCGTCCTAATCTCCATTCGGTTTCTCAAGATAACCAAGTTCATCATAATCACTGCTCGGTTATTCAAAATGACCAAGTTTGCCCAAGTCATCATTGGATCACTGAAAATTCCCATGTTTGTTGAAATCACCATTAGGTTACTCAAAATGACCTACTTTGTCTAAATCACCCATCGATTACTCCAAATGGCCAAGTTTGTCCATTTGCTTACTGAATTTTGACAAATTTGTCCAAATCACCATTATGTTACTTAAAATGACCAAATTCATACAAATCACCATTCTGTTACTCATACTAACCAATTTATTCCAAGTCATCATTCGGTTACACAAATTTGCCAAATTCGTCGAAATCGCCATTTTGTTACTTAAAAGTATCAAATTTATCCAAATCATCATTTAATTACTCATAATGACCAAATTCCTCTAATTCAAAATTCAGTTACTCAAAATGACCAAGTTCTTACAAATTCCCTTTTAATTACTCAAAATGTCCAAGTTCCTCCAAATCACCATCTTGTTACAGAAAGTGACCAAATCCCTCCAAATTGGAATTTGGTTAACTAAATGACCAACTTCCTCCAAATCACCATTCGCTTACTCCAATTGACCAAGTTTGTCGAAATCACCATTTGGTTATTTAAGATGACCAAGTTCGTCCAAATCATCATTCGGTTACTTAAAATGACCAAGTCTTCCTACTCACCATTTGGTTACTCCAGATGACCAAGTTCATCCATATAACACTTAAAATGACCCAGTGCATCCAAATTTGCATTTGATTACTTAAAATGACCCAATTTGTTCAAATCACTATTCGTTTAGTCAAAATAGCAGTAAGAGACACACAATCTAAAGCCTTTGAAGATTTTTATAAAAGGCTGGACACGATTAAGGGAGCTAGAGACCTCTATAGAATTTCAAAAGCAAGAGAGAGAAGGACTAGAGACCTGGATCAAGTAAGGTGCATAAAGGGGGCAGATGGACGAGTACTCGTAGACGAGCAACAAATTAAAGCTTGGTGAAAATCCTACTTCCACGATCTATTCAATGAAAATGGAGATATAGATACATCCCCAGGAGAACTACAAGAACCAGTGGAGCAAGGGCCAGAAGGCTGCTGCACAAAAATTAGACCAAAGGAAGTTAGGGAGACATTGAAGCAGATGGGCAAGGTCAAACAGTCGGCCTAGACGAAATACCCATTAAGGCATAGAAATGCACTGGAGAAACAGGTGTCAGGTGGCTGACCAGATTATTTAACCAAACCCTCCAAGGGAAGAATATGCCTGATGAGTGGCGGAAGAGCACATTAGTTCTCGTGTATAAGAACAAAGGCGACATTCATAGTTGTGCCAACTACAGAGGAATCAAACTAACAAGTCACACCCTGAAGCTCTGGGAGTGGTTCATAGAAAGAAGACTGCAACAAAGAGAAGGGGTCTCAGAGAATCAATTTAGATTTATGGCAGGGAAGTCGACGACAGAAGCCATCCATCTATTAAGGAGGTCGATAGAATATTACAGAGATAGACAAAAAGACCTCCATATGATTTTCATTGATTTGGAGAAGGCACATGATAGAGTGCCGAGACAACTCCTATGGGGGGTCTTGGAGAGGGGCATCCCCCAACCTTGTATACGAGTCATCAAAGACATGTACGAAGACGCATAATCCAATATGCGCACAACAGAAGGGGATACGGACGCTTTTCCCATTACAGTGGGAGTACACCAAGGATCAGCCTTGAGCCCCTTTCTGTTCATTTTGGTAATGGACGAGCTTACAAGGCACATCCAAGGGGAAGTGCCTTGGTGCATGCCATTTGCTGACGACATAGTCATAGTGGGAAAATCTAGGGAGGAGGTGAATGAGAAAATTGAACTTTGGAGGAAGGCCTTAGAATCGAAATGTCTAAGACTTAGTAGATCTAAGACAGAGTATATGGAACTCAAGTTTGTACCTCTACCATGCCAAGCACAAAAGTCATCAAGATTGGATCAGAGTGTATACCACAGAAAACATGCTTTAAATATTTGGGTTCAGTGGTCCAACAAGACGGTGAAGTGGACGCAGCTATTAACAATAGAATTAAAGTGGGGTGGCACAAATGGAGGATGGCCTCTGCGATACTGTGCGATAGGAAGTTCCCATTAAAGCTAAAGGGTAAATATTATAAGACAGTTGTCAGACCAGCTATGTCCTACGGGGCAAAGTGTTAGCCAGTTAAGTACCAGCATATGTAGAAGCTAAAGATAGCCGAGATGAGGATGCTTAGATGGATGTGTGGACACACAAGGAAGGACAGGATTAGAAATGACATTATAAGAAGCAAATTAGGCGTCGCTGCGATTGAGAATAAGTGGAGAGAGCAACGTTTGCGGTGGTTTGAGCATGTTAGGAGGAGACCCATCACTGTCCCTGTCAGGAGATGCTAACAACTCCTTATAACAGATGGGAAACGAATGAGAGGCCGGCCAAAGAAGAGTTGGGTAGAGATAATTCGACATGACCTCGCCTATCTCAACATAACCGAGGAGACGGCACTCGACAAAGCCTAGTGGAGGATTAGTATTGGTGTAACAGATATAACAGTGTAGGAGCATCTATTACCTGTAAGCTCGTCCAAATACCAAGAGGATGCTCATATGCCTCGTTGTGAAACAATCCGACGGATGCGAGGAGAGGAAGAGGCCGACCAAAGAAGAGTTGAAAGGACACCCACTACTGCCCCTGCAAGGTGATGCGAACAACTCCATGATACAAACAAAAGAGAAGACGAGGCCAGCCAAGGAAGAGTCCGAAGAAGACAATTAGTGGGGACCCTGCCTACCCCAACCTCAATGAAGAAATGGTCCTGCATGAGAGCTCAGTCGAGAATTAGTATAGAAGTAGTATGGGGTTAACTGATGTATCGAGCACCCATAAGATAGTCTTAGTATCATGAGGTTACTTGTATGATCGTTTGTATATACGCAGCACTGGCGTACGTTAGTTGCTTAGTGCTTCTAGGATGTATTACCTTGGGGCATAGTGATGCTGCTGACATGCCCATACTCTCCTCTCTCTCTCTCTCTCTCTCTCTCTCTCTCTCTCTCTCTACACTTCCTTTCTCTCCCCCTCCCTTGTTGCTTATATGTTCCAGGCACTCTACACACTCTCTCTACACTCCTAATCTCTCTACATGCTTCTCTGTTTTTACCTTTCACCTTTTACATTCTGCTCTAGCTCTTATGTCCCTATGTCTCTATGCTTCGTTGCCCCCACGCTTCCATGCCTTTACACGTACATGCTTACTTGCTAACTTGCTTGTTTGTTTGTTTACTTTGCTCATATGCTTACATGCATACTTGCCTAACATGATAACTATACTTTACATCTCTTCAGACCTAGCATGATAACTATACTTTACATGCTTTTCATATAGACGCTTCATATCTATAATAACTATCAAAACCATCAAATATTAGGTTGGGGGTCCTCGGAAACAGTCTCTCATCTGGGTCTCACCCTGATGGGGTAAGACTGCGTACATCCTACCCCTCCCAGACCCTACGCAAGCGGGAGCCCTTGAGGCACTGGGTATGTTACTGTTGTTGTTGTTGTTTAGTCAAAATGACCTAGTTCGTCCAAATCACTGTTCGGTTAATAAAAATGACCATGTTCATCCAAATCACCATTCGGTTACTCAAAAATGACCTGACCCATCCAAATCACATATAGTTTACTCCAAATGACAATGTTTGTCCAAATCACTATTAGGTTAGACAAAATGACCAAATTATTGCAAATCACCATTCAGTTATTCAAAATGACCAAATTCATGCAAATCATCATTCGGTTGCTCAAAATGACCAAATATCACCAAATCACCATTGGATTACTGAAAGTGACAAAATTCTTTAGAATGACCGTTTGGTTACTTAAAGTGACCAAATTCCTCCAAATTACCACTCCTAAATCAGCAATATGTTTTTTTCAAAATTGCCAACTTCATCCAAATCACCAATACATTACTCAAATTGACCAAGTTTGTTCATTTCACCTTTCGATTATTCAAAATGACAAAGTTCATTAGAATCACTATTTAGTTACTCAAAATGACCGTGTTTCTCTAAATAACAATACATATTATTAGTGTTATTATTGATGTTATCATTATCACTATCAATTGCATTCGCATTCTATTTTTATATTTATTATTACTTGCATTTGTGTTTGTCTCTCATTCTCATTCTTTTACTTTCACGAGAATCGAAACTAACACTGGTAAGTTGGTCTGTAATTTATCATTATATTGTTGTAAGAATGTTTTGTCATTGTTGATGTCGCAATTAAAATACCCCACCAACCATATGTGACGAGATTAATGATGAGATAAAGTTTAATGGGAATGCCTTAAAGATCAATATGATCTACAAAGAATCAGATGACCTAAGATAAGTATATTTTTATCCCTTAAAAGCTATTTTTTCTAAATAATAATATTTTTAGTGTTTATTTTTATTAGTAAAAAATAATAATAGTATCTTGGTATTCATATTTCTATTTTTATCACTGTTATCATTATCATTAACGTAATTATCTCATTCGCATAAGCATTTGAAATCTTACTCCCGTTCTCATTTGCAATTGAATTTGCCTTAGTTATCAGTGCATTTCCATTCGTATTCTTAGTTTTGATGAACTGAAATTAAAGCTAGTAAATTGGTCAAAAGCTGGAAAACTCTTATCCTATAAAAGCCCTTCTTCTACTATTCTTTGTAAATAATTAAAATTATTGTTGGCTTTTTTAGTAAATTAATACTAATATATTATTTTCACAAAATTAATCTTAATATTTTATTTTCCTTGTATTTGTGCATTTATTTTGTATTTTTCTTTGTCTTGGTTCTTTTCTTGGAATCTACCTCTAAATTTTTGGTAGCTTATCCCTGAAAGCTATTTTTTTTCTAAATAATAATGCATCTACTATTTACTTTTTTTTGTAAAAAATAGTGATAGTATATTTGTATTCGTATTTCCATTTTTATCACTGTTATCATCATCATAACCGTAATTGTCTCATTCGCATAGCATTTGCAATCTCACTCATTCTCATTTTCTTTTGCAATTGTGTTTGCCTTAGGTATCACTGCATTTACATTCTAATTCTTAATTTCGGTGAACTAAAATTAAAACTTGTAAATCGGTCGATAGCTGGCAAACTCTTATTCCATAAAAGACTTCTACGGTTCTTTGTGAATAATAAAAATTATTGTTGATCTTTTTTAGTAAATTAATGATAATATATTGTTTTAACAAAAGTAATGATAATATTTTATTTTCCTTGTATTTTTACCTTTATTTTTTTATTTTTTTATTCTTTTTTTGGTCTGGGTTCTTTTCTTCGAAGCTTACCTATAAATTTATAGTACAAGTCATTTAAGATACTTTACCTAACACCTTGGCTCCTCCTGTTGTTCCACTTTTCAGTTTACTTCCATTTCCCCATGTGGATTTTACGGTTGGCGACCCATCGAAAACAACCTCTCTACAGGATAGCAACCTGTAGGGCTAGAGCTATGTATTTCACCCTCTCCAGACCCCACAGACAGAAGCCATTCATGGGAACTGAGTTGCTATTGCTGCTTCGAGAATGAGGGGATATAACTTCCACTACTTAATGGTCTCACGTTGGTATTGTTATATTACTGTATAGTATGAAAATTGAGAATGGATGTTTTGGCATATTTCCTCCAATACGTGATGAACTATGAACCACTTGAATATATAAATGACTCATTTATGGAATCCAATTTTTGGGTAATCAAGTTCAACTTGATCGGGAATAGTGTTTTGTTTTTCATTTATTTACCAAAAATAGGGTTCTGCAAATTTTTGCCTTTTGTTTTTTAGTTTTCAATCTTGCCCATTAAGGAAATCAAAACAGAAAAAAAGTTTTCTGCTGCCCAATTTTTGACTTCACATGAAAAGGGAAAATTGTACTAGGCAAGTATTAAATTAAAAATATTTTGAGGGTTGCAGCTTAGTTTTTTCCCAACCTTCATCATATCATCGTTATTATTTACATTCTCATTGTTAAAATCGTTATTATTTGCATTCTTGGGTAATTTGGTCCACAACATAGCATTTTAGCGAAATGATTTCACCAAGTTGTGTGATTGTTGATGTTGTAGTTATAATATGAGAGCAATGGTGAGATTGAGGCTTTTCCTATTGAGAATTGATAGGAAGAGTGTGGTTATTAGGAAGGTCTTTTGGGATCAACATGATTTTCAAAGAGGCACACTACTACCTAGGGTAAGTAGATTATCAAACTATAAGTACCCCTTTCTGATATCCTTTTTTTGGGCAAATGAATAAAATTTGTTGTTGTCTTCTATTGTTGAAATCTAAGGACAAAATATAATATTAGTATTTTATTTTCATTGTCGTTTCATTTGCATTCATATTCACACCTGCATTGTAATTTTTGTTCCAATTTTTTGTAATTTTCTTCTCGTTCTCATTCCCTTGTGTTGCCTGAATCGAAATTAACAACTGTAAGTTGGTTTAGAGTATAACATTTTATTATTGATGTCTTTACTTTGTTTTGTCATTGTTGATGTTGCATTTATATTGTCACTTTTGATGACAATTAGGCGTTACCTATTGAGATCAAGAATGTCTTTAAAGAAATATAGGACGCTAAGATAAGTAAACTTGTATCCTCTAAAAGCCAATTTTTTCTTTTCTTTTCTTTTCTGTTTTTTGTAAATAATAAAAATTTTTCTTTGACTCTCATTAATAAAAATTAATGGTTTTATATTTGTATTAGTAATCGTAATCAATCTCATTGGCATACGCACTTTCATGAGATAATTTTACTTGTTTTACCATAGTTGATGTTGCAATTTTAATATGGTATCTTATGGCGACATTGAAGCCTTATTTGATGAGATTGGTGATTAGAAAGAGGTAATTGAGAAGATCTTAAGTATTAATTCGATCTTCAAAATTGGACCCTAAAATCACTACTTTCGTCTATTGTTGTTTTTGAATGTTTAAAATTTATTGACTTCTATTTGTTAATGTAAATGTTAGGATCTTAGCATTAGATCACTATTGACATTGTCATTATCATCTATATTCACAATTACATTCACATTCACACTTGCCTTTCGCCGCCCCCTCCCCCCCCGCGCCCCTTTTGCTTGCATCAAAATTAACAATGGTAAGTTATAGCATTTTACTCTTGCAAGTTGACTTTGTTTTGTCACTGTTGATGTTGCCATTATAATATGCAAGAGACTGAGACTTTGCCTAGCAAGGTTGGTGGGGAGAAAGTGGTTATTGGTCTAAGTATCGTCAAGATCTTCAATGCAATGTATAATATCTCCAACATAGATAGTCGAATCTTTGTTTTGTCACTATTGATGTTGTGATTAGACTAAGACTTTTTTTATCATAAATAGTAAAAATTTAGCATTAACATTAATTCTAATATTAAAATTTAATAATAGTAAATATTTGAATTAGTAATTCCATTTTTTCCATTGTTACCTTTATCAATACCATAGTCATCCCATTCTTATAAGTTTTTGTGAAATTATTTTACCGTGTGTTATCTTTTTTTGGTGTTGCAATTCTGTACCTTTTGCCTCTTAACTTCTTCTAGAATAATAATGGTTTTTTTTTTGGGGGCGGGGCGGAGGAATTGAAAATTTTTTAAATTATAGATTTTGTTGGATCCTATTCTTTTCTCATGTGATCGTAAGTGTGGCAATTTTCATTATCAAATGTGCTTTTCTTCGTGCATACTAATTGCTTAAAAGAAAATGTGCATTCTTTTTTACATTGTAATGTTTTTGATTTCTGTACTTTGTTGATCATGATGTCCATGCTATTATTAAGTTGCCATGGTGTTTTCTGAGGGGTCTGCAAACTTGGCATCTTGTATGTTCTTTTTAACTTTATGTTCAAGTAAATATAAACAAAATAGTCATATGTACATATTTACTACTTTGATGCTTATATAGATGCACTATGTCTTTGAAATTGTTTGCACAACAAGAACCTCAAAATCTACTGTGTTTAAAGTTGATTCCTATGTGCTAAAAAAAAAAAAAAAATCAGAAATTGAGATAATAAATTTGTAGTAATTTTACTATTTATATTCCCATTATCATGATCATAATCATCTCCTTATCTTAAGCATTTTGCATTCTCACTTTCATTCTCAATCTCATTTGTGTTAACATTTACATTACTTGCATTTGCTTTTTCAATATCTCCTGAATCAAAATGAACACTCCATACTATAGCATTTTTGTGAAACAATTTTAACTTGTTTTATCACTAATGATGTTGCAGTTCTTATATACTAGCTTACTGTGAGACTATTGCCTTATCCAACGAAATTGATGAGGAGAACAAGGTAATTGAGAAGATCTTAAAGATTAACATGATTTTCAGATTTGTATATGTCATCCCATCTAAGATAGTTAGACTCTTATCCTTTAGAAAGCTACTTTCTTCTATTATTTTTAGTCTTCTATTATTTTTAGTCAGTGGTATCGATAAGAGGTCTGAAAAGGTATCTAAAAATATCAAATTTAGATATTTGTATCGATAATTTGATGAGCCAACGGTTTTTTTTATCTTTTTTTTATTTTTTTCGTGTTACATAGATTGCTAAAATTGATGTGGAAATTGAGCTTTCTAATTCTTGAAAAATGATGGCAAAGGCAATCTGCAAGAAATAAGATTGGGAAATCCCATTTTTGTTTTTCTTGTCTAGGATTAATTCCAATATGAATTCAAACATAGATTAATGTGTGAGAATTTCTTGTGTTGTCATCTTAGCTCAGGAACTAGATCGAAAAAAAGGAGGGATTATAATTGTAAGTTATCTAATGAAACCATCATTGGAATTGATCAGATCGATGCTTTTAGAATAGGTTCGAGTCAAATATTAGAAATTTGATAATCAATAGTTGAAATTTTGGTTAAAGTTCTTGACTTGATCCTCGAACCAATCATAGAATTAATTGAGCTTCGTGGCTTCACATTTTCATCCCCATAAAGAGAAATTTGGTTTAAAATGCCTGAAATATTACCTCTTGACCTTCAATTTCATTTGATGGGAATCTGAGGATACCATACAAAAGCGCTAGACAAATTTCATTTAATAAATGAAAACTTACGTATAAAATTAATTAGATATTAGATACAATAGTTTTTACATTCTCAAATAACCAATTTGCCACCGAAAACACCGCTTCCCATTTGATTCGCAATTGTTACAGAATGACGCAAACGTAATATGTATTCCTAATTTGTGCACTAGGTCAGTCTGGTGGATTTCTTTCACATTTAATAAATATCTGGAGTCTTGGCTTACTAATTGGTGATGTAAATGGCTTATCTTCTACTTTATATGATAAACAATTATAACATTTTTGAGAAATAACTTCATTAGCTTTTGTTATTTTTCATGTTGCAATTATAATATACTAACTATGGTAAGAACGATGCCTTACTAGATAAAAATCAGTAAGAGAATGAGGTTATTCAAAAGAAGGCTTTGGGTCAACTTAATCTTCAAAGTAACACAGGATGTTCTGATCGCTGATAATCCCTTTCTTATGCTATTTTTTTGGTGAATGGTTAAAGTTTTCTAGTGTCTTTTTTTGGTAAAAATTAAATACAATACATAATATTAGCATTAGTATCATTATTATCGTCATTTGCATTCACAATATATTGTTATAATATACTTTATTTTGTGAATGTTGATGTCGTAGTTATAATATATGCCTTTGGTGTGACAGAGACCATCTTTGACAAGATCAATGATGAGCTAGAGGTTATTGGAAATGTCTTAAAGATCAATAAGATCTTCAAAGAAGCATATGGTACCTCTACCCAAGATAAGTATATTTTTATCCCTTAAATGCTATTTTTTCTAAATAATAATATTTTTGTTGTTTACTTTTATTAGTAAAAAAATAATGATAGTATATTAGTATTTGCATTTTCATTTTTATCTTTATTATCATTATTATTAGAATAATTATCCCATTTGCGTAAGCATTTGCAACTCTCACTATCATTTGCATTTGCAAACAAATTTGCCTTAATTATCATTGCATTTGCATTCTTATTCGTAATTTTATTGAATTAAAATTAGAACTAGTAAATTGGTCGATGCAGGCAAAGCCTCTTGTTCTATTGTTCTTTGCGAATAATAAAAATTATTGTTGGCCTTTTATAGTAAATTGATGATAATAAAATATTTTAGCAAAATTAACGATAATATTTTATTTTCTTTGTGGCTTATGAGATATAATAGTTTTCATATTCTCAAATATTGGTGGGTTATGAGAGATTTGAACATTTAAAGATTGGAAGGGTAGATCGATGCTTTCCCCATTACAGTTGCATCAAGTTCATCCAAATTACCATTCGATTGCTCAAAATGATCATTATAGTTTGCATTCACATTTGCATTTGCATTCTATTTTTTATTTTCACAATCACTTGCACTTGTGTTTGTCTCTCATTCTTATTCTTTGCTTTCACAAGAATCGAAACTAACAGTGGAAAGTTGGCCTGTAATATACCATTATCTTGTTGTAAGTATGTTTTGCCATTGTTAATGTCGAAATTATAATATCCCACCTTTAGTGAGACAGAGACCGTCTGTGACGAGATTAATGATGAGATAGAAATTATTGGGAACGCCTTAAAAATCAATGAGATCTTCAAAGAAGCAGATGACACATCTAAATAAGATTAGTATATTCTTATCCTTAAAAGCTATTGTTTCTAAATAATAATATTTTTAGTGTTTACTTAGCAATAACTAGAGGAGAAAGGATATCATATACCTTGTCACATTGGCTTTCAATCTTGGTAATAGTAGTATCTAAGTACTTAGGCATTTCCTTTAAAAATCTAGCACAATTATAAAAGAGACAAAACTATATTGACTCATGTTCTATTTTACCCTTTTGAGGTTTCTAATTTCTAAAATAGATATTTACACTGAGTGGATTCTTCCTTTAGTACTCATAACACCTTTTCACATAAATTGTTCTCATGCTACTAGTTCTCTGACCAAACATTTTTCTCAAGTATCTGATCATCCTCTACTACAGTTGACGATTCAAGTATCTAATAATAGGATAAGTTCGAATCTAATGTCTGAATCTTGCATCCGACTAACTCTTGAGTCTAGTCTAACGTTTCCTAACGTTCTTTTCAACTTAGTAGATCTACTAATAGCAACCTAGAGAACTATGATTATCTCTTGGTACTCTACATGTATTAAACATATCATATTATAGCAAAAAAAATGGAACATACAACACATACCAGTATTGATTGCAATGCATAATTTAACAAAAATTTGGAACGCCAAAAATTGTAAAAACAAGTCATATAATACACATGATTACTTTTATTACTTATAGCAAGTAATCAAAGTTTAGAGTTCACATTCCGACACTTACATGTATGCTGTTGAGACCCAACTGAATCACCCGAAACTCCCTGTCGGTGAGGCCGAATTGAGACATCAAAAGTGTGAGAACAATTCTCAATAAATAAGTTTTATTGTAAACTCTTTACTAAACATATTTAACACACAACTTTTTCCTCAGCGTCTAAGGTCCTAAAACAGAGCTACTCGGGGAGGCTAATGTAGACCCTACTCAAGTGTACACTGTTACCTGATTATCCTTACAAGGTTTCATCATACTCCACGTCAACGTGGCCATACTTGATTGCTTGGACTTTAGTTCATTCAAAGAGACCTAACTTGGTAGTATGCAAATGAACACTCCCCTTGGGAAGCCTCGACCACCTACCATTCTGCTAGACCGGTAACGGAGGCCATGAGCATTCACCTAAAAGCTCGGTCCCACTTGATATTTTGAGTATTGTAAATTTTTAATAATTTTAGCGAATAAATAAAGCATGGATCCATCTAACCATTCTCCATGTGTGTGCAACAATGAGCTAACCAATCTATTTGTTACTATGGCTGAGGTGTAACAAGTAATAAATGAAAACTATTCTTAAATAATATGTTTCCTAAACATATTTAAAATGTTTCTTCCTTGGTCCCTAATACAGTATTATAACTCTCTCTATCAGGCTATCATGCTATCCTAGTCAAGTTTATACCATTTGCTGAATATTAATACAAGTAAACAAGATACGTTCACTCCCACTTGAAATTTATAATGGCGGATCTTTCCTTTTAAAATTTGATTATCTCATAATCAATATTAGAATCACATTTTAAAATTTTATTTAACAATTAAATAAAGCTCTAAACCAATTAGGTTCCTCTAATTATCCAGCCTATGTGATCTAATCTCATTAAATACATTGTGAGAATTTTTCTTCCCAAAAATTGAACTTTTTGAATTTTTTAATCACATTAGACCAATTTGAAAAAAAAATTCTCCCACTCGACGAAATCAAATATTTCACCAAGTTATATTGCCTTATAATTTTATTCATGTTATACATAATATTTAACTCCAATAAGTATCCTGTTATCTATTATGATCTGAGCTTGGTGAGGATCTAAGGGGGTTAGGTTGCTGTTTCTGTTATTGAGGTGCTGCTGTTGTGTTCGGTTGCTATTAGGAAGTTGCTGTCAGGTTGTCCTTGGTGCTGCTATATTGCTGCTGTTAGTTGCTGCGTGTTGTGCTGCATTTCAGGACTTTGGTTCAGAATCGTAGTCATTCTTGCTTTCTTAAGTTTCGGTTGTAATAAGCTGCAGTAGGAGCAGTGTGTGTTAGTTGCTCTTGGCGCCAAAATGCTTAAGAATTAGTTAGAAGATATTTTTTGGTTATTCTTGATATTTTTTCTAATAAGGAGGTTAGTAGTGTGTCTTGATTCATTGTATTGTTTGTCTTGTTGCCTATAAGTAGCAGTTGAGTGTAATTTTCAGATCATTCAAAAAAAAAACAAAAAATAAAGAACAATCTCAATTTGTGATCAAACCTTCTCTCTCTCTCATCTAACTCTTCTATTTCTCATCTCTATTTCTCTAATTTCTCATCTCAATTCACTTCTTTCTCATCTTATACTTTCATCTATCTTCAATTTACTTAGTTTATGCTTGTGATTCAATCCCGAGCATAACAATTGGTATCAGAGCCTCGTTTGGCTTCCAATTGAGCTCAGAATCAAGAAACAAATTCAAATCAGATTGTTGAGCTGCGCAAGAGTTTAGATACTGTGCGTTTGATTTAGTTGAATCAAATTCAACTCAATCGAGTGGTATTGTGTCAAGTTTTGATGCTAGCTGCAACTGATCAATAAAAACAGTTAGAAGCCTTGCAGATTCTGCTCAACTGATTGAAGAACTAAGTGTTGCTGTAAGTTCATTGTGATTCACGGTAGTACAAGTTGATCAAGCCTAGGATCAGGATCCTTTGAATCAATTCAGAGTAGATTCATTATAGATTGAGTTGTATCTGCCTTTAACAATTGCATTAACATTCATCACTCAACAATGTCGAGTGGAGTCACAACTAGATCTGGAGCTGCAAAAGCAGTTGCAAATCAATCATTTGCTAAGGTTGTTGCTGCCAATACTGCACAAGAGCCAGAAGTTACGGTTGGACAGTTAAATGCTAACATGAAGGCAATGTTTGCACAGAAGCAACAATCTCAGAGCGAGCTGATGATAGAGCTGGAACTAAAGCTTAACAATCGAATTGATCAACAATCGCATGAACTTAAAGAGAACATTGCTAATCAAGTCAATCAAAGATCTCAAGAATTGGAGGAGAGGATTGCAAATCGAGTTAATCAACAAATGCAGAGGTTGGAGGAGAAATTGGCTGAAGTTCGTGAGCAATTCAATAAACAACATGCGTCTCCAGCTCCTAAAACTTTGCTTCCTACCAGTCAATTGCTTGCACAACCGCAGATGAGGCCTTTTGTTGAGATTAATCCTCAAATGCAGAACATTATCCCTGGACTTCAAGATTGCACGCAAGCTGCTGAAATCAGAACAAGAGAACAAAATGTAGAAGTTGGATTTAATGCCAGACCTCAGAATATTGCTCCAGATGTGGAAATAACTACTAATCCGCATGTCAAAACAAGTGTTCAGGAGCAAATACAGACTTCTAGTTCAAATCTTGGACAGAATGTGCATCACCAGGATCATTCAATACACCTCAGGTCGAACACCTTCAATATAGTGCAACTTGAGCAATCTCTTGATCCAACACACGCACGACCTGCTTATCAAAATGCAGAACATTTTGTTTGGCCACCAGACCCTACTCAGCAGCATTATTCAGGGCAGAATGCTTCTGGAAATGGTCCTATTCAAGGCAGTGATGTTATAAGTTGTAGTAGAGACAATGGCTTTAGACAACCAAGAGTTCAACTTAAAAATTTTGATGGAAAGCAGCCGCATTCTTGGTTAAGGAGATGTGAACGTTACTTCCACTTTTATTCCATTTCCGATGAACAAAAGGTAGAATTAGTTGCGGTTTACCTCCAAGGAGATCATGAAGTTTGGCTCTATAGCCTATTGAAGAGTAATTCTATACTAACTTGGGTTGAATTTATGGTTAAGCTTTGTGAACGATATGGTGATGAAGATTCTAGTGATATTGTTGATAACTTCAACAAGGTGACTCAAGTCTCAACCGTGAAGGAGTATATGACAAGGTTTGAAAACCTTAGAGCAAGCATGATAACTGTCTATCCCCAAGCCACTGAGTCATTTTACGTCTCAAGTTTCATCAGTGGATTAAAGCCTAAATCAAGAACCTAGTGAAGGCCATTGGTCCTACTTCTTTGTCCCAAGCTTATGCAAAGGCCAGGTTGTTTAAGGCCACAGTTCTAACATCCAATTATGGGCCGAAGCATAGAGGAGAAAGTGTCCAACAACATCAAAAGGGGATAGATGAACCCAAAGTGAATCGCAACCTCGAGAAGAATAATTTTGAGAAAAGGCCTCAAAGACTCTATTTCAAGTGCTGTTAGCCTTATGAATTTGGACATAAATGTAATCCTAAATTCCTCATGACCGTTAGAGGAGTTAACATTGATGGGCAATTTGATAGTGATGAGGCCGAGTTTGAAGAGGCGGATTCTGATCAAGAATTTTTTTATTGAGGATGAAATGGAGATCTCTCTGAAGGCTTTGACAGGGCAAGGAGTTCATAACACAATCCGGATCAAAGGAAAAACTGGCATGAGATCTATTTTCATCTTGATAGACAGTGGAAGCACTCACAGTTTTCTTGATCCTAAAATAGTGAAGAAAGTGGGACACGAGGTGATTAAGACTCACCCCTTAGCAGTGACCGTGGCTGATGGAAACTCTATCCTTACTCAGGATAAATGTCGAGCTTTTTAGTGGTCTATGCACGAGGATCAGTTCACTTACGATTTCAGGGTCCTTCCCTTGGGTGGATGTGATATGGTGCTTGGAGTTGATTGGATGCGTTCTTTTAACCCGGTGTCCTTTGATTATGTTAAGCAAGCGGTGTCTTTTGAATGTCAGGGAACTAGAGTTACACTGCGGGACATGGACGACCACTAATTTGCATTCTTGAGGACAAGAATGTTCTCAAGGGGAAGGGAATGTTATGATCCGAGCTTGGTGAGGATCTAAGGGGGTTAGGTTGCTGTTTCTGTTGTTGAGGTGCTGCTGTTGTGTTCATTTGCTGTTAGGAAGTTGCTGTCAGGTTGTCCTTGGTGCTGCTATGTTGCTGCTGTTAGTTGCTTTCTGTTGTGCTGCATTTCAGTACTTTAGTTCAGAATCTTAGTCATTCTTGCTTTCTTAAGTTCCGGTTGTAATAAGCTGCAGTAGGAGTAGCATGTGTTAGTTGCTCTTGGCGCCAAAAATGCTTAAGAATTAGTTAGAAGATATTTTTTGGTTACTCTTGATATTTTTTCTAATAAGAAGGTTAGTAGTGTGTCTTGATTCATTGTATTGTTTGTCTTGTTGCCTATAAGTAGTAGTTGAGTGTAATTTTCAGATCAATCAAAAAAAATATCAAGAACAATCTCAACTTGAGATCAAACCTTCTCTCTCATCTAACTCTTCTATTTCTCATCTCAATTTCTCTAATTTCTCATCTCAATTCACTTCTTTCTCATCTCATACTTCCATCTATCTTCAATTTACTTAGTTTATGCTTATGATTCAATCCCAAGCATAACATTATCAAACAATTTGAATAATAGTACTTAAGACCTAAAAGATTGGAACAACTAAAATTTTTTCTAAACTCTTTTAGAAAAGATTATTTGCATAATCTTAATTAGGATCTCATCCTAATTATTTTTTTTAAATTATTTAAATAATAAAAAAATTAAAAAAATTTATTATTAACGCTGGGCACGTCCCACTTACATTTTTTAATTAAAATTTTATTGATGTTATTATTTAAATAAATAATTAATTAATTAAACCCAATCTTAATCTTATTAGATCGGAAAACAAACATCTAATCCAATTAGATATTCTTTGTGAAGTTATATATATATAAATCATTTAACTATTTGAATATCTAATCCTATTAGATTATTTAGAAATATATATTTACTACTCTAATTATCATTCATCTTAATTTAAACAATTTAAATTTGATGAATAACAAACTTGTTATAAGCCCTTTAATAAGACAATCAAGTTAGTTTTGGATTATTAAAAAATATTCAGCAATTGAATATTTGATTCCTGGGTTTAAATCTAATCAAATTATACTAATAATCTAAATAGTTCAACTCTTTGAATATCTAATCTTATTATATTCAATTTAGAATTGCGTTCCTTGATTGAATCCTGAGTCATATAAAACTTTAAACAATTTAAAACTTTAATGAATATTTAATCTTGTTATTAAACTCTTTTAACAACAATATCCACGGTAGTCTTTTTTCTTTAATAAAATTCCCAATTTCATATTTGTCATAATTCTACGTCAAACTTGATGTCTTTATGTCAATTATGAATGTATACGGAGATGGCTCCGATACCTATTATTGGGAACGTATTTCAAAAAAAATTTCCTAAATGACTAGAATGGGCGTAGCGGAAAACTAATTTAAAATTCTTAATTTTAAATCTAATGCCCTAGTCTAATTAAACTATTTAATTAGATCTTGATCTTAAATATCGAATAAAATAAGTATAAATATAGTATGTAAAATAAACACTATAAAAGAAATAAATTAAATATCAAATACTTAATTTCGACATATCTGAAGCGCAAATCCAAATTCCGACTTGAAGATCTAAAATTACAATTAAAAAACTTCTTGACACCTCAAGATCTTCTTCGCAATGACCTTTATTAGCACCGAAGTATAGGCTCCCAAAATATTTAATTTAGACAAAATTTTGGAATAAAGATTTTCTATTAATCGTTTTAAAAAATAATTTTTCAGGAAAATTATGCTAAATATTAATTTAGAAAATCCCTAAAATAAATTTAGGATTTTAGTTATTCAAAAAAAACTAGGTTCCAAAACCTAAAAAAAAAAAAATTAATAATCAATCCGAAAAAAATGCAGAATATTGGCTAAATTCACCTGGACGTCAACCTCTAGTACGCGTAAAATACGCGTACTGGGACATGCTGCTGACGTCAATTTGACTTTAGCTGCACTTATTCCTCCTTTTTTTTTTTTTAAGTGGGGAGCGTGCACTACACGCTTCCCAACTCTTTCTACGCGGGTGGGACTCTCGCGCACCCCTTTTCCTCCCTTTTTTGTTTTGTTTAATTCTTGGGTGTATAAAATTCATCTCATTAATATTATTTAATAAAAAATAATTTATTTATCTTATTAATAAATAATTAATCTCATAAATTACGTACAATGTTATTAATTTATTCAACTTATGAATAAATAATTTATCCCATAAATTTAATTTAAATATTTTTAAAACAGTGCTTAAGTTGTGGCTGGTGGAGAGACCTTAGGGACAATGTAACTCTAACTTCAAAAGGGTCAAATATGATTATTATCTAGTGATAACAATTGATTACCATTTAATAAAACTTAATTCTACTAAATAAATTTTACTGCACTCTAGAATTAAATATATTGACTAAAAAATTTTCCAAATAATTTTATTGTGACAATTAACCCCTCTATTGGATATCCGTGAGCAAAAATAACTTTAATTATCGTCGTTATTTTTCTCACATATATCATCATAGTTCCTGACTCGCCCGTCTCGAATAATTCATAATACAGAAACAATTTTCGCACTAATTCCAAATGTCAAATATATGGAATACTCTGGCTAAAGATTCTAGAATCTATTCGTATATTTGCGAATCAACTAGGGGACATCTTACATTGTAGATTCCTAGTAAAATATCCATCCCCACCACACTTCATGCAACTGCCCAATGACATAAGATCCTGGTTATTCAATTTTAATGTCATCATTTTGGGTCAAGCAATTAACATTCAATGCATGAGTGCATGCTATTTCTCGGATTTGGAGTTATTGTCTTATAGATTAATTATTTCTAATTGCAATAAAGAAACAACTAATTCAGGTGGTCCTGCTCAGTTCCAACCTTATTGAAAATACCAACATCATACTCTTGGATCCCTATCCACATACCAAGACAAGTCACCGAAAATATCATATTATAGTCTTATCAGGCAAGTTGTCCAAACTTATCACTGACTACGAACATACTTTGACAACATGTCACGAATTGATCTAAGGCTTTCCGTGGTTCAATCATATTGACCACTTAAACCAAACCTAGCATGTCATCTTAAACAACGTCCATCTCATGAAATGTTTTAGAAAAATAATCACAGGCACGTTTGACTCGTAAAACACAATAAGACTATAAATAAATAAAAGAATTTTATGTATTTAATATTTAAAGTTAACTAATTGAGTTTTTCTAGGACACCCATTTCGACAGATATACCACTAAAAAGCGGCTCCAATTAATGAGCTAGAGAAGAGCCTTAATTTGAGATATTAATTATTTACCACTTCTCTACATTGGCAATTAAATCTTGCCAAATGCTTGAGAGCAGAAACAGACCCTTCTCCTAAAAAGAGGGTAAACTCCGAAATCTTGTATTCTCGAGGAAAAGGGTAATACTGTTATGCTCGGGATTGAATCCCAAACATAAGCTAAGTAAAATTGAGATAGATGAGAATATGAGGTGAGAAAGAAGTGAAATTAGATGAGGAAGTTAGAGAAATAGGAATGAGAAGTAGAGAGAGTTAGACGAGAGAGAGAAGGTTCATCTCAAAAGAGATATTTCTTGATATTTCATTGAATGATCTGAAATTACAGCTCAACTACTACTTATAGGCAATTACAAAGCAACTACTACAATGAACCTAGACTCAAGCTGCTAACCAACTAACTAAAATATCTAGAGCTTAAGAAAATATCTTCTAACTAACTTTTAAAGCACTAATTAGCGCCAAGCACAGCTCAACCGAACCTAAGCTATTGCAGGGACTTATTACAGCTGTGAACCACCAGATTACAAGAGAGATTAGCAGCTTATTAACACCTCATAGCTAGAACAACACTTAACCACGACTAATACATCTTCTTAAGCTAACGAACTGCACCTAACAGCAGCAACGGCCAGCAACACAGAACATAGCAGCAGCCCAAACAGAACTAATCAGCAACACAGCCCACTACAGCTCAATCCTTGAATTCTCGGATCATAACATTCCCTTCCCCTTGAAAACATTCTTGTCCTCTAGAATGAAAGAGAATGAAACTTGGAAGATCACTTGTTGTTGTAGAAATAGGAGTTGCCCTTTCCTTGCTGGAGTCCTTTGGACTTGATGTTCTCTTAAGCATGTTTCTTGCTTCCTTGCTTCGAACTTTAATGTCCACTTCATCTTTAATGCAGGCTTCCTGATCTGAACCATCAATATCATTATAAAACTCATCATTTTCAGATTGTCCTTCAACATCAACTCCTCTTACTGCCATGAGAAATTTAGAGTTGCACTTATGGCCAACTTCATGGGGCTGATGACACTTAAAACATCGACGAACTTTAGGTTCTTCTAACCCCTTTTGATGTTGTTGGAAGTTTTCTCCACGATGCCTTGGCCCATCATGGGATGTTAGAACCGTGGCCTCAAACAACTTCGCCTTTGCATAAGCTTTGGATAAGGAAGTAGGACCAATTGCCTTCTCCAAATTCTTGATTTTAGGCTTTAATCCACTGATGAAGCTCGAGACATAAAAAGACTCAGGGGCTTGAGGACAAACATTTATCATACTTGCTCTAAGATTCTCAAACCTTGTCATGTACTCCTTAACAGTTGTAACTTGAGTCAACTTGTTGAAGTTATCGACTATGTCACTCAAATCTTCATCACCATAGCGTTCACAAAGCTTAATCTTAAACTCCGCCTAAGTAAGTGTTGAATTGCTCTTCAATAGACTATAGAGCCAAACTTCATGATCTCCTTGAAGATAAACTGCAGCCAATTCCGCCTTTTGTTTATCGGGAATGGAATAGAAGTGGAAATAATGTTCACATCTCCTTAACCAAGAATGTGGTTGCTTCCCATCAAAATTCTCAATTTGTACTCTTGGTTTTCTAAAACCATTGCTTCTATTGCCACTTGTAACCTCACTGCCATGGATAGGACCAATTTCAGATGAGTTTTACCCCTGTGCAACCTGATCTGGTGGCCTAACCAAATGTTCTGCATTCAAGCAAACAGGTTGCGGGTGTGGTGAATTAGGAGGTTGATCAAGGTGTCCTGTACTAAAAGTGTTTGGTCTGAGATTTATTGGATGATCTTGATGTTCATTACTCAACCTGTTATGTGCTGAAGGGTCTGGTGGACGACCTTTCTGACCAAAATTCATGCTTTCAGATCGAATTTTCTCTTGATCCAACAAGTGTTCATGCAGGTTTATAGTTATTTCAGCATCTGGAACATGATTATGAGGCCTGATCTCATTGGATTGAAGATGAGCTTGAGGTCCAACATTCACATTAGCAACTTGAGGTCCAACTTGTGGATTAGCACCAGCATTTGGTACTTGTGATTGAAACAGATCAGAAGTTCTCAATAACTGACTTGCAGGCAACAGACCACCAACACCTGCATCTACATTTTGTTGTTGAATCTGATTCTGCAACATAGCAAAACGATTTTCCACTCGATCCTCAATTCCTTGCAATTGTTGAGTCATTCGACCTTCAATCGCCTGTTTGTTGATTTCAGCAAACCTCACTTCAAACCTCTGCAATTGTTGATTCAAGCAATCATCAATCTTTTCATCAAACTTTTTTGCTTGTTCATTAATTCGATCAGCCAAGGTCTCCTCAAATTGTTGCTTTTGTTGATTTAATCAATCAGCTATTTTCTCATCAAAACTCTGAGTTTGCAGGCCAAAACGCTCATTAAATATTTGCTTTTGTTCTTTCAACAAATTGTGCAATCGATCCTCCATTCTTTGCTCCCTCTCCAGTTGATCTTGATTAAGCTAAACAATCAAAGCTTTTATCTGTGCATTCAGAACATCAGAAGTTACCAATTGCGGTTCATTCTCTGTATTATTTCCACTAACAACATCAGCGTAAGAAGGACTTGCTACAGCCTTGGCAGTTCCTGATCTTGTTGTGACTCCACCGACCATAATTTCACTCTTGAACTTCACAATCAGATTTGATCAATTTGATCTTACAGTGCTTGGCTAAAACTGAACTAAAATTCAGCACTGAATTTGATCTGGCAGTTCTTGATTTTTTTTAAATTTTTTTTCTTTTGATTACGCACACGATTGGAAGCCAAACGAGGCTCTGATACCAAATGTTATGCTCGGGATTGAATCCCAAACATAAGCTAAGTAAAACTGAGATAGATGAGAATATGAGGTGAGAAAGAAGTGAAATTAGATGAGGAAATTAGAGAAATAGGAATGAGAAGTAGAGAGAGTTAGATGAGAGAGAGAAGGTTCATCTCAAAAGAGATATTTCTTGATATTTCATTGAATGATCTGAAATTATAGCTCAACTACTACTTATAGGCAATTACAAAGCAACTAAAACAATGAACCTAGACTCAAGGTACTAACCAACTAACTAAAATATCTAGAGCTTAAGAAAATATCTTCTAACTAACTTTTAAAGCACTAATTGGCACCAAGCACAGCTCAACCGAGCCTAAGCTACTGCAGGGACTTATTACAGCTGCGAACTTCCAGATTACAAGAGAGATTAGCAGCTTATTAACACCTCATAGCTAGAACAACACTTAATCACGACTATTACATCTTCTTAAGCTAACTAACTGCACCTAACAACAGCAACGACCAGCAACACAGGACATAGCAGCAGCCTAAATAGAACTAATCAGCAACACAGCCCACTACAGCTCAATCCTTGAATTCTCGGATCATACCAAATATTTATCTGTGTAGTCAGGGTAAGGTTTACTATACAAGGGTCTGTTGATCCTTAGGAGACCCAGTCCATACATTTGCTCAATAAGGGCGGCCAATTGATCTTGGAGGCGTAGGTTAGGCACATGATTATGAGGTTGCCATTGACCCCGAGTGGGTGAGGATCTTGAGGGGGATCTGTAGGATACCCCTGAGCACCCATCACAACCGGGTGTGGGAATGGTTGTTTCCCCCAAACCTTGGGTAAATCCCTTGATCATACTAGCCAGCCATTTGATTGATCATGAAGTATGTTCCAGCAGGACCTGGGTTACTTGGCATGCCTGGAAGCACAGCGGTATTAGCAACTTGTTGGTTCATCCTTGCTTGATCAATCCCGAAGTCTTGATCTTGAGAAAGTAGGTTGTTAATTTTCCCACCAATACTACGTGCATGAAGAGGTCTAGGATGACAAATCTAGCACCCAAAAGTGGGGACCTGACCTTACACTCCTACTTCAAGTCCTTGAGTGGACCTTAGGGCAACCTCTACCACCTGAGGGGGGTATGACCTTACACTCCTACTCCCTCGTGGTCAAATAGAAACTGTGATTCGAAGGCCAAATAGTCCCAAGGCACACATTGTCACTTCTACGGCTGGATTCCAAATGCATGATACATGGGTTAGTCGTAGTTGGGTTCTCTGTCCTCTCAGGGATCGTGTAGTCAACCTGAGCAACTGGCAACCGTGACCTCGAGGCTATTTCGTGAAGGTAAACAACTGGTACAAATGGAAGAG
Organism: Simmondsia chinensis; assembly: GCA_018398585.1. Taxonomy (NCBI): domain Eukaryota; kingdom Viridiplantae; phylum Streptophyta; class Magnoliopsida; order Caryophyllales; family Simmondsiaceae; genus Simmondsia; species Simmondsia chinensis. Next base: position 15,975,396 of record JAGTTD010000004.1, read on the forward strand.
GTATAGGCCTCAGTTGCCTGATATCCTCCGTAACGGCTTTGACCAAGCCATTATGAGTCTTAGCTTGTCTAGCCAAGATAGGTTCAACTTCAATCGCCGTCTGCCTTGCCATGACCTTAGTGATAAGAATAGCAGTGCAAGACAAGGTCGAGTTCATTTCCACTAAGACTCTGCTAGTTTCTCTATGAAGCCTTTCATTCATAGAGGTTCCGATGTCGTTAATTACGGCTCTCATGCGGCAGAGTTTTCACGCTAAGCTGTTAGATTGCACTCTGTTTCAGCACGTTATCTCTTAAAGGCTTCCCTCATTGTTTGTTGGACTTTTTGGTCCACAATCTCTAAACGATTTTTGAGCATAGCCATAAAACTCTTTCGGGAATCGCCATCGAGCCCAATATGTTCATCTCTGGGATGTCATCATCACCACCACTTTTGTTGTTGTGGCTGTGACTTGGTTCAGCCCTTCGAGATATGGGACTCTGCTTAAGAGGATCCTTAAGCAGGGATCCAACTAAGGCTAAGCCGTCTGGTTCCTCATGCTTGAGGGCATTAGACCTCCTGGTCTCGACCATCGGTGAATGGCCAGCAATTATGCACTGGTAATCCAAGATGGGCTCAAGATAATGAAGTCTTGTTTCAAGCCTCCCATTGTGGTCGACAAAAAGGCGTGTTTGCTCTGTTTCGTTTCAAGCTTTGTGTGTGTGGTTGTCGTAAATGTGAAAACAAAACAAATGTCCAAAAGGGACTAACAAATGTCCAAAAGGGACTCACCGTGACTAGGGAGTGAGTCTAATTATGAACCGCACGTCTTTGACCTCAACCACTCACCATTTTCGGAGAAAAGGTTGTGATATGTTGGTGTATCTGACTTTGGTTATACCATGAGTTCTGCTTATGTTTCAATTAAGAAAATTTTGTTAAATGTTTTCGTAGATTTTTTACATATTTTTTGATAGAAAATTAAAAGGATATATACCTAACTTAAGTAGCAATTATAGTGACAGAGCAAGGCCCGCAAACACCTTTCCTCTGAAAGTTAGGAAGTGGGGTGGAGACAAACGCAATAGCTCAACAATCCACTTACAAGCCCGAGTCAATCAGGTTTTGAAGTCAAGCACTTTTGACTTACAATAACTCGAATGATTCTAGGTCTAACAAGATAAAGATGGAGCAACCCGTATTCATGTCACTAGGTTGGGACCAACGCAATCAAGGGACAAGTCTTGGACGCGAACTTATGTTCACCTGACTTATCAAATAGTGACAATAGTATTAAGACCAACGCAATTAAGAGATAAGCCTCGCCCATCAAAGCCTTAAACTAAAGACTCAAATCTCAATGTCTCGATTTTTTGGAACAGATTAAAACTAGAAAGTCATACTTGAAGTTCGAGAAGTATATTATTATGAAGGTATGTACAAAAGAGATCTACGTTGCGCTATACCTAGATAAGTTATGCTAAGCCTAAGGAAAAAGCATAAGTTTGCTGTAAAAGAAAACTTAAAAAAGTTTTTTTAATAAGTGTACATGACCTACCAAAGATGAGTTTTTGATAGCATGTGGTGGGTCGCCTATGTTGGCATCGAATATAAAAAACTCTATAAGGTGAATTTATAGGATATTAATGACAAAAGACCTCTAAGGATGCCCTTGATATGGCATGCACATTCTTTGGTACATATCAATCTTGTTATTCTAGCCTTAGGATTGTAAATTATTTTTTAAGGACTCGGTGATCCTTTGTTGTGTGTTGCCTTGTTGACAACAACCTTTGCTAGACTAAACAGGCTGTGAAAGGAATTTTAATTTATTTGTAAGAAAGTCCAAGAGAACCTTGAATTAGATTATCGTGGGTATTGGTCTATTTTTTTCTTATTGTTGCTATCTAGATTGTCAAACTCTAAAGGGGTTTTTACTATTAAGTTGTCATGATTGTCAAGAAGTTGTTTCCGTAGCCTCGAATTATCGATTGCGCACACCATAATATGTATGCACTTGTAAGGGTGGCTAAGTGGATAAAGATAATATCTTGTATTGTTCTTACTAAGTTGTTGACTAGTTGTGGTACTAAATAGCTCAGCGAAAGATTGGTTGGAGTGTGAGTTGCTCATACGTGATAACAAACGTGGTTCATTTTTGATTTTCTTATTAGAGATATTTTGTCAAGTTGCGATAAGGAACCAAGTCTGACAATTATAATTTGATTTCCAATAGGTAGTGAAGTCTTCTAGATATGCCATAATGTTGTATAATGCGGCATGATTGAGGACGAAGTTCACTAGCTTTGAAAGGGATTGCCTCTTACTGATGGGTTCTTCTTAACTTGTGATTGTTTTGACCTGCTTTGCGTTGCGTGAAAAGAATATACTTTCTTCCATTGCTGATTGTAAGGCTTCTTGATTTTGGAGTGGTTTAGCCTTTGTGGCGGAGGTAATGTCGTGCCTGTGACTTGGTGGTAAAGTCCCATAGTTGTAAAAAATGATTTGCATCATCAAGATAAAGAAGTCGAAGTTGTGAATCGGGTCCTAAAGTGATTTGTATCACTTAAGATAAGGAGATGGATGAGGTGAAGTCCTCCAGTATAAAAGTTATTCGCCACCAGAATAAGGGAATGACTAAGGCGAAGTCCCCCAGCACGAAAGTGATTCGCCATTAGAATAAGGAATTGACTGAGGCGAAGTCCCCCAGTCTTAAAAAGATTTAGGCCACCCCTATGGAAATGACTTAGGTGAAGTCCCCCAGTCCTAAAAAATTTACAAACCCCATAGAAAGAAGGTCATGAACAAGGACAAACTCTCTCGGTCCTCACCGTTTATGACATGATTTTGTTTTGAATTTATTACAGACTTAATATCTCCCGAAGGTACTTAGCCTCTAGCAAAGTCTGATTTTGAGAGATGGTGATATCGCACGACGTACCAAGTAGCTCCAGTATGGTGCGATTTCGTCTTTTTGATTAAATGACACTTGCTAGTGTTTTGCAGGTGAATGACGGGCATGTTCGCACGTGGTGGGTAGCTTAGTTTTTACGGGTGACAACAATGGCTTGTATTCTTATTTGATGAAGTGTATGCTTTGGGATTGCTTTGTGGGTGAATAAAATGTGTAGACGAGAAATTTATGGTGTAATTGGATTAGTCAAGGATGAAAAGAGACAATTGTGTTTTGCTATTTCCAAAGGAATTATGAGGTCACTTGCATGCTTAAGCAAAATCCTTAGAGTGAATCATGTAACTTTGCCATCTTGTTATAAGTGCTTTCACTGCTCTTGAACTTGGTGCTTATATGTACCTTTTGATTTGCACTTGTGTCTTGGTGTTGGATTGTGTTCATTGTGTATTATGGAATCATGAAAGATACGGTTGATGACTTTGTTCCTTTAATACCCTTAATTTAGAATTGTTGTGCTTAATTGCTAACTCAAAAATTTGCAAGTAAGGATCTAGCGAAGTATGGTTCCTTATACGAAAGATACATTACAGTGAATTTGATCACTCGATACAGTGGCCGGCAAGCATAGAGAGGCTTTCCTACTGGCTGGTTATTGAATATAATTTGCTCGACTATTAGGGTTGGAGTAGTTTAAGATTGTAGCGAAAACTAACCCGATTAGGATTCCGTTGAATAGAAATTGTAACAAAGATGGGTTCAATTAGGGTTGACGAAAACAAACCTATTTAAGATTAAAGTCAAATTGAATAGAGGTTGCTACAAAAATTTACTCAATCAAGGTGCAACTAAGTTGATATTTTGATGAAAATTAACCCATTAAGGTTGAATTAGATTAATACTGCAGTAGAAATTGCCCCAAGATAGGGTTGAATTAAACAAAGATCGTAATAAAAAGTGAGACTTTTAAGGTTGAATTAAACAAAGATTGTAACAAAAATTGACCCCTTTAGAGTTAAATTAAACAAAGATTATAACAAAAGTTGACCCCTTTTAGGGTTGAATAAACAAAGACTGTAAAAAAGTTGACCCTTTTTGGGTTTGAGACAGAGAGGATCACTGGTAGTGGCGGTTCAAGTGGGTTGTTGGTGGCAGGATGGCAGCATCAGAGTAAGGTGAACGGCGAGCCACGGGTCAAGGCAATACAAGCATGGGCGAGCCGGGGTGCGGGCGAGCAAGAGATGGGTGAGCACGAGGTGGGCGAGCAAGATTTTGTGCGGGCACGGTTCGGGCAAGCTAGAGGTCGGGCGAGCAGAGTAGTGGGCGAGCTAGGTTTGGGTGAGCTAAGTACGGGTTAGCCAGAGGTCAAGCGAACCAAGTATTGGGGTAGCTAGGCCAGGGCGAGCAAGAGGTCGGGTGAAACCAAGTATTAGCTGAGCTAGGTTCGAGCTGGCTAGATTCGGGCGAGCAAGAGGTCGAGCGAGCAGAGTATTGGGCGAGCTAGGTGCTTCTGGTGGTTAATGGTGGGGGTTAGTGGTAACAAAGGTTGAGTTATGGGTAGCTATGGTGGGATATTGTTTATGGAAGATGATGGTCAAAATTGAAAGTGCTGATCGAAGCTGATATGTTTTTGCCTATTTTAGTATGATTATTATTTTTTCTTTTAGTAAGTATCATGTAACTTTAAATGGACATAACTTTTAAATCGTTGGGAGTTAGAGTGTGAGTTGCATATAAAAATGAAGCTCTCGGAGAGCTTTATGCAACCCCTACAATTTCTCATGGTTTAAAGAAAAGATAACAAGGACGTGGTGGGAGTTTTTTTGACATGGTTGTGATTCGCGGCTAATATAAGTTGACCCTGACACTTAAACAAACATAATTCTCAATTTCTGAGGAGGTATGAGTCAAATCAACCATCAAAATGAAGCCCTTTAAGATTTATATATAACTAGAGTGATTTCTCAAGCTTTTGAGTCAAATAAAGCATATAAAAGGTAAACTAGGCTAGCAACCCCCCCTGCTTTGGTCAAATAACTTACCGTATAATTTAAAATAAGTGTAACTTTCAATCTGCGCAGAGTTACTAATTGAATTTAATTTGAAACAAAGCTCCTGATAAGTTCCAAGCACCTCTAGGAAGTTTTTGAACTTTTGGTGAAAGAAAATACAAGAAAACTGATCTGGGCGTGCTAGTCATGGATAAGTTATATAACTTACCTTATAACTTAAAATAGGCATAATTTTAAATCCATGAAGAGTTATGGATCGAAATTTATATCAAAACGAAGCTCTCAAAACATTATGTCACAATCCTCAAGGTTGTGACTGCCGAAGTGTAGGACTTAGGCCCGTTTAATGACAAGAGGCTAAGAAAGAGAAGAGAGATGAGAGAAAGAGTTAAAGTAAGATGAGAGAAATAGAGCAAGATGAGCGTTGAGAGAATTAGATGAGTAAAATGAGCGAAATATTTCATTAATTGTTGAATTGGATACAAAATGAATTACAATTATCCTATTTATACATCATACAAAGAAATAATATCTAAAATATAAAATACATCAAGTAATCTAGAATAATATCTAGGGAATATTCTCTAACGGCTAGCTAGGAGCTTCCCTTAACGACTAGAAGGGCGCGCGCCAGGCTGGGAGGCGGCACAGAAAGGGAGGCTGGGGACGCGGCACTGGCACGGAACTGGGTCACGAACTGGCAAGGCCTTGACATGGCTTGGGAGGCGAACTGGGCAGCGACTAGGCACAGCACTTGACAAACCTGGCAGCGACCAAGGCAGCGAGCTGGGCAGTGACTAGGCACAGACCAAGGACACCTGCTGATATCTAGACAATGTCAAGGAAAGCCCGATAGTGTCATGATCATGACAATACCCCCTCCTCAAGCCAATCCTTGTCCTCAAGGATTGAAATATGAAAATTGGCCCTGGATGAAGGCCCAATCCTCCCAAGTTGTGGCCTCACTTGGCATGTTTTCCCATTGCACTAGAACTTGAGTCATCTTCTTGCCTTTGTGTGTTAGGGTGCGTTGTTTGAGTACCTTCTTGTGTTGAACTTCGGGGTGGCCATCCTGGTCACAACTAGGCAAAGAGACACTAGGCACAACATTATCTCCAATTTTCTTCTTAAGTCGTGCGATGTGAAAAACGGGGTGTATTTTAGATTCTTTAGGTAGTTCCAATTTATAGGCAACCTGTCCTACGCTTGCAAGTACCTTAAATGGGCCATAATACCTAGCGGCTAATTTGAGGTTACGCCGCATGGCGACCGAGAGTTGGCGATATGGTTGTAACTTTAAGTACACTAAGTCTCCTATGTCAAATTCTCGTTCACTCCTGTGGAGGTCGGCCTGTTGCTTATAACGATGTTACGCCTCGACTAGGTTTTCTCTTAAGAGGTTAACCATAGTTTTACTTTCATTAACCAAGTCTTCTACCTCGGGGGAAGAAGATACACATGGGTAGTCTATAGCCAAAATCCTAGGTTCATACCCATAAAGAGCAAAGAAGGGTGTAGATTTAATAGAGGAATGGTAGTTAGTGTTATACCAAAGTTCCGCAAGTGCTAGCCGTTGAGCCCATGCCTTTGGTTTGGTCAAAGCCATGACACCTAGATAGTTCTCTAAACATTGGTTCGCACGTTCGGTTTGGCCATCGGATTGGGGATGGTAGGAGCTACTCATGTTGAGGTCTACGCCCGCCAACCGAAACAATTCCTTCCAATAGGTACTTTGGAAGGTGCCATCCCGATCCGATATTATGTTTTTAGGTAGTCCATGTAATCGATATATATTGTCAAGAAAAGCTTGGGCTACTTTGGTGGCTGTGAACGGATGTGTTAAAGATATGAAATGAGCATACTTAGTAAAATGATCAACTACCACTAATATTGTATCCTTGCCCATGGACTTTGGCAATCCTTCAACAAAATCAAGACTTACACTTTCCAAGCTTGGCTTGGAATGGGTAACAGTTGAAGAAGTCCGGGGTAGGCCGCATGCTCGGTCTTGGTGCGTTGACATACGTCACACCTAGAAATCCAATCACTAAAGCTCTTTTTCATGTTAGGCCAATAGAATAAACGTTTTTCCCTTATCAAGGATCCTTGGACACCGGAGTGCCCTCCAACCAGGGAATCATGTAGGGCGTGCATCATTCTAGTGCGCAAGTTCGTGTTGTCCCCTATGTAAATACGACCTTTATACCTTAAGACACCACCATGATGAGTGAAGGGCCCTTGAGCCGAATGGTCAAGGGTAGCGTGGGTAATGAGATCTAGGGCGCACTTGTTCGTTGTCATAGCTTGCCTCGACTTTGCGTACCCATTGGGGTACCATGCTAGTGAGGACCGAACAAGACCCTAACTCACATTCCTCGTCACATCTAGATAGTGCATCCGTGGCTCTATTTTGAACTCCTTTGTGGTACACAATAGAGTAACTCAGGTGCATGAGTTTGGACATACCCTTTTGTTGCAATTGGGTAGTCACACGTTGGTCTAGCAAGAAACGTAGGCTAGCGTGGTCGGTTTTAATAATGAAATGGTTATTAAGTAAGTAGTGGCGCCATTTTTCGACGGCCATTAGGATTGCCATGAGCTCTTTTTCATATACGGATAGCCCTAAGTGGCGAGGACCTAAGGCCTTACTAAGATAAGCTATAGGTCTACCATCTTGACTCAAAACTACACCAATGCCTATGCCACAAGCATCGGTCTCAAGTGTAAAAGGTTTAGTAAAATCTGGAAGGGCTAGGACCGGCGCCGACACCATGGCATGCTTAAGGGTGTCGAACGCAAGTTGGGCACTCTCATTCCAATGGAATTCTCCTTTGGAAAGAAGGTGATTTAAGGGTTTACTAATTGATCCATATCCCCTAATAAATTTGCAGTAATAACTCGTTAAACCCAAGAAACCCCTAAGGCTCTTAAGGCTTTTCGGTTGTGGCCAAGCCTCCATGGCCTCAATTTTACTAAGGTCTGTAGCTACACCATGTGGACTAATGATGTGTCCTAGGTACTCTACATGGTTTATACCAAAAGCACACTTACTTCTTTTAGCATACAATTGATGAGTGCATAGGGTCTTAAGGACCTCACCTAAATGTCCAATGTGTGTTTTCATGCTAGGACTATATATTAAGATATCATCAAAGAAGACTAAAACAAATTTACGAAGGAAAGAAGAGAAAACCGCATTCATTAAGGCTTGGAAGGTGGCCAGGGCATTGGTGAGTCCAAAGGGCATCACCTTGAGCTCGTAATGACCTTGATGCGTTCTAAAGGTCGTTTTGTGCCGATCCTCATCTCGAACACGGATTTGATGGTATCCGGCTCTTAAGTCTATCTTAGAAAATACACGTGCTCCATGCAACTCATCAAGTAAATCATCAATAACCGGAATGGGGAATTTATCTTTTATTGTTATACTATTAAGTTGTTTGTAATCAACACAAAAACGGTAAGTGCCATCTTTCTTATGTACTAGCAATACGGGCGAAGCAAATGGGCTTCGGCTATGCTGAATTATGGAAGAGGAAAGCATTTCCTTAACTTGTTTTTCATTTTCATTCTTTTGACTATGGGGGTAGTGATAGGGCCTTATGGAGACGGGTTTAGCGTCGGGCTGGGTGGGAATAGCGTGGTCATGTGCTCGGTTAGGTGGTAGAGTCTTAGGAACATCAAATGTACATCTTCATATTGTTCAAGTATGGGCTCGAGGTTAGGATGGACATAAGTTGCTTTTCTTCACGTCTAATAGCCAAAAATAAGTGACCTACTACACTATGAACTTTCTTTTTAAGAAACCGTGTTAGGCCTTTTTCGGACATAGCATGTAAGGTGGCATTATCGGATGTGCCTTGTAAATGAATCGGTTTTCCATCCTTAAAACATGAGAATTTAAGGTTAGTAAAATCAAAAGTAACCGGGCCATACCTTTGTAGCCAATCCACACCTAAGACCATGTCACTTCCTCTCAAATCAAGTACTCGTAAATCATCGGAGAAGATGTTACCTTGTACTTTCCACTTCAAGGTTGGGCATTTTTGGTAGCTCACCAAGTTTTCTCCATTTGCAACCGTCACCGTCATTATACGGTTGGCACAGTATCGAGCTTGAGCTCTTGAACAACGTTTGTGTCCAACAAACTGTTGGTACTCCCGCTATCTACTAGGATCGTGATAGGTCTTTTCTTGATGAATCCCTTCAACCTTAGTGTGTTGTGGGTGATTCGTCGTGATAGAGCATTCAAGGAAATTTCCATGACGCCATCACCCTCTTCTTCTTGGGGAAGTTCTTCCTCTATATCCTCGAGTTCATCGTCCACTTACTCTTGACCTTCCATACTTTGGAGCTGTTTGTTTTTGCACACATGTCCTAAAAATAACGCTCATGACATCGGTAGCACTGTCCCGGGTCTCGCCTAGGCACGTTGGGCGCTGCAGAGGTGCTAGGCGCTGGCTTTGAAGGCGCGGATTGAGGCGCGCCCGTAGGGCCCTGGGTGCTGGACTGGAGTGGTGCGGCTGGGCGCGACTGGAAAGAGGAACCAGCCCGAGTCCCATACGGTTGCTGCCTGTACATGGGTCTAGGAACCGTGGCTCCCTTAATCTCAACTAAAGTAATTTCTTGAAGCTTTGCTTGCTCAATTGCAGAATTCATATCGGATGGACGGTTTGCTTTGACAGCAACCTGGATTGCGGGCTTTAAACCCCCAATAAAACTCGAGACAAAATAGGATTCGCTTAGGGAGGGATGATAAGTCATCATCCAACTTCTTAATTCCTCAAATCGGACCTCATATTCCTCCACGGAACCGGTTTGAGTCGTTTTATTAAATTGTTCAACCACATCCTGTAAAGACTTATCCCCAAATCGTTTACATAACTCGTCTATAAAAAATTGTCATGTCATAACTGGGTGTCTAAGTTCTAGAGCATGGAACCAAATGTCCCCATATTCATGTAAGTGCGAAGAGGCAATGTTAACCCACTCATCGACTGGAGTTTGATACCAACGAAAATATTTTAAACATTTACGTATCCAAACTCTAGTATTTGTACCATTGAAGGCGGGGAGATCCAGCTTTGAGTTATGATGGGCGGACCACAAACGTGTGCTAAAGTCATTGCTGATGTGTTCCCCATCTTCGGATCTCGGATGGTGTTGCACCTCCCTTTGTTCAGACGCACGGAAAGGAGGTGGTGGTAGAATTCTCGAACCCCCTATGTGCATGTAGTTACCCGATCCAACTTGATCACCCTGCGTTGCAACTTTGGGTGCTGCCACAGGATTGCTTTCGGGTCGCTTCTCTTGGTTCATCAATATTCGGTTCATGGTCTCGGCCAAGGATGCCATTGAAGCTTCGAACCCACGTTGGCTATGTCCAATGCCCGTGACTTCAGTGGTCAAGTTGTCCACTGATGCCTTCAAACCATCGCTCACCGTGTTTTGGTCTCGAACCAACGTGTCAAGCTTATCCAATCTCCTTTCAATTGTCAAAATCCGCTCTTGTGAATCCGAAGTCTCCTCAGATGAAGACATGTTGTTGGAAGCTCGATTGTTTCTTGTAATCGCCAGTTTAGTGATCGTTACGTGCTCTGATATCAATTTGTCACAATCCCCAAGGTTGTGACAGCCGAAGTGTAGGACTTAGGCCCGTTTAATGACAAGAGGCTAAGAAAGAGAAGAGAAATAGAGTTTAGATGACAGAAAGAGTTAGAGTAAGATGAGAGAAATAAAGCAAGATGAGAGTTTTGAGAATTAGATGAGTAAAATGAGAGAGATATTTCATTAATTGTTGAATTGGATACAAAATGAATTACAATTATCCTATTTATAGATCATACAAAGAAATAATATCTAAAATATAAAATACATCAAGTAATCTAGAATAATATCTAGGGAATATTCTCTAACGGCTAGTCAGGAGCGTCCCTTAATGACTAGAAGGGCACGGGCCAGGCTGGGACGCGGCACAAGGAGGGAGGCTGGGGACGCGGCACTGGCACGGAACTGGGGCGCGAACTGGCAAGGCCTTGACATGGCCTGGGACGTGAACTGGGCAGCGACTAGGCACATCAATTGACAAACATGGCAGTGATCAAGGCTGCGAATTGGGCAGCAACTAGGCACGGACCAAGACACCTGCTGATATCTAGACAATGTCAAGGAAAGCCCGATAGTGTCATGATCATGACACATTATAGGAACCCATAGGAAGTTTTTGAACTTTTGATGAAAGAAAATACATGAAAACCGTTCTGGACTTGCTAGACGCATATGAGGTATGTAACTTACTTTACAAATCAAAACAGGCATAACTTTCAATCTATGAAGAGTTACGGATCAAATTTTAATCAAAATGAAGCTCTCGAAGAGTTCTAAGCACCATAAAATGTTTTTGAACGTTTGATGAAAGAAAGTACATGAAAAATGATTTGGGCGTGCTAGACGCGGGTGAGGCATATAACTTACCTCACAAAATTAAAACGGCCATAACTTTCAATTCGTGAAGAGTTATGGATCGAGTTTTATGTCAAAATGAGGCTCTCGAAGATCTCCAGGGGCTTATGACAATTTTCAGAAATTTTCTCAAAGAAATAATAAAAAAGGGGCCTAATAGATGCAACCATACTTAACCTTGTCCTATCTATACTTATATACTCATTCCTATTAAAGTGAATGCCAAGAAATCTAAAAACGATGTTGAAAATTAATCCATTTGAGACTTAAAATGCTTGACTTTTATAAGAAACATCAAGCTGAGCATGAGCTTATGATCCTTTCCATACGCAGTGCCAATTATGTTTACAACGAATTGGGTCATTGTGCTTATTCATCATATTGGAGTTTGCTATGAGGTAGGGTTCGTATGGATGCGTTGAACTCAAGCTCTGGCTGCACGCTCAACTCGATGATTCTTGGTCTTAGACGAGGCCTGTAGTAGAGTGAGAGAGAGAGAGAGTAAGAGGGAGTGCGTGAGAGAGAGAGAGTGAGGGGGTGGTCTCTAGGGTCCGTAAAGGATGAGAGAGTGAAAGGTCCTTCCCCCTTTACATGGAGCTTAGGAGTCAAGTTCAGGGGTGCTGAGCGCCCGTTTATTAGGTGCCCATTTCTGGGTGCCCGTTTTGGGCCATGGGCATCTGGGCGAGTAAATACTCGGCTAGAATTATAAACACCTTCCCAAATGTCTTTGGAAAACTTTGGATATTTAAATTAATTTCTAAACACTTTTAAACAATTGATTATTATATAATTTCTTTTACAATCTCATTCCCCAAAAAAAAAAAAAAATTATTTCTGATGTCATGCTAATGTCAGTAGCTTGTCTGACATCATCGTTGACATTCGCTGCTGACGTCAACAGACGAAATTTTTTTTATTTGTTAAATAAAAGAATTTTTAATCTATTGATCATAATCATATTAGATGAATTTAATTATCTAATCTCATTAGACAATCATAATAATTATGTATCTAGAATTGAAAAACTAATTTTCTTTAATAAATTCTAAACATACACTACCACTGATCAATTAGTATAATCAATTGCAATTTTAAAAATTTAAAATTCAAGCGATCATATATCACTTTTATATGAACTCATTCAACAATTTATTTAATTTTTCTTTTACCATGACCTCATAAACTCGTATTTGTATACAATTTCTCAATTAGGCCTAATGTTGTCCTCATGTATATCTTAATAATCAAAGACCGGCATTGATACCAATTGTTGGAAAATTTTAATTTTTAAAACTAAAATGTCCTGAATAAATTAGATTAGCTACAATAAATTCATAATTTAAAATTCAAAATTTTAAATTAAATATAATCTATACTCTAATTCATTCATTACAACGCATAGCAACAACAGACATAACATGAAATATGAGTAAATACGAATCTTAAAAAAAAAATTACAAATTTACATACCTTTATGTAGACCACAGTGTAGCTTTTAGAAAGGGGGATGATACCACCGATACCTTCCCCGCAATCCCTTAAAACACCCTGGTGTGTGGGTACCAAAATATAAGTTCTCTGAAATATATTTTCTCAGAGAAAAGAAGAATTGGATTCTCTTTTTTCTCCCTTTATGTAGAATATGTGAAGTTGATATGTAGGGATTAGTTACAGACAACATATTCATTTTAAAGGATAATAATTAAAATAAATAAAATCAAGATTTATATATTATTTGTTTTTTAAAATTCAAAATTTAAACAAAATAAATATGTCCAAAGTCATTAAAAAAATGCGTACTAAAGCACCCAGTCAAAGTCGCGTCTCTGTTGCCATGCGGCGGCCTCCGATTGGTCCACATTGTTAGACGTGGACCGCGCTGGTTCGTCCATAGTGGAGACAGGTGGATTGCCCCTATGTTGCGTGTTGATTGGCTAGCACTTTATGTATGCGTTTTTCATCGTTTTTCTTTTTTTATTTTATTTTCTTGTATAAATTCATCTCATAAATTATTTGTTTAGCAAAATTTATTTATATATCTCATGAATAACATCTCATGAATTCTATTAATATTTTCAAACGGTGTACATTATAGGGGCTTGCACTAGAATCTTTCAGACAATTTAATTCTAATTCTAAAAGGGTCAAATCTCAAAATCATCCCATGATAACATTTGATTATCATTTAGTAAAATTTAATTTTATTAAATAAGTTTTACTGCACTCTAAAAATAAATATATTTATTCGTTAATTCCTAAATAATCGTTTACTCACCACTAACCCCTCTATTAGATATCCATGGGAAAAATAGTTCTATTTTTCTCAAAGCTATCGCCTTAGTTTCTGACTCGCCCTTCTTGTATAATTTATTTATACAGAAAATAATTTTTGCACTAATTTCAAATGTCAAACATATGGAATATTTTGGCCAAAGTTTTTGGAATTTATTTAAATGCTTGTGAATTAACGAAGAGGACATATTTATCTTATAAGAGATTATAGATTCCATATAAAATAACTGTTCCTGCCACACTTTACTCTGTTATCGAGTGTACGTAGGACTTCAGTCACTTATAGTGACCTAATCATTTTAGCACATTAAGATAACTAACACTCAAGGCACATGTTCATATTATTTTTTGGATTCAGAGTTATTGTATAAACATTATAAAATTGAGTTACTCATTTTTGATAGTAGTCCAGATATGAGTAAATCATGTGATCCAATTCAGTGTAACAATATAATTGAAAAGCACCAACATAACATTTTGGATCACTATTTATATAACTAAGACAAGTCATCTAAATGTTATATTATAGCCTTAGCAAACTAGTAGTCCAAACTTGTCACTAACCATGAGTTAATAATTAAATAACATTTTAATATGCTATTAGTCTATTTGTGACATAATATCATTATCCACTAAAAGAAATATTTTAAATGTTATTTAAGTACTACGTCCATATCATGGTACATCGCTTAAAAGAAACCATCATACGCATAGTAAACTCATAATCATGTAGATGATAACCAATAAATTTTATTCATTAATATCATTATTTACATAAATTGGGTTTCGTAGGACATCAATTCTAACAGGTGGGCTTCACCCTAGTGAGTGTTCTTCCGATGGGCGTGATTCTGAAGGTGGGCATTATTCCGATGAGCGTTTTATTCTGATGGGTGTTATTGTGGTGGACATCTTTCTGATGGTGGGCGTTATGCCAGTGGCCATTTTACTCTAGTGGGTGTTATTCCGGTGAGAGTTCTACTCTGTTGGGTGTTATTCCGACGGCCACTTTATTCCAGTGGTCATTATATTCTAGTGGGCATTTTATTCCGGTGGTGAAACGTGGTGATGGTGTTCGACATGGTGGTAGTGTTGGTAGTTATATAACTTGACTCTTTGACTTAAAATGGGCATAACATTTAATCCGTGGGGAGCTATGGGTTGAACCACCTATCAAAACGAAACCCTTGAAGAGTTCTACCTGACCATGTGATTTCTAATATTATTGATCAAAGCAATAGCAAAAAGCAAGGTGGGCATCATCTGGCGTGGTGGTGATTGGTGGTTATACAACTTAACCCTGTGACTTAAGATGGGCATAACTTTTAATTAGTGGGGAGTTATGGGTCGAACCACCTATAAAATGAAGCTGTTGAAGATTTCTACCTGACCATGATGATTTTTTATATTTGTGCTCAAATAAAATTAGAAAAGGTAAATCATACACTAGAAAAGAGTCAAGAAGGTTTGTCCTTGCTTAAAAGAAATAAGAGACAAATTTGCTTAAAAGAAATATGACTATTTTTTTACTTACGAGGAACAAGAAAGACTTCTTTTCGCTAAAAGTAAGCGAGATATACTCATTTTCAAGATTTACATGTTTTAATTCCAAAGAAACTAGACGAACTCATTTTTGTTCGACATGAAAGGCTCTTCATACTTGATTTCTTTCAAATAGGCCTCTTTTTTTGTGCCTAAAAGTTCTAAAGAAAAGTTTCTTTGATTGACTTCGCCAAAGTAGGCTCTTTTTTATCAAGAAAAGAATACAAAAAGGGATTGAAAAATGCTGAAAATTAACCCACCTGATGCTAAAAATATTTGAGTCTTACAAGAAACTTTAAGCTAGGCGTGAGTGGTCCTTCCCACTGTTGGAAAAATGATACAAGCTAAACTTAAATGTTATGGAAAAATATTCTAACCGCACCTAATTACCTGCTGTTCACCATTATTAGTCGTTCAGGGTCATTAAAATTGTGAACATTGGGAATTAAATGACAATATAGCCGTTGAAAGTTATTACGTCCGTTTATAGCCGTTGGAATTCATTACAGCCGATGACTTAATACTTGTTACCGTTTATAGCCGTTGGAATTTATTGCACCCATTCTTTTTAATACTTGTTATAGTTGTCTATACTATATATATGCCATTAGCTATAACAACCAAAAATGAACACTCTCAGTCTCTCTCTCTCTCACGGTTTTTCTCTCTCCTAAAATTTGGGCAAAGTTCAAGGTGCTCCTACCCTGCAATTAACGAGTGCATGTTAAGGGTCGGACCGTGTAAATCCTGGAGGACGGCCGCCGCATATCTATTTGCACCAGAGCAGAGGCGAAATCGTCTTTTAGGACAGTGGTATTTCCCACGGCGCGGTATCTTCGGTATTTTCTAATCTACTCTCCCTCTTTCAGGTATTACTTGATTGTCGTGTTCATTTATTCGGCTGCGATTTTTGATACAAGTTTATTAGAATAATTTAATGTGCTATACCGAGATTTTTAACGCTAATTTTCGTATAATTTCACTGTTTAATTTACAGTATTTTTTCTGTTATTTTACTACACTTATTCGGCTATTTTACTGCATCTTTCAGTAGCATTTTTCTGATATTTGTACTGTAGTTGTCCGTTTTTTTCGATAACTTACAACAGTATTTTTACGCTGTATTTTACACGTCGTTATATGCAATATTGTCGTTGTACACGTCAGATATTTCCTACAATCTAAAAGACGATTTTCGGAATGACTAATAGCTAGATCTGAAAAAGGATATGTGTTATGCAGTGCATATATAGTCTGCTAGTAAAACTGAAAAATATATATGTCACAGATGAATCTCTATATGTACCAATTGTAACCAGCTAGAGGAGAATAAGAATCATAGGCAGTCTTCGACTCAAAAGTTCTGGTGCTCTGGGAATTTCATATTTTACCCAAAGTTGGAAAGTTCATTGCGGTATAGCAGAAATTAGATTAAATTTTCATTAAAAAAAAATAGATGTGACATACCAAAAAGGATATGGGCTGGGAAAAGTGGTTATTTTTGAGTTTTTTGAATAGCTTAGTTCTTGAGATAAAAAGTGATAGTTAAATAGGGCACATCAAAGATGTTCGACGAAATGATTATGAGGAATAAGGTCATTAGGCCTTACGAGAAAAAGAAAATAAAAGCCCATATGGATCTAGGGGTTTAAATACGATTGGGCCAACAATTGGCCTTTTAAGTGTAGAGGAAAAGGAAAAATTAGAAATGAGACATACTTAATAATAAACCAAAAATTATACATGAAGTTTAAGTATGTGTATGTTTGATGATTTGGATTCCATACACTTTTTCTACTATTCATGTTGTAATTCAAAGGACCTAATTTTCAAGGTTGATATGAAAAAGGTTAGATGGAAGCAACATAGTGTTTGCATGCATGTATTACTTATATTTTATCAATGGAAGTTAAATCCACATAAACCCTAATATAAGCTTGTGAAATGTGAGGGTAGTGCTATGGTATGACACAAAATTCTTGTGTTACATAAGAACTATTTTTACCACTAAGTAGCATGGATTTCTCACTATTTTTTAACACAACCTTTGATTTCCTTTTTGTGGAAAGAGGTGTTCATGCTTGAGACTAGTGGTTTATGTTGAAGTAATAAAGCTCTAGGTGATGTATCTGTTGACTTAAAAAGGGCTCCTTATTTATTGATTAGATAAAATACTATAAAATATTATGGTTCTGATCTCCACTACCTTGAACTGTGGGGGCGTTTAGCCTATGAAGGTACTTTTGAATATATTATTGCCTTTCTAGTTCAAGTGCTTTAATCTTGACAATCATGTCGCTAGTACATTTGCGATTGAGAAAGGTCCTAGAATCCTTGATAACGTTATGAAGCCATAAGTGCACCTATTTCAATAAAGTTTGTTGATAGTCAACAATCTTGAATTATAATATTAAGAGAGAAATTTTTATGGAAAAATTAGAGGGGTTTTGGGATTCCTAAGTAAAATAAAGTTTTTGTGTTTGAAACTCTCCATGTGATATTTATCAAATCCTTAGATAGTAGCATCATTATTGACTATTTCTGGTCACACATAAGCTTGTTTATGATGTCAGTTTGTATGTATGAAAAGTCAAGTTGATGAGATGCCCGTCTTTGGGAGAGTATGAATGCTATAAATACCATAAAACTTTTCTCGAGTTAATATAAGAAACTTATATGAGGCAGATGCGACACTGATGTGAGAATGAATAGAAAAGGATTTAACTATTGATTATGTGGATAAAATTCTTAGAGACCTTGATCATTATAAAGGGATAATGAGACTTGTGATAATTTGTGAAAATCCATGAGTGATTTGGTATGTTAGGCTCCATGATAATGTGTCTCATGTATTTTCCATGGCTGTGTTTGAAGTATTGTGAATATGTTGTCACATGTTACTTGAAATGATGGAAAGCATGTTGTATGTTGCCGAATGCACTGTTGCATATTGTTTTGGGCTGTAAGATATTGATGTGCATGCTATTATGGACTTTTATATATTGAATTATGCAGTACTAGAGTAATACTTGCTGTTTCAGTTGTGCGAGCATGGTATGTTATGTACATATTACAGATTATGACTGTTAACTGCTGAATTTGTGCAGTATTGAATTTGTTCATGATATTTCAACTGCTGTCTTTTGGGCAATATACTGTCATTTTAAGTTGTTTTCTGGAATTCCAACTTGTAGTTCGGAAAAATATGATATGTTTGAGTATATGAGGACTGTATGTTGTCTTTAGAGACTTATTATGTCTTTAGGATCATTGTTTCATGTATTCCTTTCTAGTTTTTTTGGAAAAGGAGTAAGGTGCAGGTCACATGATAACATTGATTGATCATAGGCTTGGTATTTAGTTTGTGCCTAGATGCCTTGTTTGGTTATTATCATATGTTGTGTGCTCACGTTGGCCGTTCGAATGACATACTATATGACCCTAGTGTTCATTTGATGAAAATAAAAATATGGCATCACATCACAAGCCAAATATACTAAGGTAATTGATAGTATTATGTTCTTGGTGAATAACACAACACTCGTCCCTTTATATCATATGTTAGTGGTGGACCTTGTCTACAAACATTGATCCAAATAATGAATATTAAAGTGCTCTAATTAAATTGTTGAAGCACTAGTGAAGTACTATGAATGAGATTTATGTTGTAGTAGACTCCGTGTTGTGTTGGCTGTTTGATCTTGTTGAGAGACATTCTACTAATTACAATATGTTTCTGATACCCCGCTGAAACCTGCATGTTTTAGTTATCCTCTCAACACTGAGTTGGTAGGTAGAAAAATCTAACGGCCTAAGAATGCAGTGTGATACATTCCATTGTGGGGGGCTCTAAAAGCACCCGAGAGCCTATACGGTATGTTGTCAGGTGATAATCTTTTCTGACTATTGTGTTTCTACCGCTACTTGCTAGTTATAGCTAGCTCATGGAAATTCGTTATGGTGGAAATATTATTTGTCAATTGTCCAAAGTCGATGTAAATAGCTTAATGATTCTAAGCACTTGGGCTTGAGAGCCTTGCAGAGGCTTGGGTTGCCTTAAGTTGAGTTGTAAAAGGAATCTTGTGAACTATGGTATTATGAACCTCTTTCTCTTGATATCACCAAAAATTTGGTAAGACATTGGTAAGATATGAAATACCCTTAATAGTAATATCGCATGTACGCTAAGTACGATGAGAATGGGTATATGGTCCTTTGTGACCTAAACTAGTGATAATGTTTCACAATTGTGATGAGATATGAAAGTGACAATTTGCGGTATGTGGTTTTTCTTGCCAACTGTATATATGATATACGTACTATATGAGTACTTGGGGTGGAGATGTAATTTTACTAATATAATGTGTGCTCTACTAATGTGTTATACTGACTCTTATTGAAGTTGGCAGGCGATGGAGCTAGTTGTTTAACAGCTCATTGCAGTTACCTCAATGTGGGGGTAAGAGCAACTCGTGATTAATGTTGGTAGTAGTCAACTTTGAAGTACCGCTCTGTTGTAATACAGTGTTGAAGTGCCTTTGTGGGGGCTTCTAGCTCCATTAGTGTCACTTCACTGTGACAGTCAAGCTGCAACTGCTGTGGCAGAGAACAAGGTTCATAATGGCAAGAGGAGACGTATTCGTCTCAGGCATAAGATCGTGAGAGATCTAATAGAAAGTGGAGTGATATCACTAGACTATGTAAAGTCTGAAAAGAATCTTGCGGATCCGTTGACAAAAGGCCTTTGTCGTAAAATGATTGTAAAAACATCAAGGGAAAAGGGACTGAAGTCTGTACACGAATAAACTATGATGTATCCAACCTGGGCTTATCAGGTTCAATGTGAAAAGTCATAGTTTCATTCAAGATATGCACTGTGTTTTATGTTGTCCCTCCCTATGGTGTGACAGTGCGGAGACGGGTCCAATGCCGTATGTTGGCGGTGTAAGCACGACTTGCACATGATGGACACTGTATTGAGACGGGTCCAATGCCGTATGTTGGTGGTGTAAGCACGACTTGAACATGATGGACACTGTCTGGAGACGGGTCCAATGCCGTATGTTGGCGGTGTAAGCACGACTTGCACATGACGGACACTGTCTGTATGTTACCAGGGGTAAGGTTGAGCTTTAGTTCTTAATGGACCCATATCCATATGTTTGGTGGTGTGCGGTAACACACACTTGATGGGATCCACCTATATAGGTGTGGGAGTCTGGCCGCTCCCTATGAAGGATTAAGACTTGCCTTCTAGAGCGCCTATGAACATCTAGAACGAGCGCATGGCCGATTAAACTCGCCAAACCGCAGGAGTTGCCGAGATCTGGAGTTCGGTACGTGCCCAAGTGGAAGACTATACAACAGTGTGTGAAATTCAAGACGAAAGTCACCTTGCAAGATGTTGGTCCTAAACTTGGGTTACACTAGGTGACGATTCAAGTCGCAAGACATCGGCACTGAAAAACTGAACTCCCTTTGCCCAATCTATCCTTCTTTGTTCTCTTCCGCTTTTATCATTTGTGGGGAATTGTTGGAAAAATGATACAAGCTAAACTTAAGTGTTATGGAAAAATATTCTAACCGTACCTAATTACCGGCTGTTCACCATTATTAGTCGTTCGGGGTCATTAAAATTGTGGCCGTTGAGAATTAAATGACACTATAGCCATTGAAATTTATTACGTCCGTTTATAGCCGTTGGAATTCATTACAGCCGATGACTTAATACTTGTTACCGTTTATAGCCGTTGGAATTTATTGCACCCGTTCTTTTTAATACTTGTTATAGTTGTCTATACTATATATATACTATTAGCTATAACAACCAAAAATGAACACTCTCGGTCTCTCTGTCTCTCACGGTTTTTCTCTCTCCTAAAATTTGGGCAAAGTTCAAGGCACTCCTACCCGGCAATTAACAAGTGCACGTTAAGGGTCGGACCGTGTAAATCCTGGAGGACGGCCGCCGCATATCTGTTTGCACCGGAGCAGAGGCGAAATCATCTTTTAGGACAGTGGTATTTCCCACGGCACGGTATCTTCGGTATTTTCTAATCTACTCTCCCTCTTTCAGGTATTACTTGATTGTCGTGTTCATTTATTCGGCTACGGTTTTTGATACAAGTTTATTAGAATATTTTAATGTACTGTACCGAGATTTTTAACACTAATTTTCGTATAATTTTACTGTTTAATTTACAGTATTTTTTTGGTTATTTTACTACACTTATTCGGCTATTTTACTGCATCTTTCAGCAGTATTTTTCTGATATTTGTACTGTAGTTGTCGGTTTTTTCGGTAACTTACAACAGTATTTTTACGCTGTATTTTACACGTCGTTATACGCTGTATTATCGTTGTATATGTCAAATATTTCCTACACCCACAGACGGCGCCAAAATGCATGAATTTGGTCGGTGTGCTCATTCATAATATTTAAGTTGGGTTTAAGGTGGGGTTCGTTAAGATGAGCTGAACTTAAGCTCTAGCTACATGTGCAACTTGATATTTTCTACAATACCAAACAAACGGTTAGAAGGGCCTGTGGGTAACCCTCGACGGACCCCTCCGACGTTGAAGTCAGTATCAATTGTATAAAATAATAATAAAGGTAGGACATAAATAATCGAATAATAAAGAGTCAACAAATTAATACAATCATAAAAAATATGTAATTGAATCCCTAAAGATGATATGATAAAAAGGGCTAGTAGGACAAGTAAGAATAAAATATTTAGCTTAGGATTAGTACGAAGCTTGAACCAATATTGGAAAGAGCCCTCAATATGGATGAGCGCCCCTACCCTCAACCCAAAAAATAAAATAAAATAAAATAAAATAAAAGGGCGACCATGGATGATGCCCCCTCATATATGTATGCCTTCCCATATATGCGTGCATGCGTGTATGTGCTCTTATTCATTCTTATCTCTTGCCTTTCGTTAGTGAAGATGGATTCATCTTCTTATCCTCTCTTTTCCCTTTCCACTTCCTAACTCTCATATGAGAAAAGAAGGAGAGGCCATGGCATCCCTTGAATTAATCTGTCTATTTGATATTTTTGGGGTCTGATTTTCTAATTTAAGTCTAGTTTATTATTATCTAGTTTGTATATAGTAATTACCTGTTCATTATACTTATAGCATCGATCCTATAAGCACCAAGCATGTAGATACTGGGCGAGTAGATACCGAATGTGTAACCCAAATTAAGTATAACCTTCAATCCCTAGAGTTCATTGCTACTCGATTTTATACAATAATTACCTGTACAACTTACTTGCCAATCTACGATAGCAAGTTGCTCAATTATATTATACGCAGTACCTAATAAACATGGTAGTATGGGCACAGGGATCTAATTTATGGTGACAGGAGTGAATAGTGGAGGCAAAACACAAACAGGAAAACATACGAAGATGATTGTTTGATGGCTTGGTCCGTTAAAAATACGAAGTGTTATTTTACTGGAAAGGGTAGCAGCGCCAATCTGTTAATAATATGGATGTAGTGAGCACGCACTCACTTCAAAATGGGAGTGGGACATTGGATTGAAACGAAGTGTCCATACAATAGACAAGTGGTATTGATGCTTTCAAATGCCATTCAAATTTGTTCTGGACTGTCAATGCGATTTTATTTTTGTATGATATCATGGCCACGATAAAGGGAGGAAGCCGAAACTCGACACCATTTACATGATCACATTTTATCCTTTTGTTATATCATGGGTGTCATGCATAAAACTGTCATGCATAAAACTAAGGTAAAAATTGGGACACCTTAGGTTTTGATTACATTATATAGACTAGTCATATAAACTTTGGGTCAGCTTGGCTTAAAGCTCATATAGCTTAGCTCATTATGAACCTGAGCCAAGCGAAGCCGACTAGTTGAGTGAAACAGGCTGAGCCTGAGCTTGATAAAGCTCAAGCACGTAAGCTTGCTAGCCAAAACAAGCCTGAATATAAAAAATAGTAACATTTAATATTAACTTAATTAATTTAAGTCCAAACCTGCAAATTTTAAGATTGAAACCTACAAATTAAGTCTAGTACGTATTAATGCTACTAGGCGGCCGGCGGATGCTTAAAACGGTGCACATGCAATGCAACTACCAAAATGTATTTGATTATCTATTTATATTTATTTCTTTTACTAGCATGTAATGGTTCCAAGATTAAAAATATTGGTATTGTTGGCATGTAGTTTCTATATGTACTAACTATGCATAAATTTTAAGTGTCTAACCTAGGCTAATTTCAATTAAGTCAAAACGTAGCATTTTTTGACAAGAAAATAACCTTATATTTTGGCAATGGCAATATAGTAAATAACAGAAAGTCTAGGGTTAAAGTTAAGTAAAAAATAAGTTTTGTAGTCCTTAACCTAGAATGTCCTTTTTACCCCTGCACTGCCTCCTACCCACGCTGCCTGTTCCGTATTTTACGTTGCCTATGTTCCCTAGCTAGTGCCAGTTGTTTTCCACTTGCTTTGAAGCTTCCTAAGGAAGCTTTTCTACCCATTTAAATCGTTTGAATCAATCGCATTGACAAGGCCACTTGTTTGCATCCCAGCGAGCCAATTGTGTTTGTTTAAGTGATTGTGAGCCGTTGATTGAGATAGCTTCGAATGGCTACGACGAGGTATCATGCGGATTAAGCCTTCGAGTATATGAGGGTTCATTTGCCACTGTACTTTTAGAACTTTGTCATTTTTCGCCTCTTTTCCTTCCTGTTTCTTCCTGAGAGCTCTTCTAGGGTTTTCTCCAAGCTTTTAATAGTGAAAATCTCCAGTTTTGAGTATGGTGTAATCCATGGGAGGTGATCAAGATCTTCTTGATGGTAGCCATGTTGGTTGTGATGCCCAGCACGCATAATGATTCTAACACTTTTTCTTTAGCTTTAGATTTTGATCTTAGAAGTTGTAAAGAAAAGGTGTTTGCAATAAATAGCATGTAATTTGTAATCACTTTGGCATGTAATAATATAAGTAGGCCTCCCTAGTGGTGAGAGGATCATGGATGTAGGCCATTTAGGCCTCAACCACGTAAATCCTATGTTGATTCTTTCATTTTTGTTGATTCGTTTCTTCTATTGTCGCTTGTAACTCAAAATCAAACTTAGATCTTAAGATCAGTATTTTAAAGAATGGTTTTCCACGATCTAAAACCTAACAAGGGGTATCAGAGAGCTATTGGTTGGGAAAAGTTCTTAAAAATGGCGACTAAGTTCAATATTGAGAAATTTGACAGCAAGAATCACTTTGCTCTTTAGAAAGTGAAGACCAAGGCTCTCCTGATGTCCTAAGGTGTGGGTACTGCACTACTGCCAGAAGACCAAGAACCTTCGCTTCCGACTTTGAAGGATAAGGTAGAAATCGAGCAACGTGCTTAAGGTTGTTTGGTTATTTGCATTGATAATAATGTTTTACCTCTTTTTTCTACTAAAACTATTGTGGCTAAAATTTGGACTAAATTAGAGGAAATATATAAAACAGAATCCCTATCAAATAGAATACTGTTTATGGAGAAGTTCTTCACATTTAGGATGGATGAACATAAACCTCTAGAAGACTCTTTAGATGAATTTAACAGAATACTTTAGGATCTAATAAATGTAAACGTGACCTTAGAGGATAAAGTTTAGGCCGTTATACTATTATGTGAGTTATCTGAATACTTGAGGGCCTTTAAGGACACCCTTGGGTATGGCAGATAGAAGAAAGGCCTAGCTGAGGTTACCCATGCCTTAAGAAGTAAAATAAATGAGTTAAAAAGAGAAGGAAAGTACCAAAACCACAGTAGTAATGGTGAAGGCTTGAATGTTAGGGGTAGAACAAACAACATGGAGGGTAATGGTAACAGAAAACGATCTAAGAGAAAACATCATTCTACATCTATAGGTAAGAAGGACTTATCAAAGGTTAAATGTTATGAATGCAACAAACTAGGTCATATGAAATGTAACTGTCCTAAAAGAAACAAACCATAAGGATTGGCAAATAATGTTGTTTCGTTTGATGCTGATCATGCTGAAGTTCTTTTTGTTTCATCTGATTTGAATGATGTGAATACTGTATGTGATGTTACTGACCATGCTAGTATGTTACATATTATATCAAATGATATTGAACATGAATGAGTGTTAAATTCTGGTTGTAGTTTTCACATGACCTCAAATCAGGCCAACTTTATTGATTATAGATCACTGAATTAGGGAAGGGTACTGTTGGCAGATAACAGGGGTTGTAAGATTGCTGGGATTGGATGAAATCATATTGACGAATGGAACAGTATATGTGCTTCAAAATGTTAGACATGCTACTGATTTACGCAGAAATCTTATCTCATTAGA